>CM056059.1:248993819-249677832 GCA_029574335.1 Rana kukunoris
ATACAGTTAGAACACACCCAGGAACACACTTAACCCCTTCCCTGCCCCCTAGTGTTAACCCCCTCACTGCCAATGGCATTTTTATAGTAATACAATGCATTTTTATAGCATTGATCGCTATTAAAAATGCAAATGGTCCCAAAAATGTGTCAAAAGTGTCCGAAGTGTCCGCCTAAGGTCGCAGTACTGAAAAAAAAACGCTGATCGCCGCCATTACTAGTGTTGCTCACGAATATTGCATATTCGAGTATTCGCGAATAACTCGAATATGCGGGCGAATATTCGCTATGGCGAATATTCGTATTTTTTCAATCATTTTTATTTTTAAAAACAGATCACATCCTAGTGATCTCCATCGACGTCTAAAAGCATTGCTGTATGATTAGAGAGAGACCCTGGGCCGAGTAGCTGATGCGATCTTTTATGTTGCCGAAAATTCGCATTGCGGCAACATAAAAGAATCGCATCAGCTACTCGGCCCTTCTTTTGCATCAGAGCCAATCAGAATAACTTGAATATTCAGCAAAAGGAATATTGCGCGATATTCCTTTTGCCGAATATTCGAGTTATTCTGATTGGCTCTGATGCAAAAGAAGGGCGGAGAAGATAATCGCGCAATATTCCTTTTGCCGAATATTCGAGTTTATTCTGATTGGCTCTGATGCACCCTTCTTTTGCATCAGAGCCAATCAGATAACTCGCATATTCGGCAAACGGAATATGCGCGATTATCTTCTCCGCCCTTCTTTTGCATCAGAGCCAATCAGAATAACTCGAATATTCGGCAAAAGGAATATTGCGCGATATTCCTTTTGCCGAATATTCGAGTTATCTGATTGGCTCTGATGCAAAAGAAGGGCGCATCAGAGCCAATCAGAATAACTTGAATATTCGGCAAACGGAATATTGCGCGATTATCTTCTCCGCCCTTCTTTTGCATCAGAGCCAATCAGAATAACTCGAATATTCGGCCAAAGAATATTGCGCGATATTCCTTTTGCCGAATATTCGAGTTATTCTGATTGGCTCTGATGCAAAAGAATGGCGGAGAAGATAATCGCGCAATAGGAATATTGCGCGATTATCTTCTCCGCCCTTCTTTTGCCCCCTTATTCTCCTTTCTTTTAAGTAGAGTTAGTGTAGAGTTAGTGTTTAGTGCATATTAGTTTAGTAATACAGGAAATGATCTCCGTTTATGAGAATTTCGCAATCATTTTCGCATTTTTTTTTGGATAAAATATCACGAATATTCGATATTAGCGAATATTCGCGAATATTCTTCTATATATTCGCGCAATATCGCGAAATCGAATATGGCGTATTCCGCTCAACACTAGCCATTACTAGTAAAAAATAAAAATAATAAAAATGCCATAAAACTACCCCCTATTTTGTAAACGCTATAACTTTTTGCGCAAACCAATCAATAAATGCTAATTGCGATTTTTTTTTAAACGAAAAATATATAGAAGAATACGTATCGGCCTAAACTGAGGAAAAAAACTTTTTTTTTATATATTTTTGGGGGATATTTATGACAGAAAAAAGTAAAAAATATTGCATTTTTTTCAAAATAGTCGCTCTATTTTTGTTTATAGCGCAAAAAATAAAAAACACAGAGATGATCAAATACCACCAAAAGAAAGCTCTATTTGTGGGGAAAAAAGGACGCCAATTTTGTTTGGGAGCAACGTCGCATGACCGCGCAATTGTCAGTTAAAGCGACGCAGTGCCGAATCACAAAAAGTGCTCTGGTCTTTGGACAGCAATATGGTCCGGGGCTAAAGTGGTTAAAGAAAATACAAAGTTTGCATTTTTGAAAAAAAGGACATTGCAGAAGAAACAACAGTGCGCACATTATATCATTAAATCCAATGAATGGAATAACACATGTATGAACTCTGAACCAGGGCCGGCCTTAGGCCTTTAGGCGCCCTGTGCGAGAAAGATTTACAGCGCCCCCTAGTGACCACGCCCCTTGGTATCCACGCCCCTCAGTAACCACGCCCCTCAGTAACCACATCCCTCAGTAACCACACCCATTTCTCCAATACCGCCTCCATTTAAAGCCTTCCATTTTGTTAAGTTCCCAAAAAAAAGATTACAAGCTATGATAAAAATACAACTTTTATTCACACACTATAATAACGCCACCTATACTGCAAATCACACTCTCTAATAACGCCACAAATAAAGTAAATCACACAGTATAATACCACTACCTGTAAATTTACTATCAAACATAATTACAATAAAGTCTTTTTTAACTTGTGTATTTACTGTTCCTTTAAGAAACACCTTATTTAAAAAAGAAAATACAAAAACTGACATTAAGCAGTACACTGCATTTATAAAAAAAATAATTTACTTACAGAAAAATGTTTTTTACATCCGCTGCCTGCTTCTGTGGATTCTTGCCCTCCTTTGTCTTCTCAGTGCGCATGGCATATGAGCTCCTCATAGCAAGGCAAGGACAGTCACCCACGCCGACTTTCCGGTAGAATCCGCCTGTGGCCTGCCAGGTGTACCTAGAGCATTTGGCACCTAGATCTGCCCCCCCCCCCCCCCATAAAATGTAAAAAACACCCCATTGTGCCCCTGCATCCTTCAATATCTCTGTCACTACTGTGTACCCCTCTCCACAACTGCACCTCTGGACCCCTTTACATTACACAGCACCCCACAGCTCTGGACCCCTTTACATTACACAGCACCCTGCATCACTGGCCCCCTTTACATTACACAGCACCCTGCATCACTGGCCCCCTTTACATTACACAGCACCCTGCATCACTGCCCCTTTACATTACACAGCACCCTGCATCACTGCCCCTTTACATTACACAGCACCCTGCATCACTGGACCCCTTTACATTTCACAGCACCCTGCATCACTGGACCCCTTTACATTACACAGCACCCTGCACCTCTGGACCCCTTTACATTACACAGCACCTCTGGGCCCCTTTACATTACACAGCACCCTGCATCACTGGGCCCCTTTATATTACACAGCACCCTGCACCTCTGGACCCCATTACACTACACGGCACCCTGCACCTCTGGGCCCCTTTACATTACACAGCACCCTGCACCTCTGGACCCCTTTACATTATACAGCACCCTGCAACTCTGGCCTCTTTACACAGCACCCTGCACCTTTGGGCTCCTTTACATTACACAGCACTCTGCACCTCTGGGACCCTTTTCATTGCACAGCACCCTGCACCTCTGGACCCCATTACACTACACGGCACCCTGCACCAATGGACCCCTTTATATTACGCAGCACCCTGCACCTCTGGGCCCCTTTACTTTACACAGCACCCTGCACCTCTGGGCCCCATTACACTACATGGAACCCTGCACCAATGGACCCCTTTACATTACACAGCACTCTGCACCTCTGGACCCCTTTACATTGCACAGCACCCTGCACCTCTGGACCCCATTACATTACACAGCCCCCTGCACCTCTGGACCCCATTACATTACACAGCACCTCTGGACCCCATTACATTACAAAGCCCCCTGCACTTCTGGACCCCTTTACATTACACAGCACCTCTGGATGGACCCCTTTACATTACACAGCACCTTGCACCACTGGGCTCCTTACATTACACAGCACTCTGCATCTCTGGACCCCTTTGCATTACACATCACCCTGCATTTTTGGACCCTTTTACGTTACACTGCACGCTGCATCTCTGGACCCCTTTACATTACACAGCACCCTGCACCTCTGGGCCCCATTACACTACATGGAACCCTGCACCAATGGACCCCTTTACATTACACAGCACTCTGCACCTCTGGACCCCTTTACATTGCACAGCACCCTGCACCTCTGGACCCCATTACATTACACAGCCCCCTGCACCTCTGGACCCCATTACATTACACAGCACCTCTGGACCCCATTACATTACAAAGCCCCCTGCACTTCTGGACCCCTTTACATTACACAGCACCTCTGGATGGACCCCTTTACATTACACAGCACCTTGCACCACTGGGCTCCTTACATTACACAGCACTCTGCATCTCTGGGCCCCTTTGCATTACACATCACCCTGCATTTTTGGACCCTTTTACGTTACACTGCACGCTGCATCTCTGGACCCCTTTACATTACACAGCACCCTGCACCTCTGGACCCCTTTACACTACACAGCACCTTGCACCACTGGGCCCCTTACATTACACAGCACCCCACAGCTCTGGACCCCTTTACACTACACAGCACCTTGCACCACTGGGCCCCTTACATTACACAGCACCCCACAGCTCTGGACCCCTTTACATTACACAGCACCCTGCATCTCTGGACTCCTTTACATTACACAGCACCCCGCACCACTGGTTTCCTTTACATTACACAGCCCCGGACACCTGTATTTTACACAGACACCCCCCTAACAGTTCTGGACCCCCTGCATGTTACGCAGACCCCCGTACAGTGCATACCCCTCCCCCTACAATACAGATCTCTCCTTACAATACAGAACCCCCTCTACAATACAGATTCACCCCTACAATACAGAACCCCCCTACAATAGACCACCCCTACAGTGCAGACCCCTACAATAAAGAATCCCCCCACAATACAGAACCCCCCCCCTACAATACAGATCAACCCCTACAGTGCAGACCCCCCTAAAATAAAGAACCCCCCACCCCACAATACAGATAGAACCCCCCATCAGACCTGTAAAGCAAGCAGATAATCTGCTTGCCGCGTGCTGCACACACAGCACAGTACAGACAAGGAGGAGGGGGAGGCGGCTTCACTGCTCGGCTGCGTGACTGAGACAGTCACAGGCAGCCGAGACTCAGACCGCGGAGAAGGGGGATCACTGCGGCCAGGTCCCGGGCTGGGAAGCGGCTTGCACGGCACCCCCCCTGCAAAGCCAGGCACCCGGCACCACGCCATGCTACCCAGCAAGGTCCTCTTCAGTCGCGGGGGGGCGCCGGCCTGACACCCCCGTGTGCGGCACGCCCCCCCCCCGCCCACTACTTAATACGAGGGCGAATTAAAGAATCTGTGCGGTCGCCAGGCGCTAGGGTGACCACATTTCCAAACTGCCATTCAGGGACAACACTCACCCCCCCCCCCCAATTTTTTTGGCAGATTTTTGGGGCAGGGGCGTATGAAATCAGCGGCCCATGCGCAAGATCAAAAGTGGGCCCTAGGCATCAAGAAGAACAACTGAGTGGTCAGAGGGGGCCACAGAGTAGTCAGAGTGGCAGTAGGATGGACGGGGGGACTGTGGGATGGACAGGGGGACCATGGGATGGATAGAGGCATACCTCCCAACTTTCTGAGATGGGAATGAGGGGACACCTATTAGCAAAAATATGTAGGAGAATTATAAACAAAAAAAAACATTTTTTTTTACCACTACTATTCTTTGATATTGGCTCCTTTAGGGACAAACAAAGAGGGACAGAGGGGCAGAGGGACAATGCCCTAAATGAGGGACAGTTTGTTCAAATCAGGAACAGCACAGGAGGGGGGGACTGAAGAACAGCACAGGTGGGACCAGAGGACAGCACGGGAGGGGGGGACTGAAGAACAGCACATGGTGGGGGACTGGAGAACAGCACAGGTGGGACCAGAGGACAGCACAGGAGGGGGGGGGACTGAAGAACAGCACATGGTGGGGGACTGAAGAACAGCACAGGTGGGACCAGAGCACGGCACAGGAGGGGGGACTGGAAAACAGCACAGGGTGGGACCAGAGGACAGCAGGGGGTTGGAGAATGGGGGGTGGGGTGGGACAGAGCAGAGAAGTTACTGGGGAAGATCGCAGAGGGGCCAGGAGAGTGTTGAGGGACCTGTGGGCAGCAGAAGGAAACTGGATAAGAGGGGCGGCATATAGAGGAACTGATGCCCTCCATGTTCTTCTTGCAGCCACTGAATGCCCGCTTTTCCTCCTTTACTTCCTGCAGGCATTCAGTGTCTGCAAGAAGAACATGGAGGGCATCAGTTATTTTATATGCCGCCCCTCTTATCCAGGTTTAGAGGGGAGCTGCATGGACCCCCTGGAGTATGAGGCTGGGTTGCAATGGCGCCACCTGTAGTGGAGTAACTAAAACATTTCTGGCAGTTTGAAGGAGCAATGAATGGAATGCTGGCAGGATTCTGAGGTTGTGATAGTTGCAGATGAGCCACTACTGAGAGGATTGCTTGGTACACAGAGGGGTAGGTGAAAAGGTGGCAGAACATGAAAGGCTGAGGTTGAAGGAGGAGGGGGAGGGGGCTGCTGCAGTGAGAGGCAAACAAGTAGTGGGAGAGAAGAGACATTGAGCAGCTGGACAGGTCTGGGTGTGAGGAGTTATCATGTGTGCAGGGATGAGGGAAACATCTTCAGTTCTGAGGGGTTCATGCTGGGACCTGTAGTTCTTCACTTTTGGGGAGGGAGTCATATCCCCAAAAATGAAGGATTACAAGTCCCAGCATGAACCCTGCCCTGATATCTAGGGATGTTTCCTCCTTCCATGCAGGGTGTAATCTGTCATTGTCCTCTCCTGCCGAGTGTCGACCCTTATCTGCCGACCCTTATCTGCTTCCTCAGCCTGGAGCAAGCCTCTGAGTGTACTGTGCAGACACACACTAGAAGTGCTGAACTCTGACTGCTGGGAGAGAGCTGACAGGATTTTAACGTGGATGGATCTTTAATGCTGGTCAGTGCTTTGCATGTCACTTGCCTTAGTTTCGTTTCCTCTGTACACTGCAGTCTGTCTCAGTCTGATGTTTCTTCTGCATGCCGCTGCCTGGCTGGACTCCAGTACATACACGAGGAGGTGGGTGGAGCTGAACAGAAGGCGCGGAGGAGGAAGTTAAATCTCCTCCGCTAAGATAGGTCTCTGCCTCTCTCCTGCTCTGACGTCACTGGTTGCTACACGCCAAGCGGGCATCAGGTAGCAACCAGTTTGGGCACTGAGCCAGCGGTGGTGAATAAAGTAAAAAGGGGTCTCTCTCTCTGTCAGCTAGGGGTCCACCACAGGCTGAGACAGAGATGATGCATGCAAAGGCTATTTTAGGGGGCATTAGATCGCCCCAGGCCAATTCCGGGACTCTGTATAATACAGAGTCCCGGAATTGGCCTGGGGCGATCTAATGCCCCCTAAAATAGGACTGTATTGTCCCGTAATGAGTGTGCCCGGGACACGGGACACAAGTATTAATTAAGGGACAGTCCCGGTCAATCCGGGACACGTGGTCACCCTACCAGGCGCCCATGTTGCTATGGCGCCCTGTGCGATCGCACTGGCCGCACACCCCAAAGGCCGGCCCTGCTCTGAACAATCACATATATGGCATGTATACATATAAATAGTTAAAACTATACATTTAGAAAAATAGAAATATACACCAGGGGTTCCGTGTCAGTAAAAAGGAGATATGAAAAGATGAGTGTTATCAGGCAATGCTGTCAAAAGTCCAGGCGCAATCAAGGCAGGGAGGGGGAGTCAATACACAGATTGATCCCAAGGATCCCATATCTATTTGATCTTGGTCACGGCATTGCCCACCAGAGCAGTCATATATTCCATTCTCTGAATCTCTGAGATATTCTGTAGGAGTTGGGATTGAGTAAGGGGCATAGAGGATAACCAATGTACCGGGATAGTTCTCTTAGCTGCTGATAAAATATACAAGGCCAGTTTATTTAGAAATTTTCCTATATCAGGGAAGACCTGGAAGACAATGTATTGGGTCCAGCGGAAGTGTTACTTCTGGCAACCGCTGGAGAAGAGACACTACTATTTCCCAGAAAGGGGTTAAAAACTCACAGGACCAAAAAATGTGGTAGTGAGTACACATGAATGTGCTGCACTGCCAACACAGTGGGGACAATGAAGGATCTTGCCCGCGTAACACTTCAGGCCTTCTATACCAAAACATCAGAATTTTGAAAGCTGTCTCTCTCTGTGCCACGCATCTAGAAAATTTAGAAGAGGAAGACCAGATCTTATCCCAATAGGAAAGGGAGAAAGAACATTGGAGAATGCATGACCATTTATGCATGTACATAATGTATGTGAGTCTTCAGTGAGAGAGAAAGGATTTTATATATGGAAGATATTAAGTGTAATTGGTGTGGGCCCTGAGCACAATAGTAGTGGGTTTAGGCAGTGTCAAGGATGGAGAAGATACAGATATCCTTAAAGGCAAGCAAGCCTAGCCTACTGGTAAATGACTGCCCCCAGAAATGCCATGTTCACTGGACAGGAAGTACATGAGTCTGAAGAAAGGAATAACAAAAGAGTTCCTATGGTTTCAAGGTTGCAGTTGTACACTGGTCTGGTGACTTTGGGACTGGTGTATTAACATTTAGGGACACCAATGCTGGCTTACACTGGTGTGGTGACACTGTAAATAATGTGGTGGTGATATGGAACACTGTTGCTGACATACCCTGGTCTGGTGACATTGGGACTGGTTTAGCAATAATCAGGGAAACTGTTGGGTGCTGCAATGGTCTGGTGTGGTGGAAATCAGGAACACTGATTCTAGCTACACTGGTCTGGTGATAATGTGGTTGGTATGGTAGTGATCAGAGAACTGTGACTGATTGCATTATGCAGGCTCATTAACATGTGAGGTTGGAGAATGGTAAAACCTTGTGGTTGAGCCACGATTTTACTTTCCCTGAACCACTACCCCCTTTAGTTGCAGAAGCAGTGGCCAGGACTTTGCACATGTCACAGTTTCAATGCTTCAACTTGCAGCTGTGAAAGGAGTCCTACACCCTGGAGGCCCAACGATTGTCACCTTTTTGAGTAAATTGGGGTGCTTTTGCAGGGTCCAAGGGGTTAAAGGGGTTAAAGGGGTTGTAAAGCTTCCTGTTTTTTCACCTTCACCCTTCTTGACTCTTCATTGGATAATTGATAGCAGCCCAGCCATTGGCTCCCACTGCTGTCATTCAAATCAATGATGTGGCTCTCAGGGGGGGGGGGTGGGAGTCATACACTTGGCGGCTTTGGCCACTGTATCACACGAGAGCGCATCCACAAGCTAACCCCCCTTGGGAGAGAGCTTCCCAGAAGGGGGTTAGCTCTTGTGGGAAAGAGTTGAGAACCAACGAGAGACACCAGAAGATGAGGATCTGGGCCACTCTGTGCAAAACGAACTGCACAGTGGAGGTAAGTATGACATGTTTGTTGTTTAAAAAAAAAAAAAAAAATCAAACCTTTACTAACCCTTTAAAGCAGGTGATGAGTAGGTCATGAAATGCCTTCTCACTTCCCTGGAAAATGGCACAATCTGAATAGAGATGGCTCTTTATGGGAGCAATGCACATGTGAACAAGTCCTTATGGAGACCCTATGACTGGTGTGATGGTGATCAGGTACACTGGCACTGGTGTGGCAATGATCAGGGACACTGGCACTGGTGAGGCTGTGATTAGGGACAATATAACTAGTGTGGCAGTAATCAGGGACACTGACTGGTGCAGTTGTGGTAACGGACATTGTGAGTGGGTGCTGGAGATTAGGTACACTGACTGGTGCAGCAATGATTAGGGATACTTACTGGCAGCACTGGTCTTGTGACATTGTACTGCTGTGGATATGATGGGGTTGATTTACTAAAACTGGAGAATGCTAAATCTGGTGCAGCTGTGCATGGTAGCCAATCGGCTTTTAACTTCAGCTTGTTCAACTAAACTTTGACAAAAAAAAAACTGTAAGTTCATTAGCTTCTAATCAGAGCTGCACCAGAATTTGCACTCTCCTGTTTTGGTAAATCAACCCCAATGGCTGGTGGCACTGACATATACTGATATCAGAACAGCCAGTCATTGTATCATATCACACAAGACCCAACAGGGGAGGATGTATGGGTAAGTCCTCCCTGAATGGCATTTGTCCTGCCCGGCCGTATATGTACAGTGGCTGGGCAGAAAGTTGTTAAACAGGACCAACAAAATCATGAAATTTACATTGGTATTTAATTATTTTGCTATACAAAAAAAAAAAATCTGAAATACCGTGGTGCCTGATGTACTGTTTAAATAACTTCAACTGGGCCCCATTTTGAAAAAGAACCCCACCAGCCTTTTTAATATGAAGAAACCAATATCAGAGTTTAATTTATTTGCTGAAAATGTCCCAACATGTTGTGGTGCCTGTGTGCCCAGTAATTAATCACTTGTATTTGACAAATTCTACGTCAACTGGCATATATATTTTAAGGGGGAGATGAGTGTCCCCCTTTTTTTCTCTTTTTTTTTTTGTGGTATAATAGGATGAATGGGTTTGGAAGATAGAAGTAAGAGTGAGATTGTATACGTTTTGAAGAAAAAGGACGGGAACAAAGAATTTAATAGATAATAATTAAGGTCCTTTATCAATATTAAGGAGAAGAAGTAAATGTATATTTTAATGAATTTTGTATAACTGTAAGCATCTTTTATAAATCAATAAAAAGAAATTGAAAACATAGTAAGAACCCAGGAGGAGGTCTGTCTTGTCCAGGAACACCAGGAGGAGGAGTTGTTTTCCCAAGGCATCCTGAGAGATACAATTACAGGCGTGTGTGACTCCGTAGTGGGGTCAACTTTTGGAGGTGAGCAGGTATTCCCGCTAGAGGTGGTGGTCACTGGAGTCTTGTTTGTTTGTTTGTTTTTATTTCTTAATTACTCGCTTTACAACAAATTTAATGGTTTCGTTGCGAGGCCATCAGAAACAAAATCAACATAGTTCAGACATATAGGTACACAAAAACATAGAAAATCTAAAACATGATTAAAAGGAGGAAAAAAAATTGTCACATTGAGTCCATTAATATACATTTAGGTTAATTAACTTTTCATTCATCTAGGGCATCCATATCTAAAATAGTTCATTTTTAGAGTTAGATTACAAAATTCACATACCAAATATCACTGACTACATTTTTCTATATACAGTATTCAATCAAACTACATAATCTAATCAGATCCAGGGTTGCGTAGGTGACCTTTCATCATTTTTTTGAATTGGTTAAAAGTTTTTGCCCTTCTAATATCAATCGGCAGAGCATTCCATTGCACCGCTGCTTGGTATGAGAATGAGCGACCACCAATTCGGATATTCTTTATTTTTTTCATAGTCACTGGAAATCTATGAACTGTCACTGAAAGTTGCACAACAGTGGAATTTTGTTATATTTGGACTTGTTTTATTTGTTTTTAGTTGCGCTACAAGATAAATTGACAGTTTGGAATCCCAGGTGTTCCCATTGTCCAAATTTGGATTGCATCTTTACATGCCCCCCATGGCAATGTCCAGTTTTACATGTCTTTTTGTTTGATAATAGTTTGCCTATTGGCACTAAAAATTGGCAAATTTACTAGCAAGAGTCACCTCCTCATAGACTTCAGAGGGGTTTGATGTTCAGTTCAGGTTTTGTGCATTTCAAGTAGGATTTGCCAAACGCCATGTGCATCGAAACAGTACATATGTGCTCTTCCCTAGTTACCAGTACTGACTGGTAGGCTGGCTTAATTTTTAACCCACATGGGTTAAAATTAGGTATAATCTCAAAGCTTTATTAACAGAAGTTAATGAAATATTAGTTTCATAAAGTCCCTCTGTCATACTGTACTATTAGTCATAGCAAATACAAATGCTATGCACTTAAAACTATGTAAATGGTAAAATTAGAAGAGCTAAATGAACAGGCAACTGGGAGCAATAGAAGGCATTGTAAACTGAGACTGGAGCCCATGAATCAATCTACTTAAAATAAAATGCCAATTAGCACTTCCGTGGAAGATGATGATACACGGGAACATATTTCACTGAGGTATGTGATGTGAAGAGCAGTGAAAGCACAGGTAATTTGTTGAAAAGAATTAAACTAGGCCTTTGAAGGAAGTAATTACACTTAATTCCCACCCAGTTCATTGCTTCATTCCTCACAGTGTTGCTCAATCTGTGTAACAGCATATTGAAATAAGCATTCATACATATTTAGCACTTTGTAACAAGCAGCTAATCTGCTAAAGAACGCCTAAACCAACACTCATTAGCATCTGCTTGAGGTGATTGAAACCTAGGAACCGGATAATCTTGTTTCTTAAAAAAAAATATATATATATATATATATTTATATATTTATTTATTACCATGTTTTACTTGCTAATCCAGTGGGCAGGACATTTATCACTCTTTGTATATAACTGTGTCTGCCCAGGAAGCAATATTTTGTTTTTTTACAAGACAATGACAGTTCACACCAGAATATTACATAATTATTCCCATCCTCTCTAAAAGTAATAATAATAACTTAAATGGTCACTATAATGAAAAGTATTGCCTTCTGGTAAGTGTATAGGGTTATATTTCTCTAATGACATTGTATAGTATATGATATCCTTTTTTACTTTATTTTGTCTTTAATTTAAAGGCAAAGTTCACCTTTTTTTCTCTAAATTCTAGCTCCTCTATGTACCAATATAGCATTAATGTACTTCTTTTGCAATAATAAAACACCTTTCTGTTTATTTTACACAGGCTTATCTCACTGTCCTCATGGCTGTTTAAAAACACTGCTCCATTACTTCTGCCTTACTTTATGGTCAGACTTTAGGTCATGACACAAAAAGACATTGGCTCTGCATCATCTACCCTCCTACCCACCACCCACTTCCAGCTGCACGTTTAAAAAAAAAAAAAATGCAATCAATCAGTGATCACCGTTCTCTACTAAATACACAGGCATCAATTTTTTTTTCTACCTTAAATGTAATCTTGCATAGATTGTTCATGTGGCATTTTGAAGTGTGCAGGAGATGAGAGATCAGATAACAGTAGGGATGAGCCGAACACCCCCGGGTTCGGTTCGCACCAGAACGTTCGAGCAGACCGCGGGTTCGCGCGAACATTTCAAACTCAATTGAAGTCTATGGGACCCGAACGTTCGAATTCAAAAACGGTCATTTTAAAGACCAAAATTCAATTAAATGTTGGAAAACGTCGTTCAGAACCCGGGTCTTGCCCCAGGGAACATGTATCAATGGAATTTTTTTTTTTTAAAACGGCCGTTTTTGCAGAGCAGCCATTTTAATGATGCTTAAAGTGAAAAAAAAAAATTCCTTTAAATATCGCACCTGCTGGGTGTCTATAGTAGTGGTAGAAATGTCCCTGCACAACATGAAAGGACCAAAAAAAAAAAGTAATTAATGCTACTTGCGCAAGTTCTGTGTGGCAACATTATGTCGAATATTTTAGTGGTGGTGGGGGGCCATTATTGTTGTGTGAAAGAACATTTTTAGAAAAAAGGGCACCCCTCAAACATACTGTAATTGGAGCGCAACAAGGAGCCACGTGCAAAGTATTGCATCAAAAGTTGTTATTAGGCGCCCCTGTTAAACAGGGGCAGAAAAATTGTGCATTGGGCACAACACAACACTTGCAACCCCTCCCAATAACTCCAATTGGAGCGCAACAAGGAGCCACGTGCAAATTATTGCATCAAAAATTGTTATTAGGCGCCCCTGTTAAACAGGGGCAGAAAAATTGTGCATTGGGCACATCACAACACTTGCAACCCCTCCCAATAACTCCAATTGGAGTGCAACAAGGAGCCACGTGCAAATTATTGCATCAAAAATTGTTATTAAGCGCCCCTGTTAAACAGGGGCTGGAAAATTGTGCTTTGGGCACAACACAACATTTGTAACCCCTCCCAATAATTCCAATTGGAGCGCAACAAGGAGCCACGTGCAAATTATTGCATCAAAAATTGTTATTAGGCGCCCCTGTTAAACAGGGGCTGAAAAATTGTGCTTTGGGCACAACACAACACTTGCAACCCCTCCCAATAATTCCAATTGGAGCGCAACAAGGAGCCACGTACAAATGATTGCATCAAAAATTGTTATTAGGCGCCCCTGTTAAACAGGGGCTGGAAAATTGTGCCTTGGGCACAACACAACACTTGCAACCCCTCTCAATAACTGCAATTGGAGCGCAACAAGGAGCCACGTGCAAAGTATTGCACCAAAAATTGTTATTAGGCGCCCCTGTTAAACAGGGGCTGAAAAATTGTGCCTTAGGCACTGGTGGTGGAGCCCAGAAACACAACATTTCTTACTAGCTATCAGCAAGAAAAGTGAGGAGGAGAAGGATATTCCATCAGCAGCATAAGAGGACAGTCACTCAGCATCAGCAGTCTAAAAGGGATCCGACATTTCAACAAAAAATATATTATTCATTAATACCAGCATCAGGTGCTTGGAAGCTGGTGTTGATCCAAGCCTAATTCATTTTGATGAAGGTCAGTCGATCAACAGAGCTGGTGGAGAGGCGCACCCTGTGATCAGTGACAAAGCCTCCAGCAGCACTGAATGTCCGTTCTGAAAGAACACTGGATGAAGGGCAAGCCAGTAGCTCAATTGCGTACTGGGCAAGCTCTGGCCAGTGATCCATCCTCAAGACCCAGTAAGCCAGAGGATTTTCGGTGGGGAAGGTGTCCATTTCGGATCTTGCCCCTAGGTATTCCCGGACCATGTAAAGCAGACGCTGGCGATGGTTGCTGGAACCGGTCAGACCTTGGGGCTGCGGACTAAAAAACTGCCTGAACGCATCGGTCAGACGACCACCTTCTCCACCGCCCCTCCTGTGACTCACCGAAGCCTCAGCAAGACGTTGTCCAGAGCCAGGTTTTGGTAATCCCCCCGGATCTGGGAACGCATTGCACAGACCCTTCTGCAAGGCCTCCCGCAGAAGTTTCATCTTCTGCTCCCTCTGCGATGGCAACATAAGATCCGCAACCTTACTCTTGTAACGTGGATCAAGGAGAGTCGCCAGCCAGTAATAATCCCTCTCCTTAATAGCACGTACACGAGGATCCTTATGCAGGCTTTGCAGAATCAGGGAGGCCATGCAGCGTAGGTTTGCTGAGGCATTCGGGCCACAGTCCTCTGGGTCACTGAGGACGACAGGATCCACAGGCACCTCATCCCAGCCACGTAAAACTCCACATGCTCCTTGGGACTGTAAATGATCCCTTGAAGACTGCTGCTGCTGAGTGCTAGGCTCCACCTCCATGCTGCTGATACAATCCTCCTCCTCCTCCTCCTCCTCATCCTCTTCCTGTGTGGTAGGTGGGCAAGCAGGACCACTGTCTGGGTAAAGGGGGCCTTGAGAGGTAAGGAAGTCCTCCTCTTCCTCCCTCTGTTCTGCCTCAAGGGCCCTGTCCATTATTCCACGTAGCGTGTGCTCCAACATGTGAATAAGAGGGACAGTCTCACTGATGCATGCACTGTCACTGCTCACCATCCTCGTGGCCTCCTCAAATGGTGACAGGACAGTGCATGCATCCCTGATCAAAGCCCACTGGCGTGGTGAAAAAAAACCTAGCTGCCCTGACCCAGTTCTGCTGCCATATTGGCACAGGTACTCATTGATGGCCCGCTGCTGCGTGTGCAGCCGCTGCAGCATGGCCAACGTTGAGTTCCATCTGGTGGGCATGTCACAAATTAGGCGGTTCTTGGGCAGGTTGTATTCCCTTTGGAGGTCAGTCAGCCGAGCAGTGGCATTATATGACCTCCGAAAATGCACACAGACTTTCCTGGCCTGCTTCAGGACATCCTGCAAGCCCGGGTACCTGCCCAAGAACCGCTGCACCACCAAATTGAGGACATGCGCAAAACAGGGCACGTGGGTGAGTTTTCCCTGTCGCAGGGCAGAGAGGAGGTTGGTGCCATTATCGCTGACCACCATTCCAGGCTTCAGCTGGCGTGGCGTCAACCACCTCTCAGCCTGACCCTGCAGAGCTGAGAAAATCTCTTCCCCAGTGTGGCTCCTGTCTCCCAAGCACACCAGCTCTAGCACCGCATGGCATCTCTTGGCCTGCATTCCTGCGTATCCCCTCGTACGCCTACGGAGCACGGCTGGTTCGGAGAAAACATCCCCACAGGAAGAGGCCACAGAGGAAGAAGAAGAGGAGGGGGTGGAGGAAAGAGGTGTGTCACAAGCAGTAGTATTTTTTTGGAGGCGTGGTGGCGGAACAACCTCCAAAACTACTGGACCTTGCCCTGCGTCCTTCCCAGCTGCCAGCAGAGTCACCCAATGCGCCGTAAAAGACAGGTAACGTCCCTGTCCATGCCTGCTGGACCATGAGTCAGCGGTAATATGCACCTTACCACTGACCGCCCTGTCCAGCGAGGCATGGACATTGCCTTCCACATGCTGGTAGAGAGCCGGAATAGCCTTCCGTGAGAAAAAGTGGCGTTTTGGTACTTGCCACTGAGGTACTGCACATTGCACAAACTCACGGAAGGGGGCAGAATCTACCAACTGAAAAGGTAGCAGTTGAAGTGCTAGCAATTTCGCTAAGCTAGAATTCAACTGCTGGGCATGTGGATGGCTGGGATTGTACTTCTTTCGGCGCTGCAGCAGCTGGGGCAGGGAAATTTACCTGGTACTATCAGTAGATTGACCGCTACTACTAGCTTGTGACACACCTATTTCTACACCTTCACTGCAGGCTTCAGAAAGGACTGGGGGTCTACTGGGGTTGGAGGTCCCAGAAGGGCAAGGGGGGGTACGCTTCTGTCTTTGGTGTGGGTCTTTCTGGTGTGCTTGCCAACGAGCTGCATGGCAGGTCGACATATGTCTGGACAAGCATGTGGTACCCAGGTGGTTGATGTTTTGGCCACGCGAGATACGCTTGCGACATAAGTTGCAAATAGCAAAGGTACGATCTTGTGGACATGTTTCAAAAAAGGCCCACACCAAAGAACTTTTGCTGTACCGGTCAGACACAGCAGCGTCACGTACGGTGACCCCAAATGCGCTCAGGTGGTATGTCACAGCACACATACAGTACGGTGACCGTAAATGCGCTCAGGTGGTATATACCAGCACACGTACGGTGACCCCAAATGCGCTCAGGTGGTATGTCACAGCACACGTACGGTGACCCCAAATGCGCTCAGGTGGTATGTCACAGCACACGTACGGTGACCCCAAATGCATTCAGGTGGTATTAAACAGCACACGCACAGTCAGAGCGACTGCGTTTCTGTGCAATTCAATAGCCCACTTGCATTAACAGCAACTGCCTTTCTGTGCACATAAATAGCACACGTGCAGTAACAGTTAATGCGTCTATGTGCAATGAACTAACACGTGTACACTAACACGTTAGAGCATCAAGCACAATCTCCTGCCTGACAGATACTAATAGCAGAACTAGCTCAGCTATACAGTTTATAAATATATTGACAACTCCTAGGGATGTCAATATATTCTCTACAAACTGTACATTTAACTATACTAACTAGTAGCCTCCCTGATCTATCTATCTATCTATCTATCTATCTATCTATCTATCTATCTATCTATCTATCTATCTATCTATCTATCTATCTATCTATCTGAAAAGACACTGTGTCTCTATCTATCTCTCTCTCTCTCTCTCTCTCTGTCTGTCTGACTTCTCTCTCTGAAAGCAAGCCGGAACACACTACACAAGGCTGCCCGGGAGGCGGCCTTTTATAGTGTGGGGCGTGTGCTAAAGCCCTGAGCCCTAATTGGCCAAAGCACCCAGGCTTTGGCCAATTAGGTCTCTTCGTTTTTTGGGCGCTGTGATTGGCCAAGCATGTGGGGTCATGGTGCATGCTTGGCCAATCATCAGCGCGCAACGCCGCAGTGAATTATGGGCCGTTGCGCGTCATTCGAATTTGGCGCGAATAACCTGATTTGTTCGTTTTCGATGAACAATCGAACGGCCGATGTTCGATGCGAACATGTGTTTGCATCGAACGCGAAGCTCATCCCTAGATAACAGCATATGTGGATCAGAGCTAAAGTACTGAAAACAGGAGATGTGTGTCCTGGGTTCTGTAAAGTAGAGAGTAGTAGAACATGGTGATCACTAAGGCCCTGTACACACGATCAGACATGTCTGATGAGACTTGTCTGATGGACCATTTTCATCAGACAACTCTGAACTTGTCTGATGGTCTGATGTGCGTACACACCATCGGACCAAAATCCAATCAGACCAGAACGCGGTGACGTAGAACACAACGACGTGATGAAAAAACTAAGTTCAATGCTTCCAAGCATGCGTCGACTTAATTCTGAGCATGCGCGGGTTTTTGGTCCGATGATTTTGTGTACTAACCATTGAACCTGTCCGACGGACAGGTTTCCATCGGACAGGTTTTAAAGCATGTTTTAAAACTTTGGTTCGCTGGAAAACGGCCACGTACACACCATCGAACATGTCCGCTGAAACTGGTCTGCGGACCAATTTCAGCAGACATGTTTGATCGTGTGTACGCGGCCTAAGTGATTGCATTTCATTTAAAAAAACATGCGCCTAGAAGTGGGTGGTGGGTAGGAGGGTAGATGATGCAGGGTGAGTGCTAATGAGATCAGCTGGTCAATGTCTTTTTGTGTCATGACCTAAAGTCTGACCATAAAGTAAGGCAGAAGTAATGGAGAAGTGTTTTTAAACAGCAATGAAGACCGTGAGGTAAGCATGTGTAGGATAAATGGAAAGCTGTTTTATTTTTGCAAAATAAGTATGTACATTTATGCTATATTGGTACATAGGGGACTGGAATTTAGAAAAAATCAAAAGGTGAACTTTTCCTTTAATCATGTTTTTCTCTAGCTTAACACACAGGTCAAGCTGACCAACAAAAAATGTCAGGTATAGTGGTTTGGACAAGCTATTGCACTGAGAAACCTGCTTAAAAACAGCTTTTAACTCCTTTCTCAGACAGTTCCAATGTTCCTTTAATTGGGCTATTATGTCCAGGGGGATGGAAAGGTCTGGCTGATCATCATGGGCGTCCGCTCATAGGAGTAAGGGGGGGCCAGTGACCCCCCCTGGAATCGGCAAGGGTCTGCCATGCTCGCATCTGTAGCTGTGCTGACTCTCTCTGTGTTTGTGCGAGTTGGCTCCACAGCTGTTGCAAGATCAGTGTCACTGAGTTACAGAGCTCTTTACTGCCACCTCTGGCTGCTTCCTGTATGTGCACCCTCGTGTTTGTTTTGCTGCCTGTAATGTATTTTCAAAGGGACATGTGGAAACAGGACTTGGGAGAAGGAAGACCACCGTGACCTTACAAGTGGGGACTGTGAGTACAAGTTAAGGGAGAAGGCTTTATGGGATAATGACTAAGCCCCTGCCCTTCATGACATTGTCAAAGAAGCGGAGCATAGGTGACTGTAAAATTATACCCCCCCCTGGAAAAAGTTCAGCGGACGCCCATGCTGATCATATGACCACTGTGATTGGTTGACAAAGTGATCACATGATCAGACTCTTGGAGGGCCAGATCTTGGCCAGCGGAAGTGGAAATTTCCTGGCATCTGTGTGTATAAACATCTGGTATTAAGGGGAGGAATAGTGCACCATTAGTGTTGTAAGTGGGAGAAATAGTGCTCCAGTGTCAGATGGCAAAATAGTGTCTCGTATCAGTGGGAGGGATAGTGCCCTAAGGGTCGGATAAAGGCAATTAATGGGCCGCAGTTTGGAGACCACTGACCTAGATCATGGCAGCTTTGAATCTCCACCTCAAAATGTATAAAGTGCATTCTGAGCCAATCACTTCCTGTGGCATCATATAACCTTCCTGGAAACATCATATCCCACCATGCTTTGTCTTTCTGCATCACAGGATAGGGCAGGTTTTACTTCTGTAGAACACACCTCACTCATTACTAAACCACCGCTTTTTTATTTCGGCCCACTTTCCTACTTCTTCCTTAAGGCCGTGTTTACACCTATGCGAATTGGTTGTGGCTTAAACCGCATCCAATTCGCATAACATTATAAAATACATTGATTTCAATGAAGCTGGTTCACATATGTGCGATGCATTTACACTGCGCATTGCCAAAAAAATGTGTGCATTTTCTAGACCTTGCGGTGCGGCTCAGGTGCGAATTCAGGCCCATTATCTTCTAGTGGCATGCATCTAATTCGCAGATGTGTTAATTTCTCTGCAGGATTTCCATCATTCACCTCAATACACTTCCCCCTTCACTCTCCCAGGTCTCCACATTCACAGCTAAAATGGAGCTGATCTGCTGAATAGTTCTCTTATCTCTCTGCAGAGATAAGAGAGCTGAAATTCGCACCACACAAGTGTGAATCCGGCCTTAAGGTGGCCATACATTTTACCCTCTGATTGTACAATCTCCTTTAGATCTATCGTCAATGATGCAGTGCAAGGGCCTGACTGATTTGATACAAATTGAATGGATTGTTCAGGTTGGTTCTCTTATTACATAGTTTTAGTAAATCTAAAGTTAAAATGTACAGAGATTGTACAATCAGATCGCATAGTGTAGAGCCAGCTTTATACAAGTATGTGGGAGGGAGACCCTCAACAGTCAATGTTCTAGAGAGCTGACATTTCACTTTCAGGCCCCATTCAGACAGTAGTGGGGGCATGAATTTTTTGCTGACTTTTTAAAACAATTTTAATGAGCTGCCCTACCTGTGACAAATGCAGCAACGCAGCTCATGGGGCATTTTGTCGTTGTGTTTTGCACATTTCAAAATGTGTTTGTTGCCCGTTTGCTTCCACATTTGGGGTACCATTAACAATTAATGGCACCAAAAGTGAAACTATTTCATTTTAGGTGTATACAGCTGGCCATACACTATGCAATCTGATTGTACAATCTCCTTTAGATTTAACAAAACTATATAAAAGAATGCCACACCTACAGTATCTATCCAATCACTCTGTATCCAATCAGTTAGATTTTTCAGATTTGCAGGGACACACTTCTCTTGTTTTTAGTACTACGACTCCACATAGGCCGTTATTTGCTGGTTCAGCTCCTGCAATAAGAAAGCAATGCACAAAATGATCAATCAGCAGAGGAGGACACTGACTGTTTATTCAGGGAGAACAGTGATCACTGCCATTGCATGCACTGGAGAAACATGAAACTGTACATGTGAGCTGAAGCAATCTCATGGAGGGGGAGGGCAGGTGCAGGGTGTGTGATAATGTTTTTTTTTTTTTTTTTATAGGAGAAACTGAAGTGCTGAGGTATATTATATATGAACAAAACTTTTTCTTTTCTGCAACAGAGGTACATTAACCACTTCCCATCCGCAGATAGACTTTTTACGGCTACAAGGTGGCTCTAAAATGCTGGGAGGCTGTCGATTTATGGCCTCCCGCTGCTGGGGGGGGCGTGCGCGTGCACTGCGTCACACAGGTACCGATGCGCATGCCAGGCACCACGATCGGCTGTCACAGAGATCCACGTCCTGTCAGGGAGAGGAGACCGATGGTGTGTCCCTTGTATATAGGGACAACCATCGGTCATCTCCCCCAGTCAGTCCTCTTCCCCCCCACAGTAAGAATCACTCCCAGGATACACATTTAACCCCTTCCTCGCCCCTAGTGTTAACCCCTTCCCATTTATACAGTAATCAGTGCATATTTATAGCACTGTTTGCTGTATAAATGTGAATGGTCCCAAAAATGTGTCAAAAGTGTCCGATGTGTCCGCATTAATATCGCAGTCCTGACAAAAATCGCAGATCGCAGATTGTGTAGTAAAAAAAAAAATATTAAAAAAATGTCATTCTGTTGGAAAACAGTTTCTGAGCTCACCTACTCCCTGGGTCCGTTCCACCTGGACTTTCTGAGGGCGCGACAGTTGAGCCATTTTCTCAACACTAGACGCCCCCCAGACGATAGTAGCCTGCCACTTACGGCGCTAGAGGAGCTCTGTGCTTCCACAGGGGTGATAGGACATACCCTCTCACTGACCTATGACCTACTGATTACGCCACCACCTGACTTTGTGCCCCCGGGTATTCTGAGCTGCGAAAAGGAATTGGAGCGCAAATTCGACTCATCTATGAGACAACGCATACTCCAGTACACACATAAGTCCTCTATATGTAGGCTCACCTGGTACACCCTTTCCTATAGAGAAAACGGAAAATAATCGGCGGCGCCCACGAAGTGGCAGACATATGTCACACCATTACGACAATACAGACCTGACCTAATTTTCAGGAGACCATTAGGGACTTCCAACAGCTAGTTGGGTCGAGCACAATAATGTCTCCGAAGTGAGGGGAGTTTATGATGTGTAATGTTGTTGTATGTATACCAATGTTTTTTTTCCCTACTTTGTTCACTGTTTTATTCTCTTGTATTGTGGCTGCCCACGTGGGTACCTGCCCTGATATAAATAAAAAGATTAAAAAAAAAAAATGTCATTCTATCAACCTATTTTGTAGGCGCTATAACGTTTGCACAAACCAATCAATAAATGCCTATTGCAATTTTTTTGTTACCAAAAATATGTAGAAGAATACGTTTTGGCCTAAACTGAGAACATTTTTTTATTATTTTTTTTAAAAATTGAATATTTATTATAGCAAAAAGTAAAAAAATATTCTGTTTTTTTTTTAAATTGTCGCTCTATTTTTGTTTATAGCGCAAAAAATAAAAACCACAGAGATCATCAAATACCACCAAAATAAAGCTCTATTTGTGGGAAAAAAAAGGACGTTGATTTTGTTTGGGAGCCAAATCGAATGACCGTACAATTGTCATTCAAAACATGACAGTGCCGAAAGCTGACATTTTGCCTGGGCAGGAAGGGGGTATATGTGCCCAGTGAGCAAGTGGTTAAAGGCTTTTTGTTACGTATGAATGCTGGAACTTAACTTTTAGGCACATTACTTTGTGACTTGGTTCGGCCACTGAGTATTTGTGCTACAATCCTCTCTCTTATAGTAACTGATGTGCCCCAGTGTATGTTTTTTTTTTTTTTTAAAGTCACTATATACCTTATTTTATAGGTTGCCTCTCTCAGCGTTTACAGGGGGAGGGCAGAACCAGGCAGGATCAGCCAGATATTTCAGGTGATACAGGGGGCCAAAATACACAGCACAAGCACCATGCTGTCTAACATGCTTTAAAGGAACAGGATCCATTTTTTTTAAGGTTACAAATATTTTAACCACTTGCCGACCAGCCACCATCGTTATATGGTGGCAAGTCAGCTCTCCTGCGCGAATCGCCATAGCTGTACAGCGGATCGTGCAGGCAAAGTTGGGGGTGTGTGCATGCTGCCGGTGGCACACGCCTTGCCCACTTCATGCTGCAGGAGAGTGCCTGCGGGTCGGGCGGACTCCTAGTACAGAGGCACAACGGGGATCTGCCTGTGTAAACAAGTGGATCCCCATTCTGACAGGGGACATGATCTCTGTTATGTCCCTAGCAGATACCCCCCCTACAGTTAAAACACACCTAGGGAACACATTTAACCCCTTGATCGCCTCCTAGTGTTACCCTCTTCCCTGCCATTGTAATTTTTACATTGTTCGGTGCATTTTTATAGCACTGATTAATGTAATAATGTCACCGGTCCCAAAAAAGTGTAATTTGGAGTCAGATTTGTCCGCCACAATACCGCAATTACTAGTAAAAACAAATAAAAGTCTCTAAATCCATTCCATAGATTGCAGACTTGATAACTTTTGCGCAAACCAAATAATAAATGCCTATTGCCGCGACCACGCAATTGACAGTTAAAGCGCCACAGTGCTGTATTGCAAAAATTGCCCGCTCATTAAGGGGGGAAATCTTTTTGGGGCTAAAGATTCAAAATTTTGAAATACATATCTGACAAACGCTAATCAGTACCTAAAGGTATAATTTTTCTTTAAGTGGTAAAAAAAATAAAAAAAAATGTCTTGCTATTGGCAACATCTTTATTTTTACTTCATACTAGTGACTGAAAATAAGTAAACCAATAATTTACTGGGTGGACAGTATGAACATTTTTTTTTTTTAGATAAATTGTACGTGTGTTCATTCAGATGTGTATATAACACTTTAAGATAGCACTTTGTACCCAAGATAGACATCTTTTACTTTTTTCAAAGGCATAGGTCAAATACAAAATTAGCTTTCAAAACACTGAATTTTAAAGCAACATATCATTTTCTTGTTGTGAAACCGCTTCCAGCATGATGATACTCAAATACCCACAGCAGCTGAAGAGTTATGAAAAGAGACAGGCAAGTCAATCAAAATACACTCAGTGGCAGATTTGTGCAAACCAGACCCAAAAATTGGTCTTCATATGTATGTGTGTATGGGGAGTTTGGCAATCTTAAATGAAGAGAAATTACCAGTGAATCTAAAGTTCTCTCTGAAGGCAATATAAATATGGATGATGGTTTTTGCACCTTTTCTGAAGAAATATAGGAGCAGGTCTACACAGAAACCAATCAGCTTCCAGTTTTTTTTTTTTTTGTCAAAGCTTAATTAATCAAGCTTGTACTCTTTAGTTTTAGTAAATGAACCCCATAGCATTACTGAGGAGTTTTATAATACAAATTATATTTTGATTTAAAGCCCAGCTCCAATCTGGGTGATCCCCTGATCCCCTTATTGTGACTCCCACCATAATAGAGCACCCCAAAACCATTTAGTAATAAAAATGATTAATATACACCAAATTTGCATTTGCCTTTGGTCTGGTCCTTTTCCTATTCTGGTGGTTGACGAATCTGACAGAAGGTTGAGATAGTTCTTAATAGGGTTGTCCCGATACCGATACCAGTATCGGTATCGGGACCGATACCGAGTATTTGCGGGAGTACTTGTACTCCCGCAAATACCCCCAATACCAGAATAGAATACTTTTTCCGTCCCCCCCTCCCGCCGCTGCCGCCGAACGCAGCCGAACGCCGCATCGAAACCCGCCGCCGCATGGGTTAAACATTGTGCGGGAACATCACAGCATTCATTTGAATAGCTGTAGTGTTCCCGCCCGCATAGACACTCCCCTTTGCTCGGGATTGGATGGGTGATCGTGATCTGTCCAATACCGAGCAAGGGGGAGTGTCTATACGGGCGGGAACACTACAGCTATTCAAATGAATGCTGTGATGTTCCCCGGGCGGCGGTGGCTAGGTAGGGGTGACATGGCTGCATATATGGGTGACATGGCTGCATTTGTGGGTGACATGGCTGCATTTGTGGGTGACATGGCTGCATTTGTGGGTGACATGGCTGCATTTGTGGGTGACATGGCTGCATATATGGGTGACATGGCTGCATATATGGGTGACATGGCTGCATTTGTGGGTGACATGGCTGCATATATGGATGACATGGCTGCATTTGTGGGTGACATGGCTGCATATATGGGTGACATGGCTGCATATATGGGTGACATGGCTGCATTTGTGGGTGACATGGCTGCATATATGGATGACATGGCTGCATTTGTGGGTGACATGGCTGCATATATGGGTGACATGGCTGCATTTGTGGGTGACATGGCTGCATATATGGGTGACATGGCTGCATATATGGGTGACATGGCTGCATTTGTGGGTGACATGGCTGCATATATGGGTGACATGGCTGCATTTGTGGGTGACATGGCTGCATATATGGGTGACATGGCTGCATATATGGGTGAAATGGCTGCATTTGTGGGGGACATGGCTGCATATATGGGTGACATGGCTGCATATATGGGTGACATGGCTGCATATATGGGTGACATGGCTGCATATATGGGTGACATGGCTGCATATATGGGTGACATGGCTGCATTTGTGGGTGACATGGCTGCATATATGGGTGACATGGCTGCATTTGTGGGTGACATGGCTGCATATATGGGTGACATGGCTGCATATATGGGTGAAATGGCTGCATTTGTGGGGGACATGGCTGCATTTGTGGGGGACATTTAAAAAAAGTATCGGTATTCGGTATCGGCGACTACTTGAAAAAAAGTATCGGTACTTGTACTCGGTCCTAAAAAAGTGGTATCGGGACAACCCTAGTTCTTAATATGTGGAGTACAGTGCACATGTGCATGCATTTACAGGATAAGTGGTCTGCACAATGTTTGCCTGTAATTTTCATGTAGCACAAGGGTGCTTACTTGTTGTACTGATACCAAGAAGTGCCAAATCATAGATGGGGAGCTGGTCTGTTGTGGTAAATGTGAGATGCTCTCAAATAAGCTAATATAAAAAAAAAAGTAAATAAAAAGATTTGTTTTGGAAAGGAAAATTTAATGGGTAAACCTGAAGAGGAAATTGTGCATGTTGTTTCTGGCACTTTTTTTTTTAAGTAAGTACTAATGACTTTGAAAAATACAATGCTGACATACTGACAACATATACTGTACTTTGGAACATTAGGAATGGAGAAAGTGGTATTAGTGCCTAGGTGGAGAAACAATGACATTTTTGTGAGCACTGTGATACTAAAGCCCCATACACACGGTCACACTTTTTGTCAACCAACTTCAAAATCTGCTAGTTTTCAAATTTGTCTGACCGTGTGTACGCTCCCTCGGAACAACTTTTTCTGGTTTCATCCGACAAAAAGTTGGGTCTGCGAACGGACCAACTTTTCGGCAACAAAAGTCCAATGGTGCCTTGTGTGACCGTGTGTACAGCAAGCCAACCAACTTTTGTACAAAGTGCAAACACGCATGCTCAGAACCAATGTTAAAATCAACCAACAATAGCAGAATTTAACCAAAGGGTGGTGGTAAAGAGCAGAAAAGAGCAGAAAAAACATGTGATGATGGGAAAGTTTTAGAAAAGTTTGCAGAAAAGTCTGACTGTGTGTATGCTATGGGTAAGACCGGACAAATCAATTAGGACAAAAATCCAAGGGAAAGTTTGTTGGATGTCTAACTGTGTGTACGAGCCTTAAGCTGGGGTTGGGATGGAGCAGTCTGAGGTGCATGGGTACTTCTGAATCTAGCCCTGGAACACGGAATTTCAAGGTACTTTGCAATGTTGAGACAGAAATGTGGGAAAAAATCGTTTTATAGGGGCATTAATGCTACACACAAAAATATATATATTTTTTATCTACTATTTCATCTTCCAAAAAAATAGGCACACTTTTGCTAGTATAAATTTATATACACAAGGGGCCAGATTCCCGTAGAATTGCCGCTGGCATAGCGTAAGCCATTTACACTATGCCGCCGCAATTTAACAGAGCAAGTGCCGTATTACCAAAGCACTTGCTCCGTAAGTAGCGACGGCGTAGTGTAAATGGCTCTGCGTATCCCCACGTAATTCAAAGGGGGCGGCTTGTATTTAAATTAAGCGCGCCCCCGTGTCGATCGAACTGCGCATGCGCCGGCCTCAAAAATAGCCCAGTGCGCATGCTCCAGCTCACGTCGGAAAAAGTAAATGAAACCGACGTGAGCGTCGTTTACGTAAATCCCTATTCGCGAATGACTTAGTAAAACAACGTAACCGACGGAAAAAGACCACGCTGACCCGACGCCATACTTAACATGGCAACGACGGAACTTCGTAAGGTTACCCCTCATATAGCAGGGGTAACCTTACGCGTACGCAAACAACGTAAACGACGACGGGGCAGCGTAAAACATTCGGGAATCGTCGGATTAGGCTCATTTGCATAGGCAAATGAGAAATCATCGTAAAGGCCACCTAGCGGCCAGCAATGTCATTACATCTACGATCTGACGGTGTAAGTGTTTTACACATGTCGGATCTTCACTGTATCTATGCGTAAGTGATTCTACGAATCACACGCATAGATACCAATTAAAAAAAAAAAAAAACAGAGATACGCCTGTGTTTCCTACGAAACGCCAGCTTATCTCTTTTGAGAATCTGGCCCAAGAAATCTAGAAAGTAAACCATTTTTCAAGCATAATTTAAAATTTTAGCAGTATACCACCTTAAAATCATAATATAAAATTCAGCTGGGTTTTCACATATTTATCTTGTGTTTAATATTATGTTAGCCAGTTATCGCTAAATCTGGGACAGTCCTTTTAAAATTACTGTGTAATGTTTTTTCCACTAGCATACAGCCACTAGCTTGTTAAAAGCTGTTTAAACAATGGGTACTTGGTCAAGATTTATATACAGCTTTAAAACACAATAAAACTCTTAGAAGTGTTTTGCTAGATGCTAGTGATTAATGATCAGAGAGTTAAGGTTGTCTGCTATCAATTTTAACGTGAGACCATAAAGAGAGTAAGGTTTTACAGAGCAACCCTGAAAGGAGAATATAATTATGGCCCATAGTCTTCAATATACACTCACTTTTACTTATTTTATAAATGTCTTTGCAGCATTTGTGTATTGTATACTTTTCAGCACAGCTTCATTCTAAGAAGTCAACGATTTAAAAGAACACAGTTTGCTGCAAGGTGGAGCAAACTTGTAAATCCTATTTTGGCATATCCGACAGTGGTTGGTACAGGTGCTTTATATAACATGTGCCTTATAAATACTGTTGCTATATAAACAAACAAACATGCTATTTATGTAGTTTAAAATTGGAATAATTGCACAGCAGAAACCTGGTAAAGCCAGAAATTTCTAAATGACTTCTTCTAAAAATATACAACAGTAAAGCTACTGTCTGCATGGTATAAGTGCATAATATATAATGATATAATAAGCAAAATATACATAGCTTTATTTACTAATTAAAAGGTTTTTATCAGACATGAGGTTCAAAAGGAGTATGGGTTCAAGATGAACCCAACCCATTCAGGCCACGTACACACGATCAGACCAAACCGATGAGACTGGTCCGACGGACCGTTTTCATCGGACCACTGCAGAAGTGGTCTAATGGTCTGATGTGCGTACACACCATCAGTCCAAAATCTCATCGGGTTAGAACGCGGTGACATAGAACACAACGATGTGCTGAAAAAATGAAGTTCAATGCTTCCGAGCATGCGTCGACTTGATTCTGAGCATGCACAGGTTTTTGGTCCGCTTTTGTGTACTAACCATCGTTTTGGTCCGACGGACAGGTGTCCATCGGACCGATTTTAAAGCAAGTTTTAAAAATTTGGTCCGATGGACAACGGTCCGATGAGCCGTACACACAATCAATTTGGTCCGATGAAACTGGTCTTCAGGCCAGTTTCATTGGACCGGTCTGACCGGTCTAAACGTAGCAAAAAAACTATGAATATTGCAGTACCTAGTCTTTGAACTTAGGACAAGTAGCTTAGAATAGTCATTAATATGGATGAGTTTTATGTTCAGGTCAAACATGAGTTTGACTCGAACATTGGCTGTTCGCTTGTTCGCCGAATAGCGAACAATTTGGGGTGTTTGCAGCAAATTTGAATGCCATAGAACACCCTTTAAAAGTCTATGGGAGAAATCTAAAGTGCTAATTTTAACCTCCCTGGCAGTATGATTCTTTCAGATTTTATTTTACATGGAAATTTGGCGTTTTAGATTGCAGGCCTGTAATTCTTAGAAATAACTCACCTAAATCTGTCCAAACCAGAGTCTAGTAGACGTCTCGGGTATGATAAAGTTTGAAACACAAAATCATAAATTATAATATAATAAATAATAACAAATAATAATAATAACAATACTTTTTATTCAATACATTTTAGTAAATAATATATTCAAAAACTTTTTTTGGGGGTCAAACAAGGGTGCAATATTATGAGTCAGTAAACGTCTCAGGTATGGAACATTTTAAAACAAGGTACACCACAAAGTCCGACGTCACAGCCAGGTCAATAGAAATGTGTTTCTTGGAGCAGCAAATCACACACATTCTTGTGAGTACTGTTTTTTTTCAGTGGGTGGAATGTGGTCCATAAACTGATGACCAGTCAGTCGTTCAGGGTTCACAACACCAGCAGCCCAACGTCCAGATCGGTTTACAGCCCTTTGGAGTCTGGTGCTTTAGAAAGATGAGTTCTGCAACCTTCCACACAAAGTCCGCATGGACCATAGGCCTGTCACTTTTTTTTTTCATCAGAATGAAGGTATTCCAGAGGCACTGCTCCAGAAGATGCCGGAATTTTTTTTATAGTATTTTTTTTTGTTGCTTCCTCATGGCTGGGTAAAAGGGCATGGCCTGGTCAGCTCTGTCCACACCTCCCATGGTGTGGTTGTAGTCAAACACAACCTGTGGCTTCATTACATCCTTTCCACCTTTGGTGTGTACCATTATGGTTGAGGTGTTATGAATGGTACTCATAAGGCACACGTCTTTTTTGTCCCGCCACCTCAGTGCCATAATTTTCCCTTTCTGCCAGGCAACTACTTCTCCGGCCCCAAGCTTTTTATTGGCAAAGGTTGACGGCATGTCACGCCGGTTAGGCCTCACTGTCCCATATGCGTCCATCTTGTTCAGGAGAAGGAATTCGTAGAGTTATGGGGAAGTATAAAAATTGTCTGTGGTGACACAGTAGCCCTGGTTCAGCATTGGTTCAATCAAGGAAAGAACCAAAGCGGTTGCCATTCCAAAACTGCTGAATCGCTGGCAGAATTTGGTCCCTTTCACGGTGTACAGGACCAAATTCCAGATGTACCCAGAGCTGGATTCACATAGCATAAATGACTTTATGCCAAATCGTGCGCGCTTTTATGCGCTTTTATGCGATGAACTGTATCCAGCTGAGTCTACCTTTTTAGGCCATGAGACTTTCGTCAATAGTGACCTATGTTGTCTCTCTGGAACATAGGTCTGCTGAAAATTATTCAAAATAAGCTGGTAAATCTCATAAATTGTTTTCAGCTTTGGAGCTGGATGAGAACTCTCATCAAAGTCTTCATTATTTTCAAAGTGCAAATATTTCATAATCAGCGAAAATGTATATTCCGACATGATGGTGCCAAGAAAAAGGTGTGGCCAATAATTTGTTGGTTGTCCAGTACCATTTCTGCAGGGGTTTCCCGACAACTCCCTGTAAAATTTTAAGGCTAAGAAACTTCCAGATGTCCTTGATGGTTACTGGTTCCCATTTTCTGCGCCTTGAAAATCGTTGATGGGTAGCAGCTTGTTGCTCCTGGTAGCGATTCGTCTCCAAAACAATTTTGGTTATAACTTCATCCGTCAAAAAAAGTTGGAGGTATGCCAAGGGATTGTCATCCTCAACATCCACTTTGATCCCAGGTGCTCCTGTAAACGGAAATCTTGGTGGTGCTACGTGCTCTGTACCGCAATCAATTGAGCACCAATCATCAAATCACTTTCTGCGTCTGATGATGAACTTCCCCAAGAGTCGCTGTCACTTAACTCCTCTGCAAGCTATTCTGTATTGCTGTTGCTGTTTTCCAGCAGGTCGCATAGCAATTTTGAGGTGGAGGTGCGCTTTTTTTGATGCCATGGTCGCTGTGCAGTTTAAAGTCACAAAGTACAGTAAATCTGCAGACAAGGGCACTGGAGAAAGCACTGGGGGGCAATCTAAGGTCACTGTATTTAATTTTTTATTGTATTCCAATAGGATTACATTGTATCAGTGTGTTTTACTTTATACTGTGTTTGAATTTGGCGCCATTCCAGCGAGGGAATCCCGAGTGTGGCTCGGGGTTACCGAAAGTAACACAGAAATCTCACCCCGAGCCACACTCGGGAATACTACTAGGCAGGTTAAAGGATAATATGCAAGTTATTGTCATAAAAAGTGTTTGGAGAACCAGGTCCTGCCCCAGGGGACATGTATCAATGCAAAAATAAGTTTTAAAAACTGATGTTTTTTTGGGAGCAGTGATTTTAATAATGCTTAAAGTGAAACAATAAAAGTGAAATATTCCTTTAAATTTCGTAGCTGGGGGGTGTCTATAGTATGCCTGCAAAGTAGTGCATGTTTCCCATGTTTATAATAGTCCCTGCACAAAATGACATTTCTAAAGGAAAAAAGTCATTTAAACTACTCACGGCTATAATGAATTGTCGGGTCCGGGCAGAGAAAAGTAATTGAAAAAATTACATGGGTTACCCCCCAGTCCATTACCAGGCCCCTCAGGTCTGGTATGGATATTAAGGGGAACCCTGCACCAAATAAAAAAAATGGCGTGGGGTTCCCCCCAAAAATCCATACCAGACCCTTATCCGAGAATGCAACCTGGCAGGCGACAGGAAAATAGGGTGGACAAGAGAACGCCCCCCTGAACTGTACCAGGCCACATGCCCTCAACATGGGGAGGATGCCACCCTTGCCTGGTAGTTGTGGGGGTCTGCGGATGGGGGGCTTATCGAAATCTGGAAGCCCCTTTAACAAAGAGGACCTCCAGATCCCGCCCCCCTATGTGAATTGTTAACAGTGAGAAAAGAAGACAAAAAAACACACACAAAATTGGGACAAAAAATTCCAGCGCTGTAATCCTTCTACGAGTCCGACCCGCCACTAAAAATGATATCGCCTCCATATGAGGCTGCCGGCTGAATGACGCATGACCAGTCTAACAGCTCTTTTATAACTGAGGGCGAGGCTACAGTCATGTGGATGGATGACCCCACCCCCTCTGACGTAACAGGGGTTTCTATCGGTTTCCCGTGGTGTCATGGGTGACCCTGCCCCCTCTGACGCATCACTGGAAACCCCCATTGCGTCAGAGGGGGCAGGGTTACCCATTATAAAAAAGCGGTCAGACGGGTCGCACGTCATCCAGGCCAGGATGCTCCTATGGAGGTGGTATCGTTTGTAGCGGCAGGTTGGACTCGTAGAAGGATTATTTTTTTTTAAAGGACTTGTCCCAACTATGTGTGTGTGTTTTTTTTTTTTTCTCATTTTGTTGGGTGGCGGGATCTAGGGAACCCCTTTGTTAAAGGGGGGTTTCAGATTCCGATAAGCCCCCCGCCCGCAGAACCCCACAACCACCGGGCAAGGGTTGTGGCGATGAGGCCCTTGTCCTCATCCTCCCCATGTTGAGGGCATATGGCCTGGTATGGTTCATGAGGGGGGCGCTCTCTCGTGCCCCCTCTTTTTCTGCAGCCTGCCGTGTTGCGTGCTCGCATAAGGGTCTGGCATGGATTTTTGGGGGGAACCCCACGCCGTTTTTCTTATATTTGGCTCCCCTTAAAATCCATACCCGACAATTCACGAGTAGTTTTAAATTACTTTTTTCCTGTAGAAATTTCATTTTGCGCAGGGACAGTTATAAACACGGACATGCACTACTTTACAGGCATACTATAGACACCCCCCCCCCTTGCATATTAGCCTTTAAAATGTGAAAGTTGTCAGAGTGGGTTTACAACCACTTTAAAGCTTAAATTCATTTTTGGTGGTTGAGTTTACATTTGCCTTAAAATTATCCTATGTGCCTAGCTTTACCGATATCTGTCTGCAACAACCAAATCATAGCTAGCTCTTCAATTGTCAACACCTTAGCTAAATATTTTACTAATTGGGGTCTTATCCCTTGTTTTATTTTTTTAGATTATACCTTTTAACTTGGAGTGATTAGAACACAACTGGAAATTATTGCTAACAGTCTGTTCAGGGACATCGTTTGAATTAAGAAACAATGGGCCAGATTCACAGAGCCCTTACGCCTGTCTAACTGGTGTTAGACTGGAGTAATTTCAAATTACGCGCGTTTTCTAGCTAGTCGGAAACCTCAAGCCATGAATAGACGGCTGCGGGCTTCAATTCGACTGGATTACGTGTTCGTACGCCTTCGGATCTACGCTGCAATAAAATTGCGGCCACTGGGTGGACTTCCCATCGTTTTCCGCGTCGGAGTATGCTAATGAGCTTTTGCCGGCGATCCCAGAAATTACGATCTTCAATCGCAATCTCTTACGGCACCTTTAGTCATCTTTTCGCTGCGTAAAGCTTTTTGCTGGTCTAATATTAGACAGCCCATGTTAAGTATGGCCGTCGTTCCCGCATCGAATTTCTACGTTTTCCGACGTCTTTTATTATTTTTTACGTAAGTCGTCCGGGAATAGGAATGTTCGTAAACGACGCTACTCAAATAACGAATGCCTTACGACGTGATTTCGCGCAATGCACGGCGGGAAATTTCTGAACGGAGCATGCGGGGACACGCTTAATTTAAATGCTTCACGCCCCCCCAATCGCGTATTTCGATTACGCGGCGAGAAATAGACTACGCCACCGTAGCGTACGGGCAAAAATCTACAAGGATTCGGTGTAGAGCCTGGTAAAATACGGCAGCGTAGAGTATTTCGATTACGCAGCGCAATATTAAGTGTATCTGAATCTGGCCCAATAAGTGCAACAACAATGTGCACCTTACAACCTCACATTAAATTACTCACATTCACTACACATCATTCACATAAGTAAAATAAAATGTAGGCACACATTGGTTAGGCCTATTATCTTGATTAAAATTGTCCTGTCGCTGGCCAATTTTACACTGCTGTATCCTCTGTGGTCTTTTAAGTTTTGTAAAAAAAAAACTACCTGCACGATTTATATGCAATTGATTTGGGCCTAGAACTGCCGTTAAAAATGTCCTGCTTCTGGACAATTTTGCACTGCTGTGTCATCTGCAGTCTATTCATTATTTTAGGTATATAACAAGTGCAGTTCTCACAATCCCAAAGCTAAAATGATTCTTATGAACCACCAAGATCTTACCCCTAATGTCTCCATTCCAAGTACTAACCAGGCTGACCCTGCTTAGCTTCCAAGATCAGGTGCATTCAGGGTGGTGAGACCTTAGGACTTACCACCAATGTCTGTTGCTAACAACAATATGTGTAATCAAAATGCTTTGTATAAATATGATATATTATCATGTGATATTGTGATAATAGACAAAAACATAAATCATCAAAGTACTTAAATCCAGGAATTTATATAGAGGCATATACACTTAAAAATACATTAGGACATGCATGAAAAATACATTAGGACATGCATGAAAAAACTGATAGCCTTTATATTTGTAGCTGCAGGAATATCTATAGCAAAATCTTGGAAGTCCCCTACTGTTCCTTTTTATTTACTGAAGAATAAATGCCTATATAAGTCGTTGCGCAACGCTCAGACGGCATTACAGCGGGAGAGCTTGTCGTGTCAACATCGCTGGAAGAGAAGAAGGAACAAGACAGCGTAGAAACCCGGCCCCCGCGGTAGAGCCAGGCAGAAGAGGAAGCAGAGAAGACAGCAGAGAGGAACGGCAGAAGAGGGGACAGAGAAGACAGCGGAGAAGAAGACCGTACCCTGCAGTGGAACCCGGCAGAAGACAGCCAGGAGAAGCCAGAGGGGTGGCCCACCCCCCGGCAGAAAATGAGAGCTTAAAGGGGAGGGGGCCCGGCAGAAGACAGCGGAGAAGCCTGGGGGTTGACCTACCCCCCAGCAGAAAATGACGAAGACCGGGCACCCCCCTAAATGTAAAGGAGCTTAAAGGGGGCCCCAGCAGAAGACCCCCCAGCTGACTAATAAATTATTTGAAAAATCTGTGTAGTGTGTGTTTTTAACTTTACAATTTTCCCCAGGTGAATGGGTAGGGGTACAATTTACCCCATACTCATTCACATAGGGTGGGGGGCCGGTATCTGGGAGCCACCTTATTAAAGGGGGCTCCCAGATTCTGATAAGCCCCCCGCCTGCATACCCCGACAACCAACAGCCAGGGTTGTCAGGAAGAGGCCCTTGTCCCTATCGACATGGGGACAAAAGTGCCCTCCCTGCCCCAAAGCACACACTCCCCCATGTTAAGGACATGCGGTCTGGTACGGCTCAGGAGGGGGGAACTCGCTCATCCTTAACCCAATTCCTGTCCGGCCAGGTGGCGTGCTTGGATAAGGGTTTGGTATGGATCTTGGGGGGAACCCCACGCCATTTTTTAGGTATAGGTTTTCCACCTTACAATCCATGCAAAACCTAAGGGCCTGATAATCTCATGGAGGGGAACCCACACACCGGTTTTTTATTTTTTATTATTTGGTGTAGAGTTCCCCTTCATGATCAGCGTCCCCCGCTGGCCCCTGGTCCCGACGCGGGTGCGTGAACCAGGAGTTGTGTGTGTAAACACACAGCTCCTGGTCCTGTCAGGGGGAGAAATGCATGATCTTCTGTTAATACAATGTATGAACAGCAATCTGTAATTTCCCTAAGCCTGTCTTACCGCCCCTTCAGTTAGAACAAACACAGGGAACATAATTAACCCCTTCCTCGCCCCCTAGTGTTAACCCCTTCCCTGCCAGTGGCATTTTTATAGTAATCAATGCATTTTTATAGCACTGGTCACTATAAAAATGCCAATGGTCCCAAAAATGTGTCAAAAGTGTCTGCAATAAGATTGCAGTACTGATAAAAATCGCTGATTGCCTCCATTACTAGTTAAAAAAAAAAAAAAAAAATGCCATAAAACTATCCCCTATTTGTATATGCTATAACTTTTGGGCGAACCAATCAATAAACGATTATATGTAGAATAATACGTATTGGCCTAAACTGAGGAAATATTTTTTTTATATATTTTTGGGGATATTTATTATAGCAAAAAGTAAAAAAAAAAAATTTTTTCAAAATTGTCGCTCTATTTTTGTTTATAGCACAAAAAATAAAAACCACAGAGGTGATCAAATACCACCAAAATAAAGCTCTATTTGTGGGAAAAAAGGATGCCAATTTTGTTTGGGAGCCACGTCGCACGACCGCGCAATTGTCAGTTAAAACTTCACAGTGCCGAATCGCAAAAAGTGGCCCGGTCATTCACCAGCAATATGATCCGGGGCTGAAGTGGTTAAAAATAACAAAACAGGAAAGTTAGCTCAATTTTTTGTGATAATGTGAAAGAGGATGTTACACCGAGTAAATAGATACCTAACTTGTCATGCTTTAATGTTGCACACGCTCATGGAATGGCGCCAAACTTCGGGACTTAAAAATCTCCATAGGCGACGCTTGTTTTTTTTTTACAGGTTACCAGTTTAGAGTTACAGAGGAGGTCTAGTGCTAAAAGTATCTCTCTCACATGTGTGGTTTGAACGGCGTTTACATATGTTGGCGGGACTTACATGAGTGCGAGCTACTAGGGACAGGGGCGCTTTATTTTTTTTACGTAATATTTTTTCTTTTTGCACTTTTTTGTCCCTTTTATTTTGGATCACTTTTATTCCTATTACAAGGAACGTAAACATCCCTTGTAATAGGAATAGTGTGTGACAGGTCCTCTTTATGGAGAGAGGCGGGGTCAATAAGACCTCACATCTGTCCTTCAGGCTGGAAAGCATTAAATTGGGAAAAAAACACTGATCTCATGCTTTCAGCCGCGATTGCAGCTTTGTTTATGTTTCTGTTTTTAAATCTCTATGCTCCTCTTTCGACGGCGGACGATTCGTTTTCTGGGCCGCCACCTGTAAGAACGATCAAGTGGCGGAACTGCCACTAAGATCGTTCTTTTGGTGCGAACAATCGTCGCCTGTAAAAAAGGAGATCTGAATAATGACTGTAGCTGCACCTATCATTTAGATATCCCCTACTGAAGTCCAGGACGTCATATGACATCCTACGGTACGGATGTGGATAAAATTTGCCTTGGAGTCAGGGCTGGTGCTACCACTAGGCAGCCGCCTAGGGCGCACTGGAGAGAGGCGGTGGCACTACCACCCAAGGCGCCCGGCCACCGGTGATCCTACTCGCTCTCAGCAACTAACTCAACAGGCAGCCACTCCACAATGGAGTCCCTCCATACAGTGTTAGAGGCGCCGGCACAGCAGCGGTGAAGGAATGGAGGAAGGTAAGAAAACATCCCCTGTGCGCCCCTGATCATCACAGTGTCATTGGCAGTGAGTGTGATCTGTGTACCTGTGGTCACATCGTTACCGTCCACCACCAGTCTGCCTCTGATGTACCGCTCCGCCTCTGCTACAGCCAGCCAGCTCTGCCTCTGAGCCTCTGCCTTTCTGCGCAGTGCTGCCTGTGCCCATACAGTATGTCGCATGTCCCCCCCCTCCATCATGGAGGCCGCACTCTCTCCTTTGTTTTTCCTATTGCAGCATCCAGCGTAAGATTTACAGTACCCTGTCACCGAGAACCAGATCGATGAGATCATGCTGAAAGTACAATAACGGCGGCAGGTACTGTATGTCCCTTAGGTGGCACCTGGGCCCCCATACCCATTTTAAACCCAATTACTAGAAGATAAGCCAGCCAAGTGGGGTCTAGCAAAATGAACAAGTCAACTCCCATAGACTGCAATGGCATTTATGGTATAACTTTTGCTCATGTTAGGCTCTTTTTTGCCCACCCGGACCAGGGGGTGTTTGTCCCATCTCTAATTTTGTAGAATGCTGGATTATGTGATAAAAATCTGGGGTTTTGTCAAATGGGAGACCTCAAGAGAGGGGTGTCCCAAGGACAAGAAGAGGCTACTAAATGGTACCGATGGACAACACTCATGACTATTGAAAAGATTACAAAAAATATTTATTATATGTTAGCCACTACAAAATTAAAAATTAGCAGAAGTTACTAATGCAAAAATGATGCAAAACAGGAATCTTAATACAAAACCAGTAAGCACCAGTAATAGTAAGTGATTTATTTTGGACAGGACTTTGTCTCTGCATTTCTGTTGATCTGAGCATGCCCAGGGACTTAGATTTTTTGATGTTACTTTTTGTGTGTGAACAGGACTTGGATGTTTCTGAGCATACTCATAGAGCGTGTTTTTTGGGGTTAGTAATTTAAGGACATCCTTAACAGGTGTACCCACTTACAAGTTCACCCAATGTAGAGACTGAACTTTAGTTTTGTGTTTCATGGGCTGTCCATGTGTTTTCAATTGCCTCATTAGCACAAAGCCTATGTTATATAAAGCTTGTATAGAGCACCTCTTACCTGCCCTGAAAAGAGGGCAGATTGTATGTGTGGGGGCCAGCTGGCAAGAGTAAATTTGTGTGTCCTTATCGAATGTCTTTGCAAAACAGATATGTTTTTGATCAAGGGTTTTTTGACTGGTTTATTAATTTATTTTGGGTGGGGGCTATTTTCGCCTGAAATATTTGTGAGGTTGTCAATGTATGTTTTTTTTTAGGGTGTTTACTTTGATGTATTTGTCTGTGCTGCATTATTTTGCTAAATATTTCTCAAGATGTTGTGACTAATGTTTCAATTCTGTGTCTGTGGGTCTATTTATCCTGTTATTTCCAAAGCATAAACCATATTCTGTTTACTGTCTCAAATTAACCTATGTATATTTGTATTTTTTATATTTATTTATTTTTGTTTGATTATGATTTTATTTATTTATTTTTTACTTTACTTGTTTTGTTGACCAATAAAATTACTTTCAAATTTTGAAGGTTTATTTTGTTACTTTTTCATGCTACAGATTTTGACAGCTGCAGCTGAAATAGGCCTGATTGGCCTAACAAAACAGGTGTGATTTTTTTTGTCTTGAAGCTCCTTTCCTGCGTATGCATGAAATGTTTGCTGCCATGTATAGTCACCAGGAAAGGAAAAATACAGAGCGGTAAGTATTAATTTTTTCCTATTTATGCAGTGGTTCTCAGCCTCAGTCCTCAAGTACCCCTGACAGGACATGTTTTGTGGATTTATTGTATCAAGAATTGCTGATCAGACTGTCTTTTAAAGCACATTTTCAAGATGAAGTAAAACCTGCAAACATGGCCTGTTGGGGGGGGGGGGGGGTAGGGTTATTGGCGGACTGGCTTGAAGTCCTGATTTACAGCACTGTGCTTAAATCTAGTGCAAGGCAATCCTATTCTAATTGTGGATGTTTGAGGAAAGCCAAGTGAGTGTTAGAACCCCTGCTTGTGTTTTTTGGGTTGGGCTTTGTGTCCCTTTTCTTAAAATTGGCTTCACTTCCTGTCACACAGCTGAAGAGGAAGTGAGGTTAAAACCCTACGAATGTCTTTTCTTGGGGACACACAGGTCAATCTAACTAGTGTCCCCATTAAGCAAATTGCACTCCAGCACTGCTGTGTACACCCCAAATGATTAGTTAGTTTGGGGTTTAGTAAAGGCTAAGCCACTCTGCAGTACAAGCATAGTCGCTGAAAATCAGAGGGGAAGCACTGATGATTTTAACATCCAATCCTGTAGAAGCAAAGTTATTTTTTTTGTTCTTTTCTTCCTTGCTTGTCCACTTGTAGTGCAAAGTGGATTTGCCTTTAGTAAATGGACCCCAAAGTCCAAGATCCCTAATAATTTGGGGTGTATGCAGCAAAATGCTAGAGTGCAATTTACATAATGGGGAACTATTTATGAATGAATGAATGAATGAATGAATGAAAACTTGTATAGCGCGACACATGCGAACTGAATCGCCTCTGGGCGCTTGTTGTTCCTGTCTCCTTTGATATCAAAAGAGAAAAGTCTTGACCTTTTTTCTAAATGCTAGGTGGTTCTCCTCCAACCGAATGTTGGTTGGTAAAGCGTTCCATAGTCTGGGGCCTTGGATCGCGAATCTCCTTTCTCCTTTGGACTTGAAGTTGGCTTTCGGAACCTGGAGTAGGTTCCGATTCGTGGATCGCAAAACGCGATTGGGATTATGCGCTTTTATTATTTCGCATAAATAAAGTGGGGCATTCCCATGGACACATCTATGCGTAAGACAGAGAGCTTTAAAAGCAATTCTGTCTTTGACTGGCAGCCAATGGAGTGCCCTCAGTGATGGTGAGATGGATTCCCAGGGTTTTTTCCCAGTCACAAGTCTGGCGGCCGTATTCTGAATGACTTGTAGACGGGCGATTTGGTACTTGGGGAGGCCGAGGTAAAGGGCATTTGCATAATCCAGCCTGGAGTTTACAATTGCTCCCACCATGACCGCTAAATCTTCTTTAGATTGATCTGTGTGTCCCCAAGAAAAGACATTAGTAAGGTTTTACCCTCACTTCCTGTTTGGCTATGTAACAGGAAGTGAATAAATTTGAAGTAGAAAGTGACAACATTTGGGAGGTGTCTTCACCCTATCAGGGGTGCAGTCATCCCCAAAAAATGAGCAGATAATACTCATTTGCAAATTAAGGAAATTGTTTATTTAACATTGGGTGGTGTTTGTGGGGGTCCCTAACACACATTCATACATAAAAGCAATGCTGTATCCTGGCCTATTGGCATGGTTATATTTTCTTAGGCCCTGTACACACGAGGAGACATGTCCGATGAAAACGGTCCACGGACCGTTTTCGTCGGACATGTCTTCTGGGATATTTTGGTCTGATGTGTGTACACACTATCAGACCAAAATCCCCGCAAACAGAGAAAGCGGTGACGTGACGGTGACGTGGCGGTGACGGTAACGTGGCGACGTGCGCAAACAAGGAAGTACAATGCTTCCACGCATGCGTCGAATCAATTTGACGCATGCGTGCGGGATTTCGGTCCGCTGGTTAGGCGTACTAACCAGCGGACATGTCCGACGGACAGGTTTCCAGCGAACAAGTTTCTGCTTAGAAACTTGTCCGCTAGAAACCTGTCCGCTAGGCCGTACACACGATCGGACATGTCCGCGGAAACTGGTCTGCGGACCAGTTTCAGCGGACATGTCTCCTTGTGTGTACGTGGCCTAAGTCCTCTCAATAAAATTATCAGAAATTTGTGCTTAAAGTAGAACTATAATCAACAATATGTTTTTCTTTCATTTTGGATTGAGTGAGGGAGGGAGGGTTATAGCTCCTGTCAGTTTATTTTGTACCATCCCTGTCCAATTGCGGAGATTTGTCTTCACTTTTTGCCCCATAGCTAAACAGGAAGTGAGAGAAAAACTATGCAAATTAAGGAAACCTGAAAATTTCTGGGCGGTTCATAAAAAAACAGGTTGTGGCCTTGACAGGAAGGGGTCGGTCATTTTTCTATTAGGAGGTGCAGAAGTTTAGTCAGGCTTAGGGCAGCACAAAACCTAAATATACTACTGCATATTAGGGCTTATTTAGACAGGATCCGATTTACAGCAAGTTTTTAGATTGTGGGAGGAAACCCACGCAGGCACAGGGAGAACATGCAAATTCCAGGCAGATGGCGTCACGGGCGGGATTCGAACCAGCGACCCTTTTTGCTGCTAGGTGAAAGTGCTATCCACTACACCACTGTGCTGAACGAACATGATTGCGGCTGAAAGTCTTTTTTCCAATCACATGCTTTCAAGCCTGGAGGACAGATGTGGGGTCTTATTGACCCTGCCTCTCTCCATAAAGAGGACCTGTCACACACTAGTCCTATTACAAGGGATGTTTACATTCCTTGTAATAGGAATAAAAGTGATAAAAAAAAGAAAAAAAAGTGAAAAACTAAAAAAAAAAAAAATGTAAAAAAAACAATAAAAAAAACGCCCCTGTCCCTAGTAGCTTGCACTCAGAAGCGAACGTGCATGTAAGTCCCGCCCACATATGTAAACGCCACTCAAACCACACATGTGAGGTATTGACGCGTGCATTATAGCAATAATTCTAGCCATAGACCTCCTCTGTATCTCTAAACTGGTAACCTGTAAAAAAAAAAAAATCAATACATGGCTAGATTAGCTGGGTGCCAGCGTAATGGCACTGTAAAATATGAGCATTTTAACAGCATATGCTTTAGCCGTTGAGGGTAGATTTTCATTTAGTGAAGTACAACCTTTGTGTTTCAAACTTTATTATACCCGGGATGTCTACTAAACTCTTGTTTGGACAGATTTAAGTGAGTTATTCCTAAGAATTACAGGCCTACAATATAAAATGCCACATTTCCATGCAAAATAATTGTACCGCTTTCAGCACCTAAAATCTGAAATAATCATACCGCCAGGGAGGTTAATAGACTTCGCTTTTTCAATTTTTCTTGAGTTCAAACCGAAACTTGGGGGGTGTTTGGCCCATTACTAGCTCTGACATGAGGAAGCAAAGTCCTCCCTCAATTAAGATGGCCACCTCCACACAAAGAAACAGAACACAAGCATGGTGAGTCAATATTAGGGAGAAGATCAGCTGCAGGGAGACCACAAGCAATACTAATGAGTAGATACTTGTTGTCTATTATTCTTTATTATTATTATTCAAAATCAAGAGAAATTTGTAAATTGTTTAATTTAATGTATCTAAAGTATTTACTGATCGTACTGTTTATATATATATATATATATATATATATATATATATATATATATATATATATATATAAACAATTGTCAATCCAGATTCTTTAAAAAATTAAACAACCTCAAGATGTTTAGTAAATCTGCATGTACATTTTGAAGCTATAAATTGTGGAAAACACTTTTTAAACATGAGATCCCAGTAAGCAGGAACAATGATTTCTTTCCGAGGTATAAAAGCAGAGACAAGGGTCTAACTGGAGGTTGTACGTGGACAACTGGACAAATAAAAATACATTGTATTGATCCATTAGAGTACCAAGTGTTACTGATAGTTTAGTCATCTTCATCTTGAAAGAAGCTATCCATTTATCACCATCCCAATATAATGTGACCATTTATCTGTTTCCTGTTTAGAAGATAATGACTCTTCAGCAACAACATTGCAAGTCCCTGCTTATTGTTATTGTGTAAGCTTTTCACTCCTCAACCTTCTCATGAGTTTCTTCCTTATCTAAGGTAATCCACTCTTGCCCTGGCTTGGGGGAAGACTACTTAGCTCATAGGCACATAACTGTAGTCCCCTGTGACTTCATAGTGAAAACAGAATCCAGACACTTTTTTCTGATGTTTTGAAGATAAGATGAGGCTTAATCCTTGTGTCACGACGGAACAGAAATTCATCTATACATCATCACATCGTTATTAGGCTAGTCTGTGGCTAGCTCAACACAAACATCATCCAAGGTTCCCTTTCAAGCTTTGGCAATGTTAAGAATATACCTCTGAGCTATGTGTTATGTGAGGATGAAACTAAAGTAGCATTGCATAGCTACAGACACAGAGATGCATTGTTTCCCTCCTCTGTGTAAACCCATAACTGGCCTTTAATAAAGTCTCAACAGCACAAGATGTAAATACCATCAACGAACAGGTGAACTATCAAATATCTCCTTGGGTTTTTTTGTGTTGGAAGTCTTATGGTTGCTCTAAGCTTCAGTGAATCACCCTGGGAGGAACAATTTAGATAGGGAGAAGATGAAAGGTTTATCTGATTGGAGTTGAAATGATGATTGATTGTGACAGGGAGAAATGGCCTAATTTTACAGGAACCTGGGAAATGGGAAAAGACAGGCTTGTGGCATTGTTAACTATAAAGGAGAATGCCGTATTCTTTCGTTTTGCGGAATACAATGGTGTTTGCAACAGCCATAGAGCCATACTGATAACAATATTATTTTACCATTATTGTTTCTAGCTCTGACTGGGATATTCTGAATTTTATAACAATATAATTTTCTAATATTATTCTTTTCTATAGAATTTTATATAGTTATTTTTTTTTTTTAACAAATATGAAAGAACAGTATAAAAAAATTAAAAGGGCTGTGTTTATAATATTTAACAAATATGCTCTCTGTAACTTCGTCAGAAACTATTTTGTATTATATTATTTTACCCAGGACGACTTACCAATTAAGATGGTTTTCAAATAATTATGCAGTAGCAATACACAAAAGGTTATAGAAAATGATTGTGTCACACAAAGATTTAAAACGTATTTGAAAATAAAAAAGAACATAAGAATAAATGACTGGTATAAAGCAGCATGGATTTATATAGACAAAGTTTGTCTTACAGAAATATTTGGAAAAGAAAAAAGTGCAAATGAGGGAGTACTGGGAATAAACCAGTGATTGAACATTCAATATAAATCTTTAGAAAAGTGCCTTGGATACTCTGTGACTTCTTTCAGTTATTTATAATTTAATTAATTACCCACAAGGAGGAATTTTAACTGCTGTTGAAATAATTTATGGCAAGTAGTAAATTGGGGGAGGCATTTCTGTTTTTATATTTAAAAAATTAAAACATTACAAGTGATTCAGTGAAGTTGTCAGATCAGGAAAGAATTGCAGCTATCCTCTATCTAGCTGAAACAGGTTGAATTCCTGGTAAATGCAACTGTTATTTATAAGGACAGTGGGTCCCCTGTATTTCTACTATGATTAATGTTAACTGATAATACTGCAGCCAAGACTTACAAGTTTTTAGGACTAAATATACGAATCAGCTTTGCAATGCATTTGGAATGTGATCTGTTACAAAATTAAGGAAGGTATTTTGGAAATGTTGCAATTTTTTTTTTTTTAAAGCAAGAAGAACGGAAGTATATATAATGTGTTAAAGGAATATTTACAGCCTCTGCCAATCTCCAGTGATGATCTTACCATTACCAGGGCCGCCATCAAGGGGGTACAGGCAGTACACCTGTAAGGGGCCCAGAGGTCCCCAGGGGCCTGGATGGAAAGCCCCTTTAAAAAAAAATTTTTTATTATTATTATTAAAGGGCCCAGAGGCCCCCAGGGCCCCGGATGGCAACCCCCCTTTTTTAAAAAATTCAATTTTTTTATATTATTTTATTTCTTTCTTTTTCTTTTTCTTTTTCTTTCTATATATATATATATATATATATATATATTATTAAAGGGCTCAGAGGTCCCCAGGGCCCCATGTGGCAAACCTCCTTTTTTTATTTTTTATAAATGTTTATTTTTTTGTTTATATATTTATTTTGTATTTATTTTTGGATTAAAGGGCCCAGAGATCCCCAGGGCCCTGGATGGCAAACCTCCCCTTTTTCTTTTTTTATTTATAAATGTTTATTTTATTTTTTTATATATTTTTTTTGTTAAAGGGCCTAGAGTTTAATTTTTTTTATTTTTATTAAAGGGTCCAGAGGTCCCGGATGGCAACCCCCCTTTTTTTGTAACTTCTTTTTATAAAAAAAAAAATATTTAAGGGCCCAGAGGTCCCCAGGGCCCCAGATGGCAACCCCCTTTTAAAAAAAAATATATTTTTTATATATATTTTTTATTTATTTTTTTCTTTTTATTAAAGGGCCCAGAGGTCGACACCCCTTTTTTAATATATATTTTTCTTTATTTCTTATTTTTTGTAAAGGAAACCCCCTCTTCTCAATTCGTGGCAGCCCCCCCCCGCTTCTCAATTTCAGGTGGCTGCACCCCCCCCCTGGTTCTCTGCGCCTGAAGCTGTGTAAGCCCCATAATTCCTGATGGCAGCCCTGACCATTACCGCTACCATAACTACCATTGCTTTAAATTTTTGGTCTGTTATTTTGTCATTTATTTTATGTCATCCAACTTACTATAAACTGAATGCTGTAAAGTGTGGTCTTTAGGCCATAAAAGCACTGCTCTTGAGCAAAACCCTTATCTGCATAAGCAATGCTTACATTAATGTAAAGCATAGTAGGTGATGAGAGAAGGGACTAAATACCAAACAGAAGTACTCTGATGTGAAGGTCAGAATGTTAATTGAACATTTGGAGATACTTTGTTTAATCTTTGTCCCAGCCTTCTTCAGATTTGATAAAAATTAAATTAGTTTCTCTTCCCACATGTAAGCAAGCCTTAATTTAGCAGTTTAAAGTAAACCTAAATGCTAGGTAAAGGAAAATATGTAATGGCTTTTCCATATGGCAGACACGCTCCAATGCCCCATCATACCTTGATGAGAATCTGTCATATTTTCCACAATCAACTCTACTCTGTCTATAGAGCCCTTTCCAAAACCAAGTGCTTTTGGGTGTAGAGAAGTATGTTACCTTCTTCCCCTCCTTCCAAGATGCAATGCTCAGGCCTGAGTGGCTGAATATTAAACCCAAACTGCTACATAAAGGAGGGACTGGGCATTATTAAACCCGGGAGAGAATTTGCTCAACATCTCTGGTTCGGTGTGTCTGGGGTGGGGGGTGGGCAGTGCTGGAGATTGGGTGATTATGACAGTTGAAGCTGCTTTTTTATTGATTTTCTTAAGACTGAATAATTCATCTTTTGCCCAAGCTGGAGTTGGCCATTAGGTTTCTCTGTGCCGCTATCATAACTATTAAAGTGGCCACAGTGACAGCATGGAAATAAAACACCCAGCTGATATAGCAGGGAAAAAAAAGTGTTCATATTTAATCTCAGATTTCAACATTTACGTAGAAATTGGGTCGATGAAATGTGCATGGATCAGTACACCTATAATGGAGCTGCTCCTCCCCAGCCATGTGTAGCAGACTTAAAGTAGAAGTTAATTTATTGATTAACTATTCCCCAAAATATTTGCTTGTGCTCTTTACCTAGCTGGTCAAATGTGCAGCACCATAACAAGTGCAGATCAAACAGAGGCTAAGATGGCAGCCTCCTTGGCTAGGGTTTAGTTCTGCTTTTTACATTTCCGCCTGGGTGCAAGGGACAATTATGACAGGTGTCAGCAAGGAGAGCAGTTGGAGGCTAGTGAATGTCCTTTCACTGACCTGCCCTGGGTAATTTGAACCCCAAAGCACTCAGCTCTGAACACTTTCAGGTTCAGAGCTGTAACCCCCTGACCACACATATTAGTCACGCTGTAGGAAGAGCAATAATTCTAGAGCCAGCATTCACATTTAACTCTAAGCTAATGACCTTAGTAAAGGCTTTAAAAGCAAGCCAAGCCAACCAAGGACAACTGTGGGTACTGTCGTTTTTACAAGCTTGCATCATTTTGGGATTTGACATTATTGGTGTCTACTTACTCTACACAGCCTCACCTTTTTAGACAAACAATAACACAAATATAATTTTACATAAAAACTAAAACCATATTATTCTACAGGTCTCAGTTTACATTACATATACTGCATAAGTGGCCAAAATAAAAGAAATAATTCCAGCAATGAAAAAGGTTAAGTATATATACAATACACTATACAGGTACAAGTAATTGTTTCATGTGTAAAAATCTGAATGCAGGTAATCAGTAATAATCTTGGTCACTTGTGAACAATTTGCTTCAACTTCTTGCTTGTCACTATTTTTGGATATGCAGAGAAATGTAATATATATGAGGGCAGGATGTCCAATCAACTTTTGCCCTTGGAGGTAACATCCCTACCATAATATACGAAAATAGAGATACAGTACATCGAACCAAGATTTTAACCTCCAAAGCTATGCTACAGACACAAAGTAATGTTGATTGGTGACATTGTGTACCAAAAACTGCACACTTCAGTCCCCCATTGCACGTTTTAAGCATATACCGGTACATCTTTTTTTTTTTGGATGTGGCGCAATTTTGTATATGTTCCTCCCTACATTCCTGGCAGACCCTGTCACTAGCCATCCTCCTAAAATTTTGTTCAAAGCGCTTTTATACTGAGATCCCAGGTCCTGATGAAGTGGGGTTCCCTTAGAAATGCGTTGACCCTCACAGGTTGATCTCAAGGCCATACATACAGTAACTTCAGATTTTGTACCTTTGGTTTTAAGCTGTTTTTTTAAATAATATGTTAATATTTTAGACCTTTATTTTGTGTCTGTATCATACCTTTGAAGGTACAGTGTAATTAATGTCCCAGGTTCGACGTATATCTATTTTTGTATTTTTGAATATGGTTTCAGCTAACATGCCCACTGGTTCCAAATATTGAAATATATATGGTAAGTTGATCTACAGCACCAAGGTTATCCCCATCTGGTCAGTACTACAGTTTGTATTGTACTTTCATTACAACCCTGACAGTGTTCCTCGACTGTACTCCATGAAAACAAAACTGGAACAGCTGGAGGTAAGTAATAACACATGTCCTTGTCATTGACCTGCAAAGCATAAAATACAACATTTCTGCTCAAATAATTGCACAGGGTTGGTTTTAGGTTATATGGTTATATGATGCCTTGTACACAATTAGTATGGTTCTTCCTGTTCCTGTATGAGTTCTACCACTTTTTCATTATCATTGTAGCTGGCATCAAGAAAAATGTCCATATTCATGTAACTCCATCCTATTCCAAGATATCATTTATATGTTTTCCAGCATAATGCCATGTTTCATAATAATAAGGGAATGGTACCAAAGTCAGAAATCCTTTGTTGTCAGCTTTATATGGTCTGCAAAAAAATAAATTCTGTCTAAGATCTACAGTATACAATATATATATATATATATATATATATATATATATATATATTACATAATTGATCTTTTGGTGCCTGTTAATCCCCAAACCACAGTGGATTATTTACCTTTCTATTTGTTTTTAATACAATAAATGTATTTGCACGGAATATACTGTATGAATTTTCAGTTTTCTTCTGGTGCTCCCCAACAATCAGGGCCAGACTGAGAATAAAAACCAGCCCTGGAAATAATTTCATACCAGCCCCATTGCATTATTATATGAGCCGAACGGCATAACGGCATTTTTTTTCTTGTTCATAAAAGGGAAAACCATACATTTTAAAGCACTTTTGAAGAGCGTATAATATATAGATAGGACAGATATGAAAGCAAATAGGGCTATATATAACATCAACTTTCAGTTAAAAGTAGTAAAAGTCGAGCAATCATCAAGGGGGACAACTGGGAATGTGGGGGGGGGGCTCTGGTGACCAGAGACCACCTTCCACAGAAAGAATACACTATGGTAAGGGGGGGTGGGGTTACTGATATAGGGGGAAAACTTTCATATCACTGCCCCCTGACATTATTATATTCTCCTCCGCCTTACATCAGTGACCCCCCCCCCCCCTCAGACTGGCCTGGCAATGCTGTCACTGACCTCCTCTCAGGTGCACCTTAAAGGACTCAATCAGTCGGCTCCAGCTGGGTGGCTCTGGTTTTCCTATTGTCTCCTCTCCACAGTCCACACATGTCTGACTTCTCCCATGACCCCAAATCCTGGTGGCACTCCCACTCTTGACTCCTCTCCAGACACCCTAACAGACTGCAGACATGATATAAGACAAGAGATGGTCAGCGGTTGCAGGCATGATACGAGAGATGGTTAGAGGCTATGGGCATAGTACAGGAGATGGACAAAGGCTGTGGGCATGGTACAGGAGATGATTAGTGACTGAAGACATGATACAGAATATGGCCAGAGACTGCAGACACAAGAGATCAATGCAGCCTTACCATTGCCCATCAAATGCAGCCTCACTGTACCCATAAATGAAGCCTCACTGTGCCCATCCATGCAGCCTCACTGCCCATCATTGCAGCCTCACTATGATCATCATTGCAGCCTCACTGTGCTCATCATTGCAGCCTCACTGTGCCCATCACTGCAGCCTAACATGCTCGCCATTGCAGCTTTATGTACCTATCATTTCTGCCTCACCATGCTTATCATTGCAGCCTTACTGTGCCCATCAGTGTGTCTCACCGTGCCCATCATTTCTGCCTCATCATGCCCATCATTGCCACCCCATGTGCCCATCATTGCTGTCTCACCGTGCCCATCATTCCTGCCTCACCATGCCCATAATTGCAGCCTCACTGTGCCCATCATTGCAGCCTTACTGTACCTATCATTGCCGCCTTACTGTGCCCATCACTGTCACCTTACCGTGCCCATCATTGTCACCTCACCATGCCCATCATTGCCATCTCACCATGCCCATTATTACCACCTCACCATGCCCAGCATTGCCACTTTATCATGCCCAGCATTGCCTCCTCACTATGCCCATCATTACCACCTTACCATGCCCAGCATTGGCACCTCACCATGTCCGTCATTGCCATTGTATTGTGCCCAGCATTGCCACCTCACCATGCCCATCATTGCCACCTCACCATGCCCAGCATTGCCACCTTACAGTGCCCAGAATTGGCACCTCACCAAGCATAGCTGTAGGTGGCCCAATGGCAGGCGGCCTACCGGGAAATGTCCCAGTGTGCCGGTAGGCCAGTCCGGCCCTGCCACCATTATCTGCCTATGTTTACATTTTTTGAAGCAAAAGTGTCCCTTATTCTGATTCATATGTCTTCTGCTACTCTCCTCTTACTGTCTTCTTATCATCCTGGAAACCTGTTAAGTGGCTGTTTGGGTTTTGGGGTGAATATCAAGCTGCATTCTCGTTTAAACCTCCTTTATGCCCTTTTGTATTTGGAAATTTTCTTATAAGGGGGAAGGATAAAGATGGTAAAACTAAAGGGTATGGCAAAGTAAATCCATCGGTAACACCTACGTTTCAGAATCCTAAAAATTGTACTGAACGCAGCCCAGGCCCCTTATTATATTGTAGCTATAGCCAACACTTTTTCTTTCACTTTTGTATAGGGTAGTAAACAATCTCAATCAAACTTGATGGGTGATCACAGGCTCCACATTCTTTGTTACTTTAAGAAAAAAACAATTTGTATGAATGGGACTTTAAAGGGGAGTTCCAGCCTGTTTGTGTTTATTAAAAGTCAGCAGCTACAAAAAGAGTAGTTGCTGACTTTTAATAAACAGCCACTTACCTGCTCCACGTTCCAGCGCTGCGGCTGCCCGGAGTGTCATGCCTCCATTTACATTGTGGACACCCGGCCATGACTGCTTTCGGCTTCACGGCCAGGCACTCACTGAGTCATGCTGCACTCTATGAGTGGACAGGCAATCTCCTGGGACCTGTCACGTGTCCCAGGAGATCGCCTAAAGGAAGCTAAGACACACTTTAAACCCACTGCGGGTAATTCCCTCTTGCACTACAACAGTTGCCATTATAAAAAATGGATCGATAACATCCCCAAGGGCCAATTCTGTCGTCTCAATCGTAACTGCACCCAAAAAAGTCATTATGTCGAACAAAGTACAATTTTAAAGAAAAAATTATATGAAAAAGAATATCCGACCTCCTTAGTAAACCAAGCATGTGACTATTATTTAAATTCAGAATTACCAACAACCGAAAAAAAACAGTTACCAAATTCATCAACTCGTTTCATCACAAAATTTCATACAGTTTTAAAACAATGGAGTCAATTTTCAAAAAATATTGGCCCCTCCTTAGAAGATCAACCTTAAAAATGCTTTTACCAAAAAACCAGTGACACGTATCGCCGGGCTAAATTTAAAGAACAAAATGGCATTGAAAGTACGTCTCAACAATTTATTCCTATGATTTCATTACAAGGGTTCCAATGAGAAAAAAACATAAAACATGTGCTTTGTTAAAGCAAAAGGAACAAAGGAAACACATTTCAATTAAGTGGGTCAGCTTTGTAGTGTACGCCTTGTCCTGCCCTTGTAAACTGCTAACTGTTAAACGTCCACTCCGCCATTTTGGCGAACATAGAAGAAAAATTGAAAAAGATCAGTGCCACGCCATTTTTTGGACAACATGTATAAAGGGTCAATATGGGTGATTGAACAACATAACCTCAGGCTGAAAATTCCATCGCCTATGAAAGGGAAACCTGCTATTACCTTGCAAAACCAGGAGGTATGAACAAGAACTAGAAAGGTTTATTTAGGCTAAGTGAACATGTTATGTGTTTAATAATGAATTGATTGCAATTTTTACCAGATGTTGTATTACATGATATGTACCGTGTATTAGTACAAAAGTCTTATCAATTTGATATATATGCAAATAGCAAGAGTTTTAAATAGTACTGATTTCCATATTCAATTTTTACAATTTGCCCAAGATCCACAGGCAGACTTAATCTGGCCCTAGTAATCATTAGAAATAGCAAAAAGGTGCGCGCCGTGTGACACATCCAACACACGCAATTGCACACGCGTCGCACATACACTACTCTTCCCCCCTCGCCAAGCCGCAATGCTTCTCAGCGTGCGTTCCAATGCGTTCCATTTTAGGCCGGCACGCTAGATGTAAAATTATGTAAATTAACCACTTCAGCCCCTTAATGACTTTTGTTTTGTTTACAGGCCATCACCCAAGCGGTTTTTGCCCACTCCCCCACAAAAAAATGCTACAGGGGGTGAGTAGTGCTTAAAGCTGCGTTAATTTAACCAACAATTGTGTGGGTGTGCAAACCCCCAACACCCTCCACTTAATCTACACACTCACAGAAGCTGTACAATTATGTAAATTAACCAAATAAATTTGATGTCTTTTTTTTTTCTCACAAGTAGAGCTTTATTTTGGTGATATTTGATCATCTCTGCATTTTTTTGTGCTATAAACAAAGACCAAAAGTTTTTGACAATAAATAAATAAATATTTTTTACATTTTGCTAAATAGCACATAAACACATAAATAAACACATATCCAAAAAAAAAGTCAAATAAATAAATACATTTGTTCATCAATTTAGGGCAATATGTATTCTGCTACATATTTTTGATTAAAAAAAATATCCAAACAAGCGTATATTTATTGGTTTGCGCAAAAGTTATAACGTCTACAAAATAGGGGATAGATTTATGGCATTTTGATAATTTTTTTGTCTATTGGATAAGCGACAGATCGGACACTTTTGACACTTTTGATAAATATAAATTTATTAAAAAAACTCAAATGGGTGGACTCTTACATTTAAAACAAATAAAAACAAGCATAAGAAGTAAATCATCTTCCTTCTTACGTCACCAGTATACGTCTGCCTCCAGCCACTCCCTACGTGTTATGTCACAACACATGACTTCATCAGGGGAACCGGATTGGTTGTTGGCTTACTGTTTATATATAGTGTAAAGCGGAAAGAATGAAGAATGTCGGTCTACCAACCGAACCGCAACTAGTAAGGTGTCTGTAGAGGCTCGGATCGTGACCATTTTCTTGAAGAATATGGACCACATTGCTTAGAATATCCCACAACATTATATTAATGGGCAGCTTAAACAAGCATTACCACCAGCATATGTATAATGCGGGGCAATTAGCGCCACATAGATCTACAGAAACGTCTCCTTGGACTAGGAAACTGGGAATTATTCATTGGTATAGTACACAGTCATGTAATCAGAATACCAATATTCTATATAGCATAACACACATAAAAAACAGATAAATTAATATATACCAAAATGGCCTCACAAGTAGCTCATATAACATCTGATAATGGGTGATCGCACAACAAAATTGACGCATGGATGCGCAATAGATATAACATACCGTATTTATCTGCGTATAACGCACACTTTTTTCCTCTGAAAACAAAGGATAAACAGTGCCTGCGCGTTATACGCCGATATCATGTTTCACCAGCAGGATAGTCTGTGTTTTACAATGGTAAAACGAAGCTTGTAAATGTTTCTATAGCTCCGTTTTTTTCAGGCTTCTCTCCTCCTCCTCTGAGTGTAGCTTTGATTGGAGGAGAGAAGTCACATGCCCATCAGAGGAGGGCAGTCATGTGACCCCAGGTCAGTGAAAAAAAAAACGGAGCTATTGAGGTAAATGCAAGCTTCTTTTCGTTTTGCAATAGACACAGGAGGAGCAGTGTGGTAGGGGCTGACAGTGTTTTTTTTTTTTTTACTTAACTGTAGAGAATGCTGGCAGCACTGTCCCAGGAGACTGGGGGTCTCCTGGCAGTGCAGGGGGGGTATAATGGATGGGGGGCTGTATACTGGGGAGGGGGGAATGTATAATGGATGGGGATGTATGATGTATGACGGCTGTATACTGGGAAAGGGGGCTGTATAATGGATGGGGGGCTGTGTACTGGATGTGGGAATGTATAATGGATGGGGGATGTATACTGGGGAGGGGGCTGTATACTGTATGGGGGGCTGTGTACTGGATAGGGGTATGTATAATGGAGGGGGTTGTATAATGGAGGGGGGATGTGTACTAGATGGGGGATGTATAATGAAGGGGGATGTGAACTGGATGGGGGAGGCTGTGTACTGTAAAGGGTCCTGAGAAAACATTTTTTCCCTAAACTCCCCTCTTAAAATTGGGGTGCGTGTTATACGCCGGTGCATGTTATACGCCGATTAATATGGTACTTATAAAATTACATAAAAATAATTCAATGCTATTATCCTCAATAATAAATAATTAAAACAAATTTAAGGAAACAGTTGAGGTCAAATTCAACATTCATACCCCCAGGTATAAGTGTTCTCAAAATGTGTATCCATATCGATTATTTTTGGGTAATTGTTCTAACCATATGGCTTCCTCTTCATGACCTATTTCATTTTTCAATGCCCCAAAATTGGAGTTGTGTTGGGTCTTTATTATGCACAAGTGTAAAATGCCTTGATACATTATGCTTTGGAAAACCGTTTACAATATTTTGCACGTGTTCTTGTATCCTCACTTTAAGTGCTCGTTTGGTCCTTCCAACATACTGTAAATTACAGCTACACTGGAGTACATAAACTACTCCCTCGGTGTGGCAGCAAATAAAGGGGCAGATTCACAAAACAATTACGCCTGTCTAACTGGTGTTAGACAGGAGTAATTTCAAATTTCCCGCGGCGTATCACTAGTTTGAATTCTCAAACCATGATACGCCGGCTTCGGGCTTCGATCCGAGAGGCTTACGTCTTCGTAAGCCTTCGGATCTACGCTGCCATCTATTTGTGGCGGCTGGGAGGAGTTCGCGTCGTTTTAATGCGTCGGGATATGCTAATGTGTTTTTACGGGGATTCACGAACAAACGAGCGAGCGGCGCAGTCGTTTTCGTCTATTTTTTTATACGTAAAGTTAGAGCAGCTTTTTGCTGCTCTAACTTTACGTAGCCCATGTTAAGTATGGCCGTCGTTCCCGCTTCGAATTTATTTAATTTTTTTTTTTATTTACGTAACTCGTCGGGACGTGGATCGCCCGTAAAGTACGCTACATAAACAACGAATGACGTCACGACGTGATTTCGCGCAATGCACGGCGGGAAATTTGCGAACGGAGCATGCGCAGATCGATCGCCGCGGGAACGCGCCTAATTTAAATGTTTCACGCCCCCTACTCGTCTATATGGATTGCGACGGGAGAAATACACTACGCCGCCGTCGTTTACCGTAGAAAATCTACCTGAATTCCACGTAGAGCAAGGTAAAAAACGGCGGCGTAGCGTATTTCTGCTACGCTACGATAATCCATTTCTCTGTGAATCTGCCCCAAAGTCCCTAATTGTAAAGGTCTGTCCTGTATTTGTTGCCACAAAGTCAGCTCTCTTTTTCTGAAATCTATGTGAGTGGCGACAAGCGTAGCAGTTCTTACAAGGGTAAAATCCCTTCCCTGTAAAGAAAGTATAATCCGCTTTGGGGGGTGGTTCAGCTACTGATTTTACAATTGAATCCCTTAATGTCAGTGCTCTTTTATAGATAGATATACACACCCCTGAGAAGCTTGCATCTGAACATTAGCTGGCATCTCTGATTTACATTACATGGCTGGTGGGGTGGTTAGCGGATTTGTCTGTCTAGTCCCCAAAGTGGATGGAATCAAAGCTTCTCCCTCATCTACTTCTTCATCTTCGGACATTGGCTCTTGGTTCATGCTCCCTTTGGTCCTGTAGAGAAAAGAGAACAACACTCACATGTATCCCAAAAAATATAAATACATTCATTATTTATTAATATTAAATACAAAAATGCTTTGCCTTTCATTTCTTTTGTAAACTAAATGGGTTGTTTTACAAGGTGAGGGTTTACATACACTTTAAAGCCATCCCTTACTCATTGAGTGTCTCCCATTGTGTTTATCACTGGAAACTTACCCAGAAAATACCAACTAGATGGTACCTTAGCCCACTCCATATAGCCCACTTTACTTCAAACAGATCTCCTCTCTGCAGGCCAGGATGTGGCAATAATGGTAACCTTTTGCATATTTTATGGTCTTGTAAAAACCTGCACAGCTTCTGGCGGAGTGTTTTCAAGGTTTCTCTTTGTAGTCATAGGGGCCCTCATTAGCCCCAAAACTGACCTAGCAGTACTAAACTTAGAGATAGAGGACTTCCATAATAACTATGATGTAAGCCTATTGTGACAGCTGGCAGGTTAAATCGCCTGGTTGCATCCAGGATGGAAAATATGTATGTCCAAGATTCAGACTTTTTGCCGACTTATACGACTAGGGGGAAGTGCTGGGAGTCCTGCAGGGGAAGAGTTAATGAGCCCAGATGAACTAAGTGCGCTTATTAAGACCTCTATATAAAAGAAAAAAAATGCATGCTTAGGAAGATGCTCCATCCTGAAACCAGTTCTGTGTTTATGTAGACTGGGGAGTGTGGTATCTGTCCTGTGCGGTGAGGCAATGCCTGTGTGGTAAACTTCTAAAACAGGGAGATAGGAGCTGGGGCAGCACAAGGCTGCACCTAGTTGTTAGATAGGGAATCAACGTGTGTAGTAAGCGTTCAAGCTGACCGGAATTTCTTTTCATGTTTCTTTTTTTTGCTGTTATATTTTTCACTGTATATAGTATAAATAACTGCACCTTTTTTTTGTTTTTTCACCTTCAACGCTGTCTGATGTACTTGATTTTGTGTGGTGAACCCATCCAGGGAGTCACACACACCTGCTGCCGAGCTAACTCCCTCACACTATCTACCTGATCCAGATTCTCTTCTGTGTTACAAAATTGTATTTACATATGTATCTTTATATAACTATGCTACATCCAGAAGGGAAGGGTATAAGTGTTTTTTTCCTTGTGGTGCCCTGCGAGGCTAACTCTTTTGTTCCTTTGAGCGTTTGTACTTTTGTACCTTTGCTACCTGCAGTTGCCGGCTGTTTTGTTTCAAAATCCTTAATAAAAATATATTGAAAAAAATAAAATAACATAAAGATAATACATTAATGACAGTGGATGTTCATACCAGAGCATCAGTAAATTAAAATTATTTTTATACACAAAATGCAGCAATCAACCCAACTCAAAATTCAAATAGGTTAAGGGTTAATATTTTTTTTTAGTGGTTACATGTAAAATTTTCACAACAAAAAAGGTTAACTAAGCTACATCGATCCAAATAAGTTAGATGGCCACACCTTATGTGTATAGCCATTTCTTGTGTTGAACAAAAAAAGCTCTTTGTGGGTTTGTTGTCTTAAATTCTGAACCACAATGCTTCTTTTGTGACAGCAATAATTATCAATGTTAGAAAAAGAACCACATAATTTTTAGTCCTATATATATAATTTAAACTTCCAAGGAAATAAACACAATCTAGCTGGCCTGAAATACACTTGAGTAGAAAAGGGTTTTGTACATTAGGAAACCACTGTACATGTTAGGGTTGGCTAAAGAAATGTGTGTCTCCTCTCTTGTTCTTGAACTAGCTGGAAGACAGTTGTAAACCTGAGGCCCTGTACACACGGCAGAGAACCTCGACGGGCGGAACACATCGTTCCGCCCGCCGAGGTTCTCTGCCGGCCGTCAGAATCGGCAACCCGCCCGGCGGGAAAGGCAACCAGCCATTCATCCCCGATAGGCCGTCGAGCAAATAGAGAACCTGTTCTCTATTTGCTCGACGGGTTTCCTGACGGGCGGGGCTCGCCGAGAGCGTACACACGGCCGAGGTTCTCGGCAGAATGCGGCTCCCAGCGAGCTTCTCGCTGGTTTCTGCCGAGAACCTCGGCCGCGTGTACGGGGTTTAAGGCCGCGTACACACGGAGGGACATATCCGATGGAAACGGTCCTCGGACCATTTTCATCGGATATGTCCGCCAGGCTATTTTGGTCCGATGGCGTGTACACAGCATCGGATCAAAATCCCCGCCGGCAGACAGCGCGATTATGTGGCGGTGACGTTGACCCCGCCACGTCACCGCACCAGGAAGTAAACTACTTCCACGCATGCGTCGCATCCATACGACGCTTGTGCGGGCAGATATATTTTAAAGCATGTTTTAAAATTTGTCCGCCGGTCAGACATGTCCGCTAGCCCGTACACACGATCGGATTTGTCCGCTGAACTGGTCCGTCGGACCAGTTTAAGCAGACAAATTCGATCGTGTGTACGCGGCCTAATAGTTTTTATATTGGTTACTTTAGATACATCAGTACAGAAAAGGTACTTTAAACAACACAGCACTCTTGTTAATAGATACTACTTTGTTTTATATTTTTATCTATTTTAAGGTTTCAATAACTATAGAAGTATTAGCAGGGCCGCTGATAGGGCAGTACAACTAATGCGCTGCACATGTTCTAGTTCCGGCCACGGCTGCCCTCTGCTTGTACCATCCCTGGCGGAGTGATTTATGTGTACAACGCTCCCTCAGTAAGTGCTGTCTGTGGGAGTGAGAGAGATATGTGGCTTTCTGGCTGAGAGGATGCAGGAAACTTAATCCAGCAGCGGTGCACAGCTAAAGGCAAGGGGCGGCACACAGTCACACCAACTACCAGGGAAAAAAGGTACAGCCCCCTGACTCCCCACTGTGTTCATGACATAGGTGTGCGCAGTCTATTGGAATAGGGTGTGCACCCCAAATCTCAAACACACACTGCCGATCACTCATTGTGTTCACTCAGTTATATCGTGCAAGGGGTGGATGGTTACAGAAGAGGGCAAATTTTAAAATGATGGACAGAGATGATAAAAATGTTGATGGGCGTTTTCAATACTTGTCAGAGTATATTACACCCGTCCCTTGCAGATCAACCCCTTGCACAATATAACAGTAATACACCTGCCCCTTGCAGATCCACCCCTTGCATGAGATAACAGTAATACACCCGCCCCTTGCAGATCCGCTCCTTGCACAAGATAACAGTAATACACCTGCCCCCTTTGCTCTGCACGAGCATCGGGAGCGTGTCACTGTATCTGACACAATGTCTTGGTCATTGCGCAGGCGCCGAGTACAGCTGACTCTCAGCCATTCCTCTTCGGCTATTTTTGGCGGCTTTGTTGTTGTTTGTACTGCGCAAGCGCTGCGCCTGCACAGTACAAGGGGGTTAGAATCCGCCGGGCAGGTCTTTCTGGGCAGTACACCGGCAGCACTGTGAGGGGAAAGGGGGCAGGGCAGTAGGGGAAATCTGTGCCGTACAGGATGATTAGGGTGTGCCTGGGCACACCTGGCACACCCTGTGCACACGCCTATGGTTCATGATTAACATCATTAGGATGATCACAGCACTTTAGATCCTTTATTGCTCTTCCACAGTGTCACATGGCTATTGGGGCTGAGTGTGTACAGACTGTCACACAATAGAGCCATAACAAAGTCAGCACCCATAGCCATGTGACACTGTGGTAGAGCAATAGAGGATCTAAAGTTCTGTGATCATCATAATGATGATAATCATAAGCATGAGATGCTACTTTACACTTACTACTTATTTGGGTCGAAGGGGGGGCAGTAAACATCACCCACCAACCACCCCTACTTAAAGAAGCCTTTACCCAGACCTTACAATTAGGTCTGCCTGACATTTTTTCATGTGGATCTGTATAAAAGCTCTATATAGGATGGAATCCAGATGGTACATAGATTTGAATCTGTTAACACCTGCCTATCTCCGGGTCCGTTCAGGTGAAAAAAAAATGCTGCTATCTCTCTGTATTGTGGGTTTGTGATGCTTTTCTTTGTGGACATTAACCTCTTAAGGACTGCCTACTGTACGTTTACGTCAGCAGAATGGCACGGCTGGGCACATCAACGTATATATACGTTGGTTCTAGTACCCAGTCGTGGGTCACGGGGGCGAGCCCGTGGCACGCTCCCGTGCCCCGGTCCGAGGCTCCGGGACCGGGACAGCGGGACTCGCGGACCCGATCGCCGCTGGAGTGCGGCGATCGGTCCCCAGAGCTGAAGAACGGCTTCCCCGTGCTTCACTGTGGCCGCAGCATCGATCACGTCATCCCTGTTATAGGGGGACGTGATCGATGACGTCACACCTACAGCCACACCCCCTACAGTTGTAAACACACACAGGGAACACACAAATCCTATAGCGCCCCCTTGTGGTTAACTCCCAAACTGCAACTGTAATTTTCACAGTAAACAATGCAATTTAAATGCATTTTTTGCTGTGAAAATGACAATTGTCCCAAAAATGTGTCAAAATTGTCCGAAGTGTCCGCCATATTGTCGCAGTCATGAAAAAAAATCGCTGATCGCCGCTATTAGTAGCTATTTTTTTTTATAAAAATGCAATAAAACTATCCTATATATATTTTGTAAACGCTATAAATTTTGCGAAAACCAACCGATAAACGCTTATTGCGATTTTTTTACCAAAAATAGGTAGAAGAATACGTATCGGCCTAAACTGAGGGAAAAAGTAGCAAAAAGTAAAAAATGTTGCATTTTTTTCAAAATTGTCGCTCTATTTTTGTTTATAGCGCAAAAAATAAAAACCGCAGAGGTGGTCAAATACCACCAAAAGAAAGCTCTATTTGTGGGGAAAAAAGGACACCAATTTTGTTTGGGAGCCACGTCGCACGACCGCGCAATTGTCAGTTAAAACGACGCAGTGCCGAATCGCAAAAAGGGGCAAGGTCCTTTACCTGCATTTTGGTCCGGGTCTTAAGTGGTTAAAGCTATTTTTTTCTGATGCTGGGAGTGTGGTCAATCTTCCTTCCACATTGCCTGTTGTGAGTGGACGCAAGTCCAAATTTCTATTTGGCCACCCATAGAGACATCACACGTCCTTCCCTGTCGGCTGTGCATTGTATGCAGATGCAAACTGAACAGACCTGGAAATCAGAACACATCTGTCCCATTTAGCTCTAATTCTGCAGAGAATCCACTCACTGATCCCTTGCTGAGTGGAGCAGCACTGTTTGAAAGAGCCCTCATGCTGGAAAGGTAGTGGTGGGGAAAGTACATATGCTGCAACCACAATACTTTTTGCAAAGCAACTACTGTAACCGCCCACCATGTTTCCTGCTGAGCATTTTACTTTTGAACTACTGTCAGGGTTTTAAGTGGTTAACACGGGTCGTGAGGTGATACAATGCCTGTTCACCACCAGCCAAATTCTGTCAGAAGGGCAATCCGCATTCAGATCACTCTTCAGAGAGCAATGCTAGTGTGAATTAGCTCATACAGATTTAAAATAATTATTGGAGTGCATGCATTAGCTGATTTAAAGGCATAAACATTAAATCCTTAAAGTCAGATGCAGCACTCTCATTCATTAGAAGGAATGTAGGTAGTCAGGACAAAGATAAATATCACTTTTTTGAGGCGGGGTCAAGGGCTGGGTTGGGAGGCCCCACCAGGTAGGCTGTACAGGGCCCCATGATTTCTAACAGGGGCCCTTAGTATTAGCCACAGTAACCAATTTCAAGATTGAATAAGTGTATAAAAAGTGGCACACTTGTATAGAAATTGCATACAAATGGTACCCCTTGCAGGACAAAGACAACACTAAGGCCTTGTACACACGATCGGACATATCCGATGAAAACGGTCCGCGGACCGTTTCCATCGGATATGTCCGATCTGGAGTTTGGTCCGATGGCGTGTACACACCATCGGATCAAATTCCCCGCCGGCGGACGGCGCGGTGACGTGGCGGTGACGTTGACGCCGCCACGTCACCGCACCAGGAAGTAAAACACTTCCGCGCATGCGCCGAATCCATTCGGCGGCGGCGCGGCGGCGATGCGGGACGACATGTCTGCTGGTAAGTGTACTAACCAGCAGACATGTCGGGCGGACACATTCCCACCCGATAGATTTCAAAGCATGCTTTGAAATCTGTCGGGTGGACAAATCTGTCCGCTAGCCCATACACACGATCGGAGATGTCTGCTGAAACGGTCCATCGGACCGTTTTCAGCGGACATATCCGCTCGTGTGTACGAGGCCTAAGGCTTCGTACACACAATAGGATAGCCAGAGGACCGTTTTCATCGGTCAAAACCGATCATGTGTGGGCCAAATAGGTTATTTAACCTTTGGTTAAAAAAAAGCCAACTTGCTTTAAAATGTAACCGATGGATACCTTACGATACGTCAAAATCGATCGTTAGTAGGCACGACCATCGGTTAAAAATCCACGCATGCTCAGAATCAAGTCGACGCATGCTTTGAACTTCATTTTTTTTAGCACGTCGTTGTGTTTTACATCACCGTGTTCTAACACTATCGTTTTTTTAACCAATGGTGTGTAGGCACATCAGACCATCAGTCAGCTTCATCAGTTAACCGATGGCAACGGTCCTTCGGACCGTTGTCATCGGATGGACTGATCGTGTGTATGAGGCTTTAGTCCCATACTATCTTGTCACTGCTCCCCATGTAGTCTGGGGAGATACTACTTGATTTCAAGGCAGCTAGTGAAATGTATGAGGGACTCGTCTACACAGATGTTTTATTGGGGGGTATACATATCTGCAATTTTTTCAGAGATTTAGTTTATGAGGGACCAAAATTTGTAGAGCCGATCATATTCAGGGTCACTCTGAGGATGAGTGTGTTATCACTAAAATGTATGAAATGCGGGGGGTGTGACCAGGCAGCAGATCTAGACGGACATGCTTTCAGAGAGCTCCGCCAAAACTCTGCTATATTATCCTGAGGATACTCCTTACCTTGCTCCAATCCAGGCACAACGGCTGTAGAAAAGTCCCCGATACACAGCCTTACCTTTTCCTGCTGCTCTGTCCCCTGATGTCAGCCGCAAAAAAGCAGAACTCGCTCCAGTCTGTAGACCTCATGGCGCAAAATGGCGCCGCGGCTCAACGCACCGCCAAAGACAAACACAGAGTGAGGATAGAAAAACTTTTCTCTATGGCTCTCTCCTCCGAAACCCACAGCCTCGGCCAGCACCCCTGAGAACTCGCCTGAGGGTGGATCGGAAGCAGATGACACTGCTCCCCTGGAGGATACAGCCAGAGCCAACTTTCTATGGGACACAGTGAGTACTCCAGGGGGGGTCCCCTCTAGGTCTCAAGGCCCCACAAGCCCTGATACAGACAATGAACCCACACTGAGGGACATCTTCACTGTAGTGACGTCCTGTAACCTCTCCATAACAGCTCTCACAGCTGAGATTAAGGGGGTTAAAACGGAAATCACTTTCCTTAAACAGGACAACCAGAAGCTCAGGGAGAGAAAATCTGCACTAGAAGGGAGGGTGAGCTCCATAGAAGACGACATGGCGCCTATGCAGAGAGATCTCACATATAACAACCATCTTCTCTCCCAACACTCCTCACGTTTGGAAGATTTGGGAAAAAGGATGAGAAGAAACAATGTGAGAGCCATTGGTTTCCCTGAAAAGATTGAAGGCAGAAATCCAGTAGAATTTATTGAGCAATGACTGATCGCAGCCTTTGGTAAAGAAGCATTTTGCACTATGTTCTCTGTGGAGAGGGCTCACAGGGTTCCTGCTAGGCCTCCTGTCCCAGGTGCGCCGCCTCGGCCCTTCCTTAACTATAAGGATATAGATGCCATCCTGCGTCTGGCCAGGCTGAATCCAACATGCCCTAAAACCTGATAACACAAAGGTCTCTATGTTCCTGGACTTCTCTGTTGAGCTGCAGAAACAGCGTGCCAAATTTATGGATGTCAAGCGCAGGCTTCGAGATATGGATCTGAAATATGCCATGCTATATCCTGCCCGACTGCGACTTGAAGTACTGGGAGCAGTACAGTTCTTTGATTGGATAGAGAGGAGCAATCGATCCGTGAGGTGCGCAATCGGCGCCTGGTGCCAATATGAAAGCTGTCATGCTCTTTTTCTTATTCTCAACCTAATTCCACGATAATCCATCAAGGCGGGTACCCTGATCCCGCACTGCCTTTTCACCACTGTCACGGTCCCTTTGCACTAGCTGTTGAGAAGTTATGAAGACACTGAAGTGCGCTTCCACTGTTGCCCCCCAGGATGGCATGGTATAGGCCTCTGGCTTGTTTTTGTACATCCCCCCCCATTTTCATCTAGCCTGCTTAAGGTTTTAGCTGACTATATGTCCCATTTTCCAGGTGTTCCTACATTGGTCTTGGGGGATTTTAACAATTATTTAGACTATGAGAAGGACAAACTTTGCTCTCGCCTCAATGTATCTATGTGGAGATGGGTCTCACTGATGTGTGGAGAGTACATAATCCTGAGGCCAGAGTGTACTCCTGTCAATCAGCTTCGGTGGGGGGTTTGTTGAGAATTGATATGGGACTGGGTACTGATCTCCTTTTGCCCATTGTTGCTTCTTCACAATACCACCCAAGCCAGGTCTCAGATCACTCTCCGTTTTAGATAGACCTTAGACTGGGGACTGTTAAGGAAAATAGACTCTGGAAGTTGAATCCTTTTTGGCTGTCTTTTATACCGAATCCTGATCCGATTCCTGCACTTTTAACTGATTTTTTTAGTCACAATTTGGATTCAGCGGATGTGGGCACGGTGTGGGATGGAGCCAAAGCATATTTGCGTGGTCAATTTATTAGAGTCATCTCACAGATTAAGACCAAGACCAAGGAATGGGAGACATCTGTACTGGCAAAGGCTAAGCGTTTGGAGTCTAACTATGTTGCAGACCCCAATGAGTCCACTAAAAGGTCTTGGCTGGCCTCCCAATCTATGATTGAACAGTTGTCCCTACAGCTTGCAGAGAATAAACATGTTTTTCTGCAGCAAAAACATTTTAAAGAGGTGACAATACGGGCCATATGTTAGCTATGCTAGCTAAGTCGCAACAGCCTTCCTTGCATATAGTGGCAGTAAAGGATGCAAGAGGTACTCCATGCTATTCCACTCAGTCTATTTTAGATAACTTTTCAAGCTTCTTCCGGGAAGTATACACGTTTAAGGTTCAGCCTACCCCAGAGAAACTCTCCTCCTTTTTGGATAGATACCCCATCCCTTGTTTATCTATGTCTGATGCAGCCCTTTTATGGCGCCCCATTGTCTGAGGATGAACTCTTAGGCCTCGTACACACGAGGGGATATGTCCGCTGAAAACGGTCCGATGGACCGTTTCAACAGACATCTCTGCTCGTGTGTATGGGCTAGCGGACAGATTTGTCCCCCCGACAGATTTCAAAGCATGCTTTGAAATCTATCCGGTGGGAATCTGTCCGCCCGACATGTCTGCTGGTTAGTACACTTACCAGCAGACATGTCGTCCCCCACCGCCGCCGAATGGATTCGGCGCATGCGAGGAAGTGTTTAACTTCCTGAGGGGGGTACGTGGCGGTGACGTGGCGGCGTCAACGTCACCGCCGCGTCACCGCCACGTCACCGCGCCGTCCGGCGGCGGGGAATTTGATCCGATGGTGTGTACACGCCATCGGATCAAACTCCCGATCGGACATATCCGATGGAAATGGTCCGCGGACCGTTTTCATCGAATATGTCCGATCGTGTGTACGAGGCCTTAGATGCCCTGGCATACGCACAGAATGGGAAAGCACTGGGGGCGGATGGTCTTCCGGCCGAGGTGTTTAAGAGATATGCGGAACGTCTTCTACCTACACTGTTGAAGGTTTATAACAAAGCCTTTGAAACTGTAGAGCTCCCCTCTTCTATGAATGAGGCTCTCATAGTGGTAATATTGAAGCAAGGTAAGGATGCTATGTTACCAGACTCATACAGGCCTATTTCTCTACTAACGTTTGATATTAGGTTGCTGGCCAGGGTGCTGGCAAACAGACTGGCCAAGTGTATACATCGTGTGATACATAGGGACCAATCTGGTTTCATCCCAGCAAGATCCACCTCCCAGAACTTGCGCAGATTGTTTCTTAACCTACAGGTTCTGGTAGACAATCCTGGTAATAGGGGCCATCTTCTCGTTGGACACTGCCAAAGCGTTTGATATCGCTGAGTGGCCCTATCTCTGGGAGGTGTTGGCGAGATTTGGGGTGGGCAATACATTACTTAAGTGGGTCCAATTACTGTATAGCGCTCCGTCAGCCAGAATGCGTATCAATGGAGATCTGTCTGATTCCTTTAGACTTTTCCGGGGCACTCGGCAGGGGTGCCATGTTTTATCCCTGCTGTTTGCCTTGGCATTGGAACCCCTGGCAATACATTACAAGATGTAATTTCTCTGTATGCAGATGACACCTTGATATATCTCGGGAACACGGACAGCTCCTTGAGGAATGTGATGATCGCAGACTTCAGGAAGCTGTCGGGATTCAGCATAAACTGGAACAAGTCGTGCTTTTACTTTTAGACCCCCTGACTCGTCAGCCACCCGATTGCGCTAAGGACGTTCTCTTAGTGGAAGAGTTTAGATACTTGGCCATACAAGTCACTGCTGACCCGACTCAATACCTAGCGCTAAATTTGGTGCCACTGCTTCGCAAATTTCGTGCAAAATGTTTGGCATGGTTGAAACTACCCCTTTCAGTTACGGGGAGGGCATAATTGGTCAAAATGATCTGGGCCTCTCAGCTTCTCTACGTTTTTCACAATGCTCCAATGTGTATACCCCATACATGGTTTACCCAAATAGATGCCCAATTCAGGAACCTAATATGGGGCAATAAGATGGCCCGTATTGGTCTTTCGTCGCTTCAATTAGCCAAGGATCAAGGTGGTATGGCCGCCCCCGCATGCCTGCTACTATTTTGTGGCCTCTCAGCTCCCGAACCTTGGTAACTGGGGTGAGAGAGATGCACAGGATCCTATTTGATCGCCGTTACTCCCCTGCGACTCGGAGATGTCTGCATTATCTCACCTGGAGGCGGGACTTACACATATCCCAAAATGTGCGTCCTTTTCTTCCCACAAATAGAGCTTTCTTTTGATGGTATTTTATCACCTCTGCAATTTTTATTTTTTGCGCTATATACAAAAATAGAGCGACATTTTTGAAAAAAAATCAATATTTTTTACTTTTTGTTATAAGAAAAATCGAATAAACTACATTTTTGTCAAACATTTAGGCCAAAATGTATTCAGTCACATGTCTTTAGTAAAAAAAAAATCGCAATAAAAAAAAATAGCTACCTAGCGGCAACAGTGACACTAATACAGCGATCAGAAAAATGATCGCTTAGTGACACTGGCAATAGGGAGTGAAAGGGTTAACTAGGGCGGTGATCAAGGGGTTAAAACTTTATTAGGGGGGTACGGGGGCTACCCTGAACCTAACACTAACTGCCTGTCACACTAACTGTCACACTGACACTAAATGCAGTGATCTATGATGTGATATATGATGACTGCATTCAGTGACACTGTGACAGGGGGGTGGGGGGGATCGGGGGGTTATTGTGCCTATGTGTCACTGGTGTCAGTGTAGTGTTGGTGCAGACTCAGGGCCTCAGGGCCCTGTGGATCCTTTCCATGGCTATCTGGGTTTGAGGTGGTCTGTTCAGCAGCCAGTTGAACAGACCAGTCACTTCAAGAGAGAGATGGTAAGAGTCTATGGCTTCAGGCAGGCCTCTGATCTCAGTTGTAAGGTGTGAGTGTCAATCTTCCTCGTAGCTTTACGCAGGACAATATCATGTTGTGCCATGACTCATTCCACTTCATGTACTCTTAATTTAAATCGTGAATGTCCAGATGTAATTCTGCAATGGTGGCTGACAGGGTATATTTAATGTCAGCAGCAATGGCCCTCATCTGTCCCCATCTTAAGGTGTGGATCTAGAGAGCAAATAACTCCGGCAATCGAGGTGGATGAGTGGTAACGGCGGGAGCTCTCCAATTATTATTTTTTCTTTTATTACTTTTTTTTTTACATACTGTCACCAGTCAGTGTCCATGATTATCACCACACCAGTTATAGGATAAGGCTGTACTGCACTGGTGACAGTATAAAAAAAAAATTTGATTTTTTTTTTTCATTTTGCAAAAAGTTGTGACAAAAAAATTACAACTTTAAAAGTATGTGTTTTTTTTTTTTTGGCTAGGTGGATGCAGCATCGGACCGTTGTTGCATCTGTCCCCCGGCATCTCTGCACTGAGAACCGAGCCACCAAACATCATCAATGGCTCATTGGAGCGCTGAGCCGTGGAGGGGCAGGCAGCATCCACCTCAGCATCTCAGCAGCTCGCTGAGATGCTGAGACTGCCATCTAGGGATGAGCCGAACACCCCTGGGTTCCGTTCACACCAGAACCTGCGAACAGACCAAAAGTTTGTGTAAACTTTAAAACCCTGTTAAAGTCTATGGGACTCGAATGTTTGAAATCTAAATTACTAATTTTAAAGGCTAACATGCAAGTTATTGTCCTAAAAAGTGTTTGGGACCCGGGTCCTGTGCCAGGGGAGTGTTTGGGGACCTGGGTCCTGCCCCAGGGGACATGTATCAATGCAAAAAAAGTTTCAGGCCTCGTACACACGATCGGACATATCCGATGAAACTGGTCCGTGGACCATTTCCATCGGATATGTCCGATCGGGAGTTTGATCCGATGGCGTGTACACACCATCGGATCAAATTCCCCGCCGCCGGATGGCGCGGTGACGTGGCGGTGACGCGGCGGTGACGTTGCCGCCGCCACGTCACCGCCACGTCACCACACCAGGAAGTTAAACACTTCCGCGCATGCGCCGAATCCATTCGGTGGCGGCGCGGCGGCGGTGGGGGACGACATGTCTGCTGGTAAGTGTACTAACCAGCAGACATGTCGGGCGGACAGATTCCCACCGGATAGATTTCAAAGAATGCTTTGAAATCTGTCGGGTGGAGAAATCTGTCCGCTAGCCCATACACACGAGCGGAGATGTCTGCTGAAACGGTCCATCGGACCGTTTTCAGCGGACATATCCCCTCGTGTGTACGAGGCCTTAAAAACTGCAGTTTTTTCAGAAGCAGTGATTTTAATAATGCTTAAAGTGAAACAATAAAATTGAATCATTCCTTTAAATTTCGTACCTAGGGGGGTGTATAGTATGCCTGTAAAGTTGCGCTTGTTTCCTGTGCTTAGAACTGACCCTTCAGGTCTGGTATGGATTTTAAGGGGAACGCCACCCCAAATTTAAAAAAAAAATGCCGTGGACCCCCACACATTTTTTTTTTATGAATAACTTGTCTCTGTATTGCCAGGAGCCGACAATTCATTATATCCACGAGTGATTTTAAATTACTTTTTTTCCTTCAGAAATGACACTGTGTGCAGGGACAGTTCTAAGCATGGGAAACCAGCGCTACTTTACAGGCATACAATACACCCCCCCCCCCCCCGGGTACAAAATTTAAAGGAATATTTCACTTTTATTGTTACAGTTAAAGGAATTATTAAAATCACTGCTGCTAAAAAAACTGCAGTTTTTAAAACTTTTTTTTGCATTGATACATGTCCCCTGGGACAGGACCCGGGTCCCCAAACACTTTTTAGGACAATAACTTGCATCGAGTCCCATAGACTTTAACAGGGTTCTAAAGTTCACACGAACTTGCTGCGAACACCCCAAATAGTTCGCTGTTCGGCGAACAGGCAATGTTCGAGTCGAACATGAGTTCTACTCGAACTCGAAGCTCATCCCTACTGCCATCAATTAAGGCAACTGGTGGATCCCGACTTGGAAGTTTTAATGACACGCTGCCCCGACTGATGGCAGTGACGTCAGTGGGGAATGGACTTCAGACCACTCTCCGCTGAAAGCGGGTCACAGGAATGCAACACGAATTGCACTCCTGTGACCCATTGTAGCAGCCCAGCCTAAAAAGCTCAGGCTGGACTTCTCCTTTAACCACTTTAGCCCCGGACCATATTGCTGTCCAAAGACCAGAGCACTTTTTGTGATTCGGCACTGCGTCGATTTAACTGACAATTGCGTGGTCGTGCGACGTGGCTCCCAAACAAAATTGGCGTCCTTTTTTTCCCACAAATAGAGCTTTCTTTTGGTGGTATTTGATCATCTCTGCGGTTTTTATTTTTTGCGCTATAAACAAAAATACAGCGACTATTTTGAAAAAAATTCAATATTTTTTACATTTTGCTATAATAAATATCCCCAAAAAAGATATAAAAAAACATTTTTTTTCCTCAGTTTAGGCCGATACGTATTCTTCTACATATTTTTCGTAAAAAAAATCGCAATTAGCGTTTATTGATTGGTTAGCGCAAAATTTATAGTGTTTACAAAAAAGGGGGTAGTTTTATGGCATTTTTATTAATATTTTTTTTTTACTTGTAATGGCGGCGATCAGCATTTTTTTCCGGTACTGCGATATTAATGCGGACACATCGGACACTTTTGACACATTTTTGGACCATTGGCATTTTTATAGCGATCAATGCTATAAAAATGCATTGGATTACTATAAAAATGCCATTGGCAGTGAAGGGGTTAACACTAGGGGGCAGGGAAGGGGTTAAGTGTGTTCCTCTTTGTGTTCTAACTGTATGGGGGGGTGGCCTTACTAAGGGAAATCACTGATCTTCTGTTCATACATTGTATGAACAGAAAATCAGCGTTTCCCCTGCTGACAGGAACGAGAGGTATGTTTACACACATACCTCCCGTTCCCCGCTCTGTAACGAGCAATCGCGGGTGCCTGGCGGCGATCGTACCTGCCGGGCACGTGCGAGGGACTCGGGGGCGTGCGGGGGGCGCGAGCTTGCCGCCGGCGGCGCGCGCGCCCCCTAGTGGCCGAAAAAGACAGGACATAGAGCTACGTGCTCCCGTGAGACAGAGCCACCGTCCCGCAGTAATATGACGGCGGGCGGTCGGGAAGCAGTTAAAAAACCCCTAAATGCCTCTTACTTTATATCTTTGACTGTCTACTTTCTGAAATGGGGTAATTTGGGGGACATTTGTACTGTCCTGACATTTTCGGGCTTCAAGAAATTAGATGGGCCATCAGTACATCAGGATTGATTGATTTTTAGAAATATTTTATGTTGCCATAATTTGTTGACTTTCCTACAGACTAAATAATATACACTGATTTGGGTTATTTTCACCAAGGAAATTTAGTAGAATACATTTTGACCTAGATTTATGAAGAAAGGTTATTTATTTGCAAACTTTTATAACAGAAATGAAGAAAAACACATTTTATTTTTATTTTTTTAAGCAACAACTGAAAAAAAAACAGTGGTGATTAAATACCACCAAAATAAATCTCTAGTGTGAAAAAAAATATATATAAAAATGTCCAATTGGTACAGTATTGCATGACCCCTCAATTGTCATTCACATTGCGACAGTGATGAAAGCTGAAAGTTGTGCCTGGTATTGAAGTGGTTAAAACCACTTTAAGCCCCACTCTACATCTCTTTACCATTTTTCAGCAGTGCCCGTCTAAGCTTTCTCTTTCACAGATAAAGCACATTGTCAATATGGCTGCTGTGACCTCAGCCTTTTATAGTGAGAGGACTGGCTTAAAGCCTCTCTATTGGTTATTCTTAGCCAGGTGCAATGCTGTATCCTGGCCTAGGCCCACAAGGCCCGGGCCTAGGGCAGCACTTTGCAGGGGCGCAGCACGTTGGTGTAACGCAAGCTGTTTCTAATTTTGACTGTCCTATCATCCTGGACCACAAACCTTCCTCACTGTGCTATATATTTTCTGCTGTACCATTGGCATGGTTATATATCTTCTTAGTCCTCTCCATAAAATAATAAGAAATTTGTGCTTGAAGTAGAACTATAGGCAACACTTTTTTTTTTCATTTTGGATAGAGTAAGGGAGTGTTATAGCCCCTGTCATTTTTTTTACCATCCCTGCCACATAGCAGAGATTTACCTTCACTTTCTGCCCCATGGCTAAACAGGAAGTGATAGGAAATCTATGCAAATTAAGGGAATCCATTCCCCCCACCCAGGCATTGAGACCTAACTAGTGTCCCCACTTGAAAATGTCAGGGTGGGTCTTAAACAGAAAGCGGTGAGGCCTTGACAGGAAGGGGGTTGGTCATATTTAAATCTAGGGGTGCACAAGTTTAGTCAGACCTAGGGCAGCACAAAACCTAAATACACTGCTGGCCAGGTGACCTAAGTTCAAAGACTGCACAGTAAAATAGGAATAGTAAGAATTCAGTCTGGCATTAATTTTCCGAGACTGCAAATTTTAAATACATGATAACAATGAACCTGAACCTAATCCCAATTGTGGGCTTTAGTTTTGTTTTAACCACTAAATGACCCACCACAGTATGTATGCAAAGTGTAAAAAATAAATCCCTGATCACAGTGTTCCTATGGTGACACTGAACTACTCTGATGAAAGTATGTAAAAACATAGTAAACAAAACATAAAAAAATAAAATGAAAAAAAGTTAAACATTTATTTTTATTTTTACTTGCTGTGACCAGTCAGTGTCCCTGATTTTTGCCACGTCAGTCATATGATGATGCTGTATTGCAATGGTGACAGTATTAACACAAACCAAATAATATACATTAATTGGGATTTTTTTTATTACCAAAGACATGTAGCAGAATAAATTTCGGCCTACATTTATGATAAAATTAGATTTTATTGGATATGTTTTATAACAGAAAGTAGAAAATATTGGATTGTATTCAAAATGTTTGGTCTTTTTTCATTTATATCGCAAAACATGAAGAACCCAGTAGTGATAAAATACCACTAAAATAAAGCTCAATTTGTGTGAAAAAAAAAAGATAAAACATTTATTTTGCATATAGTATTGCATGACTGCGCCATTGCCAGTAAAAGTAGCACAGTGTTGAATAGCAAAAAATGCCCTGGTCATGAAGGGGGTAAAACTTTCTGGAGTTGAGGTGGTTAAAGTAAGCAGGCACTTACAAAGCAAACAGTTGTCATACAAAATAGTAAGGATTTAAAAAGTATAAAAATTAAGGAGTTCAGAGATGAGATTTAAGTCTTCAACATAACACAATATCCATAGATTACCGTATATAAACAAAAGTTTTAATTTTGAAAAATAAAAATCTGTAAAATGAAAACATATATTTTCTGCTGTACTGTCCTTTGCATATGATTTCAAATGCTGATTTAATGATACATCATCCTCTCATCATGGCCACATCTAAAAACACGGGAGTTGTTTTGCTGTATGTTTATCATTACTTGTATCCCTCTGCCTGGAAATATGACCTTCTGAAGTATTCTGCTTTTGATAATTCTGTGCATACCTCTACCATTAACAGGCAAATACACCATTACCAATAAGTCATTTTGTCAAAAGCTGACTGGTTTTAGAGCAAAGTTATACCACAGAAAGACATGATTCACATTTAAGACTGCAGTCCATCTTAATTTTCTTTTCATGTGGCCAATGCTGTTTGGACCTTTAACTCTATATGTACCACAATGGCCTGGAAATTGATGTCTTATGCTAGCAAGACTTAGTATATGTAGAGGTAAAGCTCTGAATACAGAAATAGTTTTCCCCTATAGCTACTAAACATATTTATCATTAAAAATGAGTGTTCATTTGCTTGCATTGGAGAGTGAGTAGCCATTTTTCAGACTGTTATGTATAATCTATTGACGTTATGTATGTTGGAATTTGCAGATTCTATGTACTTGTTATGCTATGAACCATGTATGTACAAATACTTTCTGTGCTCAATAAAAACTTTTTGTTTGAGGATAAAAAACATATTTATCATTTGTTTCCACCTCAATTTTTCATATTCAGATAATGCTTTGCTCTTTTTTAAGTAATAACGTGATTTGTCTTCTAACTTCTGTGCATAGCATTTACTTGTTCCACTTAGGTACTAATGTACATAGACTAGTGCATATGCTTGGCTGTCTTAAACCTTTGAAAAAATATAACTTAACCACTTTTTTACTGGGATAAAAGAAAGCCATCCATTGTGTACATCTGTCATGTGACCTGCTGTGATTGGTCATGGCAGTCACATGGTACCGACAGTGAGCTGGTACACTGATCAGTCATTGGCTGTGTCCTGTGGCTGTGCAAACAGCACTTCCTGACAGGATGTCATATGACGTCAAATCAGGATGGGAAAACACCCAGCCATCAATTAATTATAGGCTGGGTGGGAAGTGGTTCAATTAGTAATTGTGCATGTTTGTGTTTCTATGGTTTGGCTCTTTGTATTGTGCTGAGAAATGTAAAGAAATGATCTGTAAACCAATAAAATTAGAGATTTTTACTTGCCTGGAAATTCCATAGCTTGGAGTACAGTACAGGACACAGGGACTAGGGATAAGCCAAACACCCCCCGGTTCAGTTTGCAGCAGAACATGCAAACAGGCAAAAAATTTGTTCAAACACGTGAACACCTTTAAAGTCTATGGGGCACAAATGTGAAAAATCAAAAGTGCTAATTTTAAAGGTTAATATGCAAGTTATTGTCATAAAAAGCATTTGGGGACCTGGGTCCTGCCCCAGGGGACATGTATCAATGCAAAAAAAGTTTTAAAAAATGTTTTTTTTTGGGAGCAGTGATTTTAATAATGCTTAAAGTGAGACAATAAAAGTGAAAAATTCCTTTAATTTTTTTTATACCTGGGGGGGTCTATAGTATGCCTGTAATGTAGCACATTTTTCCCATGTTTTGAAAAGTCCCTGCACAAGATGGGCTCCCCCCAGTCCATTAGCAGGCCCTTTAGGTCTGGTATGGATATTAAGATGAACCCTGTGCCAAATAAAAAAAATGGCATAGGGGTCCCCCTCAAAATCCATACCAGACCCTTCAGATGTGGTATGGATTTTAACCACTTGCCTACTGGGCACTTAAACACCCCCTCCTGCCCAGACCAATATTCAGCTTTCAGTGCTCTCACAATTACTCAGTCATGCAACATTGTACCCAAATGATTATTTTTTCCTTTTTTTCATACAAATAGAGCTTTCTTTTAGTGGTATTTGATCACCTCAGGGTTTTTAATTTTTTGCGCTATAAATGAAAAGAGACCAAACATTTTGAAAACTAATAATAATAATTCTTCGCTTCTGTGATAAAATTGTGCAAATTAATATTTTTTCTTAATAAATTTTGGCCATAATTTACTTTCAACATGTTTATTGGAGTTTTAAACAGAATGAAGATAACATACAGTAACAATCAAAACATTGACCTGCAAGGCCTACATTTACAGAAATAGATCATAAGAAAACAGTAGGGAAAATACTATATAATCAGCTTGCCAGAAAGAGCACAGGTTGAAGTGCAAGCCATGCTCTTTAGGCTGGACTTCTCCTACCTTTCTTCTTAAATGTATAGAATTTTTTTGGGTGTGCCCCCCAAGTATGTCTTTTTTTTTTGTATAGACCCTGACCAGGTCTCTTGGGCTGGAGCACCCCTCCCCCTCTTCATTCCCTCACATTAGTGGACACCAGTGCATAGGAATACCTTCAGTTCTCCCATATAGAGGAGTTTATCTCCCAAGGTTGAGACACTAGGTTCTTTCATTCTATTAACAGGTTAGGACCCACTAATTTGGGGTACTTTGTCGCAGTAAGTGGGCTTAGCACTATATGACCATATAGTGTGACCAAACCCCTGTATTTTTGAATATGTTTTGGTGTTTTTACTAGCTTTGCAGGATAAATGTCATTTTTGCATGTGTGCGCTAAAATCTGTTTTGTTCTCCTACCTTCCTCTCGCGGTGTGAATGCAACCTTGCTATGCAATTTACTGATTCACAAAAGGAGGAAAAAATCCTCCATTTTGCACAGAAATCCTCCATAGATACTAAGGTACCATAAACCAGTTATAAGATTTTGACATGGTGATATAGGGTACCCAAGACCTTATACCGTATCTTCCCGCAAGTGCCTGATACGTGCTGGTGGTGCAACGTGGGCAAGGTACAATGTTGCACATTTTTTGGGTCTGCCAAAAAATTCAACCATTTTGGTAAGTTGTGGCCAGCACTATTAAACACCTGACTAAAGTTGACCTGGTGGACAACCGTGTGACTTGCCTGCTGTACCTCATGCAATGGCCCATTAAAAAATACAAGACCTCACTTACCATCCAGATTTCAAATGCAGAAAAGGCATGCAATCCCTTATGTTGGGGGTCTAGGCACCCGCCCTTGAGGTCTCTTTGGTTCTCTAAAATTAACAAACTTAGGGACATGGAGGACCTTACAACTACCTTCCACAATTGGGAGGAGTCTTTCCGTGACACCTGGAGACCATGGCACAACTTTGTTTTCACTGATGTCTATCTGCAGGAGGTATTGCAACATGACTGATTTTTCTAGAACTGTTGCAAGGCTTTTTCTTTCTTTGTATGCGTTTCCTTTTCTCTGTTTCCATCCATTTTTTCCTGCTGCCTATAAAAGACACTGCCAGAATGCTGCACATCGCGGATTGATCTGCATACGTTCCCCGTGGTTCTGTTATTGCATTAGGCATTCCGTTCCGGTATCTGACCCGGCTTCCTGACTCTGCTTCCTTCTCCAATCCTGACTCCGGCTTGTTGACTCTGCTTGTATTCTGCCTGATTACCCGTTGCCTGGACCCGGCCTGAACTCTGACTATTCTTCCGCCTACTGTTTATGCTGACTGCTCCAAGTGTATGACACGGCTTGTCTGACTCCGCTGACCTACGTCTGATGCTCTGCTGACCCACTGTGGCTGCTCTGCTGACCCGCACCTGTATTCTCCAGCCTGCCGTCCTGCATCAACGGCTTCGTGTCCAGTGGTTCCAGCTTCATCAGCGATAACACCAGAGCTAACACCCTTACTTCACCGTGCTCATACCATCACTGTCTCCACTCCAGTGGTCTCTGAGCCAGGGTTGTACGGAAGGTCTCCCTTCATGCTTCAGGCTCACACCCAGGTACGTAACAGTATCAAGCCGCCATGTCTGAGCCTGAAGGAGGGACCTCGCTTATGGACAATGTCTTTCAACATTTTACAGCCCTCATTTAAGTTGTGAGATCTCTTCAGGATAGTCGTGTCCGGGTATATAAGCAGACACAGACCCAGACTAACTATACAGACTTATCTCCAGTGATATCATTCCCTGAACCTAGGGTTCCTCTTCCCGAGAAGTTTTCTGGGATCCGAAGCGAATTCCAGGCATTCCGTAACGCATGTGAACTTTACTTTTCGCTGCTACCTCGGACCCTCTCTTCTGAAATCACCAGAGTGGGCTTCGTTATCGCCTTGCTGCAAGGGGAACCCCAGGCCTGGGCCCATCACCTTCTTGAAACCCATCATGAAGCTCTTGATTCTCTGTCATCCTTCTTTGATGCCATGCCCCGACTCTATGACGACCCTCAGCGAACTGCCACTGCCGAAGCTGCCCTCCACACGCTCCAGCAAGGCCACCGAGCCGTCGAAAACTATGTGACTGACTTTAGACGCTGGAGCGCGGACACCCAGTGGAATGAGGTGGCACTTCGGCATCGGTTCCGTCTTGGTCTCTCCGAGAGTTTGAAGGATGAACTGGCCCGGATCGGTGTTCCTGATGCCTTAGAGTCCTTAATCTCCTTATCTATTCAGATAGATCGACGGCTACGGGAACGCAGAACTGAAAGAACCACTCTGCAACTCCGCCCGACTTGGATGCTTCCCCGGACACCAGCCCCCTTCTACCCTGCCAGTGCTAATACGGCTTCAGGGAGTTCATCATATTCTCACCGGACTGCTGCTACCACCAAACCCGGGCAGCTTGGACTGATAAGACATTCTTTATCCGCGAGGGAACGACTTCGCCGGCAGCAGAACTATCTGTGCATGTACTGCGGAAGGGCCGGCCACTACGTTTCCACTTGCCCTGTTAAGCCACGAAAGACCTTGGCTACCTCCTCTTCCAGTTTTGTACCGACCCCTGCCAAGGCCACTCACCTGGACTTACCTATTCTGCTTTAACTACCAGAAAGAACCATACCAGTTACTGCAATAATAGACTCAGGGGCATGTAGTTGTTTTATTGATCTGGACTGTGCAGCTCGGCAACACATCCCACTTCAACCCAAAACTCAGGGTCTTTCCATCTTCCTGGCAGATGGGTCCCGAATCAAGTCCGGAGTAGTAACCCAGGAGACCCCCTTTTTGCCTGTCGTCACTTCTACGGGTCATAAAGAACTTTTATGTTTGGATGCCATCGCTTCTCCTATGTTTCCAGTCATTTTGGGCCTACCTTGGCTCCAGGCACACACCCCCAGATCGATTGGGGAAACGGACAAATTAAATTTCAGTCTCCCTACTGCCAGCAGCACTGCAGGCCCTTGTGCCCTAGCACCAATGGTCCCTTACTATGCCTGGAATCAGACTCAGAGGTACGCGCTGCAGTACCCCAAAAATACCATTCCTGGACGTTTTTAGCAAGAGAGGAGCTGAAGTCCTGCCACCCCACCGTCCGTACGATTGCCCAATCGAACTTCTACCTGGTGCTGAGATTCCGTTCAGACGAATTTTTCCCTTGTCTGAGCGGGAACTAAAGGTTCTGAAAGAATACGTTGATGAAAACTTAAAGACGGGCTTCATCTGCCCTTCTACCGACCAGCAGGAGCAGGAATATTTTTTGTAGAAAAAAAGGACCATTCCCTTCGGCCCTGTGTGGACTACAGGGAATTGAATAAGATTACGGTTAAGAACCGGTACCCCCTGCCCCTGCTTCCCGAACTTTTCCAAAGACTCAGGACTTCCTCTGTATTCACCAAGTTAGACCTGCGGGGGGAATACAGCCTGGTCCACATCCGTGCAGGGGATGAGTGGAAGACGGCCTTTCGTACCAGGTTTGGCCATTATGAATATTTAGTGATGCCCTTCGGGCCTATGCAATGCCCCTGCAACATTTCAGCATCTAGTGAATGACATTTTCAGAGACTGTCTAGACATTTATGTAGTTGTTTTTCTGGATGATATTTTGATTTTCTCCTCTTCCCTTGAGCAGCATCGAAGACATGTCAAAAATGTACTCTGTCGTCTCCGCCAACATGGACTCTATGCAAAACCAGAAAAATGTGAGTTTGAACGACAGAGCATCCAGTTCCTGGGCCTAGTGATCTCAACGGAGGGGTTCAAGATGGATCCACAGAAGGTTTCAGCTATCCTGGACTGGCCTGCACCTTCAGACAAAAAAGGGGTGCAACGCTTTGTGGGCTTTGCCAATTTCTACCGAAGGTTTATTAAGGGGTTCTCTGCTATTATTTCCCTGATTACACAGCTAACAAAGCAACATGTCCGATTCCGCTGGACCCCCGAGGCACAGGCCGCCTTCACAAACCTAAAGGGACATTTCACATCTGCTCCCATTCTGAGTCACCCTGACCCAACTCTACCCTATTCACTTGAGGTAGACGCCTAAGAAACAGCAGTGGGAGCTGTCATTTCCCAACGTCAGGGTCTTAAGGACTTGATGCACCCAATAGCCTTCTTCTCCCGTAAGCTCACCCCATCTGAGAAGAACTACGATGTGGGGGACTGGGAGCTTCTGGCCATTAAATCTGCCCTGGAGGAGTGGAGGTACAAGTTGGAGGGAGCAGCACACCCCATACTCATCTATACAGATCATAAAAACCTGGAGTACCTGAGGGCCGCGAAATGTCTGAGACCACGCCAGGCACGATGGGCATTATTTTTCTCTAGGTTTTCATTCCACATTACTTACCGTCCAGGCTCCAAGAACACCAAACCAGATGCCCTGTCCCGCATGTTCGATGATCCAAAGGAAGTGTCAGCACCAGATACCATACTATCGGAAGGTAACTTCTTACTGTTGCAAACTAGCCTGATGTCTAGCCTGAAACAAGCTTCTGTAGGTGCGCCTGAGCCCCTTGGAGTCATCCTTTTGCCCAAAGAGGGATTACTGTGGAAAAACGACAACATTTTTGTGCCAGAGGAAGTCCGAGCTACAGTGTTAAATCTGTGTCATGACCATCCCTTGGCAGGCCATTTTGGGATACACAAGACTCTAGAACTGGTCCAACGCACATTTTGGTGGCCGGATCTTGAAAAGAACTGCAGGGAATATATCAGTTCATGTGCCACCTGTTTCCGTAGCAAGACCACCAGAGGCAAGGCCTGGCATTATGCAAGGTTCTGAAGATTGAACTGTCCATGTCCTCGGCCTACCATCCCCAGACCAATGGGCAGACTGAGAGGACGAACCAAACCCTCGAACAATATCTCCGTCGCTTCACTTCCTTTGTTCAAGACGACTGTGTAGCATTACTACCCTTGGCAGAGTTTGCTTTTATTAATGCCAGCCACTCGGCCACAGGCCAGTCCCCGTTTTTTGACAACTATGGATTCCACCCGACTTTTCTATCTGACCTTATCCTTAATACAACAGTCCCAGCAGTCCAAGATACCGTTGATTTTCTTACCCGTAACAATAAGATTCTACAGGAAGCTCTAACCAAAGCGCAAGCAGCCAGTAAAAGGATGTTTGATAGGAAAAGGAGGGGAGAACTAAGCCTGCAACAAGGCGATCAAGTATGGCTATCCACCACCAACCTCAAAATGGCTTGTCCGACAAGGAAACTGGCACCCAAGTTTATCGGTCCTTTCCCGGTGAAACGGAAGCTAAATGAGGTCTCCTATGAACTTGCCCTACCAGAGTCAATGAAGGTCCACCCGGTATTCCATGTGTCCTTATTAAAACTAGTGGTACCAGATCCTTTCCCAGACAGGGGGTCAGGACCACCTGAACCTGTAGTCATTGACGGCAATGAGGAGTTCGAGGTGGAGGCAATTTTGGATTGCAGAAGAAGGAGAAACCAGCTTAAATTCCTGATCAAGTGGAAGGGGTATGGCCCAGAGGAGAACGCTTGGGAGTCCCAACAGAACATCCACGCCCAAGACTTAATCCAGGCATTTTTCCGCAGTCATCCCCAGAAAAGAGCCCTCTTTGGCACCCGGAGGTTGCCCTTAAGGGGGGGCACTGTCAGGGACGTTCTGCCCGCTTCCGTGGGCGTGCGCCTGTGCGCATGCGTGGGTCACGGCTCCCACACGCACCTAGGAGCGTGCGTGTAACACAGTCGTTGCTCACACCTGTGCGCATGCGCGCACGTTAGGCGCACGTCATATGCAGCGTCCTGCTGCCTATAAAAGACACTGCCAGAATGCTGCACATCGCGGATTGATCTGCATACGTTCCCTGTGGTTCTGTTATTGCATTAAGCATTCCATTCCAGTATCTGACCCAGGCTTCCTGACTCTGCTTCCTTCTCCAATCCTGACTCCGGCTTGTCGACTCTGCTTGTATTCTGCCTGATTACCTGTTGCCTGGACCCGGCCTGAACTCTGACTATTCTTCCGCCTACTGTTTATGCTGACTGCTCCAAGTGTATGACCCGGCTTGTCTGACTCCGCTGACCTACGTCTGATGCTCTGCTGACCCACTGCGGCTGCTCTGCTGACCCGCACGTGTATTCTCCAGCCTGCCGTCCTGCATCACCGGCTTCCTGTCCAGTGGTTCCAGCTTCATCAGCGATAACACCAGAGCTGACACCCTTACTTCACCGTGCTCATACCATCACTGTCTCCACTCCAGTGGTCTCTAAGCCAGGGTTGTACGGGAGGTCTCCCTCCATGCTTCAGGCTCACACCCAGGTAAATAACAGCGGTATTTGCCAATAGCCTTTCGTTAGGTCTAGGGTCGTTATGTAGCGAGCCTGTCCTAACCTGTCCACCAGTTCGTCGACCCAGGGCATCGGGTATGCATCGAACTTGGAAACACTGTTGAGTTTATTAAAGTCGTTACAGAACCTGATAGTGCCATCAGGTTTTGGGACCAACACTATGGGACTCGACCACTCAATGTGGGACGTCCAACTCTAACATAATTTTTATTTCCTTTGCAACTGCCTCGTGCCTGGCCTCTGGAATTCTATACAGCTTTACATTTATGCAAACCCCTGGTTCCATCACTATATCTTGTTGGATCACATTGGTCAGTCCGGGTAAGGGGGAGAAAAAGTCTCTATTTTTATGCACAAAGGCCCTAACGTCACTTTGTTGTGCCACGAACAGGGAATCCGTTATGGGGACGTCAGGTGTCACCGGTACCAGGTCTACACAGTTCCTTGGTAACCCTGGACACCTGACCACTCGACTAAACACCTGAACCGATTCCTTGGCGAGATTCAGGTAGGAGTGGCGTATCTCCACTCCGGCGTAGCGTATGTTGTTTATCTCCACTCCGTCGTAAGTCGTAAGTCAAATTGGGCGGGTAGGGGGCGTGTATTATTTAAATTACGTGCGATCCCGCGCCGAACGTACTGTGCATGCGCCGGCCGTGAATTTATCCCAGTGCGCATGCTCCAAATCATGACGCAAATACTCAATGAAAACGACGTGAACATCACTTACGCAAAGCCCTATTCGCGAACGTTTTACGTAAACAACGAAAACGACGGGAAAAAATACGCCGGCACACCGATCATACTAAACATTGGCTGTGCCTCAAACAGCGGGGTAAAATTACGCCAGACCTACACTTACGCAAACAACGTAAAAAAAATGCGCCGGCCGGGCGTACGTTCGGGAATCGGTGTATTAGGCTCATTTGCATATTTTAGATGGAAACGCCACCTAGCTTCGAGCGTAAATATGCAAGTTAGATACGACAGCGTAAGAGACTTACGCCAGTCGGATCTAATAGAAATCAATGCGTAACTGATTCTATGACGGCGTACGACGGCGTCTGGAGATACGCCGTTGTATCTGGAGATACACCGTCGTATCTCTTTCCTAAATCTAGCCCTTGATTGCCCTACAGCTCCAGAAAATATTTAGGTGTCTACCCCTATCTGGGCAACCTCTGAAACACGCCTCTGGGACTAAGGGGAAAAATTATTTTCAATTGTGTATAGTATCATCTGGTATGAAGCTTAACCACAGTCTCTTTAATTGCAATAGACATACAGTAGTGCATCTATGTTGTGATAATATCACTCCAATCCTCAGGGGAATCTTCTTGGCCTGTCTCCTCCTCCCAACCCAACATCGCTGATGATTTATAGGGAAGATCCCTCTCATTAAGGTATTAATAGATTATAAAGATTGTGCCCTTATGTCTGGAAGAGGTGCGTCTGTAAATCGCTGCTCCACAACACAAGGGTCCCAGACGAGGGCGTTCCACTGTTTCAGTTGTCAGCTGGGTTGCCTCTTCGATCTCCGGGTACACGGGCTGGATACTGGAGTTTTGTTTCCTTCCGGATGGCTGGTCTCTCCGTGAATTTAGACCCAGGCTTCTGTCAGCAGCTCCGCAGAGGAGAAGAGGCTGGTTCCGAGAGAGCTAACTGGCGCCACACCCTCTCCTTAAGTCTGTGCGGAGGTGTCACATGTTCAAATCTTGCAGGACATTGTGGGAATTGTAGTCCATTTCTCCTCAGAGTCAATGGAGTCCACATCTCCCGCTACTCGTAGTCCCACAATGCCTAACTCCTTAACGATAACTTTAGTATTTACAAACGTTAATAAAGTTCCGACGGGGATAGCCTGTCATTAGATTCTAAAAGGAGGACCCCGCTACATCTCTAATCAATTTGAGTATAGATTGGAAAGTATTACGGTAGGATCTGTATTAAGGTTTATAGTGTACTGTAATAGTGGCTATATAAGTTATAAGCTATGGGCCAGATTCAGGAAAGGTTACGCTGGCGGATCGAGTGATCCGCCAGCCTAACTGTGGCTTTGAGCCGGCGTTTCTGTTTTCTGTAACCAGAAAACAAGAAACGCCGGGTTGAAGTTCTGATGCGAGCAGCGTAACTGAGTTTCGCCATCGCATCGTTACTTCAACTTAAAAATGGCGCCGGGGGCGTTCCCGCCGATTTACGCTCAAAAAATATGTTAATGAGCGGAAATCGGCAATTCACGATCGAAATCCGGCGCGACGCAATGACGATACGACGTTTCCGGACGGGATACGCGGCGCATAGATATACCTACATGGGGTTGGAGTATCCTATGTTAGGTATAGGCGTCGTCATCGCGTCGGTAAAAAAAAAAAACGTCGCTTGCGTAAAACGGTCATGAATGGGAATGTGACGTCATTGACGTTCATTCACAGATTTTGGAGCATGCGCACGGGGATGTTTTGACACTCGACGCATGCGCAGTACGTTGGCGGCGGGATCGCGCGTAGTTAGCATACTACACGCCCCGTACCCGCTACATTTGAATTCCGCCGGCTCATTTGTGATGCGCTGCCGCAACTTTAGGAGCAAGTGCTTCGTGAATGACAGCACTTGCTCCTAAAATTTCGGCAGCGCAACGCAAATCAGAAGCGTTACTCCAGAGCAAAGATGCTCTGGAATACGTGAATCTGGCCCTATATCTTGCGGGTGGTATAGCCAGATGGATTATAAAGGGGATTTTAGCTTTATGATTTTGTCCCCTTAGACACTGAGCTAGAACTTTACCATCTCTATTACCACTCACATAATAGGTAATTGTTATCCTTTTAGATACTTTCTTAACATTTTTGAGCAAAGGTGTATGGAGATTATATTGTTAGCGTGTTTACTTCTGAGAAAGCATATGGGAGGGGGTAAGCATATTTTGAGTGTCTGAAGTGTGGATTTCGTGTGTGAGGTCACAAAAAAGATTTTGCCACTGCCTCTTTGCTCTAGCATACAAGAAAAAGATGCGCCAATCTAAGTGCATTATGTCAGTATTTATTTAATAGTAAATCAAAAGCAATAAAGTAACTACTCACAAACATAGAGTAATACGGGCCTTGATGTAGCTATAGGTCCGGGGTCACCATAAAAGTTCTCCGAAAGGAATCCTCGTCCAGGGCTATGAGCCGCAAGTGTTGTAATACAGACGCAGAGACCAGGAAGAACCATCTGATGTGGCGTGCGTTCCACTGTGGACCGCGGTGTATCGTCGTCGCACCGGAAGTGATTGGATTACGCGTTTCACAGCATCAGCTGTTTCGTCAGATCCATAGCGTCCGTATGGAATGGACGTGTATTATGTGGGCAGAATGAGCGTGATTGGTTGAAAAGCGTACACAAAACAAACAGGATGACAGCGGAAGAACACGGATGGACACTTCTAGTAATTGAAAGGTTCTATCACAGATTGCAAAAAAAGAGGGTGACAATCAAAGAAACTTTACAAAATAGGCTAACAAATATATTAGTAGCTGAAAATATTAAAAATAATAAAGATGAAAAAATAAATAAACAAACAATCTCCAACTATTATTATACTAAAAATATTAAAAATATTAAAAACGGGGTTAAGAAAGGGGGACTCCTGTGGGCATTAAAGGTGCTGATATTAAAAATATATATATTAAAAAACACGTATATAAAATATATATATATATATATATATATATATACACATAGGGACTCAAATATATATATATATATATATATATATATATATATACACATAGGGACTCAAATATACATATATATATAGAGACTCAATAAGAAATAATTTTGAATGTATGTATATGCAAAACTGATGTGTATATACACACATATCCACATGTATGTGTATAGAGAGACCTAGACACTATGGGCCAGATTCAGGTAGAGTTGCGCTGGAGTAATTCGATATGCGCCGCGTAACTGTGAAGATGCGCCGTCGTTTCTATGTGCCCGTACCCACCAAACTAGATGCGCCCAATAACGGGCCATTTGCGACCGGCGGAACGTTCCGACGCCAGAGTATCGTCAGCGCTTAATTTCGCTTGGCGCATCAGTCGCGCCTATTGATTTCCCCTGCAAATATGCAAATGAGGGATTTTTCCCAATTCACGAACGGATTAGCACCATACGCTGGCTACATGCGCCGCGCGTATCTCGTCCGTCCGGCGCAAAGTTATTTCTACAAAAGGCTGCTTTATCTTTACTCCAGATGGCCACAGGTCAGCAGGAGAGCAGCTACAGCAGCGTTACCAACGATAAGAGCTAGCTGAGCACCCCCACTTGCAGGACAACACCTCTGTCCTTGCTTGTCTGTCAAATTTTACAGCCATGGAGGAAGACATCATAGGTCTCCATAGCCGAGATGACGGCTGACAGCTCCTGGCCATTAAAGTTCAGCTTTCTCCTGTGTGTTTGCGGGGAACGGGAGCAGCCATCTCAGAACAAAAGTAACATCACTGCGGGGAGGGGGAGCAGGATATACTTTAGTGCCGGAATGGCGCTTCTACGGGCGCATTTAAACGCCCAACGGAAGGCATTGCGCTGACGTTTCCCGTGAAGTGGTGCCGACGGAAGTTGTGAGCATGCGCACAAAGGGGGCGAGTGGAGCCTCACTCACTGTGCATGCTCCGTGGTTGATGCGCTGAACGTAAGCCTCTGCGCTGGGCTCCGCCCATCATTTACATATGATCACACCCACTTCCCCTTGCGTCGGGTTACGCCAGCGCATTATCGTTACTCTGGCGCAAGTTTACGCGCAACTGCTATGTGAATAACAGTACTTGCGCTGAAAGGGTCGTCAGAGTAACGTAAATGAGAAGCGTTACTCTGGAGCAAAGATGCTCTCATCTACCTGAATCTGGCCCTATATGATAATAATGATATATATTAAAATGATTATTAAAACAAGGGGGGGGGATATAAAAGCGCATATATCAACGCACATATATCAACTGATCATTATAAAGGCATAAGATAGGTCAGGACTGAGATTTAATTATAATTTTCCTTAAGGATGACTAAATTATATTATTAGTCTCAATTTCTTCGTTCAAACCATGAGGTGACATTGTATTTAAGGAGTAGATCCAATAGGTTTCTTGTTTACATAAACGTTGGAATCTTTCCACAGCAGTAGGAGTCTCCGGTATGGCTTCAATTACCCATACTTGCAATAGGGACGTATCCTGATGATGATGTGTGACAAAATGACATGCTACACTATATTTTGGATTGGCCGCTTGTACAGCTCGTCTATGTTCGCCAAATCTTGTGCTAAGGGCTCTAATCATTCGGTCAATGTATAGAAGACCACAGGGACAGGAAATACAATAGATCACATATGTCGTTGAACAGTTATAAAAAAAATATTCAAATTGTATGTCTTTTTATTAGCTACAAAGTTCTTTTTGCCGTGAGGGACAATAACACAAGCTAGGCATTTTGTTTTTTTACACTGGAACATACCCACCAAAGGGATAAGGGTAAGTTGTTTGAGCCTTTTTTCTTTAAAATGTTTGGATGGTCCTTCCGATTCCCCTCCTTAGGGACTATCTTCGAAAATTCCAAAGCAAAATCATAAAATTTATCTGGGGCTCTTCGGGTCACCGATTCTCCAAAATTATTTTATATAGACCTAGAAAGCAGGGAGGATTGTGAGTACCTCACTTATTGAGGTATTATCAGGCCGCACAATTGGCGCAATTATCGAATGTTTATTCTCGATTGGAGAAACCAGATTGGGTGCATATAGAACGGCAAGCGGTACCCACACACACGCTTGACTTCTTACTCTGGTGCCCCTCAAAAAATCACCCCCCAATACTATCTCCGACACTATCTCACTCTTTTTCCCTTTGGGACACCCTGAAAAGCCTCCCAGGATTGTCCTCGGACATGCAGCCTTTGGCCCATATTTTTCACAACCCCAAATTCATCCCGGGAATGAACATTACAGCTTTCAGATGGTGGTTAGACAAGGGGTTATACCGCATTGGACACTACCTTACCCCCCTAGGACCGATCACACTCAGCCAATGTAAAAGCAAATTAGAAATGCCTGACTCAGAGAGGTTCCGATTCATGCAAATATCTCATTTCTTGCACTCTCAATGGAAAAATAAACCGGAACCCCCAAAACTGACTGCTTATGAGCATTGCTGTGGTCGGGCCACAGAGCAGAGGGGGGCATCTCCACAATATACCTGTCACTTTCTTTAGACAACTCCAAATTACCTTATATGACGGCCTGGGAGGGCGAGATACAAAATGGTTGGAATCCCGAGGAGTGGAATAGGAATTTTTATCGTTCCTACAGAGGGATACACAACACTGCCCTGATTGAAGCTAACATAAAGTGCTAACTAGATGGTACCTGGTTCTGACTAGATTGGCAAAAATGTTCCCTTCTGTCTCGTCTCAATGCTTTCGAGGCTGTGCTCTTCCAGGTTCCATGATACACATATGGTGGGATTGTCCGAGAATCAGGGGATTCTGGAACAGAATGTTTCACGTGATACGCAGGGTCACAGGATGTCAGGTCCCCAAGGATCCCTCCATAGCACTTCTTAAAGCCCCGGTTCCTGAAGTCGCCAAAACCACCCAGAATTTAATTTTCTTCATTCTGCTTGGTGCAAAGCTTACCATAGCACGGGCCTGGAAACAGCCGAAGGTGTCGGTGGCTGCAGCTAAACGAAAAATTTCTTGGGTGATGACTCAGGAGAAACTAGTCGGTTCTCTGACGGACACAACTACTAAATTTGAGGCGACTTGGAAACCCTGGGCATCCTATATAGGCATTTAGGGATGACTCCAGGGGGTGGGGGGTCAGTGGGGGTAGCGAGAGGCCGGCTAACCACTTTCATACCTTTCTCTTTCCTTTCTTTCCCTTTCTCGTTTCAACCTTTTCTTCTTCTTGAAACTGTATGTACTATTTATTAGTGCAATTACTACTTATGTTACTACCTACAGTCAAGTTATAGTTCTTCAGAGACTGACTGTTGTTGTCATACTGTCAGCCTATAAGCATATTCACGAGCCGAAACCTTAGGATCCTAAGGAACCATTGTCATCTTTTTAGCGCTGATAGATGACCTCCTTGAGGTTATTGTGGTACTCCCCTGAGGAAATGTTAAGATTTTCGGTCTTATACTGTTAAATGCGCTACCTGGAATGATGCAGTTTCTGAATCCGTTATAGGTTTTATTTCTTTTAACTTGTTTATTGATCAATATATTTCTGTAATTGTACGGATGATTACTTTAAAACAATAAAAAAGTATTGGAAAAAAATATATATATATTTTTTGGATGGTTTAATTTTGCCAGGAGCAATTTTGCTTTTAATATTTGGAGCCCTACAGTAAGCGAATTTTGGCAACATAGTTAAAGAAGAAGGAAGGTGAGGGTCTTGAATTAAAATAGGCCAATGTTTTTCAATGATCTTCTCCATTTTCTTATGTTTAATGTGATATTGGGTAATGAAACGAGTAGTAGGGACTGAGTCACCTTTTTTAGACTGCGGAGGAGGATCTTGCACATATAAATCATGGGCATTTTGAACAATTTGATTAAATTAAAGCCTCTTGGAGTAAACACAAAAGTAAACAGGCATAAAAGTACCATCATCCTAAATGTCAATAGAATAAATCAAATATAGCTGGGACCCCAAAGGTAACCCAGAAATAATTTGGAAGAAGGGGGGGTGGGCGGGTCGACTATAGCGGTACTGCGTACAAGAAGGTACAAGGGAACATGGACTGAGGTAAAAAATTACATTTGTTTATTATAATGAACAAGTAGGACACACGTTATTAGATCATAAAAAACAAACAAACAAAAACAATATTAAAAGCGTGACACAGTGCATGCCAAACCAGGTCACCGAGGTGTTAAATCAACCCTAGACAAGGGGGAGCGGTGAAGAGGGTGTGGTCATGCCCGTTGAATCTCAATCTCGACTAGTTTCGCAACATTAGTTGCTTCATCAGGAGAGGTAGTCTGCACTGTTTAAAGGAGACCACCGAAAGCTATGAACCGCTGTTGGAGGAAGGTAGCCTCTCAAGAACGAATAGAAAGTAGAGGGAGCCACAATAAGGGCTATCCTAAAAAAAGCTGTGTGTAAAATTAAAAAAGTAAGGACCTGTGAACCAAATTAATGGATCAAGGAAAAGGCGTAACTGGCGTGGGTGTTTGGTAAGTATCCCACACTTACACACACCGGATCCTGTGGACCATACAGTGCGTTCTACCGACCACTGGTTCTCAACTTCATGCATCTAGTGTGGGATACTTACCAAACACCCACGCCAGTTACGCCTTTTCCTTGATCCATTAATTTGGTTCACAGGTCCTTACTTTTTTAATTTTACACACAGCTTTTTTTAGGAAAGCCCTTATTGTGGCTCCCTCTACTTTCTATTCGTTCTTGAGAGGCTACCTTCCTCCAACAGCGGTTCATAGCTTTCGGTGGTCTCCTTTAACCACTTCCCTACTGGGCATGTAAACCCCCTTCCTGACCAGGTGAAATTTCAGCTTGCGGCACTGCGTCGCTTTAACTGACAATTGCGCGGTCGTGCGATATGGCTCCCAAACAAAATTGGCGTCCTTTTTTCCCCACAAGTAGAGCTTTCTTTTGGTGGTATTTGGTCACCTCTGCGATTTTTATTTTTTGCGCTATAAACAAAAAAGGACGACAATTTTGAAAAAAAATACAATATTTTTTACTTGTTGCTATAAAAAATAGCCCAATTTAAAAAAAAAATTCAGTTTAGGGCGATACGTATTCTTCTACATATTTTTGGTTAAAAAAAAAAAAAAAAAATCGCAATAAGCGACTGGTTTGCGCAAAAGTTATAGCGCCTACAAAAAAAGGGACAGAATTGTTATTATTTTTTTTTACTAGTAATGGCGGCGATCTGCGATTTTTATTGCGACTGCGACGTTATGGCGGACACATCGGACACTTTTGACACATTTTTGGCACCATTCACATTTATACTGCAATCAGTGCTATAAATATGCACTAATTACTGTATAAATGTGACTGGCAGGGAAGGGGTTAACACTAGGGGGTGAGGAAGGGGTTAATGTGTTTCCTGCATTGTGTTCTAACTGTAGGGGGAGGGGGGGTGACCGATCTGTGTCCCTATGTACTAGGAACACAGATCGGTATGCTCTCTCTATGACAGGACGCTGTCATTGTGAGAGCCGGCAATGAGAGATGATCTCATATGTTTACATATGAGATCATCTCTCATTGGCCCATCAGATCGCATTGCAAACGGCCACTCTGATTGGCCGTTTGCGGCGATCTGTGATTGGCTGTGTCCAAGGGACACGGCCAGTACACAAGTTCCCCGCTGCGCGCTCTGGAGCGCGCGCTGGGAACGAGGAAAGGGGCTGCCGTGAAAACACGGCAGCCCGGAGATTTAGAGCCACCCTGCGGCCGCATATACTCGTACGGCCGTAGGGAAGTGGTTAAACAGTGCAGACTACCTCTCCTGATGAAGCAACTAATGACCACACCCTCTTCACCGCTCCCCCTTGTCTAGGGTTGATTTAACACCTCGGTGACCTGGTTTGGCATGCACTGTGTCACGCTTTTAATATTGTTTTTGTTTGTTTGTTTTTTATGATCTAATAACGTGTGTCCTACTTGTTCATTATAATAAACAAATGTAATTTTTTACCTCAGTCCATGTTCCCTTGTACCTTCTTGTACGCAGTACCGCTATAGTCCACCCGCCCACCCCCCCTTCTTCCAAATTATTTCTGGGTTACCTTTGGGGTCCCAGCTATATTTGATTTATTCTATTGGCATTTTGAACAATGTTAGGGGGATAGCCTTTGGAGATGAACTTATCTTTAAGATTAATACCTAGGGACTTGTAGTCATCAATTCTTGTGCAGTTCCATCTGAGTCGATAGAATTTACTTTTTGGAACATTGTTAATCCATCTTGGATGGTGACAGCTGGAATAATGCAGATATGAATTGACAGCTGTTGGTTTAATGAAGTTTTTAGCACTGATAGTACCATTACTATGGAATAGTTCCAAATCTAGAAAGCATAGGGACTCGGGATCGTGAACAGAAGTAAAACTGAGCCCAAAAGTGTTGTTATTGCAATATGTCACAAAATTGATGATAGAGTCAAGGGGTCCATCCTATATTATGACGATGTCGTCGATGTAACGACCATAAAATACCAAATTAGCTGAAAAAGGGTTATTTTGATTAATGGAGGTGGCTTCCCATAGGCCCATGGTAAGGTTTGCATAGCTGGGTGCGAAATTCGCGCCCCTGGCTGTACCTTTTTTTTGTAAATAAAAATCATTATCAAATTGAAAATAGTTATGTTCTAAACAAAAACGAGTGGCCAAAAGGACGAATTCAATTTGTTGGTGGTGAAGATTTTGATCTTCTTTAAGAAAATGAGAGACTGCTTCTAATCCTATCAGATGTGGTATGGATGTGTAGAGTGAACATACATCCAAGGATAGCCAATGGTAAGTATGCTCCCAAGAATAAGGGGACAATAGCTCAATTAAGTGAGTGCCATCTCAGATGTAGGACGGGAGAGCTTGGCCCAAGGGCTACTAATATATTTGTTAGCCTATTGTCAGGAGAATATATTAGATCAGTACTGTGTGATTGCACAGCGGAGACCAAACAATATAATTAGTGAAGTGAAAAGATGTTTATTTACAAAAATAAGTGAGGACAACCAGTGCAAACAGCAAACAATATATATATAGTCAAAGGGAGATACTGTATTCATAAACCAAGCCAGGCCGAGGTCATACACGTGGGAAGTCAGCCGATGGGTAAGGACGGGACAGGACAGAGCAGGGAGCGGATGGATTAGCTGCGGGGTAAGATCCAGGAAAGACAGGAATCAGGAAACAGGGCGGAAGAGTCCAGGCAGGGATCAGGATCAAGGAACAAGGTTAAGGCACAAAATCAGGAACAAAGACAGGGTCTGGATACAGGCTCAGGTCTGGGAGATATGACGATACCAGGGCGAGCTCTGCTTGAGCTTGCCGGGTATAAGTAGTGCTGCTGATTGAGCTCAGGTTACAGCTGAGCGGAGAAAAGGCTGTGTGCTCCATACTGCCAGGAAGCCCCCGCTGGTGGAGGTCAGTACTGCAGCCCAAATAACAGGCAGTATCACCAGCAGGGGGGACCTTCCCTGACAGTACCCCCCCAAAGGAGCGGCCTCCGGAAGCTCCAACCAGTCATTGCTGGGGAAAGCCCATGATGTCAAGCTGGGCAGTGGATAAAGTTACATTAAGTGGGGAAGCAGACAGGGGCAAATCAGGCTGGGCAGCAGACTCCAGGCCCTCAAGCTGGGCAGCGGGCATAGGCTCTGGGTGCTCGAGCTGGGCAGCAGGCTCCGAGTAATCAAGCTGGGCAGCGGACGAAGGCTCCGGGTCATCGAGCTGGGCAGCGGACGAAGGCTCCGGGTCATCGAGCTGGGCAGCGAACGAAGGCTCTGGGTCATCGAGCTGGGCAGCGAACGAAGGCTCCGGGTCATCAAGCTGGGCAGCAGATGAAGGCTCCGGGTCATCGAACTGGGCAGCGGACGAAGGCTCCGGGTCATCGAGCTGGGCAGCGGACGAAGGCTCCAGGTCATCGAGCTGGGCAGCGGACGAAGGCTCTGGGACATCAAGCTGGGCAGAGGGCATAGGCTCTGGGTCCTCGAGCTGGGCAGCGGATGAAGGCTCCGGGTCATCGAGCTGGGCAGCGGACGAAGGCTCTGGGTCATCGAGCTGGGCAGCGGACGAAGGCTCTGGGTCATCGAGCTGGGCAGCAGGCTCCGGGTCATCGAGCTGGGCAGGAGGCTGGCAGACTCTGGGTCCTCGAGCTGGGCAGCGGATGAAGGCTCCAGGTCATCGAGCTGGGCAGCGGACGAAGGCTCCGGGTCATCGAGCTGGGCAGCAGGCTCCGGGTCGTCGAGCTGGGCAGCAGGCACAGGAACAGCAGGCTGGCAGACTGGCACAGGAACAAGCGCCTGGTCGGTTGGCACAGGAGCAAGCGGCTGGCAAACTGGCACAGGAACAGCAGGCTGGCAGACTGGCACAGGAACAGCAGGCTGGCAGACTGGCACAGGAACAACAGGCTGGCAGGCGGGCACAGGAACATCAGACTGGCAGGCGGGCACAGGAACATCAGACTGGCAGGCGGGCACAGGAACTTCAGACTGGCAGGCGGGCACAGGAACTTCAGACTGGCAGGCGGGCACAGGAACATCAGGCTGGCAGGCTGGCACAGGAACATCAGGCTGGCAGGCTAGCACAGGAACATCAGGCCGGCAGGCTGGCACAGGAACATTGGGCCGGCAGGCTGGCACAGGAACATCGGGCCGGCAGGCTGGCACAGGAACATCAGGCTGGCAGGCTAGCACAGGAACATCAGGCTGGCAGGCTGGCACAGGAACATCGGGCTGGCAGGCTGGCACAGGAACATCGGGCTGGCAGGCTGGCACAGGAACATCAGGCTGGCAGGCTGGCACAGGAACATCAGGCTGGCAGGCTGGCACAGGAACATCGGGCTGGCAGGCTGGCACAGGCTGGTCGGATGGCACAAGCTGGGCGGCTGGCACTGGAACAGGCTGGTTGGTTGGCACAGGCTGGGCAGCTGGCACTGGGACAGGCTGAACAGATGGCACTGGAACAGATGGCACTGGGACGGGCTGAACAGGTGGCACTGGGACAGGTTGAGCAGAGGGTACTGGGACAGGTTGGGTAACTGGCACGATGGAATGGGTTGGGAAGTACTTCCGTTTCTTTTTAGACTTAGTCACTGCAGGTTTGTTAACAGAAGGGGTGTATGAAGAGGGTGGAATTAAGTAGGAGGAAGGGTTGGAATATGGCAGAGACACAGGGAAGGTGACTAAAGGAGGGTTTTGTGGAGTTGTTGCAGGGGGATTAAAGGCATGGTAGGTATAATTAGTAGAAACTGGGTAGTAATATTTGGTAGGATGCGGAATTATCTGGGCTGGAGTTGCCATTGGTGATGGACAGATAGATCCTTGGGAAGGCAGGTGGTTAATAGCAGGGCTGAAACGGACAGGTGGATTAAAGGCAGGGTAGGTACAATTAGTAGAAACTGGGTAGTAATATTTGGTAGGATGTGGAATTATCTGAGCTGGGGTTGCCATTGGTGATGGACAGATGGATCCCTGAGAAGGCAGGTGGTTAATAGCAGGGCTGGAACGGACTGGCTTGGCTGGAATCAGGAGATCTGACCATGCCTGCAGCACAGGTTGAACAAAAGCAGGTTCACACACACCTTGTCTAATCAGAGCCTGCACAGAATCAATACACTCAGATAACTTTAGCTGGGGACAGGAGGAATAATGCTCATCAAAATAAGCCGGATCATCCTCTAATAACCACACCAGGGATTCAACTTGGTCACGACTAAAGGGGGGAGAGAAATCATCACTACCATCAGGAATAAATGACAGGGCCGGCTTAACACACAACCGAATTAATGCCTGAACATCATCAAACGTCATGTACCCCTGATCCACCCAGGAATGAGCCGAACGGATAGTTTACATCAGTGGGTCACTAGTCCAACCCTCCAAAACCTGACGACAAGCCCCCTCATCCTCTTCTGCCAGCAGAGAAAGGTAAAGGATTTCATTGTAATCCATGTTTTAGAGCACTACACCAGGATGGTTCCTCAATGCAGTCACGTCTGATCAAGGGATGGCCCTGGTATACTGTCAGGAGAATATATTAGATCAGTACTGTGTGACTGCACAGAGGAGACCAAACAATATAATTAGTGAAGTGAAAAGGTGTTTATTTACAAAAATAAGTGAGGACAACCAGTGCAAACAGCAAACAATATATATATAGTCAAAGGTAGATACCGTATTCATAAACCAAGCCAGGCCGAGGCCATACACGTGGGAAGTCAGCCGATGGGTAAGGATGGGACAGGACAGAGCAGGGAGCGGATGGATGAGCTGCGGGGTAAGATTCAGGGAAGACAGGAATCAGGAAACAGGGCGGAAGAGTCCAGGCAGGGATCAGGATCAAGGAACAAGGTTAAGGCACAAAATCAGGAACAAAGACAGGGTCTGGATACAGGCTCAGGTCTGGGAGATATGACGATACCAGGGCGAGCTCTGCTTGAGCTCGCCGGGTATAAGTAGTGCTGCTGATTGAGCTCAGGTTACAGCTGAGCGGAGAAAAGGCTGCGTGCTCCATACTGCCAGGAAGCCCCCGCTGGTGGAGGCCAGTACTGCAGCCCAAATAACAGGCAGTATCACCAGAAGGGGGGACCTTCCCTGACACCTATTTTGTAAAGTTTCTTTGATTGTCACCCTCTTTTTTTGCAATCTGTGATAGAATCTTTCAATTACTAGAAGTGTCCATCCATGTTGTTCCGCTGTCATCCTGTTTGTTTTGTGTACACTTTTCAACCAATCAAGCTCATCCTGCCCACATAATACACGTCCGTTCCACACGGACGCTATGGATCTGACAAAACAGCTGACGCTGTGAAACGCGTAATCCGATTGCCTGGCCGGGACCCCCGCGTCACTTCCGGTGCGACGACGATACGCCGCCCTCTATGGTGGAACGCACGCCACATCAGATGGTTCTTCCTGGTCTCCGCGTCTGTATTAACACTTGCGGCTCATAGCCCTGGACGAGGATTCCTTTCGTAGAACTTTTATGGTGACCCCGGACCTATAGCTACATTAAGGCCCGTATTACTCTATGTTTGTGAGTAGTTACTTTATTGCTTTTGATTTACTATTAAATAAATACTGACATACTGCACTTAGATTGGTGCATCTTTTTCTTGTATTCCTGATTCCTCCAGAGGCTCGCTTCTGCTTCAGGTGCTGCCGCTAAGTCCCCCTTTCCAACTCATCAGATTTTTGAAACTGGACTGTCCGGATATCATATGAATCCTTTTTCATTATATGGACTCATAGTGACTTCTCCCTTATGCTGACTTCAGTTTAGGTTGTATGCTTGAGTTGATCGTGCGCCACAAACCCATTTCTTTACATTCATTCTCTTTGCTCTAGCCCCTAGTTTAAGTTGCCCCCTCTAAATGCCTTATGCACATTCCATAATATAAAAGATCATCTACAGAATCTACAATATCCATAATGAAGTCTGATGAAGTGCTTCTCTAACACCTCAGCTTGTTCTATAACTCAAGACCCATCTTTTCTTAAGGCTAAATAGAAGGGTGTCAGAGATTCTAGATGGACCAGGACTGTGTGCCTACACGGAGTAGACCAACACTGTATATAGTGGAAAAAGGTGTTTATTTACAAAGGTGAGCAAATAAGTGCACGAATAACACAAAGGCTATATACAAGTTCAGGGAGAATGCAATACTCATAAGCCAAAGCCAAGCCGGGGGGCAAATACCAGGAGATCATCCAGAGAGGCTGCAGACAGGGAAGGGGCAGGAAGGAAATGTCCAGGAGAGGGATCGGGATCAGGTCAGGACAGATCAGATCGGATCGGATCAGGTCAAAGGTCCAGCGCAGGTTCAGGGTCCGGTTAGTAAACAGATACCAGGGCGAGTTCTGTTTGAACTCGTCGGGTATTTATAGTGGGTGTACTGATTGGGTTCAGGTCACACCTGAACGCAGCAAAGGCCAGGTGTTCCACACTGCCAGGGTCCATCCGCTGGTGGAGGTCAGTACTGCATCCCAAAGGTGATATACCAGCAGGGGGAAGTTCCCCTGACAGCTCCGAACTGCCAGGAGACCCCTGCTGGTGGGACGCAGCACTGCAAGACAGAATATCAATAGCACCAGCGGATGGACCTTTTCCTGACAGTACCCCCCCTCAAAGGAGCGGCCTCTGGACGCTCCAACTATCCGTTGCCGGGGAAAGTCCAGAGTGACCAACTGGGCAATGGGAGGCTTGAGCCGAGAGGTGGGTACATCCGGGTCGTCGAGCTGGGGAGCAGGCACCGGGTCAGCGAACTGGGCAGCAGGCACCGGGTCAGCGAACTGGGCAGCAGGCACCAGGTCAGCGAACTGGGCAGCAGGCACTGGGTCATCGAGCTGGGCAGCAGGCTCCGGGTCATCGAGCTGGGCAGCAGGCTCCGGGTCATCGAGCTGGGCAGCAGGCTCCGGGTCATCGAGCTGGGCAGCAGGCTCCGGGTCATCGAGCTGGGCAGCAGGCTCCGGGTCATCGAGCTGGGCAGCAGGCTCCGGGTCATCGAGCTGGGCAGCAGGCTCCGGGTCATCGAGCTGGGCAGCAGGCTGGCAGACTGGCACAGGAACAGCAGGCTGGGCAGCGGACTGGAGGTCATCAAGCCGGGCAGCAGACTGGAAGTCATCAACCTGGGCAGCAGACTGGAAGTCATCACCCTGGGCAGCACACTGGAAGTCATCAACCTGGGCAGCACACTGGAAGTCATCAACCTGGGCAGCACACTGGAAGTCATCAACCTGGGCAGCACACTGGAAGTCATCAACCTGGGCAGCACACTGGAAGTCATCAACCTGGGCAGCACACTGGAAGTCATCAACCTGGGCAGCACACTGGAAGTCATCAACCTGGGCAGCACACTGGAAGTCATCAACCTGGGCAGCACACTGGAAGTCATCAACCGGGGCAGCACACTGGAAGTCATCAAGCTGGGCAGCAGACTGGAAGTCATCAACCTGGGCAGCGGACTGGAAGTCATCAACCTGGGCAGCGGACTGGAAGTCATCAACCTGGGCAGCGGACTGGAAGTCATCAACCTGGGCAGCGGACTGGAAGTCATCAACCTGGGCAGCGGACTGGAAGTCATCAACCTGGGCAGCGGACTGGAAGTCATCAACCGGGGCAGCGGACTGGAAGTCATCAACCGGGGCAGCGGACTGGAAGTCATCAACCGGGGCAGCGGACTGGAAGTCATCAACCAGGGCAGCAGACTGGAAGTCATCAACCGGGGCAGCAGACTGGAAGTCATCAACCGGGGCAGCAGACTGGAGGTCATCAAGCAGGGCAGCAGACTGGAAGCCATCAAGCTGGGCAGCGGACTGGAAGTCATCAAGCTGGGCAGCGGACTGGAAGTCATCAAGCAGGGCAGTGGACTGGAAGTCATCAAGCTGGGCAGCGGACTGGAAGTCATCAAGCTGGGCAGCGGACTGGAAGTCATCAGGCTGGACAGCAGACTGGAAGTCATCGGACTGGCAAGCTGGCACAGGAACATCAGGTTGGCAGGCTGGCACAGGAACATCAGGTTGGCAGGCTGGCACAGGAACATCAGGTTGGCAGGCTGGCACAGGAACATCAGGTTGGCAGGCTGGCACAGGAACATCAGGTTGGCAGGCTGGCACAGGAACGTCAGGGTGGCAGGCTGGCACAGGAACACGAGGGTGGCAGGCTGGCACAGGAACACCAGGGTTGCAGGCTGGCACAGGAACACCAGGTTGGCAGGCTGGCACCGGAGCAGGCTGGTCGGATGTCACAAGCTGGGCGGCTGGCACTGGACCTGGTAGAGCAGCTGGCACAGGGACAGATGGCACCGGGACAGGTTGAACAGAGGGCACTGGGACAGGCTGGGTAACTGGCACGATGGTATGAGTTGGGAAATACTTCCGTTTCTTTTTAGACTTAGTCACTACAGGTTTGTTAACAGAAGTGATGTACGAAGAGGATGGAGATAAGTAGGAGGAAGGATTGGAGTATGGCAGAGACAAAGGGATGGTGACTGGAGGAGGTTTTTGTGGAGTAGTTACAGGTGGATTAAAGGCAGGGTAGGTACAATTAGTAGAAACTGGGTAGTAATATTTGGTGGGATGTGGAATTATCTGGGCTGGAGTTGCCATTGGTGATGGACAGATGGATCCTTGGGAAGGCAGGTGGTTAATAGTAGGACTGGAACGGACAGGTGGATTAAAGGCAGGGTAGGTACAATTAGTAGAGATTGGGTAGTAATACTTGGTGGGAAGCGGAATTAACTGGGCTATAGCTGAGGTTGTCATTGGCAATGGACGGCTAGAACCTTGGGAAGGTAAGTGGTTAATGGTAGGGCTGGAATGCAGTGGCTTGGCTGGAAGCAGGAGATCTGACCATGCCTGCAGCACAGGTTGAACAAAGGCTGGTTCACACACACCTTGTTTAATCAGAGCCTGCACAGAATCAATACACTCAGATAACTTTTGCTGGGGACAGGAGGAATAATGCTCATCAAAATAAGCCGGATCATCCTCCATCAACCATACCAGGGATTCAACTTGGTCAGGACTGAAGGGGGGAGAGAAGTCATCACCACCAGCTGGAATAACTGACAGGGCTGGTTTAACACATAACTTGATTAATGGCTGAACATCATTGTAAGACATATAACCCAGATCCACCATGGAATGGGCCGATCGGATGGCTTCCATCAGCTGATCCCTTGTCCATCCCTCCAACACCTGACGACAATACTCCTCATCCTCCTCTGCTAGCAGAGAAAAGTAGGTAATTTCATTGAAATCCATGTTTCAACAAAAACGCACTACAACAGGATGGTTCCCTATGCAGGCACGTCTGGTCAAATGGCCCTGGTATACTGTCAGAGATTCTAGATGGACCAGGACTGTGTGCCTACACGGAGGAGACCAACACTGTATATAGTGGAAAAAGGTGTTTATTTACAAAGGTGAGCAACTAAGTGCACGAATAACACAAACGCTATATACAAGTTCAGGGAGAATGCAATACTCATAAGCCAAAGCCAAGCTGGGGTCAAATACCAGGAGATCATCCAGAGAGGCTGCAGACAGGGAAGGGGCAGGAAGGAAATGTCCAGGAGAGGGATCGGGATCAGGTCAGGACAGATCAGATCGGATCGGATCAGGTCAAAGGTCCAGCGCAGGTTCAGGGTCCGGTTAGTAAACAGATACCAGGGCGAGTTCTGTTTGAACTCGTCGGGTATTTATAGTGGGTGTACTGATTGGGTTCAGGTCACACCTGAACTCAGCAAAGGCCAGGTGTTCCACACTGCCAGGGTCCATCCGCTGGTGGAGGTCAGTACTGCATCCCAAAGGTGATATACCAGCAGGGGGAAGTTCCCCTGACAGCTCCGAACTGCCAGGAGACCCCTGCTGGTGGGACGCAGCACTGCAAGACAGAATATCAATAGCACCAGCGGATGGACCTTTTCCTGACAAAGGGAATGGATACCTAGCGCCTTGAGGCGATTCAATTAGCATGTGTAGCGCTATATAAGTTATTTACTCACTCACTCAGATCTCCAAAAGAGGATAGGATTTGAAGAAAACAAGTCCTTGATAGTGTTAACAAAACAGAAGGGTGGTGAGACCATGTAATATTATTATTGGTGAAGGTCATAGACAGTATCCCCAAGTGTGCAGTAATTGAGACACAAAGCCAGTTGACTTTCATCCAGGTGGTGCCTGTGAGAGAGATTTCAGACCAAGATAAAGGCTCCAGTTAGTTTGACTGTGATACAGAAATAAAAAGGAGAAAATTGAACATACAAGTAAAAGGTGAAACATAAACATAAAGCAATAAAAGAGTGGGTCATTAGCACCCTTCCACTTCTTAGACATGATCTGCATGTTCTTGTGAGCCAGATCACTGCTGTGGGGTGAAGAATTTGGCTTCTGGTGAGCTACTGTGTGCCGCTGTGTCCCCTGTGTGTCTGGAGCTCAGCACTCGATTGGTCATCTCAGTCTGTGGCAGGCAACAGCCCCTATTCACAACTTCAGTACAGTTTAACAAACCACCCTTAGGAGGAAACTGTGGTCGACAGTCTGTAGGCATGTAGTGGCACCTTGTTTATAGCGGTATGGAAAATATGCAGGTAGCCATGGTTGTGAGGCAAGCCAAGATTAACATGGGTAAACAGCAGGAACAAATTCAGTAGCCAGGCTGAGTGGAAGCATTGTCAAGCAATAAACCACAGTCAGGATGAAGAGTTTAGCAGAGCTTGGTCAGAGACAAGCCGAGGTTGGAATCCACACTGTGGTCAGGAGCAAGCCAGCTCTGCAATGTTTAATCAAGGAACAGAAGGCCTGGAAACAGCCGAAGGTGTCGGTGGCTGCAGCTAAACGAAAAATTTCTTGGGTGATGACGGTTCTCTGACGGACACAACTACTAAATTTGAGGCGACTTGGAAACCCTGGGCATCCTATATAGGCATTTAGGGATGACTCCAGGGGGTGGGGGGGTCTGTGGGGGTAGCGAGAGGCCGGCTAACCACTTTCATACCTTTCTCCTTCCTTTCTTTCCCTTTCTCGTTTCAACCTTTTCTTCTTCTTGAAACTGTATGTATTTATTAGTGCAATTACTACTTATGTTACTACCTACAGTCAAGTTATAGTTCTTCAGAGACTGACTGTTGTTGTCATACTGTCAGCCTATAAGCATATTCACGAGCCGAAACCTTAGGATCCTAAGGAACCATTGTCATCTTTTTAGCGTTGATAGGTGACCTCCTTGAGGTTATTGTGGTACTCCCCTGAGGAAATGTTAAGATTTTCGGTCTTATACTGTTAAATGCGCTACCTGGAATGATGCAGTTTCTGAATCCGTTATAGGTTTTATTTCTCTTAACTTGTTTATTGATCAATATATTTCTGTAATTGTACGGATGATTACTTTAAAACAATAAAAACGTATTGGAAAAAAATATATATATATTTTTTGGATGGTTTAATTTTGCCAGGAGCAATTTTGCTTTTAATATTTGGAGCCCTACAGTAAGCGAATTTTCGCAACATAGTTAAAGAAGAAGGAAGGTGAGGGTCTTGAATTAAAATAGGCCAATGTTTTTCAATGATCTTCTCCATTTTCTTATGTTTAATGTGATATTGGGTAATGAAACGAGTAGTAGGGACTGAGTCACCTTTTTTAGACTGCGGAGGAGGATCTTGCACATATAAATCATGGGCATTTTGAACAATGTTAGGGGGATAGCCTTTGGAGATGAACTTATCTTTAAGATTAATACCTAGGGACTTGTAGTCATCAATTCTTGTGCAGTTCCATCTGAGTCGATAGAATTTACTTTTTGGAACATTGTTAATCCATCTTGGATGGTGACAGCTGGAATAATGCAGATATGAATTGACAGCTGTTGGTTTAATGAAGTTTTTAGCACTGATAGTACCATTACTATGGAATAGTTCCAAATCTAGAAAGCATAGGGACTCGGGATCGTGAACAGAAGTAAAACTGAGACCAAAAGTGTTGTTATTGCAATATGTCACAAAATTGATGATAGAGTCAAGGGGTCCATCCTATATTATGACGATGTCGTCGATGTAACGACCATAAAATACCAAATTAGCTGAAAAAGGGTTATTTTGATTAATGGAGGTGGCTTCCCATAGGCCCATGGTAAGGTTCGCATAGCTGGGTGCGAAATTCGCGCCCCTGGCTGTACCTTTTTTTTGTAAATAAAAATCATTATCAAATTGAAAATAGTTATGTTCTAAACAAAAACGAGTGGCCAAAAGGATGAATTCAATTTGTTGGTGGTGAAGATTTTGATCTTCTTTAAGAAAATGAGAGACTGCTTCTAATCCTATCAGATGTGGTATGGATGTGTAGAGTGAACATACATCCAAGGATAGCCAATGGTAAGTATGCTCCCAAGAATAAGGGGACAATAGCTCAATTAAGTGAGTGCCATCTCAGATGTAGGACGGGAGAGCTTGGGCCAAGGGCTACTAATATATTTGTTAGCCTATTGTCAGGAGAATATATTAGATCAGTACTGTGTGACTGCACAGAGGAGACCAAACAATATAATTAGTGAAGTGAAAAGGTGTTTATTTACAAAAATAAGTGAGGACAACCAGTGCAAACAGCAAACAATATATATATAGTCAAAGGGAGATACTGTATTCATAAACCAAGCCAGGCCGAGGTCATACACATGGGAAGTCAGCCGATGGGTAAGGACGGGACAGGACAGAGCAGGGAGCGGATGGATGAGCTGCAGGGTAAGATCCAGTGAAGACAGGAATCAGGAAACAGGGCGGAAGAGTCCAGGCAGGGATCAGGATCAAGGAACAAGGTTAAGGCACAAAATCAGGAACAAAGACAGGGTCTGGATACAGGCTCAGGTCTGGGAGATATGACGATACCAGGGCGAGCTCTGCTTGAGCTCGCCGGGTATAAGTAGTGCTGCTGATTGAGCTCAGGTTACAGCTGAGCGGAGAAAAGGCTGTGTGCTCCATACTGCCAGGAAGCCCCCGCTGGTGGAGGCCAGTACTGCAGCCCAAATAACAGGCAGTATTACCAGCAGGGGGGACCTTCCCTGACAGTACCCCCCCAAAGGAGCGGCCTCCGGACGCTCCAACCAGTCGTTGCTGGGGAAAGCCCATGATGTCAAGCTGGGCAGTGGATAAAGTTACATTAAGTGGGGAAGCAGACAGGGGCAAATCAGGCTGGGCAGAAGACTCCAGGCCCTCAAGCTGGGCAGCGGGCATAGGCTCTGGGTGCTCGAGCTGGGCAGCAGGCTCCGAGTAATCAAGCTGGGCAGCGGACGAAGGCTCCGGGTCATCGAGCTGGGCAGCGGGCGAAGGCTCTGGGTCATCGAGCTGGGCAGCGAACGAAGGCTCTGGGTCATCGAGCTGGGCAGCGAACGAAGGCTCCGGGTCATCGAGCTGGGCAGCGGATGAAGGCTCCGGGTCATCGAGCTGGGCAGCGGACGAAGGCTCCGGGTCATCGAGCTGGGCAGCGGACGAAGGCTCCGGGTCATCAAGCTGGGCAGAGGGCATAGGCTCTGGGTCCTCGAGCTGGGCAGCGGATGAAGGCTCCGGGTCATTGAGCTGGGCAGCGGACGAAGGCTCTGGGTCATCGCGCTGGGCAGCGGACAAAGGCTCTGGGTCATTGAGCTGGGCAGCAGGCTCCGGGTCATCGAGCTGGGCAGCAGGCTGGCAGACTCTGGGTCATCGAGCTGGGCAGCGGATGAAGGCTCCAGGTCATCGAGCTGGGCAGCGGATGAAGGCTCCGGGTCATCGAGCTGGGCAGCGGATGAAGGCTCCGGGTCATCGAGCTGGGCAGCAGGCTCCGGGTCATCAAGCTGGGCAGCAGGCTCCGGGTCGTCGAGCTGGGCAGCAGGCACAGGAACAGCAGGCTGGCAGACTGGCACAGGAACAAGCGCCTGGTCGGTTGGCACAGGAGCAAGCGGCTGGCAAACTGGCACAGGAACAGCAGGCTGGCAGACTGGCACAGGAACAGCAGGCTGGCAGACTGGCACAGGAACAACAGGCTGGCAGGCGGGCACAGGAACATCAGACGGGCAGGCGGGCACAGGAACATCAGACTGGCAGGCGGGCACAGGAACATCAGACTGGCAGACGGGCACAGGAACTTCAGACTGGCAGGCGGGCACAGGAACATCAGGCTGGCAGGCTGGCACAGGAACATCAGGCTGGCAGGCTAGCACAGGAACATCAGGCCGGCAGGCTGGCACAGGAACATTGGGCCGGCAGGCTGGCACAGGAACATCGGGCCGGCAGGCTGGCACAGGAACATCAGGCTGGCAGGCAAGCACAGGAACATCAGGCTGTCAGGCTGGCACAGGAACATCGGGCTGGCAGGCTGGCACAGGAACATCGGGCTGGCAGGCTGGCACAGGAACATCGGGCTGGCAGGCTGGCACAGGAACATCAGGCTGGCAGGCTGGCACAGGAACATCAGGCTGGCAGGCTGGCACAGGAACATCGGGCTGGCACAGGAACATCGGACTGGCAGGCTGGCACAGGCTGGTCGGATGGCACAAGCTGGGCAGCTGGCACTGGAACAGGCTGGTTGGTTGGCACAGGCTGGGCAGCTGGCACTGGGACAGGCTGAACAGATGGCACTGGAACAGATGGCACTGGGATGGGCTGAACAGGTGGCACTGGGACAGGTTGAGCAGAGGGTACTGGGACAGGTTGGGTAACTGGCACGATGGTATGGGTTGGGAAGTACTTCCGTTTCTTTTTAGACTTAGTCACTGCAGGTTTGTTAACAGAAGGGGTGTATGAAGAGGGTGGAATTAAGTAGGAGGAAGGGTTGGAATATGGCAGAGACACAGGGAAGGTGACTGAAGGAGGGTTTTGTGGAGTTGTTTCAGGGGGATTAAAGGCATGGTAGGTATAATTAGTAGAAACTGGGTAGTAATATTTGGTAGGATGCGGAATTATCTGGGCTGGAGTTGCCATTGGTGATGGACAGATAGATCCTTGGGAAGGCAGGTGGTTAATAGCAGGGCTGAAACGGACAGGTGGATTAAAGGCAGGGTAGGTACAATTAGTAGAAACTGGGTAGTAATATTTGGTAGGATGCGGAATTATCTGAGCTGGGGTTGCCATTGGTGATGGACAGATGGATCCCTGAGAAGGCAGGTGGTTAATAGCAGGGCTGGAACGGACTGGCTTGGCTGGAATCAGGAGATCTGACCATGCCTGCAGCACAGGTTGAACAAAAGCAGGTTCACACACACCTTGTCTAATCAGAGCCTGCACAGAATCAATACATTCAGATAACTTTTGCTGGGGACAGGAGGAATAATGCTCATCAAAATAAGCCGGATCATCCTCTAATAACCACACCAGGGATTCAACTTGGTCACGACTAAAGGGGGGAGAGAAATCATCACTACCATCAGGAATAAAAGATAAGGCCGGCTTAACACACAACCGAATTAATGCCTGAACATCATCAAACGTCATGTACCCCTGATCCACCCAGGAATGAGCCGAACGGATAGTTTCCATCAGTTGGTCACTAGTCCAACCCTCCAAAACCTGACGACAAGCCCCCTCATCCTCTTCTGCCAGCAGAGAAAGGTAAAGGATTTCATTGTAATCCATGTTTTAGAGCACTACACCAGGATGGTTCCTCAATGCAGTCATGTCTGATCAAGGGATGGCCCTGGTATACTGTCAGGAGAATATATTAGATCAGTACTGTGTGACTGCACAGAGGAGACCAAACAATATAATTAGTGAAGTGAAAAGGTGTTTATTTGCAAAAATAAGTGAGGACAACCAGTGCAAACAGCAAACAATATATATATAGTCAAAGGGAGATACCGTATTCATAAACCAAGCCAGGCCAAGGTCATACACGTGGGAAGTCAGCCGATGGGTAAGGATGGGACAGGACAGAGCAGGGAGCGGATGGATGGATGAGCTGCGGGGTAAGATTCAGGGAAGACAGGAATCAGGAAACAGGGCGAAAAAGTCCAGGCAGGGATCAGGATCAAGGAACAAGGTTAAGGCACAAAATCAGGAACAAAGACAGGGTCTGGATACAGGCTCAGGTCTGGGAGATATGACGATACCAGGGCGAGCTCTGCTTGAGCTCGCCGGGTATAAGTAGTGCTGCTGATTGAGCTCAGGTTACAGCTGAGCGGAGAAAAGGCTGTGTGCTCCATACTGCCAGGAAGCCCCCGCTGGTGGAGGCCAGTACTGCAGCCCAAATAACAGGCAGTATCACCAGAAGGGGGGACCTTCCCTGACACCTATTTTGTAAAGTTTCTTTGATTGTCACCCTCTTTTTTTGCAATCTGTGATAGAATCTTTCAATTACTAGAAGTGTCCATCCATGTTGTTCCGCTGTCATCCTGTTTGTTTTGTGTACACTTTTCAACCAATCAAGCTCATCCTGCCCACATAATACACGTCCGTTCCACACGGACGCTATGGATCTGACAAAACAGCTGACGCTGTGAAACGCGTAATCCGATTGCCTGGCCGGGACCCCCGCGTCACTTCCGGTGCGACGACGATACGCCGCCCTCTATGGTGGAACGCACGCCACATCAGATGGTTCTTCCTGGTCTCCGCGTCTGTATTAACACTTGCGGCTCATAGCCCTGGACGAGGATTCCTTTCGGAGAACTTTTATGGTGACCCCGGACCTATAGCTACATTAAGGCCCGTATTACTCTATGTTTGTGAGTAGTTACTTTATTGCTTTTGATTTACTATTAAATAAATACTGACATACTGCACTTAGATTGGTGCATCTTTTTCTTGTATTCCTGATTCCTCCAGAGGCTCGCTTCTGCTTCAGGTGCTGCCGCTAAGTCCCCCTTTCCAACTCATCAGATTTTTGAAACTGGACTGTCCGGATATCATATGAATCCTTTTTCATTATATGGACTCATAGTGACTTCTCCCTTATGCTGACTTCAGTTTAGGTTGTATGCTTGAGTTGATCGTGCGCCACAAACCCATTTCTTTACATTCATTCTCTTTGCTCTAGCCCCTAGTTTAATTTGTCCCCTCTAAATGCCTTATGCACATTCCATAATATAAAATATCATCTACAGAATCTACAATATCCATAATGAAGTCTGATGAAGTGCTTCTCTAACACCTCAGCTTGTTCTATAACTCAAGACCCATCTTTTCTTAAGGCTAAATAGAAGGGAATGGATACCTAGCGCCTTGAGGCGATTCAATTAGCATGTGTAGCGCTATATAAGTTATTTACTCACTCACTCAGATCTCCAAAAGAGGATAGGATTTGAAGAAAACAAGTCCTTGATAGTGTTAACAAAACAGAAGGGTGGTGAGACCATGTAATATTATTATTGGTGAAGGTCATAGACAGTATCCCCAAGTGGGCAGTAATTGAGACACAAAGCCAGTTGACTTTCATCCAGGTGGTGCCTGTGAGAGAGATTTCAGACCAAGATAAAGGCTCCAGTTAGTTTGACTGTGATACAGAAATAAAAAGGAGAAAATTGAACATACAAGTAAAAGGTGAAACATAAACATAAAGCAATAAAAGAGTGGGTCATTAGCACCCTTCCACTTCTTAGACATGATCTGCATGTTCTTGTGAGCCAGATCACTGCTGTGGGGTGAAGAATTTGGCTTCTGGTGAGCTACTGTGTGCCGCTGTGTCCCCTGTGTGTCTGGAGCTCAGCACTCGATTGGTCATCTCAGTCTGTGGCAGGCAACAGCCCCTATTCACAACTTCGGTACAGTTTAACAAACCACCCTTAGGAGGAAACTGTGGTCGACAGTCTGTAGGCATGCAGTGGCACCTTGCTTATAGCGGTATGGAAACTATGCAGGTAGCCATGGTTGTGAGGCAAGCCAAGATTAACATGGGTAAACAGCAGGAACAAAGTCAGTAGCCAGGCTGAGTGGAAGCATTGTCAAGCAATAAACCACAGTCAGGATGAAGAGTTTAGCAGAGCTTGGTCAGAGACAAGCCGAGGTTGGAATCCACACTGTGGTCAGGAGCAAGCCAGCTCTGCAATGTTTAATCAAGGAACAGAAGCAGGAACATAGGAACACAGTTTGCAAGATAGCTATAACTCATCCATCAATTGCTAGACATTAGTCCTTGCTCTAAATAGGGTGCTTGGCTGTTTCTGAGATTGGGTGTGCGTGAGTGTGAATTATTGCTTACAGACGTGCATTGTAATGTGCATCTACATGAGATTTGTCGATGTGTGCATCCATGCCTGTTACTGGCAAGAGTCCCATGTCTGTGGGCTGATGCTCAACTGTTAGAATCCCGATACAATAGGGGAGGGCTTTCCCACAGTAACTCGGTCTTCTGGAGAAGATGAATGCTATTAGGCTCAAGCTCAGCTGTACACGATTAGGTTCTAACAATGGAGGATGGGAACTTTATGTTCAGAACCCAGGGAATTTTGAGAAATTGAGTTAAAGGGGCCTGCATCTGAGTATGATGAAAAAATGAGCACTCCTTTAGGCCGCGTACACACGATCAACCATGTCCACTGAAACTAGTCCGCAGACCAGTTTCAGCAGATATGTTCAATCGTGTGTACGGCCTATCGGACCGTTTTCAAGCGGACAAAAGTTTCAAAACATGCTTTGAAACATGTCCGCTGGAAACCTGTCCGCCAGACAGGTTCGATGGTTAGTACACAAAATCATCGGACCAAAATCCCGCGCATGCTCAGAATCAAGTCGACGCATGCTTGGAAGCATTGAACTTCGTTTTTTCATCACATCATTGTGTTCTACGTCACCGCGTTCTGGTCCAAGGGGATTTTGGTCCGATGGTGTGTACGCACATCAGACCAACAGACCACTTTAGCGTGGTCTGATGAAAACGGTCCGTCGGACATGCTTCATCGGACATGTCTGATCGTGTGTACGCGGCCTTACAGTTTTATAGTAGGATCTTTGTACATAGAATTGACCAACACCAGTTAGTTAGTATGATACAATACCATAAAAAAATAAGATAGATAATGATATAAAAAAATATATATAACTTGACACATACAGATTATTCAGCATATTATTGTTAAAATGTCCTAGTCACAGCAGGGAGATATATATAGTGTATACATATGAATATGAGTATGAATAATGGACAGTGAATGCAAGTATATGTTTTCACCATTGGGATTTAAACCTGTTTGCTTGCAATGTCATTTTGAATACAGTCAGAATGCTGAAAACTGAAACATAATCAGTTTTTGATAAGTTATGAAAGAAATTTAAACTAAAAATATTAAATTGCTGAACCCAGACTCATTCTGATGCTTTGTATTTTTACTGTATTTATATCTTTATTACTATATATTTTTTTTGTTAACAAATATATTCATGAACTCTTCAGCAGTCCCAAATTGAATCTGCTGCCAGGATTCAATGTTTATTTTCTGGGAATTTAAGTGACCTATTCAAGAATATATCTCTCCAGGAAATAATCCAGAATGTGTTTTTCAAGCATAATATGCATTAGCAATGTCATCCACTTACTTTCAACAGTAATGATTTTTGCAATTAGTCTGCAGACTGTTTTCATTTGTTGATACTTTAAGCTTTTTTGTTCCTGTGCCCGGGTTGTATAATCGCTATTCATAATTACCCAAACACATCTTTCTGAAGACATTAAGGCCCAAGTTAAATAAATTATAGTCCTCTAGTTGTATATTATTAGTTGAAAATGCTGAACTTAGTTTATAAAATATAACTCAAAGTTGACTTTTTGTCTATGTATTCTTCATATATATATATATATATATATATATATATATATATATATATATATATATATAAAAATAATTATTTTTGTTTCTTGTATAAATTATCAGTTAAAAAGGTAATTTGGGAAGAGAAATTGTTCTTAAATACACAGGAGCTTTATCTGATTTAGTTATAGCTGGTATAACCTTTAAACCTATATTTGATTCCAGCCAAATATACTGTAAGTCTTTGGTTACTTGGGATTGATATTGTTATATTAATGTACCACTACTGTGCATTTCATTGTAAATTATAGATCATAATGCTTGTGCATTTATTCTACTAATGTTACTGTCAAAATTGCTAATACAGTTTCCCTGCCGGTTTTGGTATGACTGATAAATAGTACCTTCTTTATTTTTAAGCTAAGGGTTATGTGTACCACTCCAGCTGTGAGGGGTCCTAGTCCTGTGCCCAGCGCTATGATTGCCAGCCCGGGGAAGGAGCTCATCTCGATCCCAGACGTCAACATGTGACAAGAGATGTATCCCATGGGTCGCACATCAAAGCAAACCCATTGTAGTAAAGGGTGTGGCAATTTCAGCCTGGGCTCCAGCAAGGCCATGCCCCCAGCATGTTTTGCTTCACCCCAGGGGGCTTAATAATGGGGATGGAGACTCCAAGCAGAAGGGGTGATTAAATGTATCTTGGCTGCCGTACATTTCAGAAAATGAGTGTCAGGTGTGAATAAGTCTGGTAACGGAAGTTAAAACCAGTTAGGCCTCACTCACACTACGGACCATTCAGGTCCGCCTGTCAATTTTGACGGCGGACCTGAAAGGCAGCTCCATGCACCCCTATGGAGTGTCGGATGTCAGTGGAGACATGTCCGCTGACATCCGACCCGATCCGATCCACTAAAAAACAGATGTATGGGGGATACGTCCCCATCTGTCTATGCGAATCGGAACGGGTAAGATCTGATGAAAACGGTCATGCTGTCCGTTTTCATCAGATCGCTCCATAGCAATCAGCGGTGCCCGACAAGCCCCTCCCCGCTCAGTGAGCAGAGAGGAGCTTGTCATCCGTCGGCTCAGCGGAGATCTGCAGACAGATCTCCCGCTGAGCTGGCGGGAGCAGGCGGACTCTGTCGCGACGGACTGCGACGGAGTCTGCCTGTGTGAATGAGGCCTTATGCTTCGTGTTCATAAAAAAGCACAAACATGATCCTTAAAAATCCATAGTCATCAACTCTTATCAAAAATGTGTCAAAAAGGTATGTATATAAATCCATTATTCAACCTAGAATGCGAAATGAACCCCATTTAACATGAATTAAAACATTATTATTATCATCCTGAATAATAATGGGAGGGGACGTAGTTGTCTTCCAAGATGGACACGTGATTCTGAGACTCTACACACCGGACCATACTAAGTTGCTCTAGCAGCTCTTTTCAGGACATGATCTCTTCTCTTTTCCTGCAGATGCAGTGACATGTCTCCCGCAAAATCTCATGCTTTCCTTCTTACAGCCAAAAGACCAACGCAATCAAAATGGCATCGGGACTTTGGCTTCAGCAGTAAGGTCGCTCTCTCACTCACTGTCAGGCAGAGAAGCAGCTGTTTCCAAGGGACTAATGGACACACAGCAGGCTTACACCCATTTCTCTGCTTGTTCTCCGGGCAGTCCCACCATCGGCATCCAAGCAAAAGCAAAGATGGGGCTGGATACTCCTGCCACCACACTCTCTGAAGTGAGCCATCTTAATTCCTCTCCAGAATCACAGCCTGATGCCATAGCACTGTTCCCCACGAATAATCAACCAGTAATAGATACAATCCTTAGGGACTTGTTATTGTCCCTGCGGAGCTTCCTGCAATCAGACATGCTCACCTTCATGCTCATGCTTACCCTCATGCAAAGGTTCAACCAGGAAGTTATTACCTTAGGGGACAGGGTGAAACAAAAATGGGAAACCTCACATCCACTGTAAATGAGCTCATAGATGCACATGAAGAGCATGATGAGGATCATGCGTGGATCAAAGATAAACTTGTGGACCTGAAAGACAGGTCCCATCGTAACAATATTAAAATCTGGAGAATCCATGAAGATATGCAGGCTCCAGATCTCTCTGAATTTGCCTGCAGCTTGATAAAAACAATTTACCACATCCACAGTCTCCCTAAACCACAACACCTACCCAACTCCATTGCTAGAGAGGTGATCCACTTTAATAATGTCAAAAACCAATTGATACAAAAGGAAAGAATCTTGGAAACGCTCCCAGACCAGTACGCTCACCTCAACTCAACTATTGGCAAATGTATCACAATATACTCTTTAACGCCACAAACTTTTGAACACCACTACAAAAGCCTTATGGAACCATAGATCCAATACCACTGGGCTATACTGCAAAACTTCTGATCACGCACAACAGCTCCAAACACGCTGAAGTACTGCGTCCTTGCAACATCCTTCCCAAACCCCCTGATCCTATGCCCTCACCACAAGGAGGTATTGTCATTCTTGAGTAATTTTTACCAACTTGCTGCAGATTTGTTATGACACACTTCAATTTGCTTATTTTCTTCATGTGAAAAATGTTCAATAAAAATGTATTGGTATTAAAAACAATCAAAATGAGAACAAATGTTAGGCAAGCCTGTTTATATGCTAGGAATCATAGCAGGACTGGCTTTTCAATCAATCCCATCACTAAAATATACAATATTTTAAAGTCCAGATTGTTAAAGGAGTAGATTGTCCTGTCCGTGGTGGTGATCATTTTTCCCACCTTTGTGTAGGAGAGAGGTATACCTGATTTTTTAAATTGGATACTCACATCTTGAGTTAAATTTTGAGTGGGACATTACCCATTATTATGAATAGTCCCACTAATTTCTTTCCCTCTTTCTCTTTCTTGTGGAACTCAGGGAGGGTATCATTATTATGACTCACCCGCCCCGCTTCTGGATTAAGTATTAAACTTATTTACTGAATTTACTCATTAATTTGATCTGCCCTTTAGTATTACTATAATACATCAATTTGTAAGTGTGCTGTTGGGGATTTCTGTCATTTATTTTTAGATACCACATCATTTCATAAATTCATATTATATTTTTTTTTATAAAATTGCAAGTGTACCCGCGCTATGGCTGTATATAATGTGTACTTACTTACTAAACATGCTAGTGCATAAACCAAACAAGTTATAAAAATAAAGAAAATATATATAACTGGAGCTGCTGCTATAGTGAAAGGTCAACTGACTTCAAGAACTGTCAAAAAATAAATAAACTTAGCACGGCTTCTACAAACACAATCACATTTGCTAAATTATATATATATATATATATATATATATATATATATATATATATATATATATCTTGTGACAAAGTCGTAGAAATAGCGATAATGTCATGCAGCAAAGTCGCTGATCGTAAGCAATAAATATGGCTTTATTGCACTCAAAAATAAATAATACAAAAACAAAATGGCCTACTCCAATTTAGGAGGCTAACTGACAGTAGTGTCCCTCACTACACTGTACTGGAGGGGCTATTCCGGCCTCCAGTACAAAACAAACAGAATACCAGTCCAAAATAAACAAATCTATGACAGACCTTGTTCCTTCCATGCAGACAGTTTCCAACCTGTCCGTCCAGCTCAGCATACCTCTCACACTGAGCTCTCACTTCCCATTTCCCTACCAGGTGACTGTTAATTAATAGGGGGAAGAGAGGAGGTTTACCTGTTGGCCAGGCTTAACCCCTTCCAGGGCAGGGAAAACTGACCTTTCCAGCCTCTCACTGGTGTACATACAATCGTGTACCTTGTCACACATCCTCCCCCCCAGCTTAACACTTGGGTGGGAAGCGGCCATCTCTACAAACCCATGCACTCGGGACAGAGCATCTGCATTACTGTGGAGGAGACCTGCCCTATGTCGTACCACAAAAGTAAAGGGCTGTAGGGACAGAAACCACCTCGTGACCCGAGCGTTCTTGTCCCTATTGGTGTGCATCCACTTTAACGGAGCATGATCTGTGACGAGGGTAAACCGCCTGCCCAACAAATAGTAGCGGAGTGTTTCTACTGCCCACTTGATCGCCAAACACTCTTTTTCCACTGTGGCATAGCGCTGTTCTCGAGGTAACAACTTCCGACTCAAATACAGCACAGGGTGTTCCTCACCATCCACATATTGGGACAAAACTGCACCCAGACCCACCTCTGAGGCATCGGTCTGGAGAAAGAACTCCTTTCTAAAGTCAGGAGCCACAAGCACAGGTTGGGCACAAAGCGCTGCCCGCAGACCAGCAAAGGCTTCCTCAGCCTCGCTGTTCCACTTTACAGTGTCTGGACTTCTGGCTTTAATAAGGTCTGTGAGCGGAGCAGCCCTCGTAGCAAAGTGAGGAATAAACCTCCGATAGTAGCCTACAATCCCCAAGAAAGCTCTGACTTGTTTTTTCCTCAATGGTCTGGGCCAGCTCTGTATAGCTCCTATCTTGTTCATCTGTGGTTTAACAAGTCCTCTGCCAACCAGGTAACCCAAGTATCTAGCCTCTGCTAGACCCAAGGCACATTTAGAGGGGTTAGCTGTCAGACCCGCTCTTCTAAGAGTGTCCAAGACTGCCTGTACTTTATCCAGATGGCTTTCCCAGTCCGGGCTATGAATGATCACATCATCCAAGTATGCGGCTGCATACTCAGTGTGGGGCCTGAGCAACTTATCCATTAGCCTTTGAAAAGTGGCTGGAGCCCCATGGAGGCCAAAAGGCATGATCCTGTACTGGAATAGGACATCAGGAGTGGCAAAGGCTGTCTTCTCTCGGGCGTGCTTTGTCAATGGGATCTGCCAATAACCCTTTGTCAGATCCAACGTGGTGAAGAACCTATCTTTGGCTAATCGCTCTACTAGTTCATCCACCCTAGGCATGGGGTAGGCGTCAAACTTGGACACCTCGTTTAACTTCCTGAAGTCATTACAAAACCTGATGGACCCATCAGGTTTGGGCACTAGAACAATGGGGCTGCACCACTGGCTATGAGACTCCTCTATCACTCCAAGCTCAAGCATTTTCCTGATTTCAGCCCTTACAGCTTCCCTCTTGGCCTCCGGAATGCGGTAAGACTTCACTCTTACGACAACCCCTGGTTCTGTAATAATGTCATGGGTAATCTCTCGGGTTTGTCCAGGGTTGGGGGAGAAAACATCGTTATTCCTCTCAACCAAGCCTCTAGCTTCTTTTATTTGCTCAGGTGTCAGCTCTGGAAAGATTGTCACCGAAGGACTAGGTGCCTGTGGACCAGGTGTGGTGTCCCCCACTGCGGCCATGCAGTCCTCTCTAGTCCTCCATGGCTTAAGAAGGTTTATGTGGAACACGGCCTCCTTCTTCCGGCGTCCCGGCTGACTAACTTTATAATTTACTGGGCTCACTTTTTCCAACACCTCATAGGGTCCCTGCCACTGTGCTAGAAGTTTGCTTTCTGCGGTGGGTACTAGAACCATTACTCTGTCCCCTCTTTCAAACTGTCTCACTAGGGCCCTCTGGTCATAGTAGGACTTCTGCCTACTCTGCGCCTGCTCCATATGCTGGCGAACAAGAGGGGCAATCTGAGCCATACGCACCCGCATATCTTCAACATACTGGAGGACATTGGTCCCAGTTACCCCCTGTTCTTCCCAGGTTTCCTTTAGGATATCCAGAATACCCCTGGGATGCCTACCATATAAAAGCTCAAACGGGGAGAAGCCCGTAGAACTTTGGGGAATCTCTCGAACTGCAAACAACAGGTAAGGAAGTAACAAGTCCCAATCCTTCCCATCCCTGCTAACGACTTTCCTCAACATCCCCTTTAGGGTCCGGTTAAACCTTTCTACCAACCATCTGTCTGGGGGTGATACACTGACGTTCTCAGAGTCTGTACATTAAATAGTTGACATAGCTCTTTCATAATACGGGAGACAAACGGAGTCCCCTGATCCGTGAGCAATGTCCTGGGTATCCCCACCCGTGTAAACATCTGAACCAACTCTTTTGCAATACTTTTAGCATTCGCCTTACGTAGTGGAATGGCCTCTGGGTATCTGGTGGCATAATCGACGATGACAAGGATGTACTGGTGACCTCGAGCTGTTTTCTCTAAGGGACCCACTAGGTCCATGCCAATCCGCTCAAACGGAACGTCAACTATGGGGAGAGGTATGAGTGGGGCTCTCAACTTCGGTCTGGGAGATGCCAGCTGGCATTCCGGGCAAGAAGCACAATACCTTTTAATCCCCTCATATACCCCAGGCCAGAAGAACCTCCTGAGCACCCGTTCTTGTGTTTTCTCCACCCCTAAGTGTCCCCCCAGCAGATGAGAGTGAGAGTAATCTAGGATTTTTCGGGTGTATGATGAAGGCACAACCAGTTGTTCAAGCTCTTGTCCCTCATCGGAGGTTACTCTGTAAAGAAGATCGTTTTTAAGGATAAAATAGGGATAGGCCTTTCCTGTTACCCCTTCTACTGGTACCCCATTAACCTCTACAACATTACACCTGGCTTCCTGCAGCAGGGGATCATCTGCCTGGTCACGGCCAAAGCCACTACCGAGATATCCAGGATATCTGTATCCCCTTCATCGTCTTCACTGGTAGCCTCTGGGGCGGGTTCCGGTTTGACCAACTTCTGCCTCATCTTCTGTCTGTCGTGGGGCCCCACCTCTCCTGGACTGCTCCCCACGCTGATTCAACAGGACTTCCTGGACAGCCCTATTAAATCGTAGTTTGCTCTCCCTGCGTTCCCGTCTTGTTTTACCTCTTTTTGGATTAGAGATATACAAGTCAGGATGAGCAAAGGGAAATACTTCATGGACCCCTGTATTTCTCTGCTCCACTTCAGGTTCCCCTTGTTCTCCCCTCACAGGGGCTGTAACAGAGCGTGGAAATTAGGGAAATTCCTTCCTATTATCAAAGGATATGGTAGACGAGGAACTACCACAGCTACGATCCTTACCAAACTGCCCTGTACTGACACTTCTATGTTGGCAGTAGGATACCGCACAGTACACCCATGAATACACAACACCCCCATGGTTCTATGCTTCTGAATCCAACAAGGTTTTACCAATTTACTGGCTACCAAAGTCAGGGCACTGCCAGAGTCCACCAGGGCCACTGTCTCTTGTTTGTCCAGCAGGACAGGTACTCGGAAGGTATGTCCCCCTTCTACCAGGCCTGCTAAACAAATGAGCCCACAAAAGTCAGAGGAATCTTCCCCTAGTCCACACTGCATTGGCTCAGGAAGATTGGGGCATCTTGCCCTGATATGTCCTTTGGCGCCACACTCAAAACAAGTTATGGAGTTTCTCCTAGGGTGGTCCTCTTTCCCAGGGTTTTGACTTCTAAAGTCAGGTTTGGAGAAACGGGCTCCGGATCCGAAGTCTGCTTCCACTCCACTTCTTCCGTCCTCCTGGTCTCTGTATTTTCCCGATCGTCCTAGAGAGAGATCGGTCCAAACTTTTGGTAGATAGGTACCGCTCCACTTGTGCGACCATACTATCACAGTCCAGGGGATTTCCCTGAGTGACCCACTCCCGGAGGCCATTTGGAAGCTCTCTCACGTAACGGTCCAGTACAAGCGCTTCTATAATCTGTGCAGGTGTTTGAGTCTCTGGTTTGAGCCACTTCCGCGCCAGATGAATTAAATCAAACATCTGGGATCTTGGCGCTTTTCCTTCTTTAAACCTCCAGTTGTAAAAACGCTGGGCCCTCACTGTGGAAGTCACCCCTAAGCGAGCCAGGATCTCTCCTTTCAGTTTGGGATAGTCTGCAGCAGCCACCTCATCCAGATCAAAATAGGCTTTCTGTGCTTCTCCCAGGAGGAAGGGTGCAATGATTCCAGCCCACTGTTCCAGGGCCCAGCCTTCTCGTGTAGCGGTCAGTTCGAGCGCCAGTAGGTAAGTCTCCACATCATCATCCGGGGTCATTTTCTGCAGACAGCTGCTGGCACGTATTTGGCATACCCCCCTTGCTGGTGGGTTAGAAGACCCTTGGGTAGTCATGTGATCCAGGGTTGCTTTGAGAACAGCATGGTCTGACTTTTGTGCTTCAGCTAGCTGTCTATTAATTTCTTGTTGTGCTGCAGCTGAGGCCGCTATCTGTATGATAGTCTCTTGTTGCGCTGCAGCTACCTGTCTATTAGTTTCTTGTTGTGCTGCAGCTGAGGCCGCTATCTGTCTATTAGTCTCTTGTTGCACAGAGACCGCTTGTAACAGGGCCTTCACAATATCTTCCATTTTCTGGGTCCTGTACCTTTAAGGCCACTGTAACTGTACATTGACCGGTACCACAGCAAACATCCCACTTCTGACACCACTTGTGACAAAGTCGTAGAAATAGCGATAATGTCATGCAGCAAAGTCGCTGATCGTAAGCAATAAATATGGCTTTATTGCACTCAAAAATAAATAATACAAAAACAAAATGGCCTACTCCAATTTAGGAGGCTAACTGACAGTAGTGTCCCTCACTACACTGTACTGGAGGGGCTATTCCGGCCTCCAGTACAAAACAAACAGAATACCAGTCCAAAATAAACAAATCTATGACAGACCTTGTTCCTTCCATGCAGACAGTTTCCAACCTGTCCGTCCAGCTCAGCATACCTCTCACACTGAGCTCTCACTTCCCATTTCCCTACCAGGTGACTGTTAATTAATAGGGGGAAGAGAGGAGGTTTACCTGTTGGCCAGGCTTAACCCCTTCCAGGGCAGGGAAAACTGACCTTTCCAGCCTCTCACTGGTGTACATACAATCGTGTACCCTGTCACAATATATAAAGTGCCAGTGCATTCAACTTAATAAATACGTAGTCCATCAGTGTAAACAAAGTGCAAACATTGGCAAATCCTTCCTGTGGATATCCAATGTGCCACTCCATGCTCCCTGCCTGTATTCCCCACTCACCAACAGTATGATTCATAAGAACGTGTATCTCTCCTGTGGAGAGTGGACAGGTATGGCTCCTTCCTTCTCCTCCCAATTACAAAATTTTCATCATTGATGTAATATGGAATCCAATAAAGAGAACAAGTTCCATAGCATAATACTGTATAATTTATTAAAAGGTTTAAAAACAATTACACTTACAAAGTTTTAAAGATCTCAAGCATGTGTACAGATTCAGATTACCTCCACGGTGTGCATTCCAGTTGCTGGACGTGACATCACTAGCTAGTTCTTCTTGACACGTTTCGTCACTCCTACTTCTGAAGATGCCCAGTGGGACATCCTGCCTTGTTGGGATTGTGCCTCACCCTCACTCTCCTCTTCTCCTCTATCCGGCACCCAAGTCATATCAGAAACCTCATCATCATCATCATCATCCCCTTGATCCCCATCATCATTGGAGCCAACTTGGCAATATGCTGTGGCTGGAGGAACATGACTGCCAATTTGTTGTTCATTAGTGTTCTCCCCTCTCTGTAGGCTCAGGTTACTCCCTTACTCAACTTCAGAACCAACATCAGAATCACATGCCTGTACATTGTCAAGTAGCAGATGCTGAGTTCAAATAACTTAGCTGACTCCTTCATGCATGATGCTGGGGCTATGATAAGAGTAGCTGTGGACAAGGAGAGAGAATAACTGTGCACTAGTCTCTACTTGGATGATGAAGGATGAGGAGGATGAGGATGGTTTAGTAAGCTGGTCCACCACTTCCTCCGCATGCTGTGGTTGGATAGCACGGGCAACATCACTAAACTGTGGACACATATGCTGCTGACCCCCTCACAGTGGCATGGGAATGTCTGCCTCTCCCTTTTTGCCTCCCAAACATGATTTGGGGCTTAATACTGAAATGTAATAGAGATAAGGGAACTTTAACGTGAGAACTGTCACTAACAGAAATGTCAAAACTAAAAAATTCAAAAGGGAAAACAACTGCTCAGTCACAAAAACTATGGCTCACAATTAAAAAAGAGGGGACAAACACGGGAAAAAAAACCCTCCCAAAAAATAACATGCAGCAACCAAAAAAAGTAGGGTATACAGCACTGTATACAGCACTAAATGTTATGTAATGCAATGTAAAACACTGCACTGCACAGAGGCACTCCACTGACACACTACAATATACTGCAGTAAAAATGCACTGATGCACTACAATATACTGCAGTAAAACTACACTGATGCACTTAAATATACTGCAGTAAAATTACACTGATGCACTATACTGCAGGAAAAAACTGTATTGACACACTTCAATATACTGCAGTAAAACTGCACTGACACACTTCAATATACTGCAGTAAAACTGCACTGGCACACTATAATATACTGCAGTAAAACTGCACTGGCATGCTTCAATATACTGCAGTAAATTTGCACTGATGCACTACAATATACTGCAGTAAAACTGCACTGACGCGTTACAATATACTGCAGTAAAACTGCACTGACACACTCTAATATACTACAGTAAAACTGCACTGACACATTTTAATATACTGCAGGAAAACTGCCCTGACTCCATACACTGACACACTTCAATATACTGCAGTAAAACTGCACTGACACACTTCAATATACTGCAGTAAAACTGCACTGGCACACTATAATATACTGCAGTAAAACTGCACTGGCATGCTTCAATTTACTGCAGTAAATTTGCACTGACACGCTACAATATACTGCAGTAAAACTGCACTGACACACTCTAATATACTACAGTAAAACTGCACTGACACATTTCAATATACTGCAGAAAAACTGCCCTGACTCCCTACACTGATACACTTCAATATACTGCAGTAAAACTGCCGGACGCACTACACTGACACTACAGCAAAACTGCACTGACGCACTACACTGACCATGCACTATCACAATTTTCACACTATATTGACACTTTATACTCACAATAGAATCAGAATAGCACACAAACTCGCTAGTAGCAATGAACAGAGCCACATACTATCTATCTCCATTCCAATATCACACAGCAAATTGCTCCTCTGGGAGGAAACTTTGTATAGCGTGGGGTGGGTCTATGAGCAATGAGCCATGATTGGAATAAGTCATCATGACTTTCTCCAATCATGGCTGTGACAGTGCTCTGATTGGACAAAACCTTCATTGCTTCAGCCAATCAGGGCTTAGGCTGCGTACACACGATCAGACCGGTCCGATGAAACTGGTCTTAAGACCAGTTTCATCGGACCAATTCGATGGTGTGTACGGCCCATCGGACCGTTGTACTTCGGACCAAAGTTTTAAAACTTGCTTTAAAATCTGTCCGACGGATCAAAGTTTTAAAACTTGCTTTAAAATCTGTCCGATCGGATCTGCCTGATCGGATTTTTGGTCCGATGGTGTGTACGCACAACAGACCATCAGACCACTTCAGCGTGGTCCGATGAAAACGGTCCGTCAGGCAAAACTCATCGGACTGGTCTGATCGTGTGTACGTGGCCTTAGAATGCACTGTGTGGCGTGCAGTGCATTGTGGGGTGTTCAAAGGGCTGAACAAATGGTCAAACACCCTGCTAATTCGGATGTTCACCAAAATGTTCAGGCCGAACTTATGCTCTGCCCGAACCGTTCGCCAAACACTACTCACCAGGCTTCTCTGGAGCTTCCTGATGACGCATGCTGAAACGCAAAATGCATTGAAATTAGGTCTGACACGCACTCCATGTCACTTCCGCTGGGGGGGTTGCTTAATGCATAGTATACACCGCTGATCAGATTTCGATGTCTGAATGGACTTCCACCGCACTAGGTGTTCCTGATATACTGATGCACTCCCCTGCTGGAAAAATTGTAAGTGACAATTTTTAACAATAAACAAGCGTTATTATACTATATCTGCCTTCCCTGACTCTTTTTGGGCAGGGCTTGATTTGCAGATGTGGGAGATTGGAGCGGAGGATAGACACTAAGGCCCTGTACACATGGGCAAGAATCTCGTCAGGAAAAAAACTTTGTTTTCCCTGACGAGATTCTTGGCAAGAAACTTTTGCCGCCCGAGTGTACAGACTCTTGTTTTAAAAGAACCATGGTTCTCTTGAAAGGAAAGAACGCGGTGACGTTATTGCGTACGACGAGCATGTGCTTGTCACATTTGATGCCCTCGCCGCCAACTTGCTTCATCCTACCTATGCCGTGGAAGCTACCGCGCATGCGTCAAAGTCATTTCAAGCATGCGCGGGTTTCTACGGCGACAGGTAAGTATACACACTCTCTGGTTTCTCGACGGGAAACCGGCCGACAAGAATCTCGACGACAAAAAAGAGAGCAGGTTCTCTTTTTTTCTCCCCGAGATTCTGGCCAGATTTCCTGACGAGAAACCTGAATGCCTTGTACACAAACAGGAATCTTTGCAAGAAGCAGTTATCTTGCTGGTTTTTGCAGAGAAACCCGGTCGTGTGTACGAGTCCTCTGAATGATCTCCCTGCTGAACTTAATGCCATTTCAAAACAAAATAGTAACATCAGAAAGGAAACAGTAAGTGCTGTGGGGGATTTAGAAGATTGGCACTTCTGCGAGTGTGGGTTTCCATGTAGACTTCACATGAAAAATTCTCAATTGTGGAATAGTGCTCTGGTGGCAAAGGCAGCTGGAAAGTTAAACAACAATCTGGTTTACAAATAACAAACCCAGCAGAATGTACAAATAAAATGATCCTTAATGCCTTGTCATCATGGTGTAAAGTATATCAATCTCCATATTGTACAATGCAGACTGCAGACAGGTTAAATCAAAACATAAGAAACAAGGCTTTATTTTAATAGTTTTTTTTTTGTGTCTCTGGATGTAAAAAAAAATAGGTACTATACTTTAAAAATATTGTTACCCTTTTGATTTTCTTTCATAACATTATTAAAACATGCTCCTCCCTAATACTGCTACGGGGTTGCATACAGTATATATTTGTAAAGACTATTATGATAAGTAGTTACCGTACAATGTATTTTTATAAGCAGTAGCTTTTTGTATAAGTTAAGCCTCGTACACACGATCAGACTTTCTGCGTACAAAGCCGACTTTTGTCCGAAGGGAATTGGCCGTGAACTTGTATTGCATACAGACGGGTAATGGTTGCATTATGGTTAGCATTGCTTTTGAGCATGCATGTTTGTACTTTAGATTTTTTTCCAACGGACTTCTGTACACACGATTGGAAAATCCGACAACACACATTTGTTGTCGACAACAATTGTCCGATGGAGCATACAAACAGTCAGATTTTCCGACAACCGTCTGCCATCACACAATTCTGTCGGAATCCGATTGTGTGTACAGCCTTAACTGTTCACTCTTCTCTGCGAAACTGTGAAGAATGTTTAAAGCCTCGTACACACAATCGGATATGTGATGGAATCTAATCCGATGAATTTTTTCATTGGATATCCAATGAAATTGACTTTCATCAGTCTTGCCTACACACCATCAGTCAAAAATCTGACTGTGTCAAAATGCGGTGACGTAAAACACTACGACATGCTGAGAAAAATGAAGTTCAATGCTTCCGAGCATGCCTCGACTTTATTCTGAGCATGTGTGGATTTCTGACCGTTGGACTTCCACACAGACGATCGTTTTTTTTTTTTCTATAGTTTTTTTATCCATAGGAAAACTTTAAAATATGTTCTATTTTTTTTTCACCGATGTAAAACAAACTAATGGGGCCCGCACACAATCGGTTTGTCTCATGAAAACAGTCCATCAATCTGTTTTCATCGGACAAACCGATCATGAGTACAGGGCTTAAGAGATTCTTAAACTATTATTTTATTTTTGTGAATATTTTATGACTCTCACCCAAATGGGCTAAAAGGAAATCCGAATTCAGTAACATTTAGGCCTCGTACACACAACCGAGTAACTCGTCGGGCGAAACACATCGTTTTCTTTGTCGAGTTCCTTGTTAGGCTTGCTTTGCATACACACGTTAAAGACCAAATCTCCTCGTGTGACTGCAAACACATACAACGGCAGGTGCTGCTTTTGCTAATCTCATGTTACTGCGTGTTAGGAAAAAGTTTGGTAAGAGACATTTTCACTTTTCAGTCTGTTGCAGCGTGACAAATGTGCTATTTCCATTACAAACGCTACTTTTACTGAAGGTGCGAGGGTTTTTTAGCATACACACGCTCGAGTTTCTCGTCGAAAAGCAGCCCAATGAGGAACACGACGAGCCAATTTAGACTCCCGACAAGGAAAAACAGAACTTGCTCTCTTTTTTGCTTGTCGAGTTCCTTGACAGTTTCCTTAATGAAAAACCTACACATGACCGGAAACTGGTCGTGTGTACGGGGCCTCACATGCTTACATAATATAAGGCAGACCAAACCAGCCTCTATTAGGATAAAAAAGCAAAAACAAAATAATTCTTATTCGCATAAAATTGGTGTTTTACAAGCTGATTTTATTTCTGGACTGTGGCTGTTACAGTTTTGTAATCCTGTCACTACCAATATCAGAAACCAAACATCAAGAGAAAAGTAAAGCAAGTTCTCACAGCATGCTAACAAAAGTGATTGATGTTTATTGGCGATCACAGAATTCATCAGCCAAGATGCTTATGAATAGGCCAAAGTTATTTGTGTATTTGTGTTATTTGTGTACACACCTTTTTAGGGCCAGCATAAAAGAAAACCAAAGGGAAGAATTTGCGTCCAGGTACAACATAAAAGGGGTGCCAAATTCAATGCAAAATGTTTATTTGATAATAATAAATCAATACATTTTTGCTATTTTTTAAACTAGATTTAAACTGAAGTGTTAAGCCGCGTACACACGATCAGTCCATCCGATGAGAACGGTCTGAAGGACCACACACCATCGGTTAAATAACCGATACTGGTTCAGAACGTGGTGATGTAAAACACAACAACGGTTTTGGCCTATCGGTTAGGAATCCATCGGTTAGATTTAAAACAAGTTGGATTTTTTTTAACCGATGGTTAAATAACCTATGGGGCCCACACACGATCGGTTTTGACCGATGAAAACGGAGCATCAGACCGTTGTCCTCTGTTTAACCTATCGTGTGTACAAGGCCTTAACATTATAATTTTCACTTGTAACTCTCTATTACTGTGTTATAGTGAAAAGATTTACAAACATTACTAAGAAAGAAAATATTTTTCTTGGACAGCAATTGTTTGTTTGCTCTTCAAAACATTTATAAATGAAGCCAACAAAAAGTAAAGCCCCTTTCACCCAGGCGGCAGTTGATCCCAACCACCTAAAGCTTACCATGGTAGCCAAAGGAGAAAGTACACATGTCGTGGCCACAATGTTTTGCTTCATGTCTGCAGAAAATTTAACTTAACTTGTCAAACTTGATCTTTGAGATCAATGGGACCACATTCAGTTCATGGTTGTGGTGTGCTAAGTTATTCTCTTATATTATGAGGCTTGTGCATAACAAGGTAACTGGATTTGAGATTTTTCTGAAGTGTGTCTTCCTCCCTCACTAACTGAACCTAGTCGAGTAACTGTGCCAATAAGCGCTTGTCTAATTACAAACATGGGAGGGTGTTCATTCTTACTGGTTATTCACATCACCACAAAGTCATGTTTCGTTTTTATTTGGACCTTATTACGTTTTTATTTGGAATTAGACTAATCCAAACAAGGAGATTTAACTGGCTGTGCAACATGGTAATACACTGAACTGGAAGCAAAGGCCAGATCTATTTACCCAGTGCCAAATTAATATTTAATGGTAATATATTATTTCTGAAGACTGGCCTGAATTGGGGGGAAACTCTTTTCAAGTGAACAAATGCACTCGCCACTATTTCAAAGTTCATTGGCTTTGAAAAACAAGTATTTTCCAGGAAATCACTATTCTTTGTACCAATCTGTTGTTTATATAGATTGTCTACTAAGCTCTTCATTTGGACTTTCCCCTTTATAAATGAATATCTTAGATTTTTAATGTCACTTTGTATGTATTATTAGTTGTTATGATAATGTTTTACCGAAACTGTGATTTTTTTTTCTTTTTTCCCCACTTCAGACTCCACCACAAAAAAAAAAAGCAGAAAGAAGGTCGCGAGACTTGCTTACTGTTCATTTGCCCATTACGTCACTTCTATGGTTTCGCATCATATGTGTTTTTTTTTTTCTCCCATTTTTCCATGTTGTATTGATATTTATATTTCTTTTCTTATTTCTTCTTTGCTTATTATTTCTTATGTTTATTTTTTTATTTTTTACCTCAGGAAAGAGAGAGAAAAAGGGGATGTTAAAACATCTATATCTTTGTAGCAATCATTTCCCTTTCCCCCCTTTCCTCCTCCCCTTCCCTCCTCCCCTTCTCCCCTCCCCTTCCCTCCTCCCCTTCCCCGCTCCTCCCTTCCCTATCGACCTCTCTCAGTTGGCTCTTGAATCCTGCTAACACCTGCTTTCCAAAAGCTTAAATGTTTCATTCCGCAAAACTGTAAGCTAAACTCTAAGTAGATGCTGGGCAGGAAGACTTTTTGTTGTCAGTTTTGGCAATTTCTAAGGTTAATAGTTTGTACCATTTATATTTTAACTTGGGAAGCATGTGTATGTTCAGTGTGTATCCCATGGTCACCTACCTGCCCTACCTTCCATGGAATTGCTAATTTACAAAAGACTATAATAGACTGTTCACTTTCCAAGGGAAACTGTGCATAGAGCGTAGTGAAATTCAAAAAGGTAATGCAGCTCTACTGCAATCAAAGACTCCATCATTGAATACAATGCGCTAAGCAAAATTGCAAATAGGCCGTTTATTTCACAAAAGATCCATTTTCCAGATGACTTCTCCACAAGAGACATTCTTTACAGAAATTATGTAGATTGTGTCAGGTGGCTTGGAGACCATTGATACTGTCAAAGTCATCCGGGTGAAAATGCCATTGTTTGCTGGAAACCAGGCAAAATGGAAGACTTCCCTTGACATTGATAAGGATCAAGCCCAGCGAGTCCAATGTCACAATCCTGGGGAGGTTTGACTTTTCAGCCAGCTAGTCATATCTGGTATATAGAAATAATATATTCATATGCACTTTTGGCAAATAGGTTGATGCTTACACTTGTTTATCAGAAACACACACGGTGGGAAAGTTGTATGGTGCTGCACAATTTATCAGGAAACAGAAGATCCGCACAAAGCTAGATTTACTTGCACTAGGCTTGCTAAGATACATCAACTCAAAATCCCAGAATTTTTTGGGCGTGCTCCACAGGACAAGACCAGATTTGGTCTTTTTTTTATATACAGCCGGGATAGTGGTGAGTAACAATCTCATAGCTGTATGTGATCCCTGACGCCACCATTTTTTTTTACTTGGCGCTGGGATAGGTACTGTCCTCTTCTTGTGAAGAAATTTGACATCAATGGCATTTGGTGTAATGTACTATTCGCGTTTTGCGAAAGTCTCGCATTTTGTAGTAGGCCTGAAAAACGAAACCATAAATGCCAAGTTTAGAAATGATCTGGTTCTTCTCTGTACTGTTCCCTTGCAATACAATTTCAGCTGCTTTTAATAAAATTTTTATTTTTGTACACAGGTTATCAATCAAAGTAGACCTCTCTTTTTATGGATTTTGATGTATTTACACCACCTAATGTATATTTCCGTTTGCTCACAATTGTGTAATATGGGCATGTTGGAAACGGAACGAAGTATGTATCCTATTTTTCTATGTAACAAGCTTATCTTTCCAATGTCTGTGGCCTATCTTGAATTAAAGGATAAGTTCACCTTTTAACAAAAAATAATAAATGCACATTTTGTGGCAGGTAAAAAAATGTGCATTCATGATATTTTTGTTTCTGGAATCGCGTGACTTAAAGCATTGCACCAGTGACCAGCAGGTTGTGTGTTTGCGGTTGTGGAAATAGGCATGACCCACAGCAGGAACCACCCACACAGCTTCTTTGTGAACCAATAGCCTAAATGGGCATTAACAATTTCTGTTGTTTTCTCAAAACCACAAAAAAAAAAAAAAAAAAAAAGAAAAAAAAAAAAAAGATGTGGAATGGACTGAGCGCACCTTGGGAGGGCCGAGAAGTATCCAAATGATGAGGAACTCCTCAGGTGGTTCCTACAAAATCTGGAATAGATTAAGCCCATCTTGGGAGAGCCAAGTAGTGTCATGAGGGGCCCCTCGAGCGAGGTCCAACCTTAGGCCAAGATGGAGGATGAGACTTCCAGGCAATATTCTCAGTCGCCCTGGGCCCAGCTTTAAGTGCCAAGAGGTATCCACCCCTTTCCTGGGCCCGGGGATTGGTATACCCCCCACCTCCCAGGCATAAGGACTATCCCAGACATCGCTTACCACACTCCTCCCCCATGTGCAGGCACTGGCTCCACCCAGCCTCCTCCCCCTAGGCACCGCCTCCTCCCTGGTGGTGGTCATACTTGTGTTAGTGTACACCGGCTGGGCCTGATATTCTGACTAGAATATATATATATTTAATATATTTGATATTTATTTTATACAGAGATTTATTTTAATAAAGATTTATAATTATAAAAAAAAAAAAAAAAAAAAAAAAAAAACATCAGTAGCTTTGCAGGGAGCCTTTCAAAGTTTTTAGCGTTTTTGCAATAGCGTTTATAAGCATTTTTCAGTGTTAGCGGTTTTTAGCTTTTTTCAATGAATCAAAAAACACAAACAAATGCTGACGATCTGCGTTATAGAGCGTTTTTTAGCATTTTGCGTTTTTATTTTATTTTTTTCCCGCCGAAAAACTGCACTTTGAATGGAAATTTCTTGCGTTTAGAAAAAAGCCCATAATCTCCACTGCTCATTAACACTAAAAACGTCCATGTGTGCATGGACACATAGGCTAACATAGAGTGCAGATTATATGCTTTAAAAAAAAAAAAACACCAAAAGGCCAATAAACTGCAGTTTATGAGCTTCAGTGTGCATGGAGCCTTAACACATTCAGTGTGGTGGTGAGGGCAATGAAAGAGCTGGGCTTTAAAGAGTTGGGCTTTAACGACCTGTGCTATAGAGCTGGCATTTAAATTGTGTTCAAATAAAAAAATACAATCTTGCCTCCCCTTATTCTCCCCTCCAGTAAGGCTCTAACACACATAGTTCTCTTAATCTGCGGTAGTGCAACAGCCAGTCTGTCAACCTTTAGTGCTGGAATTCCAGCGAGTATTTCTACTAGAGGAAACGTCCCAATGATGTCACTACTATCCCTGCTTCCTTCATATATCAGATGATAGCTTGGAGAGCTGCAATTTGGTGTGCAGTACCATCAGGATTGGTTTTAAAATTACTGCTCCTGACAAAATTGTTTTATTTATTTTTTTGCACTTGTACAGGTTGCCCGGGGTAGTGCCCACCTTCGTGTTTTTTTTTTAAACCCTTTGCCTTTTAGCCCAGAAAATTTTAAATTTTGTTTTGACAGATTTGTTCCCTATTGATTTAAACTCCTCATGCCTTATTGAGGGATCCTGCATCGCTTCAACATTTTACTATTTTAGCTATGACACGATCGGCAAAAAAAGTTTTGGACCTTTTTTTCTAGATCCTTGGTGTGCTGGTGACATATTTTCCTCAGAGCGTTTCTGGTTTCCAGGCAATGGAACGTCCAAAGAAAAAAAAATGTATTGCCAATCCATATTTTTTTTCGATGGGCATTTCATTAATTGATTGACATAGATCTGCATTGCTTGTCAAAAAGTGTAAGTGTTTTTATCCACTGCCTATTCTGTCTATAAATGAGCAGAGGTAATATATACCCTTTACTCATTCCCATAGGGGAGGGCCAATTTCTGGAACTTTGCATGCTCACCCACCCTTTTTCTGGCAAGCCATTCTGTATTCCCAGATCAGGGTCTGGCGTGGATCTAGATAGGCTTCACTTTTTTTTTGTTTTGTTTTTTTGTGCAACATGACATTTTTGTGAATAAGCAGATTTCATAGCCACTATCTGCTGTCAATCACAGGCAAAGCGGAATTGATGGGAAACAAATCTTTCAGAGTTCTACACCAGCCTGCTCGCCTGTTAGGTGGGAAGTATGAGACTAGTTCCCTATAGGTCTGTGATTGACAGTGCAGAGCAGTGGGTGAGTCCCAAAGCCACCATTGGACTGAATAGCACATATAGATCTGCCCACTGCCATGCATTGTCAATCAAAAGTAAAATAGACCTGATAGGGAACTAGTTTCCCAGTTCCTCATCAGGCTCTGCCCACCCAGTACAAAACCCCTCAGCTATACATGTTTTATGATCAAGGTGGGAGTGCACTGAGGAAGGAGTGTACAGTATGGACACTCCAACTTCAGTTCTGGCATTGACATATTTAATTTCAGGCTGAATTCGGACCTGAAATGAACCAAAATTCGCACAGTGTTATTGTCCAAATCACACTGGACCCGCTGCGGAGATATGTGAACCGGCTGCAAAAAAAGTTGGTCAAAATATCCTGCTATTGTGAATTGGATGCAGGGATCCAATTCACAACAGTGTGAACCTAACGTTAATAAAAAAAGTTGAAATTAAAAGCTGATTGGTTACTGTGCACAGATGCACCAGATTCGTTGTGCACCAGTTTTAGTATATTCCGTCCAGTGTCATAGAAAAAAGCCTTGTTTGTCCTTGTGTTTACTTTGTTAACTAGTGTTAAGTAATTAACCACTACAGATCCGCGCTATTGACAAAAGACATCAACAGCGCGGACCTGAGCTGCCGGGTCACGTCTTTGGACGTCAATGTTGTTGTAATTCCCCGCGCGCGCCGCTGGGTGGCGCTATGTGGGGAAAAACAGTGCCGTCGCATCGCCGAGGATTCGATGCGTGTACCCGGCGGCCGCGATGTCTGCCAGGTACATGTGATCGGCGGTGACAGAGCAGGACGTGGAGCTCTGTGTGTAAACACAGAGCTCCACGTCCTGTCAGGGAGAGGAGACAGATGCTGTTTCCCTTGTACATAGGGACACAGCATTGGTCACCTCCCCCAGTCACCCCCCTCCCCCCACACAGTTAGAACACACCCAGGATACACATTTAACCCCTTCCTCACCCCCTAGTGTTAACCCCTTCAATGCCAGTCACATTTATACAGTAATTAGTGCATATTTATAGCACTGGTCGCTGTATAAATGTGAATGGTCCCAAAAATGTGTCAAAAGTGTCTGATGTGTCCACCGTAATGTCACAGTCCCAATAAAAATCGCAGATCGCCGCCATTATTTTGTAGGCGCTAAAATTTTTGCGCAAAGCAGTCGCTTATTGTGATTTTTCTTTTTTTTACAAAAATACGTAGAAGAAAAAAACGCAAAAAAAAAAAAACGCACGGGCGATCAAATACCACCAAAATAAAGCTCTATTTGTGGGGAAAAAATTACGCCAATTTTGTTTGGGAGCCACGTCGCACGACCGCGCAAATGTCAGTTAAAGCGACGCAGTGCCGGAAGCTGAAATTTCGCCTGAGCATGAAGGGGGTTTATGTGCCCAGTAAGCAAGTGGTTAACAAAGAATAAGCAGAAGTGTAAACATCTCTCTGGTATAATATACAGGCATGCAAGCTGAAGAGGATAAAAAGTTTGCTTATCTCTAACAATTGTTGCTATATTATTTATAGTTATCATATTTAAATAAGTGAGCAACATCTTTAACAAATGGAGCCAATTAACATATTTGAACACTTTCTCATTTCCTTAGCTATAAAAAAAAACAAAAAAACTTTCAATTTGAACATCTTGCATGTATCCCGTTAAAAGCTTTCAAGAAGTAACAATAGCAATAATAACTGTAAAAATGAAAATTGTTAAAAATAGACTGAACTAGGGGAGTTTTATTTGTGAAAGTTATTTGCGTCCATTTTTGTAATGCGTTTGAAGCAGCAGAAAAATCACATAAATCTTTTATAGTTTGGACTCCTTTCAAAGCTGGGATGTTGTAATTACTGTGGTTGCCTAATTTTGTAGGCACCAGCAGGCACCAATGTAACTAACCAATTTTAAAATGTAAACGGTAAACATGATAGTCTCAAGGGCTTATTCAATGTGATCATGCACTTTGGAAGACCTAAAGGTTACAACAAGGTCACTGTTAATTTGGATACTCTGTAGTAGGTGCGTTCCTTGAAAATGTTACATTTTTCACGATCAAATAAAACTTAAATGTATGCTGTGAGAAAAATAATGACATGCAATTATGTGTCCATTATATAATACCTGCAAGTGCCTGACATTAATCAGTTCCATCTGTGTTTTTAAAATGATTTGTAACAATTTTATCTTTAAAGCATTTAAAGTCCAGCTCTGGGAAAAAAACCTTTAGTAGGAATAGAGCAGAAAAAGATTAACACCTCTGTTGGGTTTTATTGCTTTCTGTGACCCCATTATAGAAATTATAGTGATAAAAAAATATTGCAGAGGTTCTAGCCCTTTGCCAAAAAAAGCAAAAAAAAAAAAAAACAAGTTTTGATTGGAGCCAAGCTTTAAAAAAGTATATGATATAGAACAACAAGGGGAGCTTTCACCACATAAGCAAAGTTTATGGGTGACAATAATTAACAGTCTTTCATATGACAATTGTGGTTAAATGATACACAATATCCTCATGCAAAGTGAACTTGCACAGTTATACCATGCAACCATCAAATCAACCTAAATTAAACATTTGAAAAAAGACATAGATTCACTGTTGTGATGCTTAAAGTATATACTGTTGACGCTATATAAATCCTGTAAAATAATAATAATATAATATTGTAACTACGATCTCATGATTTAATGTTACTAAAATTTCAAAAGTAATTTTCAATAATTTTTATATTCAATCGTTTTTATTGAAATTTCACAGGTTACAAAGAAATAAACACAATGTGAACACCGCGTAGCATGTAACGACAAAGAATTATTAACCCACAACACAATACAATGTAGTATGACCACATAGGTGGCAACAGAGTATAGAGAGCAACATGAGAGGGTATACAGTCATATAGTTCACGCAATGCAGTACTAGTAGTAGATAATGGTTTATCATATATAATACTGTGAAGTAATAACAACATTTGCTAGTAAAAGGCTACCGGCCTTTGTAGAAAGGAATGAAAGTAGACAAGAAATAAACAAAAAGCTAAGTAAAACTAGGGAAACATAAAAATAAGAAAACAAAGAAAAGAAAGGAGCCAAACCTGAGTTAGATGGTTATATGTTACTGTTGGATGTAACCAGCGCTAGTTTCAATCAGACACAAGAGTGGTACCATTTATTCCAGGGATCCCAGTGTTTGTCAACATTAGTTCTGCCTCCAGTACTCAAGGCAAATAGTCGTTCGTAAGTACCATGAGTGTGGACTATTTGTATTGTTTCAGCCAAACCTGGGGGAGTCATGCTCCTCCAGTGCCTGACCAAAGACAATCTAGCTGCCATCAGCATATGGGACAACAAGGGTCTCAGATGATGTGGTACTAGGTCTATTTCCAGGGATAATAGCGCCATCCCCGGGCACGGGGATAGGGAGATACCTAACACTTGATCTATCCATTGGTATACAGATTCCCAGTATTGGAGGATCCCAGGACATGCCCACAGCAGATGATACAGTGTGCCAGTATTCCCACACATCCTCCAACACAGGGGGGATCCACCAGGGGCAAACCGAGAAATGCGATAGGGGGTAAGGTACCAACGTAGAAGGAGCTTTTGAAATAGCTCCCATAGATTGGCACTTCTAGTGGAAGTGTATGTGACCCTGAGCGCCATCTGCCACTGTTCCTCCGGGTACACCTTATCAAAATCTTTTTCCCACGCGCGCATAGAGAGCGACTTCTGAAACGCACATTTGTTTTGTAGAAGAGAATAAAACAGCGAAATACCTTTAATGATATGAGATTTAGAAAGAAAGTACTGAGAGATTTGCCAGGGAAGGTGGATGGAAGCGCCAGTGAATCCTCTCAGAAAGTGGCAGATTTGCAAATATCTATACTGCTCCGTTGCAGGAAGAGATAACTCCAGCTGCAAAGTTCGAAAGGTTTTAAGAGCAGGACCCACATAAAGATCATCTATGGACAAGTCGCCCCTTACTTCCCAATTAGAGGTGGAGAGACCAGGTATGAACAGTGGCAGGGCTGACACGGGGAGCTTCAAGGAGGAGAGTTTGTGTGAGGGGAATGGATGATATACAAGTAGTCGCCATGCGGTAATGGTACTCTGAATTGTAGGACTAGATCCGGAGGAAGGGCGGGGCAGCGAGGCACTGGCCAATAAATAGTTATAGAGATTTCCACCAGGTACTTGGTGGCTTTCCAGTTGGGACCATAGAGTGGGCATTGAAGAGGGGAACCAGCCTTTCAATTGAGCAAGGATGGATGCCACATGATAATCTCTGATATGGGTATGACCAATCCCCCCTGCCGACTTATGTTTCACTATTCTACTGAATGCGCAGCGGGCCCGTTTTCCCCCCCATAAAAAACGGTTGGTTAGGGATTGTAGTGAGGAAAAAAAGGAGGAAGGGACCGGAATCGGCAGGGTTCTAAAAATATAAATGAGTTGGGGAAGGATCTGCATTTTGAAGACAGCCAGACGACCCGACCAGGAGAGCTCGAACCTCGCCAGGTTGGCCAGCTTAGGGGAGAGCTTTTGTAATAGAGGATAGTAGTTTTCCCTAGTCAGCTCAGAAGTGTGAGGCGTTAGGATTATTCCTAAGTAAGAAATTCCTTTTTCTTTCCAGATGTAAGGGAATTTTTGGCTCAAAGAACTTTGAACCCCCGGGGGGATATTCATGCCAAGGATGTAGGACTTGGTGTCATTAACTTTGTAATAGGACACTGTAGAAAACAATTGTAGCGACTCGTGTACTGAGGTCAGAGAGGATTCAACATCTGTGAGCATCAGGATGATGTCATCCGCAAAGAGGCTTATTGTGTGGAGTGAGTTACCGCTCTTGAACCCTTTGATCAGTGGGTGGGATCGAATGTACGAGGCCAATGGTTCCATAAGTAAGTTGAATATAAGTGGGGAAAGTGGACAGCCCTGGCGTGTTCCGTTAGAGATATTGAAGGGGGAGGATAGCATGCCGGATATATAAACCTGAGCCGAGGGATTTGTATAGAGCGCCATTATAGCCGAGTGGATCCTGCCCGCAAACTCAAATTTGGAGAGAACTTTCGCCAGGTACTCCCAGTGTATCCTATCAAACGCCTTCTCTGCATCCAAGGCAAGGAGCAGAGAAGGAGTTTTGGTCGTGTTAGCTGCGTGTATGATGTTTATCAGGCGTCTCGTTGCGTCCGCAGTCTGCCTGCCCTTCGTGAACCCTGACTGATCCATATGGATTAGGGACAGCAGCAAATCAACCAGCCTATTCGCTATAAGTCTAGCATAGAGCTTCAGGTCATTGTTCAGAAGTGAGATCGGCCTGAAGTTCTGTGGCACATCTGGGCTTTTCCCTGGTTTCGGAAGGGCCACTATAAGAGCCGATAGCATTTCGGAGGGGAAAGAGGAGGAGGAGACAGCGGTATTGTAGACATCGGATAGGTAGGGAGCCAGTTCTGATTTAAAGGCCCTGTAGTACTCAACTGTGAACCCATCAGGGCCAGGAGACTTTTTAATTGGGAGAGATTCTATAGCTTTAATAATTTCAGGGACCGCAAAGGGTAAGTTGAGTCCCTCCAGTTGAGTCGGTGATACAGTAATTTTCAATAATTTTAATTCTAAAGCTTTTATTAAAATAATAAATAGTAAACCTACCATTAGGTTCTTTGATTGAAGCTGAACTCTTGGATATTTTTATTTTTTTTTGCATTTTCAATGTAGAAATGTATTTAGTTGTCCTATTACTGGCTACTGCTACATTTGGTAAAACACTTATGCCCAACTCACACATACTGCTGGAAGAACGCCAGTCACTGCTGGAACACACAGAAATCAGCTGTTTTCTTGCAGACATGCTGCATCACATTTTTTGCATTTTTTTTTTTTTTTCTTTTTTTTTTTCTAAAGTTATTTTTTGTGCGTGAACTCGAGAGAGAGGAGCCGGACTGCAGGAGTTGGGAGTAGGCAGACCCTCCCCCCGGACATCCTTCTCCATGCCCTGGTGGCATCGGGTGTGAAGGGGGGCATCACCCCGTCTCTCCTCTTGGAGCCCAACTGGGGCCACACCCCAATGGGGCAGAGGGACTCCCCCTATGGGGAGTGAGGGGGCCTACCCACCACACAGGTCCTTCGCCTCTCTTTATGAATGAAGTGTGTTTTTTAAACAATTAGTGTGCTGCAAGTGTGTGGGTTTTTTTGTGGGGGGGGGGGTGGGCACTAAGCACAGGCGTACCTTGAAATCCCAAAGACCACCAAACTCAATTGTAGCCGAGACCGGATAACCCTTCTGCAAAATGGCTTGTCAGCGCAAATCACGTTGACTAAAGCCTGGACAGATGTCTCTGTACACACAACACACATGAATGAAGTGTCCGGGAATAAAGTTTGTTAAAAAAAAGAGCCCACACACGGCCGGGAATTGGGAAAAAAAATGTTGGTTTATCGAGCATGTGCAGTTTTTCACCCATACAGACGACCGTTTTTTTCGGCAGGAAACACTCTGCCGGGAAACCCGACGGGAAAATAGAGAGCAGGGTTCTCTATTTTCCAATCGGGATTCCTATCTGTTTTCCTGACCTGAAAACTGCTAGGGAGCATACACACGGCTGGGATTCCCAGCCAAAAGCTCTCCTGGCAGTTTTCCTGCCGGGAAAAACGATCATGTGTATGAGGCTTCACTGCAGCTGAAAGGGACATCTGTCGGACAGTAAACTGACACAATTTTCTGTATAGCAGTTGTCCATTTATGTATGAATGTGTCCTCACTTTTATTCCATTCATACACCTCTGTCCCTACCAAACTTTGGGCACAGAATCTAACACGATCACTTTTTGTGATGAAAAAAAACTACGTTTTATGTGATGAAACAAAACGACGTTTTTCAAACTTCATTTTACAAAACGATGTTGCATACACACCATCGTTTTTCCAAAATGCTCTAGCAAAGCGTGGACGTACACCACATTCGACGGCACTCTGTTCCATTGAAGCTCCGTCTCATAACTTGCTTCTGAGCATGCGCGGGTTTAAAAAATGTCGTTTTCAACGTCGTTTTGCCCACACACCATCACTTTTTATGACACAAAAAATTACATTTTGAAAAACGACACACACAGAATTTTGTCGTTTTTTTGCCCACACACGGTAATTTTTTTCATCACAAAAAGTGATCGCGTGTACGCGGCATTACAGTCACGGCTCTTCTACACCACTTATAGTGGGTTGCTCACTATACACCTCCTTCATTTACAAAACATCTTTTCATAAAATGCAAGGCATTCTGTAATTGGGAGTGGTGAGATTGTGGCATTCATCCATATTTCTTTTATTCAGAGAAGGCCTTGTATTCTGTGAAAATAATGATTTTTGAATGAAAGAGGCATACAACAAGTGAGCTGATTTGGTCAGTGAATTAGAACCGAGACTGTGATACGGCGTACACACGATCACTTTTTGTGATAAAAAAAAACAATGTTTTCAAAAACGTCATTTAAAATGATCGTGTTTGGGCAAAACGTTGTTTTATGCCTTAAAAAAAACGACCAAAAAAAAATTCGAACATGCTTGAATTTTTTAGGTCGTTTTTCAAAATGTCATTTTTTGTGTCAAAAAAGTGATGGTGTGTGGGCAAAACGATGTTGAAAACAACGTTTTTAAACCCACGCATGCTTAGAAGCAAGTTATGAGATGGAGTTTCAATGGAACAGAGTGCCGTCGAACGTGGTGTACATCACCGCGCTTTTCTAGAGCATTTTGGAAAAACTATGGTGTGTATGCAACGTCGTTTTGGAAAATGAAGTTTGAAAAACGTTGTTTTGTTTCGTCACATAAAACGTCGCTTTTTTTCATCACAAAAAGTGATCGTGTGTACGCGGCATGAGTGTCTGCACCCAGAAGTTCAGAAATTACAGTGGTGTCCAGGTTGAATGAATACAAGTTTTACTAAACACAGGAGCAGTCAGTAATGGGAAACCTATCATTACAGGTCATTTTTATTTTTACATGACAAATGTTCAGTTCAGCTTTAAGGCTTTATGGTTTAAGGATAACAATGCTCTGTTGCTATCTCCCATTTTTTTTTCAATAGTGTCACAATGTTAGACAGACAAAGAAACCTAAAAGAGTAATTGCAGAAAAAAGACAAAGTGCTCCCTCGAGTCTTAAATTAATTTACTTATTACCTCTGCTGGAAGTTTTTTTTAACCACTTGCTTACTGGGTACTTAAACCCCCCTCCTGCCTAGACCAATTTTCAGCTTTCAGCACTGATGCACTTTGAATGACAATTGCACGGTCATACAACACTGTACCCAAAGGAAGTGTTTATCATTTTTTCCCCACAAATAGAGCTTTCTTTTGGTGATATTTGTTCACCTCTATGGTTTTTATGTTTTGTTAAAAAATGTAAAAAGCCTAAATTTAAAAATATATATTTTTTATATTTTGTTATAAAATTTTGCAAACAGGTAATTTTTCTCCTTCATTGATGTACGCTAATGAGGCTGAACTGATGGACACCGATAGCCTGTACTGATGGGCCCTGATGGGCACCGATAAACTGCATTGATGGGCACCGATAAGGCTGAAGGGTGGTCAATGATAGGCCACACTGATAGGTAGAACTGGTGGGTAATGAGAGGTGACACTGGGAGGTGACACTATGAGGTGGCACTGATAAGTGGCACTGAAGTGCATTGATAGATGACACTGGTGGGCACTGATAAGTGGCACTAATAGGTGGCACTGGTAGCTGGCAGTGATGGGCACTTATAGATGGCAGTGATGGGCACTGATGGTAGACAGTGATGGGAACTGAAGGGTGGCAATGATGGGCACTGATCAGCACTGGTAGGTTATGCTAATAGGCAGCACTGCTAGGTGGCACTGATGAGGCACTGATTGGCACCACTGGTGGGCATTGATAGGTGGCACTGGTGGGCACTGGCATGTGGCACTGGCAGGCGGTAATTGTGGGCACAGATGAGGCAGATGTGCCTCCTTCCTCTTCGGGACCGATGTCCCTTGCACTTAAGATGGTAATTGGCTTTTTTATCTCCTCACGCTGTCAGATTATTGAGCTTTTGTTTACATCATGTGATCAGCTGTAATTGGCTGACAGATCATCATGTGGTAAGGGGCCGGGAAGCAAGAATTATCAATAGATGTCCTCCCGGAAATTCAGGTCCACGCTGTAGCTGTCATTTGGCTGTAGCGCGGGCAGCAAGTGGTTAAGCAACGGCTACTCTTTTAGTACAATAAAACTTTCAAAGGTTACTTTTGAACTTTCATTCTGCTAGTTTGAGGTCATGATCACATGTTCTTGACTTTAGCTTCATACTGCTCTCCTATTCACACCGTTATGTATATAAAGGTTTCAATTATGTCATTGGGAATACGAATGAAGATTACAAGTGACCATTTCAACACACATTATGTATACATGGTAGACTATTGTCAACATTAGGAAACCTGCCCTGAAAATTTCATAAGCCATCCCTGGAGTGAATGGCAGATTTAGATCAGCAACAATGAGATGGAACTAAGAATGAAACAAATATATACAGTATATATAAACAATTATAAACAATTATTTAAATGAAGCACAGTTTATGTCTATTACTTAACCACTTATCGCATGCCCTATTACAAACCCTGATCTAGGTAAAGAGTCTCTGACGGAAACTCTTTACCACGAGATCAGCCGCATCCAATCACGGGTGATCACGATGTAAACAGGAAAAGCCGGTAATCAGCTTTTCCTCACTCACGTCTGTTTGATGCGAGTAGAGGAGAGCCGATTGGCTGCTCCTCTAACAGGGGGGGTTTGTGCTGATCGATTATCAGCGCAGCCTCCCCTCCGAGGATGCCCACACTGGACCACCAGGGATGCCCACCACAGGTATGCCGCCCTAGACCACCAGGGATGACAATCATAAATTAATAATGGATGCCAATTAGTACCCACAATGGATGTCAATCAGTGCCCACAATGGGCATCAGTGATTGGCAGGCATTGTTTGGCACTGATTGGCATCTTAGTGCCCATCATCAGTGCCCATCAATGCCACCTCATCAGTGCCACCTCATTGGTGCCACCTCATCGGTGCCCATCAGTGCCGCCTTATCAGTGCCCGTCAGTGCAGTACCATCAGTGCCCATCAGTGAAGGAGAAAACATACTTATTTACAATGTTTTGTAACTAAAACAAAAAACAAAAGTTTTTTTTTTTTCTAAATTTTCTGTCTTTTTTATATATTTTTTTTAGCAGAAAATAAAAACCCCAGAGGTGATTAAATACCATCAACAGAAAGCTCTATTTGTGGGAACAAAATTATAAAAATTGAGTTTGGGTACAGTGTAGCATGACCGCGTAATTGTCATTCAAAGTGCAACAGCGCTGAAAGCTGAAAATTGGTCTGGGCAGGAAGGTGTATAAGTGCGCTGTATGGAAGTGGTTAAGCAATTTAAATGCCATTAACTTTGGGTTTACAGCTACTTTAAATTCAATTGTTACAGAATAAAAGTACAAATTCACTCATAAAGAAGAGGTAAGCACACTTAATGGGAACTTCTCTGATCTCACAGCTCTCTCAGCGGCATATCTTTCTTGACAGGAAAGTCTGTTGTCACGTTCACTCAAAAAGGGGAAACTGTGAGTAAACAGTAGTGGAGATTTGTGACCTGGCCAGCTGTGATGAACAGTGTTTGTACAAACTGTTGGGGAAGAAGAATTAAGCAACACCCTGCCTACAAGTCATTATCAGGCCACCTTTTTGCTTGCCATGACCTCCTTGTTGCAAATAGGAAGGGAAATTAGATAATTAGTTGACAATTGCAAAAGTTTGTTTTGGATTAATGATGTTGTACTTTGAAAAAAAATCTTGAGAACAGCGACTGTTACCAATACAATTAATTCTTCTGCTATGACTACCCCCTTCTCACTTTGACATTTTTAATATAGGTGGTATGTACTGACTTTATTTACAACAAAAGTATAGCCCCGAATGACTTGCAGCCTTCTGTTCCCAAGTAATAAGTGCAACAACATAGGGCATGTCAGTCTAGAATATAGTATTGCAATGTTATCTATTAATAAATTACAATTAAAGGCAAAACCTTTTCGTTCTTTATTTTTTTGATAGAATAAGGGAGGGTTTTAACCCCTTCCACTTTATTTGGTCATCCATGTTCCATTGAGAATTCCCCACTCCCAGGGGCATAGATAAAATATAATTGAGAGAAATCCCACCAAACTAAATAAACCCCTGGTTTTCACCAGGGTCACCAGAAGTAGTGTACCCATTGGAAGATTTCATGTTCTAATGACAGCCCAAAATTTTGGATTTTCTTTCATTCTGAGTGATAACGGAAAACAGGACAAATAGAAAGGGCAAATCTTCCTGACAGGCACACATGGAGCAATAAAAAACTTACATGGTTTTTAAATTACTATCCACTCTATCTAAAAGTAAAAAAAGTTTTGTACTTTAACATAACTATAAACTGATACCAAAAAATATAGGTCTGTTATATTTATTTATTCCCAAGTTGTGCTTCAAAAACTATCCGGTTGAAGAGTAGAACACAGCGCAACTCTGGCTTTGGCATTTTACATGCATTGGCATACATTCGTAAGTATTTTTTACTGGAAACTGCACCAATTACACTGAGTTTGTATTCACTACAATGAATCAAAAAGCACAGGTATAAATATATTGTTTCCTGATTTTTTTTGTATTTTGGCTTTTTTTTGCCTAGGTGACAAGGAAAATACAAGCAATAAAAAACCTCCCACACTTGAAGGTGGTACTCCCATAAACCATAAAACAAACAGAGGGTGGACCAGCTGTGATGGATTAGGGTAAAATTCCTATTTGATGAGTTAAGCTAATTTTTTTTATTAGAACCACAGAAATGTTTTCTCTTGTTTTATATATATTCTTTTAATTTATTTTTATATCTTTTTATGTAGTTACTGTATATTGTTTTTATATTCATTATATGCATGTGTGAAAAAGATGTACCACAATAGTGTATATTTTCCTTGAAAAGATTTATCAGATATTGTTTTAAAGGCACAGTATATTTCAGTTTGGATGGACATACAGAAAGGACTATTATCAAGAGCAGATGTTCCCATCCCCCTTTGCTTCAATTTCAAACCTCTCCCCCCTTTCCTCTTGTCTTTGGAACTAAAGAATTTTTGAGAATCTTGTAACAAGAAAACTGTTAATGCTAAGTTTGGACTCCCCCCCCCTCCTTCTAGCCCATCCCATCGAGAAAGGAATGTTGCTCCTGTGGACTTCAGTGGGAAACCCCTGTGATTGAGCATTGAATAAATGTTTTTTACATGTGCTCACAGGGGGGCGTGTGAGGGGTGGGTCAGTGGGTGATTGGGAGGGTAGAATGGGTGTGAATGTATAATGTGAACCAATCAGCATGCATATGTTTTGTGATGTCATCTGGCAATAAAATTAGACCCCCGGCTGATGTTCAGCCTCTTTTACACTTTGGCAACCAAGGAAACCAGTTTATGTGCATTTTTTTTGCTATAGTGTTGGAGCCAGTAAACCAGTACAGGTTATCCTGTCTTGTGTCAGGAAATGAGTCTCTTTCACAGCCTTGTGCATTATCCTAAAATATCCCTTATTAATTATTCAAGTAATAGGTGATATACTCACAAACTAACATATGCACAAGTTTGTCAGATTGGATCCAGCTTCAGACCATCAGCACATCTCATGACACAGAGGAACAGCATAGGTCCTACACATTATGGTCAGTTTAGAAAATTGAAACTTTAACCACTTCACCTCTCACTTCTGCACACCCTCATAGACCAGAACAATTTTTAATGACATGGATCTGTTTATCAACCAAAAGTTTGTTAATACTTAGGATAACAGGGAAATGCATACAGCACTTTCCTAAAATAGGTTGCTAGAGAGGCTCAGGTAAATCGAGTTTTTCATGGCTCCTCTGTTAACATTGGAGTGCTGTTTGGTTATTTTTGGCTGGTCTGGGTCCCAATGGCTGCAGGATCAATTACGTACTGCCTGTCTTCTAGTGGATTCCAGAATGTAGTGGCCTGGAAAAGGCAGACCCTTGACCTGAATATTTATGTGGTCTCAGCCAATCCATGGGGAGAATGCTCAGTATGTGGCTGAGGAAGGCACATATAGTTTAAGACCTGAAAAAGCAGGGTTCTTGTCCAGGTGGATATAACCCCTACTGAAAGGCTGCAGGCCGTCTGGGTAGTTTACCTAAAGTCTGCATGGGCTCAGTAAGAACTGGGGGGGGGGGGGCTATTTGCTGGAATAATTTGGAGCTGGCTGGATCATGGGGGAGAAATGTCCAGCCAAAAGTGAAAAGTGAACAGCAGGAAAACAATAGTTGAAGGGAGAAGGAGTAAAGGAGTTCAAAAGGGCTCATTAGGGTAAGCTAGGGGTTATCAAGGGGGTAAGTAGGGACAAATTCTATTTATTTGTTTATTTGTTTATTTATTTTACTTGTCACTTTGCTTTACCTGATGGTAACATTTATATATATAATGTGTGTGTAAATAACATTTAAAAAAAACACAAAAATGCATGCTAACAAAAGCACCATGCATTTTTCGTGATCTTCATTCTAAGAAAAAGAATTGTGATTCTCATTTTTCCCAGAATCATGCAGCTCTACTGCCTTTAGGAATTAATATGAGAAACACCAGCAAATCTATTGACTTAGCTTTAGGTGCACACTGTACAGGGGACACAGACAGTACACCACATGAAAATACTGCAGCTAGCACAATCACCTGCCTGCCTTTCAGTAAATTAGGAAGAGCGGATCTAGCTAAACTTAATACAGTGTATAGATATATATACAACACCTGGGATGCATATATATATCCTCTACAAACTGTAACTCTAACTGACTAGCCTGCCTGCCTGCTCTATCTAACTCCAAAAAATGACACTCTCTCTCTCTCTCTCTCTCTCTGTCTCTCTCTGTAAACCATCCAACAGACTACACAAAGCCAACTTCCAAACAGCTTTATATAGTGTGGGGCGTGTACTAAACCCCCCCGAGCCATAATTGGCCAAAGCCACCCTGGCTTTGGCCAATTATGGCTCTCCGTTTTTTGCGCGCTGTGATTGGCCAAGCATGCGGGTCATAGTGCATTCTTGGCCAATCATCAGCCAGCAATGCACTGCGATGCTGCAGTGAATTATGGGCCGTGACACGCCACTCGAACGGCCCAAAGTGTTTGTAATTTGACGAACGATCGAACATACGATGTCGAGTACGAAGCTCATCCCTAATCACAAATTGTAATTACGCACCCCTGTTAAACAGGGGCTGAAAAATAGGGCCTTAGGCGGTGGTGGTGATGGCACAACACTGTAAAGCCTCACAGATACTCTTGTTGATTGCAGGAACGGGCCCTGCTATGAAATATTAGATCAAAAATTGTAATTACCAAGGGTTCGGATCCCGGTCTCGGCTACATGTGAATTGAGTTTGGTGGTCTCAGCCCGGCTCCCGGTGGGTGTGCTATGCAAGGTACGCCTGTGCTTAGTACGCCCACCCCCCCCCCACAAAAAACCACCACACTTGCACGCACACGAAATTGTTTAAACACATGCACTTTGGCATGCGGTCTCTTAAAATAAAGAGAGGCGAAGGACCTACGGGGCTGGCTGGGTGGGCTAGGCCCCTCACTCCCTCATAGGGGGAGTCCCTCTGCCCCATTGGGGTCCCGTTGGGCCCCAGTTGGGCTCCCAAGAGGAGCAGGTAGGGCGGGGTGAGTAGGCCCCCCTTCACACCGCCATTGCCACCAGGGGCATGGAGAAGGATGGCGGTTGCCTCCAGGGTCTGCCTACTCCCAACTCTGCAGTCCGGCTCCTCTCTCTCGAGTTCACGCACAAAAATACACTTAAAAAAAAAAAAAAAAAAAATTGTAATTACGCGCCCCTGTCAACCACTTCAATACAGGGCTTTTATATCACCTCAATACCGGGCCTATTCTGGCACTTCTCTCCTACATGTACAAATCATCATTTTTTTGCTAGAAAATTACTCATAACCCCCAAACATTATATACGTTTTTTTTAGCAGACACCTTAGGGAATAAAATGACGGTCATTGCAACTTTTTATCTTGCACGGTATTTGCGCAATAATTTTTCAAATTTTTTGGAAAAAAATGGTTTCATGAATTAAAAAATAACAAGACAGTAAAGTTAGCCCATTTTTTTGTAAAATATGAAAGATGATATTACGCTGAGTAAAAAGATACCTTACATGTCACGCTTTAAAATTGCGCACACTCATGGAATGGTGCCAAACTTTGGTACCTAAAAATCTCCATAGGCGACAATTTGAAATGTATTATAGGTTACCAGTTTAGAGTTACAGAGGAGATCTAGTGCTAAAATGATTGCTCTTGCTCTAACGCACATGGCGATACCTCACATGTGTGGTTTGAATGGCGTTTACATATTTGGGAGGACTAACGCGTGCGTTCGTTTCTGGGCGCGAGCTACCTGGGACAGGGGTGTTTTATTTATTTTTATTATTTATTATAATTTTTTTACTTATTTTTTTTTACACTTTTTTTACATTTTTATTTTTTTGATCACTTTTATTCCTATTACAAGGAATGTAAACATCCCTTGTAATAGGAATGGTGTGTGACAGGTCCTCTTTATGGAGAGATGCAGGGTCAATAAGACCCTGCATCTCTCCTCCAGGCTGGAAATCATGAGATTGGGAAAAATAAATCACAATCTCATGCTTACTAGCCGCAATCGTGGCTTTGTTAACTTCCGGGAACCCAAGCGTGACATTATAATATCGTGCCCGGGCCTCCGACAGTCATAGAGATGACTAGTGACCATCTGGGAAGCACCAGATGGTGGCGGGAGGGGGTGTCCCCTCCCATCTTCTATAAGAACGATCAAGCGGCGGAACTTATCGTGCACAGAATCTGCATGAAATAATGATATCTGAATGATGCCTCTAGCTGCAGGCGTAATTCAGATATCCCCCACAAAGGCAAGGACGTCATCTGTGGATGTCATATGACTATGGGTGGGTAATAAAGTGGTTAAACAGGGGCAGAAAAATTGGGTCTTAGACAGTGGTGCCACAACACTATAACCCCTCACAGATTCTGTTACTGCTACAGCAACAATTTTAATTACACGCCCATGTTAAACAGGGGCAGAACAATTGGGCCTTAGGCAGTGGTGGTGCCACAACACTGCAACCCATCACAGATACTGTAGTTGAGCACAAGAATGAGCCCTGCTGCAAAATATTACAGCAAAAATTATAATTACACCCCCTGTTAAAAAGGGGCAGAAAAATTGGGCAGCGGTGGTGGTGCCCTGAAACAAAAATGTTCTTAGAAGCTATCAACATGAACATTGAGGAGGAAAAGGTAGTCACTCAGCATAACAGGATAGTCACTCAGCATAGGCAGTCTACAAGGGATCCCACATTCATAGAAAAATTATTTGGTTACATCAGCATCAGGTGCTTGGTAGCTGGTGATCCAAGACTGATTAATTTTTATAAAGGCGAACCGATCAAATGAGTCTGTGGACAGGCTACAAAGCCTCCAGCAGCACCTATCCTGATCTTGCCCCTAGGTGGTCCTGCACCATGTAAATCAGATGCTGGTGATGGTTGCTTGAACCATTTAGACCTTGGGGCTGCGGACTAAAGAATTGTCTTAAGGCATCGGTCAGACGGCCACTTTCTGCTCTTTCTGTGACTGAACGAAGCCTCAGCAACGCGTTGTCCAGCACCAGGAAGTTGTAACGTCCCTGGCTCTGGAAACGCATTGCATATACCTTTCTGCAAGACCTACCGAAGATGTTTCATCCTCTGCGAAAGATGGATAAGTTCTGCAACCTTACCCTTGTAACGTGGATAAAAAAGGGTTGCCAGCCAGTAATGATCCCTCTCCTTGAAACAACAAATCCAAGGGTCCTTTTGCAGGCTTTGCAGGATCAGGGAGGCCATGCAGCGTAAGTTTGCTGAGGCATTTGATCCAGAGTCCTCTGGGTCACTAAGGGTGACATGATCCGTAGCCACTTCCTCCCAGCCCTCCCAAGTCTACGGGTTTCTGGGGACTGAAAATGATTCCTTGAAGACTGCTGCTGATGCTGAGTGCTAGACTCCACCTCAATGCTGACACAATCCTCATCCTCCTCCTCTTCCTGTGTGATTGGCGGGCCCGCAGGAATACTATCTGGATAAAGGGGGCCTTGAGAGGTAAGGAAGTCCTCCTCTTCCTCCCTCTGTTCTGCCTCAAGTGCCCTGTCCATCATTCCGCAAAGCGTGTGCTCCAACAGGAAGACAAGAGGGACAATATCACTGATGCATGCACTGTCACTGCTCACCATCCCCATGGCCTCCTCAAATAGTGACAGGACATTGCATGCATCCTTGATCAGTAGCCACTGGTGAGGCAAAAAAAAAAAAGGCTCCCCTGACCCTGTCCTGATGCCATACTCACACAGGTACTCATTGATGTCCCTCTGCGCCATGTGCAGCCGCTGCAGCATTGCCAACGTTAAGTTACACCTGGTGGGCATGTCACAAATGAGGCGGTTCTTGGGCAGGTTGCATTCCTTTTGAAGGTCAGCCAGCCGAGCACTGGCATTATATGACCGGCGGAAATGACCACAGACTTTCCTGGCCTGCCTCAGGATATCCTGTAAGCCCAGGTACCTGCCCAAGACCCGCTGCGACACCAAATTCAGGACGTGAGCCAAACAGGGAACATGGGTCAAGTGTCCCTGTCGGAGGGCAGAGAGGAGGTTGGTGCCATTGTCGCATACAACCATTCCTGGCTGAAGCTGGCATGGCGTCAACCACCTCTGAGTCTGCCCCTGCAGAGCTGACAGAATCTCTGCCCCAGTGTGGCTCCTGTACCCTTAGCAGACCAACTCAAGCACTGCATGGCATCTTTGTGCTTGCGTAGCCCCTTGAATGCCTATGGAGTATCGCTGTTCCAAGGACAAATCTGTAGAGGAAGAGGCCATAGAGGAAAAAGTGGAGAGGGTGGAGGAGAGAGCCATGGAAGAATCACCACTACTAGCATTTTGGAGGCATTGTTGGCGGAAAAAGCTCCAACAATACTGCAACCTGTACTGCATCCTTCCAGGCTGCCAGTAAAGTTACCCAGTGCAACGTGAAAGAAAGTTAATGTCCCTGTCCATGCCTGCAGGACAATTTATATGCACCTTACCGCTGACCACCCTGTCCAATGAGGACTAGAAATTGCCTTCCACATGCCTGTAGAGAGCCGGAATGGACTTCTGTGCTAGCAATTCATCCAAGCTAGCATTAAGATGCTGAGCATGTGGATTACAGGGACTTAATTACTTTTGACGGTTTAGCAACTGGGGTAGGGAAATTTTCCTGCTACAATTGGGTTTAGGTGTACTGCTAGCAGATTGACTGCAAGTGCTTGGGACGACTTCACAGACCTTCATTCCTCTCAGCGCAGGTTTCTGAGAGGACTGACGGTATAGTGGGGTTGGAGATCCCAGCTGATGAGGAGCAAGAAGAGGTCCGCCTTGTTCTTTGGTGTCTTTTAAGTACTGTTGCCAACGGACTGCATGGGAGGCCTACATATGTCTGGTCAAGCATGTAGTGTCCAAGCGGCTGCTGTTTTGGCCACGCTTGATACACTTCAGACATATGTTGCAAACAGCAACGATGCTGGACTCGTGTCAAAAAAGGCCCACACCAAAGAACTTTTCAAAATACGCTGGGAGTCAGCAGCACCCTGCACATGCGGAGCTCTGCGGTGTGATGCAGTGGCTGCCCTTAAGCTGGCCCCTGGAAGGGCATCCTGCCTCATTGGAGATGTGCCTCTTCCTCTCTTCAATCAGGCACACACGTAGAGTCAGTGACCTCATCATTCCCTCCCTCCTCGTCACTGGAGCAAACATGGCAGTATGCTGCAGATGGGGGAACATGACTGTCAGTTTCTTGTCCTTCTTGGGCACCCCCTCTCTCTGGGCTCACGCTACTGCCTTCATCTTCAACCTGGGTACTATCATCAGAGCCTTCAAAACGCTGCTCAGCCTCCTGCAGCATGTACCCAACACTGTGGTCGAACAGTTCGGAGGACTCCTCCGCGCATGATGGTGGGGCTAGGGAAGGGGTGCCTGATGACATTGAGCCAATGGAATAGGCCGCTTTGGCAGCTGCATTGGCAGGCAAAGTACAGGTTGAAGAGAATAAGGACGGCTTTGTTATCCACTCCACCAACTCTTTTGCATGTTTTGGCTCAATAACCAATAACTCAATAACAGCCTGCTTCAGAAAAAAAGGACAAGCGTATATATATATATATATATATATATATATATATATATATATATATATATATATATATATATATATATGTATGTATATATATATATATATATATATACTAAATACACTGCAGCTGAGCTAACTGAATAACCTGCCTGCCTGCCTGCTTAATCTAAATGACACTCTCTCTTGGTCTTTTATCAGCAGCACACTACACAGGGCCGACGTGCAGGCGGCCTTATATAGTGTGGGGCATGGACTTAGTCCCCCTGAGCCATAATTGGCACCCTGCTTTTGGCCAATTATGGCTCTCTTTGCTGACGGCGCTGGGATTGGCCAAAGCATGCGGGTCATAGTGCATGCTTTGGCAAATCATAATCCAGCAATGCACTGCGATCTCACAGTGCATTATGGGGCGTTCCATGCAGCTCGAATTTGGCGCAAATGCCCCATAATGTTTGTTTTACGATGAACGAACGAACAGCCAATGTTCGAATAGAACTCATGTTCAACCCGAACATAAAGCTCATCCCTAGTGTTTATGAATCTTTTTAGAATTCTGTCATGCCTTTGCACAACAAATAATGGTTTGGGAAACAGATTAATGTACCTGTTGGAAACAGTACACCTTGTTGCAAATACTGTGTGCAGAGATGCAATGAAGCCAGATTGTCCATACAACCACTCAACCAAACATCCTTAGTAAAGCTGAGCTGCCACCCTACCACTCCAGCTGTCATTTAGGCTGGCTTCACACTGGCATATTGTTAGACATTGCATGTGATATACACCGCACTGCTGTGCAGATCCGATTCCTGCACCATTTGACAGTTCGCACTGCAATATGAAAACCAATATGGGGGTGTCATTAACTTCATATTGACATCCGCAGAGGTTCACATAGGGCAGTGTGAATTGCCTGCGAGTCCTATGTGATGCGGGAACGGGCACTCGAATCGTGCTGGTTCCCGCATTGCGCTAGTATGAACCGGCACTCAAACAACAAAACAGCCAAACAGTTTGGAAGCTGGATGGGAATTAAGAGACACTAGTTCACCATTAGGTCTAGGGATGGGCCAAACACCCCCCGGTTTGGGTTCAGTTGGCACCAGAACATGTGAACAGACAAAAAATTTGTGCGAACATGCAAACACAAACATGAAAAATCAAAAGTGCTAATTTTAAAGGCTTATATGCAAGTTATTGCCATAAAAAAATGTATGGTGACCTGGGTACTTCCCCATGGGACATGTATCAATGGAAAAAAAAGGTTTCAAAACAACCGTTTTTCAGGAGCAGTGATTTTAATAATGCCTAAATTGAAACATTAAAAATGAAATATTATTTTAAATATTGTGCCTGGATGGTCCACTTGGTCTTCCGATAAAGTGGCACATCTGTCTAATGTTGTTTACTGACCGGCAGCAAAATGACATTTTCTAAAAGGAAAAAATTTCATTTAAAATTGCTTGCGGCTGTAATGTATTGCCGGATGCCTGCAATATAGATTCAAATCAGGGAAAGAAACTCCACACCAAAATTTTAAAAAATCTGCGTGGGGCCCCTAAAATCCATATTAGGCCCTTAGGGTCTGGTATGGATTTTAAGGGGAAATCCATGCCGAAATAAAAATAAATGGCGTGGTGTCCCCCCCAAAATCCCCACCAGACCCATATACGAGCAAGCAGCCTGGTAGGCCAGGAAAGAGGGGGGAGAGTGAGTACCTTCTGAACCATACCAGATGCTTGCTCTCAACATAGGAAGAGTGTTTGACCCCACAACCCTTGCCTGATAGCTATGGAGGTCTTCGGATGGTGGGCTTATCAGAATCTGGACCCCCACAAGGCCATGGTTGTGGGGACCCCAAAGCACCCTCCCCATGTTGAGGGCAAGCAGTATGACGTGGTTCAGGAGGGAGGGGGGCACTCAGATAAGGGTCTGGTATGGATTTGGGGGGACCCTATGCCAATTTTTTTTTATTTTGGTGTGGAGTTCCCCTTAAAATGTACACCAGACCCAAAGGGCCTGGTATGAACTGGGGGGGGGGGGGCATGCTGTTTTTTTCTTAATTCTGCCATAGGGTTCCCCTTAACCGCTTCAATACACTGTATTGTATACTCTACACTGCCTGGACTGTATATATAGTCTACACTACACTGACTACAATGTGTGTGTATCTATATACTGTATATATACACTAAACTGCCTGCATCCCACTAATAATCCTATATATGGCAGCCATGTAAGCAGCCTTATATAGTATGGGGCATGGACTTAGCCCCCTGAGCCATGATTGGCTAAAGGAAAACTGCCTTTGGCCAATTATGGCACTCACAGCAAAGCTCTCAGTGATTCGCTAAAGCATGCAGGTCAGATGTTTGAGTCAAAATTATGTTCAACTCAAACATCTGGACCATCCCTAATTAGGTATTTTTTTTTCTTGTGAATGACCGCAGAAAGTAAGTGGATCCATAGGACTGACATTTAAAAAGTGCAGTGCTGAAAATAGACCGTGTTGCTAGTACAATACCAGCAAAAAAACGCTTGTTAAATAGTGTAGACTTTGAAACTGGTAATATTCACATGTACCAATATAAAGTGCAAAGTGTTAAGCCTGGTACACATGATCGGATTTTCTGTATGTAGCGCTTACCCCCGAAGGAGCCGCTGGATTGTTTTGGGATCGGCAAATTAAGTTACCCCAGCTTGGTCTAGGGATGCACCAGAAGGATCTACTGTAGCAGTAAACGGAGGTCCACACAGTCAATAAAGATTTTCTCAATGCTTTAATTCCAGGCCAACATTAGCCAACATCAACTTTGGTGAAGGAAGAATAGGTTGATGAGGGAAGAAAAACTTTCGAATGTCAGGGCAGATCAGCCCTTAGCAGCACAAACTTTCACACGTCGCCACTCCTATGAGACTGAGTGGGTAAGGTGCCTCTCACACAGACCTGGCAGTCGAGGCACCACCTCGAATCTTGGCTGGGAGGAACAGGTCTCTCTCCCAGGCCCGGCTCTAGGCCTCTGCCACAGTTAATTTGGATAGACTAAATGTGCGAACAGAGCGAATCCTCCCAGTAGTTTCTCCGCATAGGTCACCGGGCGGCAATAGAGCGTACCTGCCAACATCCAGGTCACCGAATCCTCATCTGGGATTCTCTTAAGCTTCGGGGACCCAGTAAATCACTGGGGCCCCTTGATTCTTGTCTCCGACTGAGACTCAGGAAGGCCCAGGAACCTAGCCTGGCAGGCCGCGCCGTCGGGGTCCATGGGCGCGCACACCCTGAAGGTGGATCCTGCACCCCGAGTCCGGGACCCCGCACTGGTGAAGAAGAAGAACCCCGAAGCACTGACCTAGGTCCCAGATATACCCCTCCCCAGCATGCCCAGCGAGGAGAAAACTCTCCAATTGGCTGCTGAGGAAGACTTCATCTGCCACAAATCCCGCTGGCTCCCACTGCTGGCCAAGGATAAAACGACATCCCCCAGAATGCAGTCCGAGCCAGTGGACCTTTCCGGAATGACATAGGTCAATAACCTAGACAAATCACAACTGGGCGCAACTTAGCTCTCCCAGTCCAACTAGTTTTAAACGCAGCACCCATGTAAAAAATAAGGGGGTGCTACATGTAGACCAAGTCTCTGACTTTTGTCCGAAGGACGTTGGCCATGAACTGGTATTGCATACTAACGGCAAAGAATTGTTGGCCAACAAATACAAAACTACATGGTTTTTCATCTATCTAGCAACTTCCTTTAGACAACTTCTGCTATTGTTGTGTTATGGTTAGCATTGCTTCTGAGCATGCATGTTTGTACTTTGGATTTTTTTTCCGACAGACTTGTGTACACACTGTCGGATAATCCGACATCACACATTTGTTGCTGGAAAATTTTAAAGCATGCTATCCCACATTTGTTGTGGGAAATTTTGACAACAATTGTCCTATTATCCTGCCATCACACAAATTCCTGTTGGAAAATCTGATCAGTGTACAAGGCTTTAGAACCATGCAAACGGATGACACCTGATTTGATAGCTCTTATAACAAAAATATTTACGACCCCCATAGGCTATCTACATAGTAATAGTTAAACTATCCTCTATGTAAGGGTTGGGAAAAACTCTAAGTCTGGGGCTACACGTTCTCTACTCATGCCCCCTATTCAGTTGTGAGAGGACAGGGGAAATTTTTTTTTTATATATATAATAATATTAAGGGGCCGTGTTATAGTAGATGGAAGTAGAAACTAAGAGACTAAGGAATAAACCTCGGTGCAATAAAGGCTCTGTGGTAGACCTTGGTGGACTGTGGAAGACTATTAAAGGGGCGCTAGTCGAGCTGTAAGTCATACCAAGGGAAGTAAGGGAGCCGCCTATCATCTATCTAGCTACACGTGCCAATCGCAAGTGAACCTCAAATTTTCCATGGACTCTATACACTAGAAAGGCGTGACTGGTGTGCACAAAAATGTAGTAGGGATCGCAAAGTACCCCCCCCCCCCCCCCCCCACTATAAGCTAAGTGCTTACCCCCCAGCTTACTCTATCAATATATACAGATAAGCGCAATGAAGCCAATTGTAACTGAGGAGAAGATAATAGACCGTCAAACTGGGGAAAAGAATCAGAAAAGCGAAGACTACTATGTCCAGGATGTCAAGTAGATCAACAAGGGGAGGAGCCCTAAAAACACCAGGTAGCTCGGCAGCAATAAGCTCCATTAGACAATACATGTCCCAAGGGGGAAGCTCAAGAAATAACAGCTCACCAAAGACACCACAAGCAAAAACAGATAAAAAGATAGAGGAAAAAAAAGCTCTTACCCCAACTCAAAGGGGAGCAATGGAGGAATCAAGAGAAGAGGGGACTAGTGAGAACGATTCAGAGACAAGTAAAATGGAGGAGCTGAGGCAAGATGAACAAACTACAACCAAGGGGGACATGGAAAGAATGATGGTGCGACTAGAAAATGTGATCAAGGGAGAAATCCAAAGCCTTAGAACTGATTTAGGACACCTGTTATCTAGGGTAGAGACGCTATAAGAACGATCGGAGATCCAAGACCAAGAGACAATTACATTAAGGGAGCGAGTAGTCCAGATACAAATACAACAAAGGAACATACTGTACAAGTTGGAAGATCAGGAAAATAGATCTAGAAGACAAAATCTGAGATTTAGAGCAGTCCCAGAAGACAAAGATGAAGACCTGTGGAAAATAATGGGGACAATATTAAATCCGATATTGGAAAAAACACCGGAAAACCCTATTAGGATAGAGAGGGTCCATCGTATAGGAAAATACAAAAGAATGGACACAGAAAGGCCTAGGGACGTTATAGTTAGATTTCATTCCTTTGGAGAGAAGGAGGAACTATGGAAGAAACTGAGGGACCACCTGCCCCTAGCCTATGGAGGATCTACCTTACAGGTATATGCAGATTTATCTGCAGAGACCATCTCTAGGCGCCAGCTCTTAAAACCTCTCTTAGTACAGCTAGTAGACCAAAATATTAAATATAATTGGAGATTTCCGGCGTGCCTAGTAGCGACAAGAGAAGGAAAATCAGCGACTCTACGGTTCCCAGAAGACTTAAGCAAATTTTGTAATAGAATGGACATTCAGATACCAGATCTACCTGGATGGACTTAAAAAGGGAGCACTAACAAAAGGAGGGAGGATTGGAGAACGAGAGAAGGAAATCCTTGCTATCCCTGGGAAAATATTATACCCCCATAGATTAGGGATAGGGGCTATACGTAGGTCCCACCCCCGGGGTAAAAGAACCAAGGGGAGATGTTTGGTTCTGAGGCCTCTAGATGGCCATTTAGGAGGGGGGGTAGGGGGAGGGTATGGGAAGGGGAGGGGGGGAGGGAGAAGGATGGGGGGGAAAGAGGAGAGGGAAGGGGGGGGGGCGGGAACCACCTCACCAAAATCGCTAGGAAAAGGGAGGAGACAAGATAAGACAGGATGCCGATAGTGAATTGTATATCATATAATGTAAAAGGCCTTAACAGTCCAGCTAAGAGACACAAAGTGCTGAAAGAATTGAAAAGAATGAAAACGGATATCGCTTTTATTCAGGAAACCCACCTAACATTAAGCTCAAATGTCAAGCTACATTCGGTGGAATACCCTACTACGGGGACACGGTCTTAAAACGCGCCAGGGGGGTGGCCATTGTAATAGCCAAAAGGGTAAGATTTCAGCTATTGGATAGATTAACGGACCCCGAGGGAAGATTTATCTTTTTAAGCGGAAAATTAGAAGATATGGAATGTACCTTAGTAAACATCTATTCCCCCAATACTAATCAGATAACATATCTAATAGAAATCCTGAGGAAATTAGAGGAGTTCAAAAAAGGGAGGATAATCCTAGGAGGAGATCTAAATCTCTGCATGGACCCTATAATAGATAAGTCAGCCCAGTTAGCCCAGACAGCAGAAACCAATTACCCTCAACCAAGAAATTTAAAAAATTTAAAAAATAGTCTTTTCAGAAGTCAACTGATGGATACATGGAGAGTAATGAATCCAGAGACCCGGGACTATACCTTTTATTCCCCGCTACATGGAAGTTACTCACGTATAGATTATATCCTTGTAGACCATCACTTACTGGAAAGTGTGGTGGGGGCAAGGATAGAACCTATTACGATATCCGATCACGCCCCAATAAGTATCTCACTAAATATCGTAGGTAAGCAGAGACCACCATTAAGTTGGAGGCTCAATGAGGAATTAGTGATAAACCCTGCCAGCTTAACCAGAGTTAAAAAGGAGCTAGAGGAATACTTTCAACTAAACGATACAAGTGAGGTATCGAAAGCAACATTATGGGATGCTCACAAGGCTCTAATTAGAGGAATTCTGATATCTGAAGGAGCAAGGAAAAAGAAAGAAAAGAACCTACATAAGAATAATGTAATAGCCGAGATATGGAAGCTAGAACAAGAACATAAAAAAGGGGGAAACCAAAAAAATTATATCTGGAATTGGTTAATAAACGCAACGAACTTTAAGAACTCCTTTTTCAGGAAACAAAAAGAGAATTTCATCTGATCGCAAAAGAAAGATATAGGTGGGGAAATAAAACCAGTAAACACCTAGCAAGGATGGTACAGAAAAAGAAATCAAAAAACTATATTGAAAAAATTAAAAATGAACAAGGAGAGGAGGTATACACAACAAAAAATATAGCTGAAGCCTTTAGAGCCTACTATGAAAAATTATACGCAGTTAAACAGAAAAAATGGGAAAAAGAGGAAAAGAAAAACAAAATTGTAGACTTCCTACAACAGACTTCCTTACAACAGTTAACCCGACAAGAGCGTTAGTAATGGATAGACCTATCACAGAAAATGAGATACAGACAGCTCTAGCAGGCACGGCATCGGGTAAAAGCCCAGGCCCGATGGCCTTACAGCCCCATATTATAAACAATGTAAAGAGATTCTTATCCCACGATTATGTCAATATTTTAATGGTCTTGGAAAGGACTATACTCTTAGTAGAGCAGCCGCGGAGGCAACCATAACGGTTATTCCAAAGGAAGACAAGGACCCCAAAATATGCTCAAGCTACCGGCCAATATCGTTGCTGAACTCAGATCTAAAACTGTTCGCAAAGGTACTGGCCGAGAGGGTTAAACAAGAGATGATAGGTCTGATCCATCCAGACCAGACAGGATTCATCCAAGGCAAAGAGGGGAGAGACTATGGGGTTAGGGCCCTCCTCTTAATTTACAAAATGAAGGCCCAGAGACTCCCCAGTCTACTCCTGTCGATTGATGCTGAAAAAGCGTTCGACAGGGTAGACTGGGGATTCATGATACAAACCTTGGAAACTATGGGATTTGGGCAGAAGATGCTGGAATGGATCGGAGCCTTATATCAGGCTCCAACAGCGAGAATAAAAATTAATGGTGACTTGTCCCGCCCCTTTACGATGAAAAATGGTACAATACAGGGGTGCCCTTTGTCACCACTGCTGTTTGTACTATCGATAGAGCCCCTACTATCTAGGATCCGCAAATGTCCGGAAATAACAGGAATTAAAATAGGAAGTGAGGAGCACAAATTGTCTGCATTTGCAGACGATGTGCTCTTTTACTTAACCAACCCGAAATCCTCAATCCCGAAGCTCCTAAACCTATGTAGACATTATGGGGAGTTCTCCAACTTTAAAATAAATACTATTAAAACTGAAATACTTAATATAGGGGTATCCAAGAAAGACGCGCAAATTTTAAGAAGTGAGTACAAATTTCAATGGGTAAAAGAGCTGAAATATCTCGGGATTCAGTTGGCAAATACGGGAAAAAAAATATACGAAATAAATTTCATCCCACTATTGGAAGAAATTAAAAAGGAAATAAATAGAGTAAAAAATAGGTCAATTTCATGGACAGGACAAATTAATTTCTGTAAAATGGTTCTGATACCAAAAATCCTTTACAAGATCCAGATGATTCCCATTAAACTACCAAAACGACTGCTGCAAATCCTTAAAAAGCAAATAATGAATTATATTTGGAGAAATAAGAAACATAGGATATCACTCCAGACCCTTAGGCAGACTAAAAATAAAGGGGGACTAGCAGTCCCTGATATTAAAAAATACTACGAAGCAATAATTTTCTCGAGAGTAGTGGAATGGGCTAAAAATAACAGAGAAAAAAGATGGGTTAGCCTTGAAAATAAATTAGCAAAGGTGAGACTAGATACAATAATATGGAACCCACCCCAATTTAGGACACTAGACACGGATACACATGAAATCACAAGAAATGCACTCAAAATTTGGGATTTAATACAAAAAAAAATTAGTAGGAATTATAATTCACCTTTTATATCACTAAAGGATAATGATTATTTTCCACCGGGGAAGCTTGAAGTGGGGGGGAACTGGGTCATAAATGACAGGGCACAATTAAAAGATGTAATGCATCAAGGGCACTTACTTACACTAAGAGATCTTGAACAAAAAGAAAATCTCATGTTAATTAATAACTGGAGGTACCAGCAATTAAATCACTTCATACAAACTTTGCCTCAACCAATAAGAGATATAGATCAGCTCTCAGAGGTAGAAAAACTATGCATTAAGGAGAATACAAAAGGAACTATATCAAAATTATATAAGATTTTATTACAGATTGATGAACCAGAAGTACCTCCATTTATTAAAAATTGGGAAAGGGAATTAGGGCTACATAAAGACAGAAGCACAATAGATAGAATTTTAAAGCTAACCCACTCCTCGGCAGCCGATAGCAGGATGGCCGAAATGAACTACAAATGTCTATCAGGCTGGTATATCACACCTGCTAAGTAAATTTAAGAATGGAAAATCAGCAGATTGCTGGAGGGGCTGCAAATCCCCCGGAACAATGGCTCATCTATGGTGTGAGTGCCCTAAGGTTGAAAGATATTGGTGTAGCATCCTAGGGCTGGTGGAGGATATCACGAAGATAAAAATCAAAAAAGATCCGTGGACGGTTCTCTTCCATGGAGGAGAGGAAGGGGTTAAAAAATATAAAGAATCCCTGGTCCCTCACTTATTAAATTCAGCTAAGAGGTTGATACCCAGGAAGTGGCAGGAAACAGAGTGCCCAATAGTTTGGGAATGGATTGACGCCGTGGAAGAAACATACAGAATGGAGGATATTTGTAACAACTTAGAAGAAAATAGTGGAAATAAAAAATGGGATAATTGAAAAACCTTTAAAAAATCATGGAGCTACGCAGAAAATGTAAGGCCTCGTACACACGATGAGATATGTCCGCTCAAACTTGTCCGACGGACAGTTTAGAGCGGACATGTCTCATCGGATTTCGGTCCGATGGCGTGTACACACCATCGGATCAAAATCCCCACCGGCAGACAGCGTGGTGACGCGGCGGTGACGTTGACGCCGCCACGTCACCGCTACGTCACGCACCAGGAAGTAAACACTTCCGCGCGCATGCATCGGATCCATTCACAGGATACGACGCATGTGCGGGAGGATATGTCCGCTGGTTTCCCGTACTAACCAGCGGACATATCCGACGGACAGGTTTGTAGCGGACAAATTTCAAAGCATGCTTTGAAATTTGTCCGATGGACAAACCTGTCCGCTAGCCCATACACACGATCGGATTTGTCTGCTGAAACGGTCCATCGGACCGTTTTCAGCGGACAAATTCGATCGTGTGTACGCGGCCTAAGAGTAGAAAGGTAAAGAATAAAGTGAATATGTGAAATCATTTGACAAGGGAAAGCGATATGGTGAGGTGGGGGGGAGGGGGAGGGAGATAAGGGTAGAATACAGGAGGGGAGAAAAGTAATGGTAGACCTCATAGAATATCCAACAAACGTCCCCTGAGAGGGGAAAAGGAAAAGGTCAATATATACAAAAATCATTTATTAAAAAAAAAAAAAAGACTAATCCACAAATGATGCAAACCTGTTACAGAGACATAAATAAGCATCATATCATGAGCTGGTCTCTAGCGCCTGGTCAAAGCTGAATGTGGACAAAAAAAAAAAAAAAAGAACCATGCAAACTGGGTGACTAACCCACCTGTGAATAAGAAACGAAAAATGCAAACAGCCGTTGTATATTAAACAGTTCAAATGAAAAAGGATGAAGGTATGGATCCATTAAATTTGGATCTGGCTCAGGACCTTTAGAGGAGATCTCTCCAACAGAACCCACAGAAGCACAACTACTGAATTACTGAACTATTAAAAATTAAACTGTCAATTATTAATAGTTGTCAACAGTTAGTTTATCGCTTTTCTTACACCAGGCATGTACAAAGTCTGACCCGTGGACCAATTGCGGCCCGCATTCAAGTTTCAAATGGCCCCACTGGTATTTTGGCTATATATACCTTTTGTGGCCCCCAACAAATCCCCAGTGCTGCGGGGGCCACAAAACATTAATATGTAAATTCCTGTTGTCTCTGAGTGGAAGGAGGGGATGGGTACTGCCAGATTACACAGAGCGGAAATCTCCTGTGTACCCAGCGATGAGTCTCACACACACAGTCCCAGGATTGGACCACTGTCCTGTCTATCACTGTGTGTGAGGAGATTGTGGCGCTGTGTAATCCAGCACTGATGAGGCTGCAGATACGCAAGGATGTGCAGGCAGCATTAATGGGGAGGCTGCTGCAATAATAGGCAATGGAGAGGCTGCTGATGGGCACTGTGCAGGCTGCATTCATTTGCAATAGAGAGGCTGCTGATTGACTCTGTGCAGGCTGCATTAATTTGCATTGGTGAGGCTGCTGATGGGCACTGTGCAGGCTGCATTTATTTGCAATGAAGAGGCTGCTGATGGGCAATGTTTAGGCTGCATTAATTTGTAATGGTGAGGCTGATGATGGGCAATGTGCAGGCTGCATTAATTGTCAATGGTGAGGCTGCTGATGGCCAATGTGCAACCTGCATTAATTGACAATAATGAGACTTCTGATGGGCAGTGTGCAGGCTGCATTAATATGCAATGGAGAGGCTGCTTATGTGCAATGTGCAGGTTGCTTTAATGGGCAATGGAGAGGCTGCTGATGAGCACTGATTAGGCTGCATTGATGGACTGTGACCCTTATTTTGCTTCAAAGTTCTTTATTGGAAATGGAAGTTTTTTTCCTGAAACTTCCCTCTTAAAATGAAGGTGCGTATTATATGTCGATAAATACAGTATATCCAAATAACACGTGCAAGCTCATCCATAGAAATAACAAAGAAAATAATTCAGCGCTGGAACCCACACAACAAACAAACTAAAAATTGCAAGCCAGCACTTAAAGGTAAATTCAAATAAAACACCTCAAAACATATGACGATAAAAGTAGTGCAGCGCAAACAAACACTTAATTAAGTATACAATAGAAAAAATATGCATATAATAGAAAAAAGAAAAGTCCATAAAAAGTGCTCAGTGCTTATATGATCCAAATCTGGAAAAATATGTACGTGATCCAAGAGAGTGATATTCAGAAGAAACCTCCACCAATCAGCAGGAATGGCCTCTCACCTTGTACCTTCGACCTACTACAGGTCACAGAGCGTGTGATAGAGAACCTCCTGTTCTCAAAGGTACAGCAAGCAGATACAGCAACTAGACTTCAATGAGACTTCAATGGTGACAGACTCAGGAATGGAGTGAGGCAAACAGGGCATGAAAACAAAAGAAAGGAGATCTAGTGCTCTCTGAAGCCAAAACTCTATAAATTTATTCAAGCGATAAAAGACAAACACTCACTGTAGAAGCACTCTGGAGCGAGTGCGACAAACAAAGCATAAAAACAGATCAGCATAAACCAGCATAGATCTCACATAGGTGGACGATCGCGGGTGACGTCACACGTGGCTCCTCCCCCTCGTACGTCGTTACGTCCCTGGGGCGGGACTTCATCAGCGTGGGGTATGGAAAAGCAGCGTGCAGACGTCCCACTGTCTGACCCTAATATAGCCTGCGGCTGCCATGACAACAATGGCAGCACAACACCGCCCTCTCTGCTCAAAACTTTATTACACCACAACAATGCCAGTGCAATAGAAAAGCACACCCAGCATCGCAAAGATTAAAGGTGCAGAGCAAGGGCACATCGCTAAGTAGACCAGAATAGAAAGTTTACATAAAGAATTTTAAATAATAAACATTTAATATTATGACGTCAGCCGCAATCGCACACCCAGTACAATTATACAAAAAGATCAATTAATTTTCAATATAGACTCCTTATCACTAATCGTCACCCCCAAACCCAGAGAGGGAGACATTGTTACCAGGAGATATTGGACCATATTACATGGCCCAAACGTCATGAAAACCATTAACCATTAGCAATACTTTTAAGATACCATAAAAATATATAAAAGGTATAATAATAATAAAAATACATAAAAAATAGATAAACAATATATATATAAACCATTATCTATTCGAAATAAAACAATTAAGATCAAACTCGACATTGAGGCCAGCTGGGGAAGATACTTTGGTTTCATATATCCAGAAGGATTCACGCCGACTCAGTTGGCGGATATAATGCCCCCCTCGCCAGTGCTTAGACACTTTCTCGATGCCCCAGAACTTTAACTTTTTGGGGTCTTTCTGATGGAATTGCTTAAAATGTTTAGATACACTATGGTTTCTATTACCCCTCAAAATGTTACCAATGTGTTCCCCTATTCTCACATGTAATGCTCGTGAGGTGCGGCCAACATATTGCAAGCCGCACTCACATTCGAGCATATAGACTACGCCGATGGTATCACACGTAATCAGCTGCTTGATGGGATATTCTACATGGGTCACATTGGAACAAAAGGTCTTCATTTTCTTAGTCTGCTGTTTAACATGCTTACACGTTGCGCAGCGACCACACGCATAGAAACCTGTCAAAAAATCAAAAAGCTTGGGCTGTGCCACCACCGGTGGGTCAATCACCCCAGGAGCAAGGCTATCCCTCAATGAGGGTGCCTTTCTATAGATGAACTGAGGGCGATCTGGAAGGACTGGCCCCAGGACGCCATCACCTTTTAAGATAGGCCAATGCTTTGCCACTATTTTTTCAAATTTCTTGTGCTGGATATTAAAATCCAGCACCATTTTGAAATTAGCTTGTTCTTTAGTTGCATTGAGAGGTTTATCTGCTACGATAGCACTTCTATCTAGGGCTCTTACTTTCTCAATCTCTTCTAGAATTAAAGGGCGAGAATAACCTTTAGATATAAAACGAGCAGATAATTCCTGAGATTGGACCAGGTAATCTGACTCCAAAGTACAGTTCCGGCGCAGTCTCACAAACTGCCCTCGCGGAATATTGCACAGCCATAGGCGATGATGGCAACTAGTTAGAGGGATATACCGGTTACGATCAACTGTCTTGAAATAATTTTTGGTAAGGAGAACATTGTCTGATTTGAAAATTTCTAAATCAAGGAAATTAATCTTGTCATGGGAAACTGTCCAGGTCAAAACTATATTCTTATTGTTAGAATTAAGCTTATCCATGAATTGCTGCAACGAAGGCAAATCACCCTCCCACACCATGATAAGGTCATCTATGTATCTACGGTAGCACAGCAACTGAGGTGGTGCTGGGGGATTCCTTGGGGGCCACAAAAGATACAAATAAAACCCCCAAGCTCATTTCACAACACACAGCCACAAAGGCAAGATAATTCTTCTTGGGCAGTGTATTAGTGCTCAGACAAACAAACGTTGACCGAATTTTAATGGTTCAATGAATGTCAGGCAAAATGATCGGCCCTCACGCATTTCACTTCATCAAATCTGGCCCTCTTTGAAAAAAGTTTGGACACCCCTGGCTTACACTATGATTTGATTCACTGACCCTGAAAAAGTACACATATCAATCAGGTATTCTCATTTTAATATTCATTCGCTGCCTGTTCGTTTTGTGTCAGAGACTCAGGAAGTTCTAAAGCCAAAGACAATTCTCCTTTACAGAAAACCTGTACTCAGAAAAATATGGAAGCTTTTTTGATGAGCAAAAGTCACTCACATATAGATGTACAAAAGATAATCAAAACAACCATTGGTTACCCACAAAATTAATCAGATTAAACAAAAATAAAATCCTGATTTTTTTTTTTAGTAGAACTTTTATAAATCACTGCAGTATGGTCTGGGATGAGCACAGAAACATTTAGGACAAAGTAATTTCTTTCACAGATTAAACATATTACATATATTGACTTAATGCTACCATGGAGTGTAGAATTGAACAGCAATGATATTTGTTGTAGCTTGACCCGCATCTGCTTCAAAAGTACAGCAACTAGCTGAATGCTCTTGTGTGCCCATACCCAACTTTATACAGTTAATGATGGTACATTGGATAGAATTGTAGGGTTGTTGCCCAGTGACATTCTTGTGGATTACAAAGAGTGACTCCCCAGGGCTAGAACTGAGCTCCAGTAGTAATCGGCGTGCGCTCCTAGCAGTAGGACGTACAGCTCCTGGAGCCAGATAGGCAGGGTTTTCCTCCTCTTGCCCCCGCTGTCAGACTCTGCTCTGGGCCATGATCCACCTCCCCTGGTTCTCCCCTCCTTCCAGGAATCACCGGAGCCTCAAGGTAAGCCCCTGACACAGGGCACTGAGCATTTTCTTCCACCCCTCTTGTTCTTTTCAGGACAAGACGCAGCAGCGGCCCCCGTGCTCCGTACCCCCTCTTTTATTCCCTGATACCATCATCCTCACATCATCCCCACATAAGGCATCCCTCCACCACCTCTCCCCTCAATTTCCGTCGCCTCTGGGTGATTTTTTTTCTCAACCGCGCCAGCTTGGTCACAATCGCGGCAGCCACTTCACCCGCGGCCTGGCGGCGCACCGCTCCACACCCCCCGCAATCACTATTAAACACCCTAAAATGCCCAGCAAGCCCCCCCTACCCCATAAGAGTACCTGCTCTCCCCGATTATCGTCCCAGTCTTACCCAGCAGCACCGATCCACTTAGGATCACAGCCCCCATCCTGGATCCTGCTGCAGGATTGGCAGCCATCTTGCTACACCCAGCCCCACTCTCCCCTGTCCCAATACTATTAGTACTTGATCCAGGGTTCGTCCGATCGCCTCTCAAGGGGTCAGGAAGGAATTTTTTTGCCCTGCCGCAGTATATTGGCGTAGCACTTCCAGGTTTTTTTTTGCCTTCCTCTGGACCAAGCCAAGAGAGAGGATTCAGCGAATCCTTGAATCACCACCCCCCCCCCACCTCCCTGGTGTTTGGCGACCATGGTTAATCTGCAATATTCTGCGGAAACCATTTGGGATCTGAGGCGATTTGTCGCAATATTACCTGCCGTCACCAAAAAAGCCCTAAGAAGTCTGCGACTTTTGAGAAACGATCGAAGATCGACTATCAAAAATCGCAGCCATTTATCCCAGCCAAAGCACATATCATTTGCTTTGATCAACACAAGATCGGCAGTAAAACACTGATTAGAAATCCATGATTTCATATTGCAATACGATTTAGACTGCCTCTTTATTACAGAGAGCTGGCTCACAGCCGACTGTAACACCATTCTAGGAGAACTGGTGCCAGAAAATTACCATATCATAACGGAAAACAGAATAGGGCAAAGAGGAGGAGGCCTGGCAGTGATCCACAAGACTCATCTTGCAATCACTAAACTAGTCCTTTAAAACCCTCTTCCATTGATGGAAACGCTTACGCTGCAACTACAAACAAACTCCCAGGAGACTGTCCGGATTTTACTCTGCTATAGGCCACCAGGCCCAAAATCGCAGCTGTTACTATCATTGATGGACTTTATCTCAACGTATACCCTTAACGTATACCCTTAATGGCAAACACCTTTTGCTGCTCGGGGATTTCAACCTCTGGGCCAACTCCCCACAAGACCCGTTTGCCGACGCCTGCAACGACCTGCAACGACCACCTGGAAGGATTAGGGCTACAACAACTAGTATGTGGGCCCACACATGCTTCAGGGGACACACTCGATCTTATTTTCAGACAAGCGCTGGAAATAAAAATCCTGGAAAATGAACCATTGCCATGGACAGATCACCATGCAATTAAATTCATTATTTCTGATTTCCCTCCCTTAACAAAAACATCTAATCCAGTGACAACACACGGGACTAGATGTCAGAAGAAGCTCCACTCGGAACACTTCAAAGCCACGTTAAGGAAAAAAATAAAAACAATTCAGCCGCATCAAACGGCTGAAGAAACACTGGTTGCCATAAACACAGCCCTAGTCAGCTGACTTAATAGCACCGAAACGTAAAACCCACATCCGGAAAAACAACGCAGGCTGGTTTAAGAACCAACTGTTGTCACTGAAGCAAGAGCGCAGAAGGGCGGAAGCTGCCTGGAAAAGAAGCTCTTCAGATGAGAACCTCACCATCTACAAGGCAACAACTAGAAAATACCACAAAGAAATTTTCAAGGCCAAGAAAAACAATTTTTCTGAGGCTATCAACAGTGCCCTAAATCGCCCCCGCGAACTCTTCAAGCTGGTCACATAGACCATGAATCCAGGATGTCTTGAAGCCCCCAATTCGGATTCACAAGAATTTTGCAATGAATTATCGGATTACTTCATTAATAAAATTGAGGGCATCTGGCAAAGCATTTCGCAAAACAATTCCCCACCTAGCCCTCCCAGCAATGATTTACACCACACTTGCAGTAACTCACCACAACCAGGTGAGTTCACACTGGAACCCATCCAAGCCACTAAAAATATTATCGGCGCTCTGCGTAACAGCACTGCGCCGAATGATATTATCCCCACTAAACTGATGAAGTAATGCGCCGACATCCTGGCACCTCCTATCACGCAGCTGATTAATCAATCCTTCAGGGAAGGCATAGTGCCCTCCCAGCTAAAGGAGGGCATAATCCGACCCATCCTGAAGAAACCCACCCTGGACCCCAAGGATCCACTCCACCGCCGGCCCATAACAGGCCTAAATGTTCTCTCCAAGGTAATGGAAAAAGTAGTGGTACAACAGTTGCAACAGCATCTAGATACCCACAATCTACTTGATCCATTTCAATCAGGTTTCCGGCCCGGACACAGGACGGAAACAGCATTGCTAAATATATGGGACGACGCTCTCGAGGCCGCAGACGAGGGAGAATCTTGTCTTCTTGTTCTGTTGGACCTAAGCGCCCCCTTCGACACAGTAGACCACAAGCTTCTATTGACTCGGCTAGCCGAAGTAGCCAAAGTCGCGATCTATCTTGGTTCTCCTCTTTTTTGGAAAACCGATTGCAAATAGTGAAGTTAGGACCTCTCTGTCGCCTGTGTTATTCAACATCTATCTTCGTCCTCTTTTTGAAATCATTAGTAGTGTTGAGCAGAATATGCCATATTCGATTTTGCGATATATCTCGAATATATAGTCGAATATTCGAGATATATTCGCTAAATGCGAATATTCGTGATATTTTTTGGAAATGAAATGATTGCGAAATTTCGCTATTGCGAATGCGAATGCGAAATTTCGAGAAATGCGGAAGGAGCACTCTGATTGGCTCAGAATGTTCGTGATATTTTATAATACAAAATAATTGCGAAATTTCGAGAAATGCGGAATGGAGCACTCTGATTGGCTCAGAATGTTCGTGATATTTACAATACAAAATAATTGCGAATATTCGGCAAATGCGGAAGGAGCACTCTGATTGGCTCAGAATATTCGTGATATTTTATAATACAAAATAATTGCGAAATTTCGAGAAATGCGGAATGGAGCACTCTGATTGGCTCAGAATATTCGTGATATATTACAATACAAAATAATTGCGAATATTCGGCAAATGCAGAAGGAGCACTCTGATTGGCTCAGAATATTCGTGATATTTTATAATACAAAATAATGGAGCACTGCGAAATTTGATATATTACAATACAAAATAATTGAATATTCGAAATGCGGAATGGAGAATATTCATATTTTATAATACTCTGATGCGGAATGGCTCAGAATATTCGTGATATTTCACAATACAAAATAATTGCGAAATTTCGAGAAATGCGGAATGGAGCACTCTGATTGGCTCAGAATATTTGTGATATATTACAATACAAAATAATTGCGAATATTCGGCAAATGCGGAAGGAGCACTCTGATTGGCTCAAAATATTTGTGATATTTTATAATACAAAATAATTGCGAATATTCGTCAAATGCGGAAGGAGCATTCTGATTGGCTCAGAATATTCGAGATATTTTATCGAAATTTCACAAAATGCGAATGAGAAATTGATTGCGGAATTTCGACAGTAACACTCTGAAATCGAATATATGTGTTATTTTAGCTAAAAACAATATTGCGAATTTCTCGAAAATGATCGCGCGATATCGCTATTGCCTAATAATCGCATTGCGATTTTTCGGCAATATAAAATGATCGCTGCAGCTACTCGGCCCAAGGTCTCTAATCATACCAGTAATGCTTTTATACGTCGATGGGGATCTCTAGGATGTGATCTGTTCTAAAAAAAAATTGAAAAAATACGAATATTCGAAATAGCGAATATTCACCGCGAAATTCGGAATATATCGCGAATACTCGAATATGCCATATTCGAGCCGAATATTCGCAATACGAATATTCGTGAGCAACACTAATAATTAGCAGTCAGAAACTGCTCTATCACTCATATGCAGATGATACGCAACTGTATTTCCGCATTTGCAATAAGAAGGATCACCACCTCAATCTAGAGACATGCCTCTCTTTGATAGAGGACTGGATGACAAAGAGTTATCTTAAACTCAATGGAGCGAAAACAGAACTTCTTCTGTTTCACGCCAAGCGTAAGAAGCTACCTGTAACAACTTGGAGTCCCCCGTTAATTCTAGGCAAAATCATCACCCCTAGCGCCAAAGTCAAAAGTCTGGGGGTCACTTTTGACTCCTACATGACAATGGACGCACAAATAGGTTCAGTAGTCAGCGGCTCTCACCATCTGTTGCGCCTATTACGCAGACTCATCCCTTTTATTCCCAAAGAAGACATAGCGGTCGTGGTGGGAGCAATTGTAAACTCTAGATTGGACTATGCAAATGCCCTTTACCTCGGACTCCCCAAGTACCAAATCGCTCGTCTACAGGTCGTTCAAAATACGGCTGCTAGACTGGTGACTGGGAAAAAACCTTGGGAATCAATCTCACCCTCGTTGAGATCCCTTCACTGGTTACCAGTAAAAGACAGAATTACTTTTAAAGCACTCTGTCTAACGCATAGATGTATTCATGGGAATGCTCCCCGTTATTTATGCGAAAAAATAAAAGCTTATAATCCCAATCGCGTTCTGCGATTCACCAATCAAAATCTACTCCAGATACCGAAAGCCAACTACAAGTCCAAAAGAGATAGAAGACTTGCTGTCCAGGGTCCCAGACTATGGAACGCTCTGCCAGCCAGTATTCGGTTAGAGGAGAACCACTTAGCATTCAGGAGAAAGTTCAAGACTCATCTCTTTTGATATCAAAGGAGACAGGAACAACAAGCGCCCAGAGGCGATTTAGTTTGCATGTGCCGTGCTATATAAGTTTTCATTCATTCATTTATTCAAACACAAAAATGTTTATTCAAACACAAAATTTAATGTATTAATTTAATAGTGTTGCCGTGTGTGCTCTGTCACCAGATAATTGCTGTAAACTGACTTTATTTTGTATTTAAAGAGTAGAAGACAGAGAAATAAGTGTGTGTCAATTTAATGGCATCTCAGTCTTATTCTGTAGGGTTTAATATTGAGTTGGCCCACCCTTCAGTTCTTCTGGGAAAGCTGTCCACAAGGTTTAGGAGTGTGTCCATGGAAATGTTTGACCATTCTTCCAGAAACACATTTGTGAGGTCAGGCACGGATGTTGGATGAGAAGGCCTGGCTCACAGTCTCTGCTCTAATTCATCCAAATGGTGTTCTATTCTGGTTGAGGTCTAGACTCTGTGCAGGCCAGTCAAGTTCCTCCTCCCCAAACTCACTCATCAATGTCTTTGTGGACCTTGCTTTGTGCACTGGTCCAAATCATTTGGTGTAGGGTTGTTTTTTTTTATTATTCAGGGGTTGAGCTTGGCCGCTTAGTTCCAGTAAAGGGAATTCTTAAGGCATCAGCATACCAAGACATTTTGGACAATTTCATGCTCCTATGTTTGTGGGAACAGTTTGGGAAGGCCCCTTCCTGTTCCAACATGACTGCACACCAGTGCACAAAGCAAGGTCCATAAAGGCATGGATGAGTAAGATTGGGGTGGAGGAAGTTGACTGGTCTGACCTCAACCTGACAGAGTACCTTTGGGATGAAATAGAGTGGAGACTGTGAGCCAGGCCTTCTCATCCAACATTAGTGCCTGACTTTACAAATGTGCTTATGGAAGAACAGTCAAAAATTCCCATAGACACACTCCTAAACCTGTGGACAGCCTTCCCAGAAGAGTTGAAGCTATTATAGCTGCAAAGAGTGGGCCTACTCAATATGCAGCATCAGAGCCAATCAGAATAACTCGAATATTCGGCAAAAGGAATATTGCGCGATTTTCTTCTCCGCCCTTCTTTTGCATCAGAGCCAATCAGAATAACTCGAATATTCGGCAAAAGGAATATCGCGCAATATTCCTTTTGCCGAATATTCGAGTTATTCTGATTGGCTCTGATGCAAAAGAAGGGCGGAGAAGCTAATCGCGCAATATTCCTTTTGCCGAATATTCGAGTTATTCTGATTGGCTCTGATGCAAAAGAAGGGCCGAGTAGCTGATGCGATTCTTTTATGTTGCCGAAAATTCGCAATGCGAATTTTCGGCAACATAAAAGAGTCGCATCAGCTACTCGGCCCAGGGTCTCTCTCTAATCATACCAGCAATGCTTTTAGACGTCGATGGAGATCACTAGGATGTGATCTGTTTTAAAAATAAATTTTGAAAAAATACGAATATTCGCCATGGCGAATATTCGCCGCAATATTCGAGTTATTCGCGAATACTCGAATATGCAATATTCGTAACGAATATTCGCAATGCGAATATTCATGAGAAACACTACTGGTTATCCCAAGATTACCGGTTCATCTTTTCACAAGTAATACATGTACAATTGTCCATATGTACATACAGTCTGGGGTATAGATCATATAACAAATTGGGGGTTTACGAAAGGCAAATCCAAGTGCACTCCCAAGCGCAGTCACTGTAGATCTGAGGGGGACATGCAAGGAAAATAAAAAAACAGCATTTTTGTTTGCACATGATTGGATGATAAAATCAGCAGAGCTTTGCCTAATTTATAAGCTTCCCCTCAGATCTGCAGCGATCTACAGCAACTGCACTTACAAGTACACTTTCAAGTGCACTTGCAGTGCACTTGTAGTGCAGGGTGGATTTCCCTTTAGTAAATCACCCCAAATGTGTGTGTTTCAGTCTCCTTCTAATTATGCTTGTAAGAGGTTTTGGTGGTGGTTTGAACTTGTTACTTATATGAACACTGAAAATATTGTCAGGAAACAGCCATCCGCATTATGAGTGATATGTAGTTGCACTGCATTAGACATTGTTTTTATACATTTCTGGGTATTATAATAAATAGCCTTTTATTTGTGCCAAATGACCCTCAGCATCAACCAATCAGCATTGCCCAAAGGCATTGTTGTATCTTTTGAACTCATTCCAAGGTGGTCAAGTACTTGTGCCAGTGTGACATTACTCTTATCTTTGCCATATTACTGTGCACTCTTTGAGATCAGACTTACCAAATATTACTCTTTGATGCACTTTCACATTTGTAAAGTTATTGTTACAGTTAATTTCAGATGATGGACACAGTGCAAAATACATGTGCATTAACATGCGCAATAACACATTTACCATGCATTTCCATTGAATTGTATAGAGGAATGAAAGTAAAGCAAAACCTGATCTCAAACTGACCTTAACTAATCTCAAAATCCTGTATACTGAAAGCCTTTGTTGCTCAGTCAATCAGACATCACTCAAAGCACAACCATCCAACCTCAATCTTTTGGCTTTTAAGTAATCCAATGGCGTTCACAGGACTGGCTAGTAACACACACAGCAGATTGGCAGTGAGAATGTTAGCTTCTCTTATTAGATAGGATGAAAGCAAACAAACACTGAATGAGAAAAAAATTAGGAGATCCATTGAAGGATCCTTTCCAGCCTCTGTTATTTAAAAAGCCCAGCTTACCATGTACAATCCCTGTAATACCAGTTATAATACTAGTTCTTCATTAGAAGAATAAATGTTACGCCACATCTAAGTCATTTTAAAATGCATAGTATTCACTATGCATTCATTGTTGCTTTCATAAGGCACTCTTGTGTTTTTTTTTTTCCCCAGCACAGCATTTTTGGGGTGTGACATATAGAATACAGAGTACAAAGTAAAAAGGACGTGTCAATGTACTACAATTTATACCGGTATTCCCTTTATACACATTTTCTTTTCTAATATATTTTCAACCAAACCAGGCAACCAGGTTTTCATGGTTTGCAATGTATTATGAAACAATAGTACATGTGTTTATATACATAGAGTGCCGATTTCAATTTCGTAGTTGTGTTCACTATTTTTCTTTTTGCAATTTCTTGAAGGTGACTATTGAGAGAAGAAAATTTGAAAAGCAATAGCTTAGAGTTTGACAAATAATCTCCAAAAAAGGGTTTGGAGCCAAATGGCATTCAAAAATATACATGGGAAACATTAGGGGCCAATGTTTCTTCATAGAAAACTATAAAGAAATAAACAAATGAACAGCAGAATTCAAGTTTGGGAGGATGAATGTTTAAGCTGTTCCTAGGTCAGCCAGACCATCTGGGGTCATCAGTCATGAAAATGTAAACATAATGCAGGAAACAGTAATGCAAGAGAAATGTTTAATGATCGTAATAATTAGACAGTTGACTTATCAAAACAATGGTTGATTCAAAATATGAGAAGACAGAATGGATAAAGGTATATTTCTGTTAGCAGAAGCTGATCAGAAGGAAAATATTACATACAGTAAAAACCTTGAAATGCTTGAACCCAGTCCTCAACATATCTGCCACAATCAGATCAGTGAATGATACATCGGCAAAAAAAAAAAAAAAATTCAAGGGAGGCAACGTCTGTTTTTTCTCCTGGAAAGGCAACAGCTAAGGATGAGCTTCTGGTTTAGGTTGAACTTGAGTTTAACCTAAACCCAGCCTGTTCACAGTTTGGTAAACAGGTGAACAAATTAGCCAGATTTGTCCGGTTCACCCACTCGCCCAAACCTCTGGCTAATCCAGTTGGGAGTCTTTCAATAAGAAGCAGGGTCAAATTGTAAGGCATACACAATAACAAACAGGGCACTGGATTCTGATATTTTAAGTGCCAATGAAATTGCCACTGGGCACACTGCTTTTGGATTGACAGAGCTCCAGAAGGCATGGACCCCCCTCAGGGAAAAGGAAAGGACACATACAGAGTTGATAATCCCAACACATACAATCAAATGAGAGCACCAAAAAAACATCCAAGAGTCAAAAGTAAATTAATGATAAGATGGATTCAAACCAATGCTTTTTGGGGGCACACACAATCTTAAATCATCAGGGCATAAAAATTCTGACTGCGCTTAAAGTCTAATGCTGCATACACACGATCTTTTTTAGGTGTGAAAAAAACAACATTTTTAAAAACGTCATTTAAAATGATCGTAAAATGTAGTTTTAAAAAATTTTGTTTTTCGGGTTGTAAAAAGTGATCGTGTGTGGGCTAAAACGACGTTTTAAACCCGCGCATGCTCAGAAGCAAGTTATGAGACGGGAGCGCTCGTTCTGGTAAAACTACCATTCATAATGGAGTAAGCACATTCATCACTCTGTAACAGACAAAAAAGCGCAAATCGTCTTTTACTAACAAGGAATCGGCTAAAAGCAGCCCGAAGGCGAATAGAACTTCCCCTTTAGAGTGGTGTCGTACGTGTTGTACGTCACCGTGCTTTGTTCATCATTTTTCAAAAAGAATGGTGTGTGGGCAACATCGTTTTAATGATGAAGTTGGAAAAACTTTGGCCCAGATTCACAGAGCAATTACGCCTGTCTAACTGGTGTTAGACAGGAGTAATTTCAAATTTTGCGCGCCGTATCACTAGTTTGAATCCTCAAACCATGATACGGCGGCTTCGGGCTTCGATCCGAGAGGCTTACGTCTTCGTAAGCCTTCGGATCTACGCTGCGATATTTTTGCGGCCGCTGGGAGGAGTTTGCGTTGTTTTGATGCGTCGGGATATGCAAATGTGTTTTTACGGCGATCCACGAAGATACGAGCGGTCTTCGCAATCGCCTACGTCATTTTTTGGCTACGTAATGTTAGAGGAGCTTTTTGCTGGTCTAACAGTGCGTAACCCATGTAAAGTATGGCCGTCGTTCCCGCGTCGATTTGAATTTTTTTTTTTTTGTTAACGTAACTCGTTCGGGAATAGGAATGTACGTAAACGACGCTACTACGACGTAACAACGTGATTTCGCGCAATGCACGGCGGGAAATTTGTGAACGGAGCATGCGCAGTTCGATCGCCGCGGGAACGCGCCTATTTTAAATGCTTCACGCCCCCTACTCGCGCAGATGGATTGCGACAGGAGAAATACACTACGCCAACGTCGTTTACTGGACAAAATCTACCTGGATTCCACGTAGAGCCAGGTAAAAAACGGCGGCGTAGTGTATTTCTGATACGCTACGAGAATCTAATTCTCTATGAATCTGGGCCTTTGTTTTTTGGACATGCTGAAAAACAAATTGAAAAATGATCACATGTACGCGGCATTAGTCCACCCTAACACTAAAATCCTTGAATCTACTGACACCCATGATCTAACACTAACCTATCTTTCCCTGTAAAGAAGAAATCAGTATAATACCTTTTTTAAATCCGATCCAGATGCTCTGCAGAGGACAGATCCGACAATGACTGTGACAATGACTGTGAAATAATTGGGGAGACACATCATCAATAGACTTACTATGGGGCTTCCATTGTCGGTTGTGTCCTCTGCACCCTCCTCCACAGCGAAGCCGCAGCTGACAGTTAAGTGTGGGATTGGGTCGGATCGGCTTCAAAAAGAGTATGTATACTGATTTATTCTTTACAGAGTTAGATAGGTTAGTGTTTGATTGTACATTTCTTTAGATTCAAGGGAATTTAGTGTTTGGGTGGACTTCTACTTTAAATGATTTTAGATGAGCAGATACAAAAAAAAACTACACTGTGATTTACTGTTTGGAAAAATTCAGAAGGTCAGGTTATGCCAGTGTTGGTGAATGCAGTAAAATGTTTTTCCACTGGACCACTGTAGGTTGCATGCCCTCAACATTGAAAGGTACCAATGAAGCTTCCCCCCATTTGTAAGGTACCTTGTCCCCATGTTGATGTGTGTGAGGCAGAACTCAGGCCCCATACACACGATCGGACATATCCGATGAAAACGGTCCGGGGACCATTTCCATCGGATATGTCCGATCGGGAGTTTGATCCGATGGCGTGTACACACCATCGGATCAAATTCCCCGCCGCCGGACGGCGCGGTGACGCCGCGGTGACGTTGACGCTGCCGCGAAACCGCCACGTCACCGCACCAGGAAGTAAAACACTTCCGCGCATGCGCCGAATCCATTCGGCAGCGGCGCGGTGGCGGTGGGGGCCGACATGTCTGCTGGTAAGTGTACTAACCAGCAGACATGTCGGGCGGACAGATTCCCACCGGATAGATTTCAAAGCTTGCTTTGAAATCTGTCGGGTGGACAAATCTGTCCGCTAGCCCATACACACGAGCGGAGATGTCTGCTGAAACGGTCCATCGGACCGTTTTCAGCGGACATATCCCCTCGTGTGTACGCGGCCTAACTGTAATCCAGAAGGCCACTTTAGAATAAGGAAACCCCCAGTATCCAGACACCCCTTCCAAGTGAAACAGCAGTTTGCATCTACCTTTTTTTTTATGAAAGCTTGCAAATTGGCTTTAAGAAAGGCCAAAAAAATAACAATATTTGTCTCCAATAGAGATGAGCTTTGTGTTTGAGTCAAAGTCACGCTCGACTTGAAAATCGTATGTTCGATCGTTCTTCGAATTACTAAAGTTTTGGGCCGTTTGCGCCAAATTCGAGTGGCTTGTCACGGCCCATAATTCACTGCGGTTTTGCAGTGCATTGCTGGCTGATGACTGGCCAAGCTTGCACTATGACCCGCATGCTTGGCCAATCACAGCGAACAAAAAATGTAGAGCCATAATTGGCCAAAGCCTGGGTGGCTTTGGCCAATTATGTCTCAGGGGGTTTAGTACACCCCCCACACTATATAAGGCTGCCTGGAAGTCGGCCTTGTGTAGTGTGTTGGTGGTTTACAGAGAGAGAGTGTCATTTTTTGGAGTTAGATAGAGCAAGCAGGCAGGTTAGTCAGTTTGAGTTACAGTGTGTAGAGGAGATATATGAATCCCAGGTGTTGTGTATATATATGTATCCACTGTATTGAGTTTAGATAGATCCACTCTTTCGAATATACTAACAGGCAGGCAGGTGATTGTGCTAGCTGCAGTATTTTCACGTGATGTACTGTCTGCGTCCTCTGCACAGTGTGCACCTAAAACTACGTCAATAGATTTGCTGTTTTTTCTCATATTAATTTCTAAAGGCAGGGATCTTCTCATATTAATACCACAGGCAGGGGATCATTCTGCAAGTATTTTCACGTGGTGTGCTGTGTCCTCTGCACAGTGTGCACCTAAAGCCACGTGAATACAATTGCTGTTGTTGTCATATTAATATCACAGGCAGTGGCTGATCAGCAAGTATTTTCACTGTGCCCATTCCTGCGCCCACCAAGAGTAACTGTGAGGGCTTACAGTGTTGTGGCAGCAGCACCACCACCACCAACAAAGGCCCAATTTGTCTGCCCCTGTTTAACAGGGGCATGTAATTACAATTCTTGATCTAATATTTCACAGCAGGGCCCATTCCTGCATAACTGTGAGGACTTACAGTGTTGTGGCACCATCGCCAGCACCAAAGGCCCAATTTTTCTACCACTGTTCAACAATGGCATGTAATTACAATTTTTGATATAATAGTTCACAGCAGGGTGTTCCAGCACCCACTGAGACTAACTGTGAGGGCTTAAAGTGTTGTGGCAACACCAACACCTAGGGCCCAAATTTCTGCAAAGTATAAACGGCAGGCCCCTACTTTCGAACATCCAACTTACAAATGACTCCTACTTGCAAACAGAAGGAGACAACAGGAAGTGAGAGAAAATCTACCCCTAGGAAGGAAAATTCTCTTCTGTAAGAGGTGTCTCCTGTCCACTGATGCTTTATCACCAATCATTGTTTCACTAAAAAAAAAAGAATTTTCAAAAAATCATTTGTCATTGGGACAGAAAGTGAGGTGCAATCTTCTGAACAGATGCACTGGCAGCAAAACAAATGTTACAGGGGTGATAACCCTTCTCTATGTTTTCCAAAAAGCCAAAAATTGTTTTTTTGGTTGGAGCCACCACTTAAAAAAGTACCAGTTAAAAATTACAAACAGATTCTACTTAACAACAAACCTGCAGTCATTGTCTTGTTTGCACCGTCTGTATACTGCTGTTTAAAGTTTATAGGGCCAAAGGGGCTGGTAATGACCTGGGGGGGAGGGGGGGAAACCACGCTATTTTTCTCAATGATTTTCATCCATATTGCAGGTACCGGACATTACATTAAAGCTGCAAGCAATTTTAATTGACTTTTTTCTTATAGTAATATCATTTTGTGCAGGAACAGTTCTAAACACGGGTAACACATGCCACTTTACAGGAATACTATAGACACCCAGCAGGTATGATATTTAAAGGAATTTTAGATTTTTTTCACTTTAAGCATCATTAAAATCACTGCTCCTGAAAAAAACAACCGTTTTTAAAACTTTTTTTTTTATTGATACATGTTCCCTGGGGCAAGACCTGGGTACTCAAACCCGTTTTATGACAGTAACTTGCATGTTAGCCTTTAAAATTAGCACTTTTGAATTTGAACGTTCGAGTCCCATAGACTTCAATGGGGTTCTAAAAGTTTGCGCGAACGTTCGGTCTGTTCGAAGGTTCTGGTGCGAACCGAACGAGGCAGTGTTCGGCTCATCCCCAGTTTCCAACAGATGGGCTTGGTGTTATGTATAAGCCTAGCAGATGAGTTAACCCTGCATGATGATGCTGAGTAAATGGAAGTTATCACAAGTAATAAGTGGCTATCAGGTATATTTTATTGCTAGTGTTTCCGATTCTTATGTGCTGCCTTAATTGTATGTGAAACTGCATTGCACTGTTAGCAGTGGTTTCACAGCAAAGTGGTCAGATATTGCTCCTATGAAAAATGCAAGGATTGTATACTAGATATAACCCTGCTTGGTCAGACATCCATTTCAGGCACATTTCTCAAGTCAATGAACAGTCTTTTACTTGTTTTTGTTAAACAGAATAACAAAAAACAGCCGGTGGACGCTGCAGACTCTGGAAACACAATAACGCTGTCTGGATCAGTGTGGAGTATGGAGCCCGGAAATGACGTCAGCGGAAGTGGGATGAAAACCAGCATGGAACGCAAACAGGAAGTGTGTCATCAGAAAGGGACGCATTTCGGAACTGCTAATTGGTTCCTTCTTTAACCAATGTCCCCTCCAAAATAGACTTTTTCTGCTAGGTCCTGATATCCGGAGCACCCTTGATATATACTTTTTTTTCCTGGATACTTGCTTTCTTAGTTTAAATACAGGTAGTTGAATCTAAATTGAGAGTCTCTCCTGCTTCACATGTCCTCCAGCACACTACTTGAGATCACTTGCTTTCCTCTACTGTCACCATTAGCACATGGCTAATCCTCAACTCTGAATAAGTCCTAAGATTTTCCTGGTAGCTATTCGCCTGGTGCCTTAAACAGAGCAAAGGGGTGGAAACAGTGAGGAGAGCTAGAAGAAGGTAGAGAAGAAGGGGAGACCCCTGACTGGGAGTTTGCCAGAGCTACGAAGCTGCACAGATAAAATTATAATGATTGTTATAGGAAGAGTACCACAATTTCAGAAATGTTGGGTACCTGTTTTGGAGGCTGGCAATTCATTGATCCATACTTATAACTGAGTTTAGTTCCTCAACCCATTCTCTGGTGGTTGGAATAGTAGTCTTCTTCCATTTTCTAGGAATGACGCATGTCCTGTTGACAGAAGAAAACAGAAGATACATTTTTCGATCTGAGTGATCCAGGTATGACAGAGAGAAGTGCCACTTCTGGGGTTTCTGGCCTGGTACAACCTATGATCTGTTGGCACAGCTTAAAGATGGTCCACCATATACAGTATGTAGTAAAGTACCCTCTCATTCTTCCCACATCCACCACCAGATAGATAATGATAGGATAATCATGTGTAATGCGGCTGGGGAGATTTTTTAAAGTTCCTCTCTTGGGTGTGGCTAGTTATACTAATTTTAAAAGTTAAGAGGGAGTACCCCAGTTTCTTCTTCCAGTCAGGAGTATAAAAGGTGCATTTTGGAAAAGCATGGAATGAGAGGATATTGTACAACAGAGATACTACGCATGGACAATCTAAATCATGCATACAAATGGCTTCAAAAGGCTGTAGATCTCCCTGACGTTGTCCAATCTTGGTAAGCTTAGAATGAAAATGCCTTAATGGGGTTGTAAAGGTATTTTTTTTCCCTAAATAGCTTCCTTTACCTTAGTGCGGTCCTCTTTCGATTTTGCTTTTAAATGTCCTTATTTCTTCTGAGAAATCCTCACTTCCTGTTCGTCTTTTTGTAACTACACACCGTAATGCAAGGCTTTCTCCCTGGTGTGGAGAAAGCCTCTTGAGGGGGGAGGAGGTGAGAAGGGGTGTCAGGACGCCCACTAACTCACAGCTCCTTTCTCTATCTGCAAAGTAGAGAGTGTCCTGATACTCCTGCTCGCCCCCTCAAGAGGCTTTCTCCACACCAGGGAGAAAACCTTGCCTTATGGTGTGTAGTTACAGACAGAAGAAGAAGAAGAACAGGAAGTGAGGATTTCTCAGAAGAAATAAGGACATTTAAACGCAAAATTGAAGGATGAGGTAAGTAAAGGAGGACTGCACTAAGGTAAAGGAAGCTATTTATGTTTTTTTTTATGTCATTAAAAACGACCGTGTGTCAGTTTCAATCTCCTGAGTGTAGCCATGCAGACCTGTCCATCCCTTCTGATGATTTCTGGCGAGCTCATACAGTTTGCCTGTATTGGGGACAGTACTAAAAGAGGCTAAAAGTAGATGATACCTTTATGCTCCCTATAACCACAGGGACATGTGGAGATAAAAAGGCAATTACAATCTCTATAATTTGAGATCCAAAGTCTTGGGTAAAAGGCATGAGCACCCTATCACTTTTTGTTTGCTATTTGAACTGTCTTTAGCGACTTCCGCACATGTGAATCATCAGAATGGATTTTTATATAGATAATTGATTGATATTTCACCTTTTTTTACTTTTTAAAATGTAAATACATTTTCTATACACTGCTTACTAATTTGTGACGCACTCAGTCACTTTTACATAATCATATGTTGGGACCAGAGAAAGGGAAATCTGCTCTGTAGAAAATCCTTGGTGGCATTTATTTTACAAAGACCAAAGGCTGCAAACATAAAGTAGATTGTCTGAGAAAAGACTCAGTTTGTGGCATCTGCTTCCAATCCCAAACCCTTAAAAATTAGTTATTAGCTCTCAAAGCAGTAATTGGTGTAAATATTTTATTATTATTTTTTCTCCGTTTTTTATTTTTATTTCAGTACTGGTTTTGAGCAGTTGTTATTACCAATGGGAAACAATGCTAGTTCACAAACAGGGAGAATAAATATTCTTGTTTCTCTAAAAACACACCAGACTGTCTAGGATTGATTTAGCATTTGGTAATTGTAACATTATACTATGATATATTGCTAGGGGAATTTCTGATTGTTCTCCGCTATTGATTCAATTTAAAAGTAATAATATAGATACTTCTCTTGCTTGGAGATTAAATCCTTATTGGTTAAGATTGAGTCCACTTATATTTATTCTGAACTCAATGATTTTTTTGAGGTGGAATCATTCTATAGCTTCTCCTTTGATAGTCTGATGCATTGAAAGCATATCTCCAAGGGCTACTTGTGAAACATCTCAGTCGTTAAAGCAAACGTTAAGGAATTGCATAGGCACAAGTGAATAGAGCAGAAAAATAATGTATTAACAATCCATCTACCTTGCCCTTAAAGACTATCAACATGATTTTGAAGCGGGATATAGAGTAGCCTTTTGTTGGCAACTATAGCAAAGGCTCAGGAGACATCCACATATACTGTATGGGGTCAATAGAAAATGAAATGGACATAGTAATAACGTCTATTTTTGATGTAGTGGATACATACTACCAATTTAATAGCAATTCATGCCTCTAAAATGACATACTCAGTTGACAAACTAGGTAAATATTAAGAACAGATAGCATTACCAATTTTGGAGTTGGGGTATCTAGTCTACTTGGGTTCTCCTTTTACTGTAGAAGAGCTGAAACTGGAAACACTTCCCATTAATAGGACCTCTGGGGGATAGTATCAAGGCCATGATCTGAACCCACAATCTCTGCTGAGCCATCTGGGATGTTGGACAGCGCCCTGTATGATATTTCTTGTGCCTTGTTTCCGATGAACCTTGAACTCCTTGCTCCTCCCATGAACTTTCTATTTAAGTCATGCCTTTACACTTTCTGCTTACTAGATTATTGCACTCTGCTTCAGCCAATATCCTGCTCTTTTCTCTCCTTCTGCTATGTATATCTTCACTACTACTTGTTACTGACCTTGGCTTGTTCCTTGATTACACTTTCACTTGATCCCAATCTACAACCTCTTGTGACTTTTGGATTATTACTGACTATGCTTCTTCTGCTTGATCCCTACCTTCTACATTTTCTACCAGACCTCCGTACAGAGTCCTTTTGTTCTATGGAATGCCCACAAGGCGTACATGTGGGGTATATGCATACAGGAGGGGACGAGACTCAAGAGGCAAAGGCAGCAGCGGGTAACAGAACTGACAAGCCAAATTTCTAAATTCTAAAAAACTCTAAATAAGCAAGCAACATCCCCAACTATTTCTAGTCAGCTAACCAAACTTAGATATGACCCTAGGATACTCATCCTTGAAAATTTTGAGAAAGCGACCAAAAGACTTAAGATGAATTATTATACCTCTGGAAACAAGGCGGGGAAATTGTTGGCACAGACCCTTAAGGGACATAGATAAAAAACTTAAAATCTCCTATGTGATGCATCCTTAATCCAACCAAAGAGAATATCACCCCCAAAAAACTGCTGAAGCTTTTAGTTGTTACTATGAGACATACTGTACAACCTACATTTAATATTGATCAATTCTTGGGGATGTTGTCTTTGCCTAAATTGTCACCAGACCAACTCCAGTCTTTGAACTCACCATTTACTGAAGGAGGAATTCGGTAGAATTTTCATCATAGGAGCACTGTGTGCATTGATTTTGTCACTTGCTGTTCCAGGTTGACAATTAATTGCTGCTTTACACTTTTAGGGCCAGATTCAGAGAGCCATTACGCCTGTCTAACTGGTGGTAGACTGGAGTAATTTCAAATTACGCGCGTTTTCTAGCTAGTCGAAAACCTCAAACCATGAATAGACGGCTGCGGGCTTCAATTCGACTGGATTACGTGTTCGTACGCCTTCGGATCTACGCTGCAATAAAATTGCGGCCACTGGGTGGACTTCCCGTCGTTTTCCGCGTCGGGGTATGCAAATGAGCTTTTGCCGGCGATCCCCGAAATTACGATCTTCTATCGCAATCTCTTACGGCACCTTTAGTCATCTTTTATTTGCGTAACACTATACCAGCTTTTTGCTGCTCTAATATTAGACAGTCCATGTGAAGTATGGCCGTCGTTCCCGCGTCAAATTTCTACGTTTTCCGACGTCCTTTATTATTTTTTACGTAAGTCATCCGGGAATAGGAATGTTCGTAAACGCCGCTACTCAAACAACGAATGACGTAACGACGTTCGACGTAACAGTTCGATCGCCGCGGGGACGCGCTTAATTTAAATGCTTCACGCCCCCCATTCGCGTATTTCGATTACGCGGCGAGAAATAGACTACGCCGCCGTAGCGTACGGGCAAAAATCTACCAGGATTCGGTGTAGAGCCTGGTAAAATACGGCAGCGTAGAGTATTTCGATTACGCAGCGCAATATTAAGTGTATGTGAATCTGGCCCTTAGTACTTGGTCTATAGCACATTCAACATCATTTTTATTGTTATTAATTTTTAACATTGAGTTCTGGTATATAAATGTACACACGTCTATTCATATAGCACATTGCTAGTGTTGTTGCACTTGACATAGCACGTTATTTATAGGTTTTGTGCACTATTTCAGCACATGGTTTAACAACACTGCATGAAATTGCATTTTTATAAAATCTTTGGATCAGCGCAGTAACATTTTTTCTTACATACAAAATTAGAATTTTCTGAAATTCTAATTTTGTATAGTATGAATTTGAATTTGAATAGAAAATATTAGAATATAAAATAATAGAAAAGAATAGCATAGAAAAACAATAGAATGGAATATAAAAAAAATATAGGGCCAGATTCAGCAACACTTGCGCTGGAGTATTTCGATATGCGCCGCGTAACTGTGAAGATGCGCCGTCGTTTCTATGTGCCCGTACCCACCAAACTAGATGCGCCCAATAACGGGCCATTTGCGACCGGCGGAACGTTCCGACGCCAGAGTATCGTCAGCGCTTAATTTCGCTTGGCGCATCAGTCGCGCCTATTGATTTCCCCTGCAAATATGCAAATGAGGGATTTTTCCCAATTCACGAACGGATTAGCACCATACGCTGGCTACATGCGCCGCGCGTATCTCGTCCGTCCGGCGCAAAGTTATTTCTACAAATAGCTGCTTTATCTTTACTCCAGATGGCCACAGGTCAGCAGGAGAGCAGCTACAGCAGCGTTACCGACGATAAGAGCTAGCTGAGCACCCCCACTTGCAGGACAACACCTCTGTCCATGCTTGTCTGTCAAATTTTACAGCCATGGAGGAAGACATCATAGGTCTCCATAGCCGAGATGACGGCTGACAGCTCCTGGCCATTAAAGTTCAGCTTTCTCCTGTGTGTTTGCGGGGAACGGGAGCAGCCATCTCAGAACAAATGTAACATCACTGCGGGGAGGGGGAGCAGGATATACTTTAGTGCCGGAATGGCGCTTCTACGGGCGCATTTAAACGCCCAACGGAAGGCATTGCGCTGACGTTTCCCTTGAAGTGGTGCCGACGGAAGTTGTGAGCATGCGCACAAAGGGGGCGAGTGGAGCCTCACTCACTGCGCATGCTCCGTGGTTGATGCGCTGAACGTAAGCCTCTGCGCTGGGCTCCGCCCATCATTTACATATGATCACACCCACTTCCCCTTGCGTCGGGTTACGCCAGCGCATTATCGTTACTCTGGCGCAAGTTTACGCGCAACTGCTATGTGAATAACAGTACTTGCGCTGAAAGGGTCGTCAGAGTAACGTAAATGAGAAGCGTTACTCTGGAGCAAAGATGCTCTCATCTACCTGAATCTGGCCCATAATATATATTATATTTTATTCTGTTCTGTTCTATTGTTTTTCTAGTCTATTCTTTTCTATTATTTTCTATTCTAATATTTTCTATTCAAATTCTAATTCATACTATACAAAATTAGAATTTCATAAAATGGTTATATATATATATATATATATATATATATATATATATATATATATATATATATATATATATATATATATATATATTAGGGTTAGGCTATTTATATTTATATATATATAACCATTTTCCAAAATTCTAATTTTGTATTCAATGATTTTGAATTCTTTTTTATTCAAATTCAAATTCATTCTATACGAAATTCGAATTTCGGAAGATGTTAGAAGAAATATAATATATATATTATTTGAATACAAAAGAATTCAAAATCATTGAATACGAAATTCAAATTTCGTATGGAATGAATTTGAATACAAAAGATTAGAATAGAAAATAATAAAGAATAAACTAGAAAATAAGTAATATATATATATATATATATATATATATATATATATATATATATATATATATATATGTTATATTTTATTCTATTCTGTTCTATTGTTTTTCTATTCTATTCTTTTATATTTTCTATTCTATTCTATTCTAATTATAAATCATTCTATACGAAATTCGAATTTCAGAAAATGATTATATATATATATCTATAAATATTAGGGTTAAGGGCTAACCCTAACCCTATTATATAAATATATAACCATTTTCCGAAATTCGAATTCCGTATAGAATGAATGAATTTGAATAGAAGAGATAGAATAGAAAATAATAGACTAGAAAAATAATAGATTAAATGAGGTGTGATATAGGGGTAGTGGCGCAGCGTTAGGCCACGTACACGCGATCGCTCCAACCCGATGAGAATGGTCCGACAGACTGTTTTCATCGGGTCACCTCTGAAGTGGCCTGATGGTCTGATGTGCGTACACACCATCAGTTCAAAAACCGATCGTGTCAGAACGTGGTGACGTAAAACACAACGACATGCTGAAAAACTAAGTTTAATGCTTCCAAGCATGCGTCGACTTTATTCTGAGCATGCGCAGGTTTTTGAACCGATGCTTTTGCATACTAACCATCGGTTTGGACCGATGGTGAGGCGTCCATCAGTCCGATTTTAGAGCAAGTTTTAAAACTTTGGTCTGAAGGACGACGGACCGACGGGCCGTACACACGGTCGGTTTGGACCAATGAAACTGGACTTCAGTCCAGTTTCATCGGTTTGGACCGATCGTGTGTACGCGGCCTAAGGGTGATTATTCACCAGTGTAGTGATTCCTAAAACCCCAAAGGAAGTGAGGGTGTGTATATAAATTGTCGGGCACCTCTGTGCGGTGGGCTCATATATAGGGCGGAACGAGGAAGAGCACAACAGCCGTGTATATAAATTGTCGGGCACCTCTGTGCGGTGGGCTCATATATAGGGCGGAACGAGGAAGAGCACAACAGCCGAGTATCTAGGCCTGAAGCCTGGGACTGGAGTCACCGGGAGACCAGCCATCCGGAGAGAGACAAGATAAAGTGCGTCCAGCTTGTGCTTCCAAGAGACCGGAGTCTTCCACCAGCTGACGATTGTAGCACTGGCGAGCAAGAGACCGAAGACTGTGTGTTGCAGTGTGGCCACCGATCGGTGTGTTTGACGTGAGGAACTCAGGCGGACTAGGCCTGCTCGGGTGAAAGGGCAGTGGCCCAAAGCTTTCAATACTACTTTAGCTTTGTGACTTCCTAGTGCTCCACATACCGAACTAGTATAAAGTTACCCTTGGTTTTACTATATTGATTGTGTGAGGTGTGTTTGCTCCTGAGGACGGCATTCAGAGAAAGGTAACAACAATATTGCATGTCACTGTATATTTTATGTGTGTGTTATTGTGGTCCCAGCACACGTGAGATTCACAATATATTTGCATTTGCCTGGTGTGCCAAGGGAGGGTTCAAGCCACTTAAAGGGCTGAACAGATAAGAGAGTAGACCCAAAACTAATCAGTAGCGCCTTCGGGAGTACCGCTACACATATAATAGGGTATTTCCTGCGGATGGTTTTCAAAATAGGGAGGAACCAAGGGACCCATCCTCATCTAGAAAAATTTCAAGATCCAGAAAATTGATTTTAAAGTAGTCATTGATATAATGATGCCAAGATAGAACATGTCTAAGTAAGTCTGAAAAATCTTTGAGGGCAAAAATGTCTCTTTTCAACCCCCACAGGTACAGGTGGGGCACAACGAGTCCCCATCACAACTCCCTGCACCTTATCTATTGGCATTGCCACCTCTACCCATGAGATTCGCAAAAAAGAGTGCATGTGTGTTCTTGAGGACCGCAGCACACTCCTCTAATATCAGGGTGAGTTTTGATTGTGATAGCCAGTGTTTCAATCGCAATCGCAAAGATTAAAGGTGAAAGTGGGCATCCCTGTCTGGTTCCTTTTCTAATATCCAAAGTTTCTGAGTATCTGCCCATTAGGTGTACCTGCGCACTAGAATTTGAGTATAGTGAGTGCATGATACCTCTAAATCTAGGGCCAAACCGCCATATCCCCAGAATTTTAAAGAGATAGGGCCAGGACACAGAATAAAATGCTTTTTGAAAGTCAATTGAGAGGAGGAAACCCTCTTGAGGTAGTCCCCCATCTGTGGCTCTTCTAATTTGATTTGGGCTCTGTTTCCCAGGAATAAAGCCTAGCTGAAAGTTGTGTATAAATTTAGCAATAAAAGAAGAGCAACAATTTCTGTCATCATTTTGAGTTCAGTGTTTATGAGGGAAATAGGGTGATAATAACCAACCTGGCTGGTATTCTTCTCTAGTTTAAGGATGACTGAAATATAAGCTGAATTTAGATCTCTGTCTAAAGGGGCTCCATCTCTGAGAGAGTTAAAGAACCAGGCCATGTAAGGGGCTAGGCAGAGGCCAAATGTCTTGCAATAGCAGACCGAGAAGCCATCCGTTCCTGGAGACGAACCTGACTTAAGGGATTTACCGTATTTTTCGCCGTATAAGACGCTCCGGAATATAAGACGCACCCAATTTTAAAGGAGGAAAATCTAGAAAAAAAAGATTCTGAACCAAATACTGTAGTAAAATATTTTATGTCCACCATTGCACCCACTCATCACTGTAATGTCCACCATTGCCCCCACTCATCACTGTAATGTCCACCATTGCCCCCCACATCACCATCACACCACCCCCACATTAGTAATAGCCAGTAACATTGCCCCCCCCCATTAGTAATAGCCAGTAACATTGCCCCCACATTAGTAATAGCCAGTAACATTGCCCCCACATAGTAATAATAGCCAGTAACATTGCCCCCACATTAGTAATATTAGCCAGTAACATTGCCCCTGCCCCCTAATAGCCAGTCCAACAAACCCCCAACTCACTGTTGCAGATGCATTGCAGATTCTCGCAGCGCACGCCATGGTAGGAATAGAAGATCCACGGGCAGAGGGGTGATGACATCAGCACGCACCGCCGCCGGGTGTACTAAGATGGCTGACCGCTCCGGAGCTAGGCCAAAGCCGCAGACTTTCCTAAGGCCGTTCGGAAATGTTAGAGTGCGGGTTTTGGGGCTAAGTCTGGTTGCCAGTTTAGACCGTATCCTGTTCATCTGCGAGTAGAATCTAGCCCCTGTCTATCTAAGCTGTTTCTCTGCTGCTGTGGTAAAAGCTAGGTTAAGAAGAACTCTTGCAGATTCTAGCTGAGCTAAGGTGTCTGGGTTGGGATTACGTTTATTTTGCACACTTAGTGAGAGGTAATCCTCCATCAGTTTCTGGTTATCAACTCTGCATTCACATTTTAATTTGGTGGCAATCTGAATGAGTTTACCCCTCATAACTGCTTTGTGAGCCGCCCATAGGGTTGCCGGTTTCACTGAGTCATCGTTGTTGTTTAAAAAGCATTCTGCCAGAGCAGATTTTAAAATTGTGCACTGAACTGGGTCAATTAATAGGCCTTTGTTAAGTCACCATTTGAAAGGGCCCTTCACCCCTAAGGAACGTTTGATAGATAATGTCATGACAGAGTGATCTGATAGGGGAGTGTCTCTGATTTTGGAAATAACAGAAATAGGAATATAGGTGGACTGCGAGAAGATGTGGTCAATCCTGGCATAGGTGTTGTGTGGAGCAGAAAAAAAGTGTCTGTAATCTTTATTGTGTGGATTTAGTTCTCTCCATATATCGACCTAATCCAAGTGAATGTAAACGCTGAGCTATTGTAACGGAATGAACCGTGACAGACTGAGATACTCCTATGTCTAGGGTCACCTTATGTCCACTAGGGCCATAGGGTGACAAAGAATCACAATTACATGAGATGGGACATTAATAATAATTCATATTGCAGGACTGGAATATTACATAGTGGATGTCTTGAGATATCACAAGCTGTTGCCTATTCAATATGGGCACACATGCTTTTGAAAGGTGTTAATTGCATCAGGGCCTGAACGACCTTTTGATTGTGGGATTCATTGTGTCTAAAACAATGTGTTAAATTCTCCATTCAGATGTACTGAATTAGCACGTCATTGTCTACAGGAATGTCATGCTCTCTAAGTTAACTCTATTGATGATGCGGTGCCGACGTGTCTACATAATTAGCTTACCTGAAAGCTTTTTAGAATGTGATTAAAGCCCCCCCATGGTGTGAAGGGGGATGGAGATTGTATTGTCCTGTGAGTACTGCCATATGCTTGTAAACTGTATAAGAAGCTGAGAAAATACCATTAAAGTTGATATCTTTGGAAGCAAGTACGGAGCTCTGTCTCGTCTTATTCTGGGAATTGATATGGATCGTGTATGCAGTATTGACGGAGTGTGTCAGATAAGCTTGTCGTGGTTGGATGGAAGGTCGTAAGCGGTGGTGACCGTTACAGCTATTTTTAAGAGAGAGGTCAAAGGCTATATTTGAATTGCCTCTGGAAAATACTGTGCCCTCAAAGTGAGGCTGTAGTGATTGTGTCAGGTATTCCAAAAATTTGGCCTGGCCTTTGTTTGGTGTATAATAAGATACAAAAGTGTACGACTCTTCATCAATAGTACCTACAACTAGGAGATGCCGTCCCTTCGCATCCTTGAGCACCCTAGAAGGGGAGACATGTAAACGTTTCGAGAAGCATATCGCCACTCCCTTTGTTTTATTCTCAGCGTTAGCTAGGAAGAATTAAGGATAATTCTGGTGGATAAAGGTGGATTTATATGATATGGGGAAGTGAGTTTCCTGTAGAAGGAGAACATTGATTTCAGGGAGTGATAGATTTGGAAAACTTTCAGTCTCTTAACTGGCGAGTTAAGCCCCTATACATTGTGGAAGATAGTCCTAATGAGTGTGTTGGTAGACCGTGGGTTAGCCATGGATTAGAGCAGGGATCCTCAAACTACGGCCCTCCAGCTGTTGTAGAACTACACATCCCATGAGGCTTTGTAACACACTGACATTCACAGACATGACTAGGCATGATGGGAATTGTAGTTTCTGAACAACTGGAGGGCCGTAGTTTGAAGACCCATGGATTAGAGGGAAGGAAAAAGCATAAATAAAATGAAAGCTTACCCATTTTGGACATGATTCCTGGCATTGAGAGACAATGGCAGACCTACTTTAGCTCTGACCCTGGGAATGGGAGAGGTCAAACTTACTGGTAGAGCTGTAGAGAAAGAGATGCTGAGAGAGAAAGAGGAGGTAGGAAAAAGAGAAGCTAGTGAGATTATGAAGGCATATAGTAAATGAACAACTTACCCCACCCGGGTTGGGAAGGGACCTGCCACTCCCCGGCCCATGATCGGAGAATTTCGATGACCCTTTGAAAAGGGAACATCAATCTGTCTCCGAAAGGGAAAACATATGTCCCTTAGAGACAGATGTAGACATGTTGAGACCACTACGGTCACCCCGCCTTCAAAAATCCTGAGGCTGAAACAGTATAATCAACTGCCATTAACTAGAAAACTGTGGTTAGGACCGGGCCAGTACAATGGTCTCCAAGTCTCCCAAAGCTCCCATCATGGATGGCCACCGCAACATACGGCACCCCCTGGGAAACTCAAGGAAAAAAGGCAACCATCACACATTTCTAGTGTAATCAAAGAAAATCTGGTGGCTGTAAATAGAACCCAGAACTCCCCACTAGGATGGAGAAGACCCTGGAACCTGCCAGATAGCACATTGTGGTCAAACCCAGACAGTATTAGACCAAAATCAGACCCATCTGGGGTAATGAATCCCTCCTGCATCAGTAACATGTAACTAAACTTTTATAGAAAAAAAAACAAAATAAAACTTTGAACTACGTTCTCATGCTCTATCCCACCCTGAAGTGATGTCCCTAAAAAAAGGGGGTGGAGAAGGGGGGATAAAAAGAGTAGCAGCCATCCAGAGTGGAGATGGAGTGGCAATCAATGATTAAGCAAGGACCTCCAAGTGGTCCAGTCAGAGAAGAATGAAGCAAAAAGACAATGACATCAACTGGTGCGATGATTATACCCCGGCTGGGATTCTTTCGACCTCTTGGGCTGCTGCTTCTGCTGGATGGGGGGTGAGAGGACTGGGGAATGGTCTTTTTGTAGATGAGGACAGACCTCTGCTAGTCAATGGAGGATGGTTTTAACCTCCCTGGCGGTGTTCCCGAGCGTGACTCGGGGTGTTTTTTTCTTGCTGAGATCGGTATCCCCGAGTCACGCTCGGGGTAGACATGCAGAGCCTGCAGCGCGCGCTGGCTTACCTTCTTCCTGGATCCAACGATGCAACCCCGCTGTCTGAGCGAGCGGGCGCTCGCTCGATTCACACAGCGTCCCCGTGTGCCGCCGAGCTCCGTTCCCTGCGACGTTACAACGCACGGGAGCGGAGAACGGCGCCAAATTCAAAAAAGTAAACAAACACTTTACATACAGTATACTGTAATCTTATAGATTACAGTACTGTATGTAAAAAATACTCACCCCCCATGTCCCTAGTGGTCTGTCCAGTGCCCTGCATGTTCTTTTATATAATAAAAACTGTTCTTTCTGCCTGGAAACTGTAGATTGCCCATAGCAACCAAAAATGTCCCTTTATGTCAAAAATGGTTTTAGATCAGCTAGAAAACAGCGATAATAAATTATAATCACTTGCAGAATTTAGCGATAGCGATTTGTGGGGAAATTCATCATAAAAAAAAAAATAATGACAGCAAAAATTCTGCAACTGAGCAAATTTCAGTGATTTTGATTTGATTACATTATTGAATATTTTTTACTATAATTATATTATTATTTGTTATAATTTTTTATAATTATTTATTATATTATAATTTTTAATAATAAAAAAAAAAAATCATACCCGGGATGCCTATTAGACTCTTGTTTGGATAGATTTAAGTGAGTTATTCCTAAGAATTACAAGCCTACAGTATAAAACGCCAAATTCCCTTGCAAATAATGGTACCACTTTCAGCACCTAAAATCTTAAAGAATCATACCGCCAGGGAGGTTAATGCAATATTAGACCCAGGTGTAGAAGAAGACAATCTCCTTCCTGGAAAGAGCAGAAACCATAGGCCGTGTACACACGGCAGAGATCCTCGACGGGCAGAACACATCGTTCCGCCCGTCGAGGTTCTCTGCCGGCCGTCGAAATCGGCGACCCGCCCGTCGGGAATGGCAACCAGCCATTCATCCAGGCGGGCCGTCGAGCAAATAGAGAGCGTGCTCTCTATTTCTGCTCGATGGGCTTCCCGACGGGAAGCTCGCCGAGAGCGTACACACGGCCGAGGTCCTCGCTGGAATGCAGCTTCCAGCGAGGTTCTCGCTGGTTTCCAGCGAGAACCTCGGTCGTGTGTACGCCGCCATAGCCTTTGTCACGGTAGAAGCAAAACGGAAAAGACCATCTGTAGGAGATTTATTTTTGTTCCAAGACGTGGAGGAGAGGTTTCAGTTGAAACGCTACGGTCACCCCGCCTTCAAAAATCCTGAGGCTGAAACAGTATAATCAACTGCCATTAACTAGAAAACTGTGGTTAGGACCGGGCCAGTACAATAGTCTCCAAGCCTCCCCAAAGCTCCCATCATGGATGGCCACCGCAACATACGGCGCCCCCCTGGGAAACTCAAGGAAAAAAGGCAACCATCACACATGGCCCTAAATAACATTCTAGTGTAACCAAAGAAAATCTGGTGGCTGTAAATAGAGCCCAGAACTCCCCACTAGGATGGAGAAGACCCTGGAACCTGCCAGATAGCACATTGAGGTCAAACCCAGACAGTATTAGACCAAAATCAGACCCATCTGAGGTAATGAATCCCTCCTGCATCAGTAACATGTAACTAAACTTTTATAGAAAAAAAAACAAAATAAAACTTTGAACTAAGTTCTCATGCTCTATCCCACCCTGAAGTGATGTCCCTAAAAAAAGGGGGTGGAGAAGGGGGGATAAAAAGAGTAGCAGCCATCCAGAGTGGAGATGGAGTGGCAATCAACGATTAAGCAAGGACCTCCAAGTGGTCCAGTCAGAGAAGAATGAAGCAAAAAGACAATGACATCAACTGGTGCGATGATTATACCCCGGCTGGGATTCCTCGATGGAGGATGGATTTCATGCAATATTAGACCCAGGTGTAGAAGAAGACAATCTCCTTCCTGGAAAGAGCAAGAATCATAGCCTTTGTCACGGTAGAAGCAAAACGGAAAATACCATCTGTAGGAGATTTATTTTTGTTCCAAGACGTGGAGGATAGGTTTCAGTGACTTCCATTTCTGTAATGTATAAGGGGAGAGATCTGCAAAGATCTGGATTGTATGTCCTTGGAAGCTGCTTGGGATTGTTTCATCACTTCTGCCTTCGCTGCATAAAACTGGGGCTTGACTATGATATCCCTTGGGAGCCCAACTGTATGTGGTGGTTGTAAGGTTTTGAGCCCTGTCCAGTTCCAGTCGGTGGTCTGGGATGTCTGGAATTAATTATTTAATACATTACTGAATAGCTGGGTGTACCTCTTTTACAGATTCAGGTAGACCTCTTAACCTGATGTTAAAGCGTCTGGACCTGTTTTCCAGATCATCAATTTTGAAAAGTGCGGTTTCTAATTGGCTTGTACGTCCTGAATTCTGTCCAAGTTTTGGTTAATTTTTGTGACAGATTGGTCAGCTTTCTTTTGTATAACTTCCATTCTATAACACCAGTTGCGACAGGTCTGCATGCATAGAGGAAGTTATCTGGGCCAGGCCTCTGAATAGCATTTTGGAGAAGGCAGCCATTATGGAAGGAAAGTTAGTGGGAGTGAGGTGTCAGTCAAAGTTTCCATTTGCACATGAATCTTGGCCAGCCAGTGGGTCACACATAGGAGTGATAAAAAGACCATCTATTGTCCTTCCAATCGGGGATTCAGTGGATGCAGGAGAGGGTGCAGACTGTATGCAGTTACTCACTATGTGATGAGGGGGATGGGGAGCCGAGGAGCCTGCTGTGTCTTGTTCTGCAATTGACTCCTCTGTCTCTGTGATCCTATCTTATGCTGCTGCAACCGCCATTTTGGATTGCCTGAGGGGCCTCAAAGCTGTAACAAGCTGCCAAGATATTTCCCTACGGGCAGAGCCCGATGACATTTGGTTGATCCTCGGGTGTTCCCTGATCAATTGCTGGGGGAGCAGGACTGGACCGAGCACTCTGCACGCTGTGGCGGGGATAAAGGGACCAGAGCGGAACAGAGTTTTAGGGCATCATGGTCATCATTTAAAACCCCTCTGCCTTACTTTACTTATTTTTTATCAAAAATTTGTGTATTGAGCTAAGCATACCCCGCACATACAGTAGGTATGTACTGTATAAACAGACCACAAGTACAGTATTTATAGTGTAAATACTGTACTGGCTTGTTAAAATACACATGCCATTTGGTCAGTTTTTTAAGAGAAGAAAGACTGGAATCACATGTCAATAGAATTTCTGCAAAAGGTAGTTTTATTACCCATTAATCCTGTTAGTAGATCCATTATTTTCCACTTTGTGTAACAGGCTAAGCTGTCCAGCAAACTGGAAGTTACATGGTTGGGAAAAGCCTTATTACATTAGCAGAGGGTGCTTACAATGTTCAGCTCATATGGTTTAAACCTTTGTCTAAAAGAAAACAAAAATCTTGCTGCAACTGCGTAAAATTATTAGCTAGAGCTGGGTTTTAATGTTTTGGTCTTTATGTAAAGTTTTAGTAAAGCCTAATTCCAACTATTCTTAAAAATGTTCCCTCCCCCTACTCCTACCTATGCTGCATACACTGTATAGAAAATATCCGTATCCTTACCTTTTTGGTAATCTAGCCAGGTCACGTGATTTAGCAGCTCTGCCTCCTCTGTGTAAGGGAATGATTGACAATGGCTGTGAATTTCTGAGAGCTGAGACATCACCCATAGTCTTCCATTGTGAGCGCCCCCTCCTTTCCTCCACATTATCTGCTCATTGCTACAGGAGCACTGAAGCTGCTTGATTATGTGACCAAACCAAAGCAAATTAAAAACAGGTAAGTATACAGATCTTTTTTTAAACAGGATATGCAGGATAGGTAACAGGAGGAGGGAAGGAACTGTTAAACTTATGCTTTTTTTCCACTCTAAAATCTATTGAAACTACACCATCTAAGTCTATACACATGGTGAAAATGCTAATGTGCAATGTTACTGCAGAACAAATGGTTTTGTCACCCTAGTACAGCAAGTAGAAAAATAAAAGATCTAAGAAGGATCAACAAGTTACAGGATGGGCTCACACAAAAAAATAAATAAAAATGTGTTAATGCTATTGAGTGACTGCATCATATTTTTATTACCCAATCGCTGCCTACTTGGTCTCTGTTTTACTCAGCCTATGTTATTTATTTTTTAACTACTGGTTCCATGACAATGAGAACCAGTAGGTCAAAACAGTACTGTCCATGGTTAAATCTTAAAGTACCTATTTGCCTGATTATTAAATAACAATTCTCCAATAAGATCATATATAATAGTGTTATACATGTAAGAATCTTGGATGTGATGTCAACAGTCACATGCAAACTATATTATTTCCTTTTTTTTTTTCTAATGCAGCTACATATAAGGTTACATCAGGAGAGATTGGTGGAGGAGGGCCAGCAAAGACAAGAAGACAAGAGGGTTATGATATGCAAGGAGGGAGGGGGCTATGCTCTAGTATTGACTTTTCCTCGAGTTGTCAATTTTCAAGTAAATTTACAGACATTTTGGAAAAGAATAACATTGCAAACAAACATTTAAAATAATTGATCTTGTTCTATTATGTTCTCCAAAGTGATAGACAGGGTCTCTTTAACATGGAGTTCCATCCATTTTATGCACTTTCTCCCAATGGTATCTCCTAAGCTCAACCTTTTTCCAATGCAATTTTTATTTTTTTATTTTTATGGAAATACCTTTTATTTTCCTCTTTATCCCGTACTTCCAAGCAGTACCTGCCTAGGCAATTTGCAAGGGTTCCTGGGATAGCTGTGTCATATCTCCCAGGAATCACCTACTGCCAAAATCTCACTTTATTTGCATTACTGCGCATGCTCGAGATCAGGATGGGCTTCAGATGCCTACAGCTAAAATGGAACCTGCCTGCTTCCGAGATCTGTACGTAATAAACAGTTTTTAACCGCTTGCCGGCCAGCTCACGCAGATATACTGCGACAGGTCGGCAGCAGTGCAGGAATGACCGTACCTGTATGGCGGCTCGCGCAGGAGTGGGCGGGTGCGTAGCACTGCATGCATGCTCTCAATCCTACTGTATGCTACGGGTGTGTGCCCGCAGGTCGGGTGAACTCTATGTCCACCGGCGACCCGCAATCGCGGTGAGGAAAGGCAGAACGAGGAACTTGTAAACAAGGTGATTCCCAGTTCTGCGAGATGACATGACAAAGATCTACTGTTCCCAGTGATCGGGAACAGTGATCGCTGGCATGTCCTTTGCAGCCCACCCCCCTACAGTTAGAACACACCTAGGGAAGTAACCCCTTGATCGCCCCTAGTGTTAACCCCTTCCCTGCCAGTGTAATGTCTACATTGATCAGTGCATTTTTATAGCATTGATCAATGTAATAATGTCACTGGTCCCCAAAAAGCGTAATTTCGGGTCAGATTTGTCCGTCGCAATGTCGCAATCCGGCTAAAAATCACAGAGCGCCACCATTACTAATAAAAGCAATAAAAAGTCCTTAAATCTATCCCATAATTTACGACACGATAACTTTTGTGCAAACCACTCGATATATGCCTATTGCAAATTATTTTTACCAAAAAGATGTAGAAGAAGATATATTGGCCTAAACCGATGAACACATGTTCTTTCTTTATTTTTTAGCACTTCAGTGGTCCCCAACCTTTTTGGCACCGAGGACTGGTGTTGTGGAATAGAATCGGGCCAAGGCCCGGGGGGGGGGGGGTTTGGATTGTTATGTAGCTTTTTGCGGGCAATTTTTTGAGGAAATGGCTGGTGTTAGCACTTCAATCATCACAGAACAATGGCTGATATGGGGTTGGGATGATTGAAGCACATCATTTGTCATTGCATTGTAATGTAAAATGAAATAGTTCAAACTCACCATAATGCAGAATCTGCCACCAGATGCGGTTTGTCACTTGCCAAGTCGCCTTCCACCAGGTGTGGATTGTCGCTTGCCACGTCACCTGCCATCAGGTGTAAATTGTCGCTTACCACGTCACCTGCCACCAGGTGTGGATTTCCATGTCACCTGCCACTACATGTACCATGGTCCTCTGCTGATCTCCTGCAATTGGTTCCTCCCCTTGTCCAATGGGAGGGGAGGGGTACTGGAGCTTCGGCAGCCAGAATCCACAGAGCTGCCCTCTCTCCCTTCTCTTGTGCTGTTACAGAAGGTGAGTGGGGGGAGCAGGGGAAGGAGACACTGACAGCCACTCTGTCTTATGCAGCTGTAAACCCGAGCCTGAAGAGGGGGGAGCAGAGCGACCAGCAGGTGGGAAAGGACATACATGCCTGCAGCTGCAATCTCCATCTCCCTGTAGGACTGGTCTGTTGCTGTGGCAGCACTCCAAGCGGTGGGGGGAAGCCCCCAGCCGCCCACAGCTCAGCCACCCCAGTCCCCACTGTCACTAATCTCTGATCTGGAGAAGGTGGACCTACTGGGTGGCTTGGTTGTCCGCAGTATAGCAGCCCAACTGTGAAGCACCGTGTTCCGGGCGGGCGGCGAGAGATGATTTCATCTCTCTGCTCCCGCGCCTCGCCACAGTATAGCAGCCCTGCTGTGTGGGCAGAAGTGCCGTGATCCGGGCGGGGGTGGTGAGAGATGTCATCTCTCTGCTTGCCCGCCGCCGCACTTCACACAGTGCAGCCTTCGCAGCCCGGCTGCAAATAGGCCACGGCCCGGCAGTGGGGTTCGAGGACCGGGGGTTGGGGAACCCTGATGTACTGTATTATAGCAAAAAAAGTAAAAAAATAATTGGTTCAAAATTTTTGCTGTTTGATTGTTTATAGCGCAAAAAATAAAAACTGCAGAGGTGATAAAATACCACCAAAGGAAAGCTCTATTTGTGGGGAAAAAAAGACGTACATTTTATTTGGGTACAAAATTGCACGACCGCGCAATTGACAGGTAAAATTATGCAGGGCCTGGTCATTAAGGAGGCAAATCCTTCCAGGGCTGTAGTGATTAAAGAAAGTAAAAGTGCAACACATATGACATGTTGTAAATTTTCATGTACATGTTTAAAGAAATTACAGAGCAGTATTAAAAAAAAAATTGAAGAAGAACTTCTCTTTAGGGCAGCGTACACACCATGAAATAAATCCGATCAAATCGGTCTGTCAGACCGATTTGATCGGATTTGTCTGCTGGGATAGATTGGTTTCATCGTGTACACACGATCAAACCAAAATCCCCGCCGGCAGACAGCGCGGTGACGTGGCGGTGACGTTGACGCCGCCACGTCACCGTCACCAGGAAGTAAAACACTTCCGCGCATGCGTCAAATCCATTCGACGCATGTGCGGACAGATAGATGCTCTAAAATCTGTCTGATGGAAAAATCTGTCTTTCCCCCCATACACACGATCAAATTTGTCTGCTAAAACGGTCCGTCGGACCGTTTTCAGCAGATAGATTTGATTGTGTGTACGCTGCCTAAAAGGGAAGTTCTGCTCCTCACACCCTTCCCCCATCACTTTTAGAACCTTTTTTATTTTTTGCTATGAAATTATTACTCCCACTTATACTCAGAATGGAAGTTCACCATCCTGGGACACATAACAGATCCCTGGAGACTGCAGGACTATTCAAAAAGTGCAGAAAGTTTTGCATGTGCAGACTTGGTAGCCAGCTGTGAAACACCTGGAACTCACAGCCGACTTCTCACATCCAAGATGGTGGCCCCAGGGACCTGAAAACCTGAGAAGAACCAGACCAAACAGCACCGGATCCCTGAACTGGTAAGTGCTTGTATGGTAAGTGCTGGTATGTTTTTTTTTTTAAGTCAGCAGCTACAGTATTTGTAGCTACTGACTTTTATTTTAGATCTAAGGTTTTTATTAGGGTTGTCCCGATGCCTCTTTTTTAGGACCGAGTACAAGTACCGATACTTTTTTTTATGTACTCACCGATTCCGAATACCGATACTTTTTTTTTAAATGCAGCCATGTCCCCCCCATATGCAGCCATGTCTCCCCCCCATATGCAACCATGTCTCCCCCCCAAATGCAGCCGTACCTCCCCCCTCATATGCAGTCATGTCTCCCCCCCATATGAAGCCATGTCTCCCCCTCATATGCAGTCATGTCTCCCCCTCATATGCAGTCATGTCTCCCCCTCATATGCAGTCATGTCTCCCCTCATATGCAGTCATGTCTCCCCCTCATATGCAGTCATGCAGTACACACTGGCACACCACACACACAAAATGTTGTACACACTGGCACACTACACTATATATCACACACACAATGCTGTGCACACTGGCACACCACACACACAGTGGGGGACTCACACTCTTATCGATGTCCAGTTTGAGTCTCTTCTGACTGATACTCTTCTGCACTCTCTTGCTGAAAGAAGCGTTCCCAGCCGGCCGGGCGCAGCGCTCTCCCCCGTCTATCAAACAACATGTCTGACCGAAGAACGGAGCGGCAGGAGCCGGCGGCCTATCCCTGCTGTCCTCCTCCGTACTGAAGCCGTTCATCCCCACTTCACTCCCACTACAATCTCTGTCCGAACATGCCGGGCCTCTCCCCGACACACTGCAGCGCCAGAGTCGCCATCACCCTAACAACGGAAGTCCCGCCCTCGGGTGAGAGTCGGCTGGACAGAACAGTCGGTGGGCGGGCTTTACTTGTGACACTCGGTGTCAAGATTGGCCGGAGCTATTGTCATTTGAGGCGGGAATGGTCACGCCTCTTCCGGGTACGGAGTCGACCAATACGGTGCTACGGCCCGGCTGTTCACTACTGTAAACAAGTGTGTGGTCCCAGTGTATCATGAAAATCCATATCCCGTGTCTCCCCTCTGATTGGTTCCCGCCCACTCTCCGCCCCCTCTCCGCCCCCTCTCCACCCGCTCTCTGCCCTCTCTCCGCCCCCACTCCGAAAAAAAAAAAAGTATCCGGATTAGGCATCGGGGGTATTTGCGGGAGTACAAGTACTCCCGCAAATACTCGGTATCGGTCCCGATACCGATACTAGTATCGGTATCGGGACAACCCTAGTTTTTATTTTAACGATTTTTAATTATTCTTTAAAATCCTACCAGGCTACACTTTTGCTTTGGCTGCACATGGACTAGGCATATGTCTTAATGAAGAGAAAACTTCCTCGCCCAAAACCTGGAAGACTTCTTCTGTGTAACACAAGTGACAGGCAAAAACCTTGCAAGCATGGATAGCATTTTGTTTTCACCATAAAAAAAGAATTATCATTGCCTTCTTACAATGTGAGTGGTTCATGTTTGCCCTTAGGGAATCCTAAGGCCTCGTACACACCATCGGACATATCCGATGAAACCGGTCCGCGGACCATTTCCATCGGATATGTCCGATCGGGAGTTTGATCCGATGGCGTGTACACACCATCGGATCAAATTCCCCGCCGCCGGACGGCGCGGTGACGCGGCGGTGACGTTGACGCCGCCACGTCACCGCTACGTCACCGCACCAGGAAGTAAAACACTTCCGTGCATGCGCCGAATACATTCGGCGGCGGCGGTGGGGGACAACATGTCTGCTGGTAAGTGTACTAACCAGCAGACATGTCGGGCGGACAGATTACCACCGGATAGATTTCAAAGCATGTTGGGTGGAGAAATCTGTCCGCTAGCCCATACACACGAGCGGAGATGTCTGCTGAAACGGTCCATCGGACCGTTTTCAGCGGACATATCCCCTCGTGTGTACGAGGCCTTACACTGTCTGATTTTTGCACAGTTGTCTCCAGCAAAATATTAGACAGCCTAGGTTTGAATTGAATAGGGCATCTAAAATATAGCACCTACATATAGTATTTTAACTATAGTGGCAAAATAAATCTTTCAGATTTTTTTTTACCTTTGGTTGTTTAGTAAGAAAATTACAAAAATATATACAGTACCTACAGTAAATCAGGAAGAACAACACAAAACACACTAAAACACAGTACTCACATTTCTATTTCATTTTATATTCATTGGCCCAGATTCACAGAGCAATTACGCCTGTCTAACTGGTGTTAGACAGGAGTAATTTCAAATTTTGCGCGCCGTATCACTAGTTTGAATCCTCAAACCATGATACGGCGGCTTCGGGCTTCGATCCGAGAGGCTTACGTCTTCGTAAGCCTTCGGATCTACGCTGCAATATTTTTGCGGCCGCTGGGAGGAGTCCGCGTCGTTTTCAGCGTCGGGATATGCAAATGAGTTTTTACGGCGATCCACGAAGATACGAGCGGTCTTCGCAATCGCTTTCGTCTATTTTTGCGTAGCCCATGTTAAGTATGGCCGTCTTCCCGCTTCGAATTAAATATATATTTTTTTTTTTACGTAACTCGTTCGGGAAAAGGAATGTCTGTAAACGACGCTACTCAAGAAAAAATGACGTAACGACGTAATTTTGCGCAATGCACGGCGGGAAATGTCTTAACGGATCATGCGCAGTTCGATCGCCGCGGGAACGCGCCTATTTTAAATGCTTCACGCCCCCTACTCACGTAGATGGCTTGCGCCGGGAGAAATACACTACGCCGCCGTCGTTTACTGGACAAAATCTACCGGGATTCCACGTAGAGCCAGGTAAAATACGGCGGCGTAGTGTATTTCTGATACTCTACGCAAATCTAATTGTATCTGAATCTGGCCCATTATCTTTTACAGATTTTCCTTCAAGCTATATGTATTTATTTAATTTATTGTGTTTTTTACTCTTAATTCCATCTCTGCTTAATCATTATGTCCATATGCATATTTTCACTGTAGGGCAAAAAAAAAAATGGTTTCATGTAGAAAACGTTTTCTGTTCTTTTGCTTGTGTCAGATGTATTTTTCTCTTCCATATTTCTTTTAAATTCCCTTATTTAAATCCACAAGCACAGGCACAAAATAAAACTCTAAGCCCATTAATGTATTTCAGAAGTAACAATCATGGCTTTTTATGGATGCCATCAATCATTTCAAAATTACTTAGAAGTCAAAAGAAAATAAACAGCATCATTTATGTAAAATAGTGTAAAAAAAGATTTAAGTCATAGAGAAAACATGGTTTTCTTTAACTGCTCTATGAAACAGATTTGGTGGATTAAAAATGGGGATAAAACTAGCTTGATTTGAAAAATTCTGCCTTCCTTTAAAATTTACGGTAGCTTTCAAAATACATTAAGCAACTACTGCAATGGTAGAAACATTAGAAGCATTACATGCTACAACAGATGATAGAAAGTGTCAGCGCCTATAGCCTGCACTTTCAATAACAAGGCTCACGGATACAGTATGTGTAACATATCATACTGCACTTTATACATGTCTGCCCACTTGTTCTGCTTTACCGTGACTAGAGATGAGCCGAACACCCCTCGGTTCGGTTCGTATGCAGAACATGCTAACGGACCGAAAGTTCATGCGAACATTCGACCATCGTTAAAGTCTATGGGACTCGAACGTGAGAAATCAAAAGTGCGAATTTTAAAGGCTGATTTGCAAATTATTGTCCTGAAAAGGGTTTGGGGACCCGGTCACTGCCCCAAGGGACATGTATTAATGCTAAAAAAAGTTTAAAAAACTGAAGTTTTTTCGGGAGCAGTGATTTTAATGATGCTTTAAGTGAAAAAATAAAAGTGAACTATTCCTTTAAATATCGTACCTGGGTGGTGCCTATAGTATGCCTGTGAAGTGGTGCATGTTTCCAATGTTTAGAAAAGTCCTTGCACAAAATTAAATTTCTAAAGGAATAAAAGTCATTTAAAACTGCTTGCGGCTGTAATGTAATGTAGGGTCCCGGCAATATAGATGAAAATAATTGAGAAAAAAAGGCATGTGTACCCCCTCCCCCCCAGCCCATCATAAGGCCCGTTGGGTCCCGGCAATATAGATGAAAATAATTGAGAAAAAAAGGCATGTGTACCCCCTCCCCCCCAGCCCATCATAAGGCCCTTTGGGTCTTGTATGGATATTAAGGTGAACCCCACACCCAAATTAAAAAAAGAAAAGGCGTGGGGCCCTCAGGTTCTATATACTCTGAACAGCAGTATACAGGCCGTCTCAAGAAAGACAGGGACTGTAGGTTTGTTCTTAAGTTGAATCTGTTTGTTATTTGGAACAGGTACATTTGGAACAGGTACAAGTGTTGCTCCAGCAAAACAATCTATTTTTAGTTTCAATCTTTTTTTATTGGAATTTGAACAAGATACATAGACATAGACACAATGTGATCAACCTTATAGCACGAAACGACAAACTAATACCAACCCATATCACAGTACAGTGCATTATAACCCTGTATGCATTAACAGGATATAGAGTCCAGCAAGAGAGGGTATATAGCCATACAGTTCAAGCAGTGCAATACTAGTAAGAGATATTCATTCATCACATAAAAATGCTGTGAAACAGTAACAAAAATTGCCAATAAGAGGCTAAATAAATAAGAAATAAACAAAAAGTAAAATGAAAATAAGGAAACAAAGGAGCCGTAACTGAGTTAGATGGATATATGCTACTGTTGGATGTAACCAGTTTTAGTTTCAATCACCTATTAGAGGATTAGTGTAGAACATCAAGAGTGATACCAGTTATTCCAGGGTTCCCAGTGCTTGTCAATATTAGCTCTGCCTCCAGTACTCGAGGAAAATAGTTGTTGATAAGTACCATGTGTGTGAACTATTTGTATTGTTTCAGCCATGTCTGGGGGAATCGGGTTCCTCTAGTGTCTGACCAAAGCCAATCCAGCTGCCAACAGCATATGGGACATCAAGGGTCGCAAATGATGTGGTACTAAGTCCATTTCCAGAGAAAGTAACGCCATCCCCGGTCCCGGGGACAGGGCAACACCGAGTACCTGATCAATCCATTGGAATACAGATTCCCAGTATTGGATAATTTTAGGACATGCCCACAGCAGATGATATAGTGTGCCAGTATTCCTGCAGAGCCTGCAACACAGGGGAGACCCTCCAGGGCCAAACCTAAAAATACAGTAGGGAGTGAGTGACCAACGTAGAAGGAGTTTTTGGAACAGCTCCCATAGGTTGGCACTTCTAGTAGAAGCGTATGTGACCCTGAGTGCCGTATGCCACTGTCCCTTTGGATACACTTTGTCAAAATCTTTTTCCCATGTGCGCATAGAGAGTGTCTTCTGGAACACACATTTGTTTTGTAGGAGATAGTAGAACAGCGAAATACCTTTAATGTTATGAGATTTCGAAAGAAAGAACTGAGAGATTTGCCATGAAAGGGGGATGGAAGCTCCGGTGAACCCTTTCAGAAAGTGACAGATTTGCATGTATTTATACTGCTCCGTTGCGGAAGGTTGCTGCAAGGTTCGAAAGGTTTTAAGAACAGGACCTATATATAGATCATCTATGGACAAATGACCCTTACTTTCGCAATTAGTGGTAGAGAGATCAGGTATAAATAGTGGTAGGGCCGACACGGGAAGCTTCAAAGGAGAGAGTTTATGTGAGGGGAATGGGTGTGATATAAGTAACCGCCATGAGGCGATGGTTCCCTGGATTGTAGGACTAGATCTGGAAGAAGGGCGGGGTAAGGAGGTACTAGACAATAAATAATTATAGAGATTCCCACCCGGGACCTGATGGCTTTCCAGTTGGGACCAGAGGGTAGGTGTCGAAGAGGGGAACCAACTCTTCAGTTGAGTGAGGATGGATGCCAAATGATAATCTCTGATGTGTGTATGACCTATCCCCCCTGCCGACCTATGTTTTACTATCCTGCTAAATGCACAGCGGGCCCACTTTCCCCCTCATAAGAATCGGTTGATCAAGGATTGTAGCAGGGAAAAGAAGGAGGAAGGGACCAGAATTATCAGGGTACTAAAAATATAAATAAGTTGGGGAAGGATCTGCATTTTAAAGGCAGCCAAACGGTCCGACCAGAAGAGCTTGAATCTCGCCAGGTTGCTCAGTTTGGAGGGGAGTGTTTGTAATAGAGGTTAGTAATTTTCTCTAGCCAACTCAGAGGTGTTGGGCGTAAGGATTTTTCCCAGATAAGAGATTCCTTTGTCTCTCCAGATATAAGGGAATTTTTGGCTCAAAGATTGTTGAACCCCCGGGGAATATTCATACCTAGAATGTAGGACTTGGTGTCATTAACCTTATAATAGGGCACTGTTGAAAACAATTGTAGCGATTCGTGGACTGAGGTCAGAGAGGATTCTACATACTTAAGTATCAGGATTATATCATCCGCAAAGAGGCTTATGGTGTGGAATGAGTTTCCGCTCTTGAACCCTCTAATCAGAGGATGGGATCGAATGTAAGAGGCCAATGGTTCCATAAGTAAGTTAAATATGAGTGGGGAGAGCGGGCATCCCTGGCGTGTCCCATGAGAAATATTGAAAGGAGAACAATATTGAAAGATAACATGCCGAATATATAAACCTGTGCCGAGGGATTTGTATAAAGCGCCATTATAGCCGAGTGGATACCGCCCACAAACCCAAATTTGGTAAGGACTTTCGCCAGGTATTCCCAGTGTATCCTATCAAACGCCTTCTCTGCATCCAAAGCAAGGAGCAGAGAAGGCGTTTTGGTCGTATTTGCTGTATGTATGATGTTTATCAGGCGTCTCGTTGCGTCTGCAGTTTGTCAGTCTTTTGTGAACCCTGACTGATCCATATGAATTAGGGACGGTAGCAAATCAACCAGTCTATTTGCAATAAGCCTAGCATGAAGCTTTAGGTCATTGTTCAGAAGTGAAATTAGCCTGAAGTTCTGTGGCATATCTGGGCTTTTCCCTGGTTTCGGAAGGGCTACTATAAGAGCCGATAGCATTTCAGAAGGGAAAGAGGAGGAGGAGACAGCGGTATTGTAAACATCGGACAAGTAGGGGGCCAGTTCAGATTTAAAGGTCTTGTAATATTCCCCGGTGAACCCATCAGGGCCGGGAGACTTATTGATGGGGAGAGATTCAATAGCTTTAACGATCTCAGGGACCGTGAAGAGCAAATTAAGTCCCTCCAGCTGAGTCGATGATATTTTGGGGAGGTTTACCTTATCAAGAAAACTTATATCATATATTCAGTGGGCTGAGTCGTGGACTGGTCTTCTCTTAGATTATATAAGGAGTTGTAATAACAACTAAATGCATCTGCAATAGCTTGTGGGTGAAACAGTTTAACCCCAGTGACGGGATGCAAAATATAAGGTATTTTGGATTTGTATCTAATCCCCCTAAGACGGTTGGCTAGTAACTTCCCTGCTTTGTTGCCACTAACGTAGTACGACATTTTCAGGCGTTTATTCGCTAGATCAAAGTTGTCAAGCAACACTAGGCGCAGATCATACCTAAGTTGTAGTAATTGGTCAGATAATGTTGGGGAGGTATTTTTTTTGTTTTGGGTTTCTAGTAGGTGGATTTGGGAGAGCAAGTCCTGTATGCGCTGTCTCCTCCTTCTCCTAACCCCGGCACCCATTTTTATCAGAACCCCCCTCATATATGCCTTAGAATTAGCATTACAAGAAAAAAAATTGGAGAGTTCCTCCTGCAGTTGGGCCCTGGAGTCGCCAACCTGGATCAACCTCAAGTTGGACCGCCAGACGAAACAGGAATTCACGCCTGGCGAATCCGCCACCAAGAGTGTCACCGAGGCATGGTCCGACCAGGTGATGTCATTGATTTTAGATGCAGTAAGTTTGGGTAGTAACCATTTGTCTGTAATAAAAAGGTCCAGTCTGGTGTAGACCCTATGGCATGCTGAAAAGAAAGAAAAGTCCCTTTCCACCCCATTGAGGCATCTCCAAGCGTCGTATAGGTCTTGCGCATGAAGAAGTGGTTATAGCGAGGGATGGTGCCTAGTTGAACATGACGTTGAGTCCACCGTCGGATTGGGGGAGATTAAAATCCCAGCATAGCAGAAGGTAGCCCTTCTGCATTTACTTGGCTTTTCTAAGCCAACATGGAATCGTCCCAAAGGGTCAGCCAACTCACTATGCTTGGTGAATGCCACCGTGTCCCTGATTGCAGTAAGTACCCCTCCTTTTTTGGCCGAGGCGCTCGCTGTAAATACATGTGGGAACTTGGGATGTGAACATCGGGGCATTTTCTGTTTGTGAAAGTGAGTCTCCTGCGCACAAAGAACATCTCCCTTATGTTGGATCACCTCCTGCCACAGAGACTTCCTTTTCGCCGGGTGATTTAAACCCGTGGCATTAACTGTCAAAAGTGCGACAGGCATGGTGGTGCGCGTTGAAAAGCAAAGCAAAGAAAATGGTATGTACAACACTCACAATTCTCGGTATCCGTATGTGGCAGAAGGGGTCATCCAACAGGTGGCAAGGCACATGTGTGAAGAAAGGGTCCTCCAGGGTGTAGAGAAGAATGGTACATCCAACTGAAATAAAAGGCTCCAAACGAGAAAAAAGAAAAAAACACAGTTGAAACAAAACCAGTGGGAAAAAATGCAAAGGGACTGGGTAGGTCATGATGACCTGGATGTAGCGCATACAAACGCTAGCTGAAAACAGGGAAAAGATTCTAGCTTGATAATTGAACTCCTCAACAGGGATCACAGCCATGATCCTAAATGAATTAATTGTATAGCCCAGCGGACATGTTAACGGTGGGAACGGGCATTTTTTGTGTTAACTAGCTGCCACTCATCCTGGACACGGGTCGGATCTTCATCAGTCAGGCCCCTCGGAGCCTCCTCAGGAATGATACGCCAGGATTTAAGCAGCTCCAACATCTTAGGTAGGAAATCAACATTGAAATCCTTCCCTTTGTGGGTGATTATGAGTTTGGTTGGGAACCCCCGTTTATATGCAATGTTGTGGTTGCGTAGAGCTTTAGAGATGGTATTCAGGCTGCGTCTTTTCTGCATCGTGTACTGGGACAGGTCCGCAAAAAACTGCAGGTCTCTGTACTGTTCTGGAACAAGATCTTTGTTACGTGCTGCCCTTTTAAAACAATCTTTGACATGGTAGAAGTGCAGGCGTAAAATGATGTCCCTGGGTACATTATCAGGTAGATGAGAGGGTTTGGGCAGCCTATGGATTCGATCTATAGTAACATCTATTGCCAACAGATCAGGCAGGATTGAGGTGATGATGCGGGTGACATGCTCTTGCAGATCAGACTGTAGAACATTCTCAGGGACCCCCCTTATTTTGAGGTTATTCCTCCTGCATCTGTCCTCAATGTCTGCGATCTTAGCTTTAACCCCTTCCATCTCCTCATCTCTGGCTTCATGGGCGTCTACAAAGCTATTAATGGCGGTGGCATACTCTCCCATTTTGGTCTACCCTGACTGACACAGTTTGCAAATCACTCCCAAACTTCTGTACACATGTTAGCATGTCACTATGGAGCGAGCTCCTGAGGGAAACCAAAATGTCTTTGAGCATGGTGTCTAACACTGGTTGATTATTAGTTGGAAAGCGGTCTATGGAATCAGGGAGTTCCCTGGTGTCATCCCCGGAGTCTAGGCCCACTAACCTCCTGAGCAGGATCCATGCTATCCAGCTTAGGCCGAATCTTTTCCTGGCTGAAGAGGACACAGGAGACTGTTTCCTGGCCGACAGAGAGTTCCGCTTAGTAGTTTTAGCTTTGGTCTGTGAGATCTGTGAAGTGCTCCCATGCAAAGTATTCTGTCAGCTTTTGAGGTCAGCTTTTGAGGTCGCTGGGACCAAATTTCTTCCAACAGTTTAGCAGTTTTAGGGAAATTTGCCTGCTACAATCAGATGTAGGTGTACCGCTACCAGATTGCTCGCAAATGCTTGGGGACACCTAATTCTACACCTTCATTCCTCTCAGTGCAGGTCTCAGAGGACTGAAGGTATAGTGGGGTTGGAGATCCCAGCTAATGGGGAGCAGAGAGAGGTCCACCTTGTTCTTTGGTGTGGGTCTTTTAAGAACTGTTGCCAACGGACTGCATGAGAGGTTGACATATGTCTGGTCAAGCATGTGGTGCCCAAGCAGTTGCTCATTTGGCCATGCTTGATACGCTTCAGACATAAAGCGTACGGAGCGACCAGCGTAGTGACGTCACCCGCGATCATCATGCTGGCACTCGCTGAGTGCTTTGTTTTGTAAGTGTAACTTTGTTTTTTTTTTAAATGCTTTTTAATTATGGAGAGCACTATGGTATATTATCTATCGTTACATGCCATTTAATTTACTGAGAGATCATAATCCTTTGTGACATCGCCATTAATGCCATAAGGATCTGGATTCATTATCACCCATTATACCTCAAGGGGATTGCTGTATTGACCCTTTTATAGCAGGGTCCATTTTGTGAGGTGAGCGGTCAGTTGATCTGTTGGTGGAGGTTGATTTCACATTGCACAAGGATTTCTGCATGTTCTGCTGTGCACATTGAAGAGCCCACGGATGGTGTTGTTTGTGTTCACAATTAGACTTTTCTGTATAGCGCTGCACCATCTTTTGTATATGTTGCAAACAGCAACGATGCAATCTGCTGCACACGTCTCAAAAAAATGCCCACACCAAAGAACTTTTGAAAAAAACATGCGAGTCAGAAGCGCCCTGCACATGTGGAGCTCTTCGGTGTGATGCAGTTGGTTGGCTGTCCTAAAGCTGGCCCCTGGAGGTTATCCTGGCTCGTTGGAGATGTGCCTCCTCCTCCTCCTCTCTTCTATCAGGCATCCATGTAGAGTAAGTGACCTCATCATCCCCTCCCTCCTCGCCACTGGAGCAAACCTGGCAGTATGCTGCCAGTTTCTTGTCCTTTTTGGGCACCCCCTCTCTCTGGGCTCATGTTACTGCCTTCATCCTCAACCTGGGTACCATCATCAGAGTCTTCAAAATGCTGCACATCCTCCTGCAGCATGTACCCTACACTGTGGTCGAACAGTTTGGGGGACTCCTCAGGGCATAATGGTGGGGCTAGGGAAGAAGTGACTGATGATGCCATTGAGCCAATGGAAGAGGCCACTTTGGCAGCTGAATTGGCAGACAAAGTCACTCTGAGCCTGGGTGACAGAGGGTGAGGAGGATGAAGACGGCTTGGTCATCCACTCTACCAGCTTTTCTGCATGTTGTGACTCAACACAGCCAGCTGCCGAAAAAAGGCCAAGCGTGCCCACGTCTACGTGCTGAGGATCCACCGTGTCCACGACCAGCACTATTGGCTGTAGATACAGAGCCTGATTGCCCGCTTTTAGTGGCCTGTGAGGGCCTCTCGTTGGTGGCCTTCCAGACATACTGTACAATTAGATTAGCAAAACAACACCTGAAGTTTACTCAAAACAGTACATCCAGCAATGGCCTGCAGTCAGGTATAGGCTTGCCTGGACTAGAATGCAGTGTATATATATGTAGGAGACTGTATATACATTTTTTTGCACTGCAGCTCACTGAGTCACCTGCCTGCCTGAAACTGTCTTTGAACATGCACTCCAGCAATGGCCTAAGGTCAGGTATAGGCTTGGCTAGACTATTTATATACAAGCCTGTATATATATTTTATGTACTGCAGCTCACTGAGTTACCTGTCTGCCTGCCGGAAAATGTCTTTGAACACACACTCCAGGAATGGCCCACAGTCAGGTATAGGCTTGGCTGGACTAGAATGCAGATTTACCTGACTTCCTGTCACAATATATATATATATTGTGACAGGAAGTCAGGTAAATCTGTGGGTGTTGTCACAGACGGGAGATACATTTCTGCCTTGTTTAGACAATTCACCAATTACTATTAGGTGTCAGCAGCAGAAATAGCCTGAAAGGTTTAAGATGTTGGACAGCTTCAGCTGTTCAGAATGAGGCAATTAAGGCCTATATAAGTTATCCAGAGGATGACTACTGATTGCTGCATTCTGAGGCTTTTTGAGTTAAGGAAAGCAGTGAGCTGAGAAAGACTTCTGAAGAGGTGAGGTGGTGTTAATTTTTCTGTGTGATAAAAATAAAAAAGACTATTGTTTTTCTGCTGTATGACCAGCAGTGTCTGCCCAGAAGTATGCTGTGCCAGACTCCATATATAGTGGTGAAGGTAGCCGTCCCAAGTGGCCAGGGTTTATTTTATGTTTTGTTTTGTTTATGCTGTTTGGATGCTTGCACTTGTTTCCAGCAATATGGAAGAATAAACTATAATCTTTGTTTTCAACTGTCCTCGGCTGCCTCTCTGTATAGTTCAGTGTGTAGTGAACCCACCCAGGGGGTCACACACACACACGCTACCGAGCTAACCCCTTACACATGGTGGAGAATGCGGGCAGTTAAAGTAAACCCAAAATGGAGGAGATACTGAAACAGCTGGCTACAGCAAATGCAAATCAACAGCAGACAAATGCAGGTGTGCAGTGGAGCATTGCAGCTCAACAACAGGCTCACCAAGAGCATTGCAGCTCAACAACAGGTTCACCAAGAGGCTTGGAATAGAGACACCAGCAGCAAATGGAGGCCATCGTGAAACAGCTTCAAAGACAGCAGACCAAGGCTGGGAGTCAGGCCAGTAACATATCGACTTATCGGGTAAGCCTCCTATTGCCAAATATGACTGCAGATGATGACCATGAGATGTTTCTGACCACGTTTGAGAGAACAGCGGAAAAAGAGAATTGGCCTAAAGAACAGTGGGCTGGACTATAGGCCCCCTATTATCTGGAGAAGCCCAAAAGGCATATTTTGATTTGGAGCTTGCAGATGCAAAAAACTATGATCGGTTAAAAGAGGAAATATTGGCACGTTTTGGTGTAACCCTGGATGTCCGTGCTCAGCGGGTCCACAATTGAAGTTATCAGCTGAGGAAGCCACCTCGGTCGCAGATGTATGATCTCTGTCCGGACCAAAAATTTTGGAGCAAGTAGCCATGGACAAATTTCTTAGGTCTCTTCCTAACACCCTGCAGAAATGGGTAAGCCATGGTGGTCCGGAAACCGCAGACAAACTAGTAGACCTGGTCGAAAGGTATCTAACAGAGAATTTGTCTTCTTCCCCCCAGAGACGCACATACTTTCCACCCCAGGACCAGACCCTCCCCACCTATAGGTACGACTTCATTAAGGGATGGGGGTGGAAGAGAGGGACCAAAGAGCAACTAGAGGTATTATCGGGACTACTGCTAATGTTTGGCGAGAGCGGCCTGGAAGAACCATCCCACAGGAGTGGATCAGAAGGTTGATTTGTTACCGTTTCCGGGAAGAGGGACATGTAGCGTTGGTTTGCCCAGCGGGTGATGAACCCATGCAGTGTTACATTCTGACAGAGAGATGACAGTCCCTTTTTGCAACCACACGCACTGCAGTAAAGGGGAATGAGAAACCTTTATATAGAATGTGCTTAGATAGTAAAGATGTTGTGGTATTGTTGGATTCAGGTAGCCTGGTCACCTTAGTAAAAAGTGATCTAGTGGTGGGAAAAACCTTACATCCTAGGAAAATGGCTGTAGTTTGTGTACATGGGGACACTCGAGAATATCCGGTGACTACGGTTTCCTTTGAAACCTCCCTCGGTAACTTGTGTCACCAAGTGGGTTTAGTTCCGGCCACATGACACCATTGTGGGAAGGGATTTCTCCAAAGTTCTGAGAACTCTGGCATTGCCCAGATCTCCAAGTAGATGGTTCTTCTGAGCCTGAAACATCTACTCCAGAGTCCTCTAACTGTGAGGATTCTCCTGAGTTCCCGTTCTCAGTTTTAGCAGGGGAAACACCAGTCCCTAGGAAGGAGCCTGCTACCTCAGAAGAGGAACAGCGGCCGATAGGGTTTGATGACCTTGAGGTGCACAGAGAAAATTTTCTTACTGAGCAATTGAGGGACCCCACATTGCTAAGAGCCCGGGAGAATTAGTTAACCCTGACGAGTGGGTTGCCCTCCCTTACTTCATTATTGAAAGGGACCTATTATATCGAGTGTCACAGAGGATAGAGGACACCATTGAGCAACTGATAGTGCCTAAACCGTACGGCAAGATGGTTTTGGAAGTGGCCCATGGGCACATTCTTGGGGGAAATTTGGGAGCAGAAAAAACCCGGGAGAGAATCACCCAGAGTTTTTTTTGGCCTGGGATCACTAAGGAAGTGGAATTTTACTGCTCTTCCTGTCCAGTGTGTCAGATTACTGCACCAATGCCACATTTCCGCAGTCCGTTGGTACCCCTGCCCATTATCGAAGTCCCTTTTGAGAGGATCGCCATGGACTTGGTTGGGCCCTTACTGAAGTCCACTAGAGGGCACCAGCACATCTTGGTAATTATGGACTATACCACCCTTTACCCAGAAGCGATTCCTCTCCGAAACACCTCTGCTAAAACCATTGCCAAAGAGTTATTTCAGGTTTTCAGCCATGTGGGTCTTCCTAAGGAAGTCCTTACTGACCAGGGCACCCCGTTTATGTCTAGGGTGACCAGAGAACTTTGTAAACTCCTGAAAGTGACCCAATTACGTACATCAGTATATCACCCTCAAACAGACAGGTTAGTGGAAAGGTTTAATAAAACTGTAAAACAAATGTTAAGGAAGGTGATGGATAAAGACAGAAATAATTGAGATTATCTGCTCCCTTATCTGATGTTTGCCATAAGAGAGGTTCCCCAATCGTCCACAGGGTTCTCTCTGTTTGAGCTACTGTATGGGAGGCACCCCCGGGGCCTACTGGACATTGCCAGGGAAACATGGGAGAGTGAGAGTTCCCCTCATCAAAGTGCGATTGAAAATGTGGCACAAATGCAAGATAGAATTGCCCAAGTGATGCCGATTCTGAAGGTACATTTAGCCCAAGCCCAATTGGCTCAACAAAGGATTTACAATCGTGGGGCCCAGGTCCGTTCCTTTGCACCTGGTGATAGGGTGTTGGTGCTGGTCCCCACGGTCTAAAGTAAATTCCTAGCCAAATGGCAGGGTCCCTATGAAGTGTTGGAGAAAATGGGGAGAAAATGGGGGTGGTGAATTATAAAATTAGCCAACTGGGAAGACGAAAACCTGAGCAGATATATCACGTGAACTTGTTGAAACCAAAGGATAGAGAGTCCTTTGTCGCTAAGACTACCCGATTTTTTGCTCCATTTAACCTGGCTGTCCCTGAAGTTGGGATAGCGGAGACTCTGTCCAAAACTCAGCAACAGGAGGTTAAAGAATTTGTGCTCCGTAATAGGGAGAAGTTTTCAGACCTGCCAGGTTGGGTCTCCGGATTTGAACATGACATTATCACCACACCAGGGGATAAGGTCAAGTTGAAGCCTTATAGAATTCCAGAAGCCAGGAAGTAAAAAAAAATCTTAAGCTGGGGGTGATAGAAAAGTCAAATAGTGATTGGTCCAGTCCCATTGTCTTAGTGCCCAAACCAGATGGAAGTTGGCGGTTTGGTAATGACTTTCGCCGCCTGAATAAAATCACTAAGTTTGACATCTATCCTATGCCCTGCATAGATGAACTGATTGATCGCCTAGGCACTGCCCGGTACTCTCTGAGTCGGCCAGGGAAAAAACAGCATTTATAACTCCAGATGGATCTTTCCAATATCGGAAGATCCCTTTTGGGTTACAGAATGCTCCCGCCACATTTCAACGCACCATGGATAAGACCCTTCAGCCTCATCGAGCCTATGCTGCTGCATACCTCAATGACATTGTCATCCACAGTGAGGATTGGGGCTCACACTTACCAAAAGTTCAGGCTGTGTTGGATTCCATCTGGAAAGCCGGGTTTACAGACAATCCAAAAAAATTTACCCTTGGGCTAGAAGAGGCAAAGTATCTGGGGTATACCATTGGAAGAGGTCTAATCAAGCCCCAAATAAACAAAGTTGAGGCTATTCAGGATTGGCCACGCCCCACCAACAAGAAACAGGTTCGTGCATTTTTAGGGATCACGGGTTATTATCGCCGCTTTATCCCCCATTTTGCCTCACAGGCTGCTCCCCTGACCAATTTGACCAAAGGGAAGGAGTCTGTCATGACCAAATGGACTCCCGAAGCAGAAACAGCTTTTAAGGCTTTAAAACAGGCCTTATGTAGTCAGCCAGTTTTAAATTTGCCTGATTTTTCACGGGACTTTGTGGTTCAGACAGATGCGTCAAATGTGGGGTTAGGAGCTGTACTGTCCCAGATTATCAAGGAAACACCCTGTTATGTACCGCATTCTCCTTACAACCCATACCAGACCTAAGGGCCCGTTATGCTCCTGATGCCGGATTTTTATTTAAAATCCGGCGGGGACTTCCTTCTCAGGATGCCCACGTGTGTAGAATTGGCGGGAATGGTCGGATGTCGCTTCTATGACGCACTAAACTATTCCAGCGAGTGCGAGATGTCGGCAGCCTGTCGCCGAGAATCAGCGCGATGCTGTCGTGCTAAAAACACATTCTCGGCGGCAATAACTGTATCAATGGATCTTAAAAACCGTTGAGTAGCAGGACTCCTGTGATAGTAGTATCAATGGAATAAAACGGTCGTTTTAAAGACCAATTTTCAAGTTATTGTTGGAAAACGTCTTTCAGAACCCGGGTATGTATCAATTGGATGGTCGTTTCGTTTCACTCGAATTTGCAGCGAACAATCGTTGTTGTTATGGATCGGGACGATGTTCGAGTCGGATGATCCAGCACAGATCAGCGTACAGTGAAGGAAGCTTGTCTGGATGGATGGATGGATGGGGTTGGTGGATGGGATAAATGTGGTGGATGTAGTGGGTGGATGGGATGGATGGATGGGGTGGGTGGATAAATTGGATGAATGTATAGATGGATGCGGTGGATGGATGGATGCGGTGGATGGATGGATGGGGTGGGTGGATGGGTGGATGTGGTGGATGGATACGATAGATGGATGGGGTGGGTGGATGGATAGATGCAGTGGATGTAATGGGTGGGTGGCTGGATGGATGCATGGAATGGGTGCGTGAATGGTTGTGATGGATGGATGGGGTGGGTGGATGGAATGGATGGATGGGGTGGGTGGAATGGATGCGATGGATGGATGGATGTATAGAATGGATGCATGGAATGGGTGGGTGGATGTGATAGATGGATAGATGGATGGATGTGGTGGATGGATGGGGTGGGTGGAATGGATGCAGTGGATGGATGGATGGGTGGATGAATGTGATTGGTGGATGGATAGGGTGGGTGGATGAATGGGGTGGGGTGGGTGTATTGGATGGGATGGGTGAATGGAGTGATGAAGGAGAGATTTAATGATCAGGAGAATGTAGATCTGCCTGTCAGCATTCTGATCCAGCTCAGATCAGTGTACAGTGAAGGAAGCTTGTCTTTCCCTCCTCCTGTCTTCTCAGCACAATGTCACCATGTCATCCAGTATGATCTGATCCCCCTGCCAAGGAGAACCTCTAATCTCTGCTCTCAGACTGGGAGTAAATTCAGCTGGATGAGAGGAGAGGAAAGCCTGAACAACTACCATAACATTATCCACTGCATGCCAGGCTGCCCCTCCCCTACCTGCCACACATTTAACAGTAGCAGCCCCATCCAGATGTACTGTCCCCGGGAAATGTGCTAAAAGTGTCTCAGCCCTTCACTGCACTCCCCCCAGATCCACTACACAAAGTACACAGGCATCTCCTGCAAGTTCTGAGAGCACAACACAAGTGTTCTCTGCTTAATTACCTGCTAGCAGCTTCAGTGAGATGTCCCGATCACTGGCCGAATCCTGTTCAGACCAGCCAGGATAGTTACATAGTTACATAGTTAGTCAAGTTGAAAAAAGACAAAAAGTCCATCCAGTTCAACCATAAAAAATAAATAAAAATAAAACAAAGTAAAACACAGTACATCCTCCCATACACCCAACTCCATACCCACAGTTGATCCAGAGGAAGGCAAAAAACCCCAGCAGAGCGATGATCCAATTTGCTACCCGAGGGGAAAAAATTCCTTCCTGATCCCCCGAAAGGCAATCGGATTTACCCCGGATCAACTTTACCTACAAAACTTAGTACTCAGTTATATTATGTGCATTTAGGAAAGAATCCAGGCCTCTCTTAAAGCAATCTACTGAGCTGGCCAGAACCACCTCTGGAGGGAGTCTGTTCCACATTTTCACAGCTCTTACTGTGAAGAAACCTTTCCGTATTTGGAGGTGAAATCTCTTTTCCTCCAGACGTAAAGAGTGCCCCCTTGTCCTTAGTGTTGACCTTAAAGTGAATAACTCAACACCAAGTTCACTATATGGACCTCTTATGTATTTGTACATGTTGATCATATCCCCCCTTATTCTCCTCTTCTCAAGAGTGAATAAATTCAGTTCCTCTAATCTTTTCTCATAGCTGAGCTTCTCCATGCCTCTTATCAGTTTGGTTGCCCTTCTCTGCACTTTCTCCAGTTCTCCGATATCCTTTTTGAGAACTGGTGCCCAAAACTGGACTGCATATTCCAGATGAGGTCTTACTAATGATTTGTACAGGGGCAAAATGATATCTCTATCTCTGGAGTCCATACCTCTCTTAATACAAGAAAGGACTTTGCTCGCTTTGGAAACCGCAGCTTGGCATTGCATGCCATTATTGAGCTTATGATCAACTAAAACACCCAGATCCTTCTCCACTACAGATCCCCCCAGTTGTACTCCCCCTAGCATGTATGATGCATGCATATTCTTAGCCCCCAAGTGCATAACTTTACATTTATCAACATTAAACCTCATCTGCCACTTAGTCGCCCAATTAGACAGAGCATTGAGGTCAGCTTGTAAATTGGAGACATCCTGCAAGGACATTATTCCACTGCATAGCTTGGTGTCATCTGCAAAAACAGAAATGTTACTTTTGATCACTCAGAAAGACGTAAGTGATTGGCTGGTCCGATAAAAGCACCACCCTAAGTCCTATGGACCAGCCAATCATTAACCACCAACAGGACACATCCAGCACAGAGTGGGAGTGCGAAGAGCACAGAGCGCAGAGCTTTGCTCTCCATGGGCAGTATAAAAGCCAGCCGATAGATTTGCTTGCCCAATCACATGATTGCGATGACGTAATGCTTCCCATAGCATCTCTGTGGCCAGCGCCCCGCCCCCCCCCACACACACACTTAAAGGGACATGTTAACGTTTGGGGGGGCGGCGCCCCTGCGTCCCCTATGGACGGGCTGCCACTGCTTTGAACACGTACTCCATGAATGGTCTACAGTCAGGGATAGGCTTAGCTAGACTATATATATATATATATATATATATATATATATATATATATATATTGGGGTTGTTTAGCTCAAGTAGGATGTGCGATTTTAAGCAATTCACATCAGTCCAGAACTACGTTTAAGGGCTTGTTGGCCAACTTTTATTCAAAAGGCAAAAATAAACAAAAAAAATCCAAACATAGTATTCCCATACAGGGGTTCTTTACTGTCCACGCAAAATGATACGTTCAGCCTCCTGGCTTACCAGTCCAACGAAAATACCGAGCCACCTGGCTCTCCTCAGCAGTAGCCTGACTCCTGTCAGCCACCTCAGACTCAGGTCTCTGGTCTATTACAGTACAGCCTGCACTCCAGCTTGTTCAGTGCACACCTGCACTCTCCCTTGCATGCCTGGACTCCTCGGGAGGGTGGAGCCCAGAATGCTGGTCCTGAATCTCCTATCAGGACCACACACCTGCACAATCAGTGTGCTGATTAGCTTTAAAATCTGGACCCAGGACTGGGGATTTCATCCCACCCAGTTGAAAACCCTGGGTCACCACACCCCTGGGGTACCACACTACTACAATATATATATATATATATATATATATATATATATATATATACAAAGCTGGGATGCATATATATACTACAATACACTGCAGCTAACTGTATCGCCTGCCTGAAGTATTTTAGAAATAGTACACCAGGAACGGTCTGCAGTGAGATCAAGCTAAACTGTATACAGTGTATATATATACCGCGCTGTCTGCCGGCGGGGATTTTGATCCGATGGTGTGTACACGCCGTCGGATGAAAATCCGGAGGAGACATGTCCGCTGGAAACCGTCCGTCGGACAGTTTCAGCGGACATGTCCCTCCGTGTGTACGCGGCCTTAAGAGTTACGACGGCGTATCTGGAGATACGCCGTCGTAACACGTACCTGAATCTGGCCCATGGTGTCTACAAACTATAAGCTATATACTGGATTTTATTTTACAAGTAATGGAGGCAATCAGCAACTTATAATGGGATTGCAATACTGCAGTGGACATTCGGACACCAACTGACACTTGTGACACTTTTTGTGAACCAGTGACACTAATACAGTGATCAATGATAAAAATATGCACTGCCACTGTACTAATGACACTGTCTGGGAAGGGGTTAAATGTCTAGGGTGATCAAAGGGTTAGATGTGTGCCTAGACAGTGTTCTGGTGTACTGTGTGTAGTGCTTTTACTAAGGGAAGTAATAGATTTAATTACCTGCTTTTTGGGCAAAAAAAATGTATTAGTTCCCTGCTGACAGGACAGGCCTCTGCCTTGTTTAAATAGGCAGGGCTCTGTCCTGTGTGAATTTCTGATGACTGGCAGGTAATCCATTTGGCACCCACTGATCAACATTACAGCTGCCTATACGGAAGTGCCAGACCACGTGCAGCCATATATGTACTGTACATTATGGTATATGGTCGGCAAGCGGTTAAATACAGGCAGGGACAACAATGGAAATTGGGTACTCTACTTAAGCAAGAAGGATGTCCTTATCTTCAACACCACCTTGTTCTTATGCAAAAATAATAAAAACGTTGCTTGGAAGAAATTACCTTCAGCTCATTTTGTAGGAGTTTCTGTTACCTTGTGGGAGGAGAGTGGGGAAGATTTTGCAGAAAAGACACACCTCTACAGAAGAGGTTTATTGGAATCACGTGGAAAGCTGACTTTTAAATTTAGAGAGTAAGGGTGTAGAATCCTTTTGATTTTTTTTTAAATATAAGCACATTATAAGAATGCAATGTATGCACATATAGAGTTAAAACATACTACACCAGGGATCTGCAATTAGCGGACCTCCAGCTGTTGCAGAACTACGAGTCCCATCATGTATCTGCCTCCTTGTGTAACGCTTGTGGCTGTTAAAGTCTTGCTATGCCTCATGGGACTTGTAGTTCTGCAACAACTGGAGGTCTGCTAATTGCATATCTCTGTACTACACTACTGTATATAGGGCGTTTTCTTTTTGAGATTTCCTGTTTTGTCAAGTGGAGCACCATTAATGATCCAAGATCAGTGATGACAGTGTGGATTCCATGCTTTAGGTCTTGAAGATCCTTGGAATTACATTTTGTGGACTGGGGTGTGAAAAACATTCAAAAGCTCATGCTGGGGCATGACCTAATGTGAGCCACAGCAGACACATTGGGAAGGAGCTCCGGTGATCCTGTTTTAATCCTTAACCATCTGTGCACCTGCTGGCTGATGGATTAAGCCAGTGATTGGGCAGGCAGAATGAGAAATTCAGCCATCAGGTCAACCTTGAGTTTAATTTACATTCACTCCCCTCAGTTTCACCCTTCTTTGAAGCAACAGAAGAGGAGAACTACAGCTCCTGACTCCCCTGGAGTAACTTTGAGGAGAAGGTTTTGTTAATGGTTGAGGGTATAAAACTGACTGAAACTACTGGGGCTGCCAGTCAGTAGGGAGTTTGCCCCCCCCCCCCCTTTTGTTCTGTAGTCAGTGGATCATTGTGGATCATCTAGGAAGAGTTTTCTACTAGATTTCTCTTTGAGACACTTTGACTGTCAAATAGACTTTCATTTTTTATTTTTTTTTCTTATTTATTCACAACAGAAAACGCGTCCACATGGACCACAGCAGCAGTGTAAACAGGATGACATCCACAGGTATATATACATAACCTAGGCAAGCATATGCATCCCTTGATTCAAACATATTGCACAACAGAGTTTCAGCTAGGCCCAGGTCGGCAAGCGTTGTGGGCACCAGACGGTCAGCACAGCATACATGCTGCTAACTCCTCCATGGCATACCCACACTAGTGTTGCCACCCGGCCATTGCATGCCTATAGGATGCAATGTAACATCTAGGTCCCGCAGACCCACCCTCTCTTTTCCAGTATAAAAAAGTACTAGGGGGAGAAAAGAGAAACAAAAGTATTAGCAGCTCCCGAGGATAGCACGGGAGAGTGGGGAAAGAGAATAACCCAGGGGAGTGGGTTCGGGGAAGGAGATAGAGAGTAAAGAGGGGAGTATGGGGGATGTGGGAACAGTTCATGAGCAGGGGTTATTGTATCTGTCAAATCTGTCACCAGCTCTACCGGATCAGCAGATCGGGTCCATACCCCTCAGAGGGTGGATCCCATTCGGAGGCTCTAAGTGGCTCCCCTAAGAGCCTGTCCCTCCTCCGAGTAAGTAAAGATGTTCCAGAGTTGCCATGTCTTTGTGTATGACTCGTGTCTATCTTGATTTGTGAGAATCAGGTCTTCCATCTTGTTAATATCATCCACCTTCCGTAGCCACATTGTGACGGTCGAGGGGTTTTGGGATTTCCAGCAGAGGGGCGTACATGCTTTGGCTGCATCCAGAAGGTGTCGAATGACTGATTTTTTGTAGACTCATGTGGGGGTATCATTGGCATGTAATAGGAAGTACGCCGGGTTATCAGGGATCAGGCTCTCTGTGAATTTTTGTGATATCTGCCTGATCTCTGCCCAAAAGGGCATCAGTTGCGGGCATGACCAGAGGGGGTGGAGCAATGTGCATTTCTCCATTTGACACCGGCAGAAAAGATCTGACGATGTCGGGAAGAGTTTTCTAAATAGGGCCGGAGTCCGGTACCATCGCGTCAAGATTTTATAGTTTGTCTCTTGGATCTTAGTGCATAAAGAAGACTTGTGTACAAACGTCAGTATATGTTGCTTTTTCTTACCAGAAAACGTGCATTGCATTTCGCGTTCCCACATAGCAATGCATGGGATTTGGTGTCTTCTGCTGGCGTGATCAGTATAGTATGCACAATGGACAGAGCGTTCGGCAGCACGTCCGAGTCCGAGCACAGTTCCTCCAATGTTGTAAGAGTGTGACTTGCCATGGCAGGGGGAGGTATGGTGTGTAGAAAATGATTGAGTTGGTCGGCTCTCATGAATTCTAAGGCCGCGTACACACGATCGAATTTGTCCGCTGAAAACGGTCCGATGGACCGTTTCAGCAGACATCTCCGATCGTGTGTACGGCCGAGCAGACAGATTTGTCCACCCGACAGATTTCAAAGCATGCTTTGAAATCTATCGGGTGGGAATCTGTCCGCCCGACATGTCTGCTGGTTAGTACACTTACCAGCAGACACGTCGTCCCGCACCGCCGCCGCACCGCCGCCGAATGGATTCGGCGCATGCGCGGAAGTGTTTTACTTCCTGGTGCGGTGACGTGGCGGCGTCAACATCACCGCCACGTCACCGACACGTCAGCGCGCTCTCTGCTGGCGGGGATTTTGGTTTGCTCGTGTGTACACGCGAGCAAACCAAAATCCCAGCAGACAGATTTGTTCAAATCTGTTGGACGGACAGATTTGAACAAATCTGTCCGCTCGTGTGTACGAGGCCTAATTGGTAACGGCCCCCCGGGTCCATTAATTCCGCCATTGTTTTCCAACTCCCGCCTCGCTAAAGTGGGAAGCCTGGCCTGTCCCAGAGTCCCTTAATGCACAAAATGTTGCGTCTCGCATACCCGGCTCAAATTGCGGGTCACCCAGTACCGGGCGCAAAGGCGAGTCTCCCGACTATAAGCTAGCTTGTGTCATCAACCTTGTGCAAATCTTGATAGTGTTCCCTATCAATGGATGATTCTGTGTAGACTTGGGTAGTGCCCTAAGGCACCACGGCGCTCTCAACAGGGAGGTTTCGCTCTGCGCTTGCTCCAGATGTGGCCACAGTCTGGTACTCCCATGTCTGCACCAATCGATGAGGCGATTCAAATGTGCCGTGTGGTAGTACGTACAAATGTTCGGCATAGCCAGTCCGCCGTGTTGTTTCGGTAAGGATAGTATAGTCCTGTGTATTCTAGGGTGTTTCCCAGCCCACAAAAAGGTCATAAACGTGGTTTGGACTTGCTTAAAGTAATCCGCCGATATGTGTATGGGAAGGGCATGTAGAAGGTATAATAATGTAGGTAGTATGGACATTTTGAGTATGTTGCATCTACCGAAACACAGATTTAAGCAGTGGCGGGAAATTAAGTTTGACTTTCAGTTTTTACCTATACCAAGTTATGTTGGGATTTGGGCTAGGTGATAGAGAGTTTGATTATTTTATTAAGGCTCTGCTTACTCAGCTGCTCCTATTTTCTCACAGTTGGCTTCTGTTCTTGGCCTCAGTTTATTTGTGCCCCAACAACAGTTCCAGTCAGTTTTATACCCTCAACAATTAACAAAACCTTCTACTCAAAGTTACTCCAGGGGAGTTGGGAGCAGTAGTTCTCCTCTTCTGTTGCTTCAAAGAAGGGTGGAACTGAGGGGAGTAGGTCTGAAGTAAACTCAAAGTTGACCTTCTGGTTGTATTTCTCATCCTGCTTGCCTGATCCCTGGATTAATCAAGCAGCCAGCAGGTGTGCGGGTGGTGCAGGTTTAACCTCTTCAATACAGGGCATTTTCACCCCCTTTCTGCAAATTTTTAGTTTTCAGCGCTGTCGCACCTTGAATGACAATTGCTGTGTAATTTTTTTTTTCTCCATAAATAAAGCTTTCTTTTGGTGGTATTTGGTGGTATTTGATTTTGCACTATAAACAAAAGAAGAGCAACAATTTAGAAAAAAAAAACACAATGGCCCGGATTTAAAAAGCACCTGCGCCAACATTTCTACAGATACGCCGCGTAAGTGCAAATATGCGTTGTCGTATCTGTGCGCCGGACCCAGAAACTAAGATACGCCTAAAAACAGACTTCATCCCACCAACGTAACTTGCCTACGCCGGCGTAGAGTGGGCGCATATTTACGCTGGACGCATGTGGCGCTCCCATTGATTTTCTATTCAAATATGCAAATGAGGGAGATACGTCGATTCACAAACGTACTTGCGTCCGGCGCATGATATACGCGGTTTGCGTAAGTTTTACGTCCGTGTAAAGTTATTCCCCATAGATGAGGCGCAACCCATGCAAAGGTATGGACCAGGGAACACAAGCCTACGTATTGTACGTTGGACGTCTGTGAATATGGGCCGACATGGGTCTGGTTAATGGCGTACACAGTGATCCGGCGTATCTTAGGCAGTTGTTCCGACGTGGTTGTGTGCATGCGCACAGGGATACGTCCACGTCTGGACGCATGCGCAGTTTGTTTTAAGTACTTCCCTGGCATTAGGGGCGATAAAGGGGTTAACTGTGTGTCCTAGGGAGTGATTCTAACTGTAGGGGGTGGGGACTCATGGGGGGAGGAGACTGATCGTGTTCCTCTGTACTAGGAACACACCATCGTTCTCCTCTCACATGACAGGACATGGATCGGCGGACCCCTGGGAATGACAAGGACGTCATATAATGGGAAGTGGTAGAAAACAGGATCGTCTGAGCTTCTATCCAATGCGTCTGCCGCAGCTTTTGAATGTCTTTCACACCCCAGTCCACAAAATGTCCTTCCAAGGATCTTCAAGACCTTAAAGCAAGGACACAATGGCAACCCTTCTGGAATAATTTTGTGCCCGTTGGGCCATTATCACTAATCCCCCTGATTACCATACTGTATGCACTATACTACAGCTATAAGATGGAGTTAAAATGTGTCTCATGGAATGGCCGTGGTCTTAATGACAAGTTTTAGGCCGCGTACACACCACTAAATTAATCAGACCGTTTCAATCGGATTTGTCTACTGGTATATATTGGTTTGATCAAACACACGATCACACACGATCAAACAAAATCCCCGCCGGCAGACATGGCGGTGACGTGGCGGTCACCGAACCAGGAAGTAAAATACTTCCACGCCTGCGTTGAATCCATTCGACGCATGTGCGGGCAGATATGTACGCTGGTTAGTGTACTAACCAGCAGACATGTCGGACGGACGGGTTCCCAGCAGACAGATTTTAAAGCATGATTTAAAATTTGTCTGCTGGAAAAACCTGTCTGCTCGCCCGTACACACGATCGAATTTGTCTGCTGAAACGGTCCGTCGGACCATTTTCAGCAGATAAATTTGATCGTGTGTACGCGGCCTAAGAGATCACTGCTGTTCATATATATTAATTCACATAAACCACACCTACTATGTAACTATAAGAAACACATCTGATGGGTAGCAAAATATTGGCATTAAGAAGGTTTTGGGTGAGCCAAGCGTTCCACACCACATACTCTACTTATGCCAGAGGGCTGCCATTCTGCTCAAAAAATCCGTACCTGGTATTGTTGAAAGTGTCATTACAGACCCTGGGAGAATGTATGTTATTGTACTACTGAATACATGTGCCCCCCCTTTTGACCACCACATCTTGTACATGGTATGTGAGCAGCGGGCTCCCCTCCAAGTCGATAGATTGGTGATGGGGGGGGACTTCAATGCAATTATAGATGGAGTGCTGGACAACTGCTTTGGCTTTCCCAGCCAGAGTTGCAGAACTGGATGTCCAGTTTGGGTCTTTCTGTACTCTGGAAGTGGAAACATCCAAGGAACAGTGCTTACATTCACCTCTCGGCCACCCACAGGTCAGGACCCGTATTATTTTTTATTTGGTGTTCAGGCGTTAACTTATCTGGTTGTCAGTTCATGATCCCCTGGAACTTACCCTGCATTTTTTCACACCACTAATGTCCTGGGGTTTTGAAGAAGCACACTGTATCTGTGAAATGTCATCACCCCTTGTCCATTGTTTTAGTCCTGGTGGCAGTCTTTCAATAAACCTGTTGGACGAATGTTGGTGTGCAGCTAATTTTTGTCACTTGGTGGATTATTGTACTCACCTGGAGCAGTAATCTGTCTCATTTCTCCAAACATCCTGGTTGCAGGAGGCTAGCATGCTGGGTCTCTGACATTAAGGTGTCAGAGACTGTTACCCCAAAATTGTTCAATACTGGGACAACAATGAGAGTTCTGCCTCATCTACTAGGGGTGAATATGTGTCTGCTATCAAGGCAGTTAGAAAAGAATATGCCTACCAAACTGAATCTCGTGAACAACAGGAGACTGAAGTGGTAAAGATACTTTGCTGCAGACACCTTCTCTGAGTCTTACTCTGTTTTGGCCCAGGCTAGAAGAAAATTATCTCTACATTACACCTCTCTGACCCAATCTGATGCTAATATCAAGGCAGGCAGGCTCTTTGAGGCTGGAGGTAAGCTGCTGGATTAACTTGGGGCAGAACTACTTTAGTGTGCAGAAGCAGGATCACTGATCCCCCTGATATATTAATGAAATGTCATTCCTATTATAGTTCCCTATACAGCCACACAATATATCCTCTAGAGCACAGGCCTCCAAACTGCGGGCCCGAGGGCCAGATGTGGCCCTTTTCTAGCCTTTATCTGGCCCTTGGGACACTATTCCTCCCACTGATATGGGGCAATATTTATCCAACTGACACCAACAATGGGGCACTATATCTTCCACGATACCAATGATGGGATACTACTCCACCTCCTATTGGCCACCAGCCCCGGGGCCATCTTTATTTTCACTGCTGGTGGGCCATTGACATCTATTGCCCCTGCTGGCCACAATCCGGCCCTCCTAAAGTCTGAAAGACAATAAACTGGCCCTTTGTTTGAAAAGCTTGGAGACCCCTGCTATAAAGGATGCCATAGCGTGTAAACTCGCTTCTCTTTCTCTCCAATCTCTATCCCAGATGGATGTAGAGAGCTTAGATAGACAAATTACATCACTTAAAATAGAGGCAGCTTATATGTCCTTTCCCAAAAATAAAACACCTGGGCCAGGTGGCCTTCTTGGGTAATTTTTTAGGGCACACGCTGCTACCTTAGCCCCTAAGTTACAGGCCCTGTGTTCCTCCTGTTAAGAGGCGGATTTGCTCCCCCATCCATGTGTCAGGCTCATGTGGCCTTAATACCAAAAACCAAGGAAGGATTTACAGTCCTGATCTTCTTACCTTCCCATTTCATTATTAAACTATGATTTAAAAAAATACTTAATAAGGTCCTTGCTACCAGGTTGACCAGAGTCCTTTCATTGTTGATATAGATCAAATGGGCTTCATGTCCGGTAAATCTACAGACATAGGGCCAGATTCAGGTAGAGTTAGGCTGGAAGTATCAGTGATACTCCAGCCTAACTGTCACTTTAAGCCGGCGTTTCTGTTTTCTGTAACCAGAAAACAAGAAACGCCGGGTTGGAGTTCCGATGCGATCGGCGCAATTGAATTTCGCCATCGCATCGCAACTTTAATTTAAAAATGGCGCCGGGGGCGTTCCCGCTGATTTACGCTGAAAAAATATGTTAATCAGCGGGAATCGGCAATTCACGATCGTATTCGGGCGCGACGCAGTGACTTTCCGACGTTTCCGTAAGCGATACGCGGCGTAAAGATAAAGCAGCCCCCTAGTGGAGTATCCTATGTTAAGTATAGCCGTCGTCATCGCGTCGAAAAAAAAAATGGCGTCGCTTGCGTAAAACGTCCATGAATGGGGATTTGACGTCATTGACGTTCACTGACAGAATTTGGAGCATGTGCACTGGGATGCATTGACAGTCGACGCATGCGCAGTACGTTCGCCGCGGGATCGCGCTTAGTTTAAATAATACACGCCCCGTACCCGCCCAATTTGAATTCCGCCGGCTCATTTGCGATACGCTGCCGCAACTTTAGGAGCAAGTGCTTCATGAATAACAGCACTTGCTCCTAAAATTTTGCCAGCGTAACGTAAATGAGAAACGTTACTCCAGAGCAAAGATGCTCCAATCTACCTGAATCTGGCCCATACATTTTGTGTTTTAACTCATCTACAGCTACCTTCTGGAACATAACATAGCCTTGGACATAGAAAAGTAATTTGACACCATTTACTGGCTTTATATGTCCAAGGTCTTGAAAATTTTTAATTTTGGACCTACTTCCCAGAAGTGGACCGCTCACCTACAGCCCAAATTAAACTCAGTGCCACTTGTTTCACTGACATTTGCCATGGAGAGGAGGAAAAGGCAGTGTTTCCCTCTGTCTCCGTCCCTGTTCACCCTATTGATGGAACCTCTGCCCACGGCTCTGAGACAGGCGGAACAGGTAGTGGGTGTTACTGTAAGTTCTATAGTTGGAAAATTTGCATTATACACAAATGATCTGATACTCTTTTTGCATGACCCTGGGCCATCCACAAGGGTTTACATATTTTGGATCACTATGCAGATCTCTTAGGTCTCCGGGGCAACTGGAGTAAATCTTTAATTCTGCCAAAAGATACGGGTGCCAAAGAAGTAGCGATTCGTCCTTACCTCACCAGTGACCAGACTCCGATATCTGGGCATAAATATTTCACCTATTGTTACTGATTTTCCCAAAACTAAATTTATATCAACACAAATTAAAAGACCCCTGTCCCTTATAGGGAAAATCAGTATTGGTAAAATGATGACACTCCCTATCTTCCTCTATGACATTCACCTTTCCTTTTTAAACAAATTCATTCACTCCTTTCCTTCTTTTTGTGGAAATCTGGCCACCCTTGCTTCAGTAAAGACAAATACTTTCTTGCAGCACTTCTCACACTCGCCCACAATTGGGTCTTTTGTGATGACATCAACTCCTTAGTTGTCTTAGAAGCAGCATACTTAGGTTCCTATGAAACCCTATGTTTTCTACCATATCAAGGCCCTCAATTCCATTTCCCTCTTACCCTAGCTATGAAGGCGGTCCTCAAGGCCTGATGCTCCACTGTACCAGCAGGCAACCTTGGTCATTCCTTAGTGGTCACCCTATGCACCACATAGGTTTAACCCAGGTCTCCTGGAATTCTAGTCTCTTTCGGATCCAAAAATGTGGGCATCCAAGGGCATTTAGACACTTACACACATTTATACGGATGGAGATCTGACCACATTTGACAATATGAAACACCTCTAACTTTTTTTCCGATACTTACAGTTCTGCCATGCCAACCATTCTCAGATGTGTGGGTGACAATGCATATTTTCACCACATTTTATAGAACTGCCCAAATATTAAAACGTTTTCGTCCAAAATCCCCTCGGACCAGAACGCGGTGACGTAGAACACAACGACGTGATTAAAAAACGAAGTTCAATGCTTCCAAGCATGCGTCAACTTGATTCTGAGCATACGCTGGATTTTGGTCCAATGATTTTGTGTACTAACCATCGAACTAGTCTGACAGACAGGTTTCCAGCGGATAGGTGTCTAATCATGTTTGGAAACTTTTGTTCGCTGGAAAACAGTCCGATAGGCCGTACACATGATCGAACATGTCCGCTGAAACTGTTCTGCGGACCAGTTTCAGCAGACATGTTCGATCGTGTGTACGCGGCCTAGGAGGGGGTCAACTTAATACCAAAATATTCTAAAGTAGAGCCGGACCAGCAGTATAAGAAGGAGGATTGGAGATGTGGGGAACTTGGAAGGGAGATGTTCAGCACAATGGTTTTATGGGGGTTAATCTGGAGCCCTGAAATGGCAGCAAAGAGGGTCAGGAGGTATTGTAGATTGGGTAGTGAGACAATTGGGTTAGTAAGGGTCAAAAGAACATCACCCGCAAACATATTTACCTTGTAACATTCACCTGCGTACAGGAATCCATTAATGTTTGGGTCAGCTCTAAGAGCAGGGGTTTGAGGGCAAGGATAAAGAGAACAGGAGACAGGGGACAACCCTGCCCTGTTCCTCTGGAGATGGGGAATGGGGGCAATAAGCTGCATAGTGGATCTAATGGCAGATAATTTATTTTTGGGTGAACCTCCGCTTTAAGTCTACAAAAAGCCTATCATTTCACTCTTTTTCTTAAAGGGGTTGTAAACCCTTGTTTTTTTTTTGTTTGATTTTCTAAAGAACAAACATGCTATACTTACCTCAACTGTGCAGTTAGTTTTGGGTCCCCCAGTGGCACTGGTAGATCCTCTCCGCATTGAGTGCCCACATTGGAGAAGGCTCTCCTAAGCTGGACACCCATGCAGGCATGCTCCCGAGTCCTGCTTCTGTGTTCATTAAAACAGAATGAAGGACTCGTCCCCGCCGCCCAGTGCCCGTGTCAATGGATTTGATTGACAGCAGGGGGAACCAATTGCTGCGTTGCTATCAATTTATCAAATCAAGAGCAGAGACATTGGGCAGTGAGGAAGAGCGCATGTCCGCCGTTGGAATGAACAGGCTCAGGTGAGTAAAATAGGGGACTGAGGGGGGGCTGGTCAGTATGTCAGAAGTTTTTTCACCTTAATGCATCCTATGCATTAAGGTGAAAAAACATGAGGGTTTACAACCCCTTTAACATAGAGAAATGAACTCTGTAGTCAAACTTTGTTTGATATAACATTGCAAGACACCACTGAATTTCTGTCAGGATCAGCAGTTATTTTTTTGCACTTACTAAACAAATATAATAAAACACTTTCACTTATATATTTAACACACCAAAAGAGAGTCAATAAGAGAATTTTATGGTTAGGTTTTACATTTACTTCATTCAGGATGCTCAGACCATCCCTTCAAATTTGAAATACATACATAAGTTTTTGGTCTGGCTGATTGGGAACCGGTGAAATGATTAGCAGAAGTATGCACTATTTCACCAGTTTCCAATCAGCCAACCTAAGAATCTAAGTAAATTAAATATGTCCCTGATGAAAATTCCCAGTCATATTTCAGAATAGATTTGAAAGAAGAGGAAGTAGTTTAATATTTAAGCATATTTAACTATATTACAGCCTTCCACCTCTTAAGGTTGGTTCTTGAAGAATGTACAAGAGAAGAGTTAGGCTACTGAAAAGCTTGCTAGCATAGGTTAACACTCATGAAATGTGGCAGTAGTTTTTAAGATCATTATGTTTGGTTAAAGATATTAGAGCCTCTGAACATGATATGGAAATAAAGTATAACCATATGGTAAAATGCTTTTTTCTTTGAACCCTTGACCTTGTCATGGTTTAGTCTAGAATAAATATGGCAATAAGAAAATTGCAGCAAGTGCTTTGCAGTTTGAGTTCACAAGAGCAGAAATATGGAGTGTTCAGTTAGCTGAAAAGTAAAATCAAAGCTTCAGAGAATCTAATGAGCAGAAGACTTATCTTAGATTGGCTGTTCTGCATCTTGTAAATGTGAACCCTTACGGACAAAGACACATGGCTGTTGTACTGCATTGTGGGTTCACATTTGGGTTACTGGTTGGTATTTTTCTAGAACAACGTATGCCAATTATGTTTTGGTTACTACTGGTTGCTTTAATGTAAAAGGTGGCCGTGTAAATTAGTTATTTGTTTATCCATTAATCCTTACATCTACATACCACATTTCTCATAATAACAGCTTAAAGCGGGGGTTCACCCAAAAAAAAAAAAAAATGACATTACATTCAGGCAAACTGTTATAATGACAATATGGCTGTTTTTTTTTTTTTTTTTTTTAATCCTTGCCGTACATACCGTTTTAGATGTATATGTTCACCGCGGCTTCCAGGTATAATCTTCGGAACTGGGCATTACTAGTTGATATACAGGCTTCCGACGGGTGCATAACACAGCGTCACGAGTTGCCAAACGTCGGTGCGCAGGCACTGTATAGAGCCGACTCGCAGTCTGGCTTCTTTCTGCAACTCGTGACGTGCTGTATGCGCCCGTCGCAAGCCTGTCAATCAACTAGTAACACCTAGTACCGAAGATTATATCCAGAAGCCGTGGTGAACATATACATCTAAAACGGTATGTACGGCAAGGATTTAAAAAAAAAAAAGCCGATTGTCATTATAACAACTCGCCTGAATGTAATGTTAAAACATTTTTTTGGGGTGAACCCCCGCTTTAAGTATAGCTTTCAAGAAAGGCTAGAAATAAAAATACTCTGGTCTCCTCCTTAAAATCCTGGAGTAAAATTTACTTATCGGAGTAAATAATTCTACATCTATGTTCGATTGATTTTGATTCAGTTCTTGGCCTCTTTCATATTTTCCATACAGTATATATTTCAAACTTCTGCTATAGTACCCTTATACTATTTGGATAATAATGTATAATTTTTGCAAACATGCTTTCTTATACAAACATTCAACTCCTGCTTGGTTCTGCCTATATAAATCTTCCTACATGGGTACGGAATGGACCCTTCATTTTATTTCTCTGTTGTGCATATCAAATTAAAAGTCTCTCGTCTACTTGAGCTTCATCATACTCTTGCATGCCATATGCAGATTGCAGTGAACAAATCAGCTCAGGTGTTTCGTAAAACTATGTAGTCGATTCACCAATATTGTCTTCTCATTCTGAGTTGTAGGTACAGTTTCTAGAAAATTAACTTTGTATGAGCTTTAGTTCAAGAGTTTAACCACTTAAGCCCCGGACCAATATGCTGCTAAATGCCCAAAGGCGTTTTTACAATTCGACACTGCGTCGCTTTTAACAGACAATTGCACGGTCGTGCGATGTGGCTCCCAAACAAAATTGGCGTTCTTTTTTCCCCACAAATAGAGCTTTCTTTGGTGGTATTTGATCACCTCTGCGTTTTTTATTTGTTGCGCTATAAACAAAAATAGAGCGACAATTTTGAAAAAATATATATATTTTTTACTTTTTGCTATAATAAATATCCCCCAAAAACATATATATATATTTTTTTTCCTCAGTTTAGGCCGATACATATTCTTCTACCTATTTTTGGTAAAAAAAATCACAATAAGCGTTTATCGATTGGTTTGCGCAAAATTTATAGCGTTTACAAAATAGGGAATAGTTTTATTGCATTTTTATTATTTTTATTTTTTTTACTACTAATGGCGCCGATCAGCGATTTTTTTCGTGACTGCGACATTATGGCAGACACTTCGGACAATTTTGACACATTTTTGGGACCATTGTCATTTTTACAGCAAAAAAATGCATTTAAATTGCATTGTTTATTGTGAAAATGACAGTTGCAGTTTGGGAGTTAACCACAGGGGGCGCTGTAGGATTTGTGTGTTCCCTGTGTGTGTTTACAACTGTAGGGGGGTGTGGCTGTAGGTCTGACGTCATCGATCGAGTCTCCCTACAAAAGGGATCACTCGATCGATGCAGCCGCCACAGTGAAGCACTCCCCGTTCTTCAGCTCCGGGGAGCGATCGCGAGTGGGCGGCTAGAAACGAATAGCCGCGCCCTCGTCCCGGATCGCTCCCCGTGGGTTTCCGACCGCCGCATGTATATATACGTGCATCTGCCTTAACGTGCCATTCTGCCGACGTATATCTACATGTGGCGGTCGGGAAGTGGTTAAACATCCTTAGGCACATCCTAATATTTGAAAACATTTATTCTCACTAAATGTCAGTGTGTATTATACCCATATATAATTCCAGTCCATTATTCTGGATGTTCTCATTTTTTTTTTTAAACTTATGTCTGCACACAGATTTCAGGATAGATGATTAAGTCTATGTTCACAACAACATTTAAAGCACATCCTTATTTATTGTGCACCTGTGTCCAGCAAAAGCATTGAGTGTAATTTCTCTCTGCTGCCTCACTTCTATGCTATCTCCATGAGTCATTTCTGACAGGTTTTTCCAAGAGATAATTGGTGATGAGGGAGAAAAATCCCAGTAAACAGCCTGTGATTGAGAACTTCAGCTGTGCTTGTTCCTGTGTACTGTGAAAAGGGGGTGTGTCTCTTCTCGTCAACCAGCTCTCAGATCTCTCCTCGCTGAGCTATTCAGCATGTGACTTTAGATCCCGGCCTTCTGCTTTTCAGAACTGAGAGATGCTATGTAAAATTAGTGCTTTGGAATGCTGGAGGATTTGTTTCACCTCTGTGCATCACTGGAAGCTAGTCACTTCTGTGGGTATATGTAAGGGTTTTCAACCACTTTAAGGAAGTTGACTGGCTGAACTCATTGCCACTACATACAAAATATTTATAAATCTGCATTGAGCCTTAGAAACTAGTTAAAATGTCATGGTCAAGGAGTTATAGCATTATGGCTTGAAATTAAATGTTGGCTTTAGCTAGCAGCTGTATATCGCTTTGTACTGTTGGATTACCAAGAGGGTAGTCGAATCACTGGTGTGACTCCCAAATGCATAGATGTTGGATGAAAAAAACGAGTGAACATAGCCTTAAGGAGAGCTTAGTCTAACTAAAAACTTAGGGCCAGATTCTGGTACAATCTGCGGCGGCGTAGCGTAAGCCATTTACACTACGCCGCCGCAACTTACTGGAGCAAGTGCCGTATTCTCCAAGCACTTGCTCCGTAGTTTGCGGCGGCGTAGTGTAAATGGCCCGGCGTATCCCCGCGTAATTCAAAGGGGCGGCTTGTATTTAAATTAAGCGTGCCACTGCGTCGATCGACCTGCGCATGCGGCGGCCGGGAAATGCGCATGCTCCAGCTCACATCGGAAAACGTCATTGAAACCAATGTGAAACCGACGTGATCATCACTTACGCAATGCCCTATTCGCGAACGACGTAGTAAAACGACATAACCAACGGAAAAAGACGACGCTGACCCGACGCCATACTAAACATGGCATACGACGGAACTTCATATAGCAGGGGTAGGTTTACGCTTACGGAAATGACGTAAACGACGACGAGGCGGCTTAAAAACGTTCGGGAATCGGCGTATTAGGCTCATTTGCATAGGCAAATGAGAAATCAACGTAAAGGCCACCTAGCGGCCAGCGAAGTAATTACAGCTAAGATCCGACGGTGTAAGTGTTTTACACCTGTCGGATCTTCGCTGTATCTATGCGTAAATGATTCTATGGATCAGACACATAGATACATAGGGAAAAAAACAGAGATACGACGTTGTTTCATGCGATACACCATCATATCTCTTTTGAGAATCTGGCGCTTAGTGATAAATACCAGAAGATTGATGCCTCCTAAGGAAGAACAGAGAACCTTTGTACATGGTAGGGACAGATTGATTTTTGGCTAAAAACATGTACAACACAAATTGTGCTATGATGCTGAAATGATTTGTGGGCACATTTAAATGTAGTTGTTACCTAAGGACATTTTTTGCATCCTCAAACATTCAGTCACATGACTTGTCAGAGCTACAAAGGAAATTGGTGCGGAAAGATGTCCCTTTTGCCAAATGCTGTGTTCTCAGGTCTGAGTGACAACCAGGTAGTGACATTGCCTACCATGAGTCACAGAAGGCAGGTCCTACTCTCATGGCTTTCTGAATAATGAAATGTTTCTGCTCTGAAAAAACAGTCTAGAAAATCTTGTTAGTACTGGCCCAGGGAGTGAATCCCCAACCCCATGCCTGGAACTTCCCTGCTGTCTAATAGTGTATTTATTGGGATCCAATGTTTGGTTTGATTAAGGCTTAAAGGGTCACTAAAGAATTATTATTTTTTTTAGCTAAATAGCTTCCTTTACCTTACTGCAGTCCTGGTTTCATGTCCTCATTGTTCATTTTTTGCTCTGATGTTGCTGTAATTCTCCTCTGTTTTGGACACTTCCTGGTTGTCTGTTTCCTTAGGACAACAGTACTGTGAGCTTTTAGTTTTGTTTTCCAAACCATCACTGCTCTATGACTCTGTATAGCACAGATACAGCATAACATGCAAAAACGAAACTAGATGCAAAAACGAAACTAAAAAACTACAGGTACATTATATGATTGATTTTTATCTATGTTTAATAATTTTTAAAAGGAATCAGTTAACTATTATGTCTCTATACCCTGTAAACAGTCATTTCAGCAAAAAATAAAATAAAAATCCTTTTACAACTCCTTTAAAGCGGAGCTCCATCCTATTGAAAATCAGCAGCTGCAAAAAGAAGCTGCTGACTTTTAATAATCAGACACTTACCTGTCCCGCGGTCCAGCGATGTGGGCGCACAAGGCCTTGCTCCTCTCCCCCTCCTCTCCGTGGAGCCAGGATTCTAATTGTGGACACCCGGCTGTGGCTTTACAGCCAGACGCGCACTAAGAATGCATAAGCCACGCTGTTTATGGCAGGAAGTGGAAGCTGGGTGCCTGCAAAAAAAGGGTACCCACCCCCCAAAAAATGATATGCCACATGTGGCATGTCAGGGGGTTACCGGCACTTAAAGCAGAAGTTACATTTTTGGGTGGAACTCTGCTTTAAATGATAAAATGCGTAGGTGCGTTATCAGGACTAGATTTTATAATGTGAGCCAATAAAGGTGTTTACTATGGAAGATATAGAAAAAAGAATGGAGGGTGCACCGACCTAGTGTGATACCGTACAACAAGGTTTTTATTAAAATATTAAAATCAATAGTTATTATAATATTATAACTATTGATTTTAATATTTTAATAAAAACCTTGTTGTACGGTATCACACTAGGTCAGTGCAACCTCCATTCTTTTTTTTTTTTCTTAGCTATATGAATTCCCACGATTCTGAGGAGGGCTGCAAGACTTTGGAAGATACCTTTTAATTGGATTACGCTACCCCATAGTAAGAAATGCCGGAGCTCAGGAGAATTTTTTCTGTTTACTATGGAATATATTCCATGTTACTGGCTTTTCTACTGCTGATATTTAACCTTCTAAAGTGCCAAGTTTTTATGTTGTCAGGACCACCTTTATTCTCTGAAGGGAATAGACCTACAGATTTTAATGATAGTAACTAGCATAGCTCCCAGAGATATGAGGATTTTCAAATATTTACTTTGGAGGGAGATTTACTGGAGCACTCAGAATCTGGTGTAGCTGTGCATGGTAGTGGATCCCCTATTAACTTAAGCTTGTTCAATTAAGTTTTGACAAGAAAACCTGGAAGCTGGTTTCTACGCAAAGCTGTACCAGATTTTGTACTCTCCAGTTTTAGTAAATCTCCCATTTGGAGTTTTCTTTTAACCTCTTCCCACCTGTGCACAATACATTTACTGTGGAAGGTCGGCACAGCCAAGCTAGGCGACGTACTGCTACATCACCTAGCACACGCACAATACATGTACATAGCTTCCATTTATGACTGAAAAGAAAAAAAGTTGGCAGATGATGGACTTTATAGGCGTATTGGCATAATACAACACCTACAACCTAAAAGGTACAGTAAATTAATGTACCTTTTAGGTTGTAGGTGTTGTATTATGAATGTTTGTGTTCTCAGGCCCTTCTAGGAACGGCCAAAACTGTAATTTATGTGTTTTTTAAACAATTTCTATGTCTCTTTTTCAATAAATTTAAATTTTTATTACAATACGCCTATAAAGTCTATCATCTGCCAACTTTTTTTCTTTTCAATTTGAATTATCGGGATGTGGCATTGTTTTTTATTTCATATCCACAGCTCCACTCTGTGATGATATGACTATTATTATGATTCTGTGACTGGCCCACAGCGTAGCATCCTGTACCTTGTGATTTGCTGTAGCCAATCACAGCATGTTAACACTAAGTGAGCTATCATGAATGGAAAGCCATTTGTGACAGTTAACTACGGTATTGCTTATAACAGTGATCATCACTGTTTTTACCACTTGTCAACCGGCCGCCGTCAAATGACGGCAGGCGGAAGACTCCATTGTTCTGACAGCCGCCGCTTTGCTGGGATCCCGATGCGCGTGCCCAGCGGCAACGTTCGCCGCCGGGCACACGCGATTGCCCAGTAACTGAGCAGGGACGTGGAGCGCTGTGTGTAAACACAGCGCTCCACGTCCTGTCAGGGAGAGAGGAGACCGATCTGTGTCCCTTGTACATAGGGACACAATCGGTCACCTCCCCCAGTCACCCCTCTCCCCCTACAGTTAGAACACAAACTATGAGGACACTGTACTACACTGGTAAAAGTATGTAAAAAATATATACCGTGTATACTCGAGTATAAGCCAAATTGTATCACAAAAAAAATGGGAAAACTTATTGACTTGAGTATAAGCCTAGGGTTTCCATCTGCATGCCTCACTGTGCCTCACTTTGCCTCACTGTGTCAATTTGTATGCCTTACTGTGCCCATGCCTCACTGTGTCCATGCCTCACTGTGTCCATGACTAGACTGACGTTTAACATTCGAGTCTATGGAAGGGGTGTCCGGCTTTGAAAAATTGGTGCTCCCCAGCCATAGGTCCCCTAAAAAACAAACAAAGTAGAGGAGAAATAGGGCTATATGCATGCCAAGTTCCGGGTCCAGGTAATTCACGATCGGCCGGTACCAGGTCCTCAAAATCACTGGAGAAATTACTGTTTAACATGGGAGTCTATGGAAGGAGTGATCGGCTTTGAAAAATCGGTGCTCCCTGGTCGCAGGTCCCCCGGACAACAAACTTTGCACACTTGTAGAGAAAGAGTGGAGCTACATGTGGCCCAACTTTGGCCAGTACCGGGTCCCCAAAGTCTGGGAGATCAGGCGCAAAAAGGTGACTCGAGTAAAAGCCGAGGAGGGCGTTTTTAGCACACAAAAAATGTGTTGAAAAACTTGGCTTATATTCAAGTATATACGGAAATTTTTAAAAATAAAAATATATATTTTTTTAATTTTCCAAAAATTGAGACAAAATATTACAACTTCAAAAAACTTTCCATGTCTCTTATTACCTTTGAAAGTCCACTTAACAAAAAATGGGTAATTTGGGGATATTTGCCTTGCCCTGGCATTTTAGGGCCTCAAGAACTGAGATTGGCCAACACACGTTCACACAGACTTAGACCCCTTTCACACTGACACGTTTTTCAGTCGGTTCAGCGCTAAAAATAGCGCTGCTATACCGCCTGAAAAAATCATGCCCTGCAGGCTTCAATGTGAAAGTCTGAAGGCTTTCACACTGAAATGGTGCGCTAGCAGGACCGCTCCAAAAGTCCTGCTAGCCGCATCTTTAGAGCGGTGAAGGAGCGGGGTGTTTACCACTCCTATACCGCTCCTTCCCATTGAAATCAATAGGAAACCGTGGTATTAACCTTTTTTCAGCCGATAGCGGGGTTAAAACTGCACCGATAGCAGCCGAATATCGCGGTAAATACGACAATATAGCGTCACCGCACCTCCACTGCCCCATGTGAAAGGGGACTAAATGATATACCCTAATTTGGTTTATTTTTACCATAAAAATGTAGCAGAATACATATTGACCTACATTTATGAAATAAGATTATTTGTTTTCAAAATGTTATGATAGAAACTAAGGAAAAAGTGTTTTTATTTTTATATTTGTATAGCAAAAAATAAAAAATAAACTCAGTGATGATAAAATACCACCAAAAGAAAGCTCTATGTATGTGACAAACAATTATATACATTTATTGCAGAATAGCAAAAAGATACCTGCTTAGGAAGGGTGTAAACAAGGTCTTTCTTAAAGCGCAGTTCCACCCAAAAGTAGACGTTCCACTTATCTGCCTTCCCCCCCCCCCCGGGGGCACCTTGAGAGATCTTGCAGCGACAAGATTCAGCCCCCCTCCTTCCGCTGGGCCATCAGGAAAGTGCAGCGTGCTTCAGGCATGCGCAGTAGGGAACTGACTGTGAAGTTGAAAGGCTTCACTGCTGGGTTTCCTTAGCATAAATGGTGGTGGCAGCACCCGAGAACCAAAGCAAACATCGGCTGGGGTGCCGACATCGCTGGATTCCAAGACAGGTAAGTGTCCTAATATTAAAAGTCAGCAGCTACAGTACGTGTGTGTGTGTGTGGGGGGGGGGGGGCGGAGCTCTGCTTTAACATATATTCTATGAGATAATACCACAATCTTTTCTGTAGATGCAAACCACAAGACATGATTTCACGAGTAAAACTGTTGTTATGTACAGTAGGTATTAAACAAGCCATTATTTGGGTTCTTTTGTTTCTGTTTTACTTTCCTCAAGCTACCATTGGGGAAACTGGGTAAAATGCCCTCTGCTCTTATTTAAATGTTACTAGAATTTTTAAAACACTTTTACTTTTACTTTTTTTTTTTAACATGTTTTGCTTTTAATATATTTGGCAACCAAGTCTGATCGTTGTGCATCTTTCTCAATGCCTTGAAGAGGTTGGTCAGAAATAAGCTGTGCTGGCCTGCCAAGAATCTAGTGAGCTGGGAAATATCATTGCAATAAGAGTTTATAGAGAACACATTCTAAAATATAATGTTCCAGCTAAAATGGGGTGAACCAGACCATGGTTCATCTTTCTGACTTTTTCTATAAAATAAATTATAGCGACTACATTTTCAGTCTGGATATTTAGCACACCATTTAAGAAAGTTTGCAGTCAGTAGCATATTGACTACATTTCAGTCCCGTTTGTGAGTGACATCAGGCTTCACTATTGTTGTCTTTGTTTACAAGACTTAGTGACCTTTACACATTATTCATATGTTTAAGAGGTTTCAAATGACCCTGTTCTGAGTGAGATTTATTAAAGTCTTCCATGTAGAAGAATAACATGCAGAGGCCCCCAGTCCTTCCCCTAGGTGTAGGAAGTTTGTAACCTTGCTCAGTTACATGGTATTTGGGAATGATCTGACTCTCAAATAAAAAAATGTGCTAAGCACACACACACACACACACTGTCCTTATAGCTCCTCAAGCGTCTGCAAATGCTTAGCTACTTACCTTTTCCTCGCAAGACAAAACAATAAAGAATGTATTAAAATTGTAAGTAATCAGCAATTCACCAAATACAAATGACCTTTTTTTCAGTCTGTCTAAAAAAAACATCAGGATTCTTTGCATCATCCAACAACTTGGATGGACTTGTTTTCAAATTCTAGGTAGCTTCACTCAAAATAATTCAAATCAGCAGTGGCAGTGAATGGGTTAAAGCATAGGGGTACATAGGTGAAAAGTTTGTTATCAGATGGTGAAACAAAACGTTCCTTCTCATGTACAAAGTACATTAAACGAGGCATTTAATTTTACAAATCCAGGGACATAGCCAGCCAGGAATGGAGGCTGGTGCGTTCAATTTGTAACAAACAATCTCAGTATGATCAAAGCATTTGAAGCTGATTTCAACATACTGCTTAAATTAGCCTAACACCGAACGGTTTGGCTTCGGGACAATATTTTGGAATGTCTAACCAGAAGAAAAATTCCTCTGGACACATGGTTCCAATATCCAGCTGTGCCAGCCTTGCTTTTTAATGGGCTGTGCTGGAGACGCTTTGCTAACTTTTGACTTCAGAACATTTTTCTGTTCTGTCACCCGCAAAACAGCCCTGGTTAAATTTCCCTCAGCTTCCTTATTAAAGTCTAAATGAAGGGAATTGTGTGATGTTCTTAACATGACAAAGGTTACAAGCTGTAAATTTCACCTACAGATGATGAAAGGTTCACTTATATGCTGTATCTCAGGGAAGTGCAACAAGTTGAAGGGTGTACTGTTAAAACTATAGAACATACTCTGACTTATTGAGTGTCTGTCATGCTGCTTAATATTATGACATCAGCTGTTAAGAGAAGGGTCTTGTGGTCCTAACATTTCACTATGGAGGTTGATGAACACTGACATTCTTGTCTTTGAGTAGAAGTGTGAATGAAACAACCTTGTAAATAGAGAACACATTATTACAGACTTTTCAAATGCCACTGTCATTTCCTTTTGATATCATAGACAACTCATTTTACATCCCTGTCTTAGGAACTACAATTAAGCTGTACTACATTTGTTGTGTTGATTAACTGCATGCACATAACTTCTTTTTTAATAGTATTTACTTCCAAAGGCACCACAATACCTAATGTTTCATGTCTAGTGTAAATTGTTAAATAGTTAGATTTACTTTTATTTTTTATCATGACTATTAATAAATCCTGGCATAGTGTACAACCAAACTTGGTGTAAAACCAGCTTTTTGTCTTACAAGCGTTTCTTAACTTTCTAATAGCAAGCACATTTGCTAACATTATCAGTTTTCATGTGTTCCCAGAATTTTATTTTCATTTACTTGTGCTTTTTTTTTTTCATTTACCTTTTGCTTATCATCCTTATAATAAGGTACAGTACATAAATATCAATGTATATATTTCAATTTTCTGTGAAGCCACTAGCTTAATCAAGCTATAGGACACCTGTGTTATATTACAACTATTTGACTTCATCGAGAGAAGGATGAAGAAAAAAAACAATATCTCACCCCTGCTCTTGTCTAGCAATGGGCAAATATGCTTGTTTAAAGGGGAGTTCCAACCACAATTTCACTTTTTAAATATAAATACCCGTGTAATACACAAGCTTAACCACTTCAGACCCGCGCTATTGACAAAATACGTCAACAGCGCGGATCTGAGGCGCCAAGTGGACGTCTTTGGACGTGATTTCTAGTGCATTACTCGCGCGCGCCACGGGTAAACACTGTCCCGCCGCATCGCTGAAGAGCCGATGCATGTACCTGGCGGCCGCGATGCCTGTCGGGTACATGCGATCGGTGGTAAAACAAGCAGATGACAGCAGGGACGTGGAGCTCTGTGTGTAAACACAGAGCTCCATGTGCTGTCAGAGGAGAGGAGACCGATCTGTGTCCCTTGTACATAGGGACACAGCATCGGCCACCTCCCCCAGTCACCCCCCTCCCCCCACACAGTTAGAACACGCCCAGGATACACATTTAACCCCTTCCTCACCCCTAGTGTTAACCCCTTCAATGCCAGTCACATTTATACAGTAATTAGTGCATTTTTATAGCACTGATCGCTGTATAAATGTGAATGGTCCCAAATTTGTGTCAAAAGTGTCCGATATGTCCGCCGCAATATCGCACAATAAAAATCGCAGATCGCAGCCATTACTAGTAAAAAAAATTATAATTAAAAAAATAATAATTCTGTTCCCCATTCTGTAGGCGCTATAACTTTTGCGCAAACCAGTCGCTTATTGCGATTTTTTTTTTTTTTACAAAAATTCGTCGAAAAATACATATCGGCCTTAACTGTGAAAAAAAAAAATTTTTTTTTTTTAAAAATTGGGATATTTATTATACCAACAAGTTAAAAATATATATATATTTTTTTTAAATTGTCGCTCTTTTTTTGTTTATAGCGCAAAAAATAAAAACCGCAGAGGTGATCAAATACCACCAAAATAAAGCTCAATTTGTGGGGAAAAAAGGACGTCAATTTTGTTTGGGAGCCACGTCGCATGACCGCGCAAATGTCAGTTAAAGCGACGCAGTGCCGGATGCTGAAATTTCGCCTGGGAACGAGGGGGTTTATGTGCCCAGTAAGCAAGTGGTTAATGTATTCTAGTAAAGTTAGTCTGTAATAAAGGTCCGTTTTGTTAAGTTGTTACAGCATTCAGATTTAGATTTACAATCTAGAAATAGACCGTGGCCATCTGAAGTGTGGGCATCATGAAGCCAGACTGTATGACTTCCTGGATTTCAGCTTTGCATATCTCGCACATGCTCAGTGCTGCACAAGCAATGTAATAGGTTTCAGTCAGGTTTGCAAGGACTACTGGGAAACATGATGCCTATCCCAGAAACCCTTGCAAATAGCCTGGTGACTTAATCGCCTAGGCTAATAAGGAGGAGGAATTAGGAGGAATAAAGGTATTTACAAGCAACAAAATAAATAAAAAATTTCCATTCTGAACACTATGGCCCAGATTCACATACACTTAATATTGCGCTGCGTAATCGAAATACTCTACACTGCCGTATTTTACCAGGCTCTACACCGAATCCTGGTAGATTTTTGCCCTACGCTACGGCGGCGTAGTCTATTTCTCGCCGCGTAATCGAAATACGCGATTAGGGGGCGTGAAGCATTTAAATTAAGCGCGTCCCCGCGGCGATCGAACTGCGCATGCTCCGTTCAGAAATTTCCCGCCGTGCATTGCGCGAAATCACGTCGTTACGTCATTCGTTGTTTGAGTAGCGGCGTTTACGGACATTCCTATTCCCACCCGACTTACGTTAAAAAAAATAAAAGACGTCGGAAAACGTTGAAATTCGACGCGGGAACGACGGCCATACTTAACATGGGCTGTCTAATATTAGAGCAGCAAAAAGCTGGTATAGTGTTACGCAAATAAAAGATGACTAAAGGTGCCGTAAGAGATTGCGATTGAAGATCGTAATTTCGGGGATCGCCGGCAAAAGCTCATTTGCATACCCCGACGCCGAAAACGACGGGAAGTCCACCCAGTGCCCGCAATTTTATTGCAGCGTAGATCCGAAGGCGTATGAACACGTAATCCAGTCGAATTGAAGCCCCCAGCCGTCTATTCATGGTTTGAGGTTTTCGACTAGCTAGAAAACGCGCGTAATTTGAAATTACTCCAGTCTAACACCAGTTACACAGGCGTAATCGCTCTCTGAATCTGGGCCTATGAGATTAGGGCATGCAGCACAGACAAACATAAAAAAATGGGTGGAACTCCACTTTAACTTGCAGGTGTGTTTGGTGTACTTATCCAAACATTTGTGAATAACAAACTTTAACACAAACTATATTTAGGACAATGGAAGGTAAATCTTGAAAATGTATGGTTTCTACTCTCAAAGCAATAGGAAAGGGAAGGCCAAACTAAGGACAAAGGGAGCTTGGCACTGCCCTGGGAGTAATATGTACCAATGCAAAAAATTGTAAAAATACCATTTGTTGGGGAGCAGCACTTTTATTAAGGTTTAAACTAAAACATTAAAATGCAGTTTGGGGATGTCTTAACTGCTTATGGACCGCCGCATGTACATTTACGTCGGCAGAATGGCACCGACAGGCACATCAACGTATATATACGTTGGTGCCTTGAGGGGGTTCGGGGGTCCAATCGGACCCCCCCCCCCCGTACATACGGCGGTCCGTTTTGCTGGCCGAGCGATCCGGGATGAGGGGGCGGCTATTCGTTTTTGTCCGCCCCTCCGGATCGCTCCCAGCCAATCCGCACGCTCCCCCGCCCTGTCACTTCCTCCTCCTGTGTAAACACAGGAAGGAGGAAGTGATGTGATCTCTCCTTCAGCATTTTTTTTAACCACCGCTGAGGAGAGATCACATCGCACAGTAAGTCTGCACTAACACTACACTGACACACACTACACATAGGCACATTAACCCCCGCGATCGCCCCCCCCTCCCCCTGTCACAGTGTCACTGAATGCAGTAATCATACATGTATGATTACTGTATTTAGTGTCAGTGTGACAGGCAGTGTGACAGGCAGTTAGTGTTAGGTCCAGGGTATCCCCCGTACACCCCCTAAGTGTTAACCCCTTGATCACCTTCCTAGTTAACCCTTTCACTCCCTATGCCAGCGTCACTAAGCGATCATTTTTCTGATCGCTGTATTAGTGTCGCTGTTCCCGCTAGGTAGCAATTATTTTTTTTATTAGTATTTTTTTTTACTAAAGACATGTGGCTAAATAAATTTTGTCCTAAATGATTGACTAAAATTTAGTTTATTTGATTTTTCTTATAACAAAAAGTAAAAAATATTGATTTTTTTTCAAAAATGTCGCTGTATTTTTGTATATAGCGCAAAAAATAAAAACCGCAGAGGCGAGCAAATACCACCAAAAGAAAGCTCTATTTGTGGGAAGAAAAGGACGCAAATTTTGTTTGGGAGCCGCATCGCACGACCGCGCAATTGTCAGTTAAAGCGACGAAGGGGCCAGGTCATTTACCTGCATTTTGGTCCGGGTCTTAAGTGGTTAAACCTGCCTGTGAAGCAGTGTATCTATAGGATGTTCTAAAATCAAATTACATTTAAAAATAAAAATAAATAAAGTTTGTTGCCAAGTAAAATTTCTTGGGCAGCTTCATTCTGTTTGTAAACAACACCATTTTCAAGGGTAAAAGGCAAGGGATTATCAAACAAAGCATATAGTGAGCTGGGCACTGCCCTGGGGGACATGTACCATTGCAATAAATAAATAAATAACAATACAGCTCAGCAGGAAGTAGCTCTTTAATAAGCCTTAAAGGTTAAGATTACAAATACATGAGTCCTGTAAAACACGTGTTTTGGGGATTCCTTAAACTGTTTCTACGAAGTGGAATACGTGTAGGATGCGTTATAACATATGTGACATACAAGGAAGGAAACATTTGAATTGTTGGCCACTAAATTACATTTTCGAATCCATTTGTTCTGTTTGTAAACAAGTAGCCAAGGATTCTCCTCATCTATACTAGATCCTTATCATTTATTAGTGTCAGGTATAGATTTTAAGGAGGATCCTATAAAAGTGGGGTGAAGAAAACATATGGCTCCTAGACCACATATCCTCAACAAGTCCCCTCCTGGCAAAGCACCTTGTCCCAAAAGCCTCTGCCCCACATGCCTGGCCCAGTGGGGGTACCTTATCAGAATCTGAAAGCTCCATTTAAAATAAATGGGCCCCAGATATACACCCTCCTCCCTCATGTGCATGGATAAGGGATAAATATTCATTCACAAAAACACATTACACATCTGACAAAGTCCTTTATTAACCACTATATTGTAGTGTAAATCATTTTTTAACACTCTCCAGCAATGTAGATCCAAATAAGTATTGAGGAATCCACAGAATTCCTGGTGTACCTTATGCCTGCTCATCTTGGAGTTCAGTCTAGGATGCAGTATGCACTGCAACATTGACACAGCTCTCTGCTTTGCCGATACCCACTTCTTGACCATTACCTGTTGTTCTAACTACACTTTTATGCTAGAATGTTTTCTCTGTTGTTGCTGAGCTCTACATGTTTATTGCAAATGCACTTGCATCATAAACATATTAATACTTCAGCTATGTGCAAACTGTGTATGTTTATTACAAGTGCTCAGGGATGAAATGTTTCTCCATCTGAGGCAGACCTGCATGAATTGTATGCTTGATTAGCTTGCTCAGCTACTGGCCGAAGGCAGTTATGAATTAAATCCCATTAATCCCTATCATTTGACATTCACATTTTGTATGCTCATCAAAAATATTCCTAGATTACATGTTGGTGTTTTTCATTATATGATAACCTATAATTGCAATCCTCTGGATTCATGAATTTAAGGTTACCAATGTGCTGATTGGATACAGTTGAACTTTACATTATATGCAAATGGTTTGTTATTGCAGCAAATATCCTGGGTCAATCACAGTACCTGTACCCTGTGATTTACTGTAGCCAATCACAGCATGTCAGCACTAAGCAAGCTGTCATGAATGGAAAGCCAGTGACAGTAAACTATTGCTTGTAACAGTGATCATCACTGTTTTAAGCAATAACAGTGTAAAAAAAATCCCTGATCACCCCTAGGGTAATTGTAACAGGCGCCGTCGCGCCGCCTGTTATCTGTTATAGCAGGTGCTTTCAGCGCCGTAATGCATTCCGTGCTGGAACGCATATGGTGCTTGCGCGATAACGTCATTGCCCGCTGCGGTGGTGCTTTCCAGCTTGGAACGCGGAAGTGCGCCGCTACTGATGGTGGTTCTCTTGAATTCAGTGCTAATGCACTGCAGCTGTTACCGCCCTATAAAGGCTTTCACATTACAAAGAGAAACTGTTCTATTATTGTCAGCCGTTCCGACCACGCTACATTAGAGGCAACATTATGGCCAGCTAGCAACAAATCTTCACTGCGTCCAGCCTGCCATCGTTAAAATTGCCTCTTAAATACAACTATTAGTTGTCTTAACAACACCTATTTACTACAAGCTTGACATGCGTGTTATTTGCTTATGGGCCTTGCCCTAACTTGCGAAACATGTTCCCCTAAATTTTTCTATGCTAAGGGTTGATGTATTTCATACCTTCTCCCTTAGTGGCCTAATGCACGATGCTATGTAATACTAATAATTGCTTGCATACAACTGTGCATTGGAATCTTTTAGTACATACTATAATTCTAAAGCGATGCTCCGGTTGCATGTTGAAATGCGTCCAAGCTCAGTAGCTCAATGCCTATTTTTATGTGAGAGAGAAATGATGTAGAGAACCCCCAAACTCCTGTTTGTGTGGAGTGACACCTGGGGCTTAATACTGAATTCTCACATAGAGAAGAGCATTGAAATCCTTGCATCCGCAGTTGTGGCTCACTCTCGCTCACCAGTGCCATTACAGTAATACAATGTCACCATGGTGACACTGAACTACTGTTTCCAAAATATAAAAAAATTAAAAAAATTAAGATAATTGAAAAAAAATCATTATTTATTTATATATTTACATACTGTCACCAGTCAGTATCCCTGATCACCGCCACACCAGTCATGAAGCTGTTCTGCACTGGGAAAAGTATGTGCATTTTTATTTTTTTCTTTATTTAAAAAAAACTAACAAAATATTTCAACTTAAAAAAAAATTGCCATGTTCCTTACTACATTGGAATGTCCACTTAACAAAAAATGGGTAATTTGGGGCATAGTTGTCCTGTCCTGGCATTTTAGGACCTCAAGAACTGAGATTGGCCATCACACTTTCATGCCGACAAAATAATATACACTCATTTGGGTTATTTTAACAAAGAAATTTAGCAAAATACATGTTGGCCTAAACTTATGAAGAAAGATTACTTATTTGCAAACTTTTCAACAGAAACTAAGAAAAAAGTTTTTTTGTTTTTTTTAAAGTTTGATGATTTTATATTTGTATAGCAAAAAAGTTAAATAAAACCCAGTAGTGATCAAATACTACTAGAAGAAAGCTCTATTTTTCTTTGGGGGAAAAAATAATTCTTGCCCGGGCCATTAGCGATTATGGGCGTTTCCTCCACGGCCCAGACAGTGCCAACACCACCCCGGCCTGGAGGAGGGAGATTTTGGACCTCATCACTGAGCAGGTCAATTCAGCGGGGGAGGGGGAGACACGGACCCGGTCTGGAAAAAAAAAGATTAATGACCTCCGGCGTCTGGTCAAACAGAAGCTGGCCAAAATGCTTGCCCATGCCAGGGGCACAGAAGGGGGCCCACCATGCCGTATTAGGCTGACAGCGGAGGAGCGTACGGTGACCCTGACCTTTCATCGGCATGAAGTTGAGGGCCTGCCCGGCTTTGATGCAATTCCGGAGCCCGTGGTGCCAGGTAAGTATTTTTTTTAATATCAGGTGTGTAGCATGTGTGGGGGAGGGGGTGAAAGGAAATATGTGGCAAGTGTGTGGATCCTCCAACCTGTGAATGTTTTGTGTCATCCACAGATGTGCAGGAGGGTGCAGGGCCATCTGGCCTGACCGCACCATCCCCAGGACAGCAGCCTAATGAGGCCCCCCCAACAAGGCCGGAGTCCGCGGAGGAGGTTGAAGAGGAGGAGGAGGTTGAGGAGGAGGAGATTCATGAGGAGGAGGAGTCCATGTCAGGCACTGGACTTTTGGTTTTTGAGGACTCTTCCCCTCTGGCTGGCAGCAGGCAGCCCTCCCTAAGGGGGAGCCCCCCCCTCCTCCCCCAACATGGCTCCCCTCCCAAGGGCCTCCCCTTCTCCCCGGCCACAAGCATCAGCTGGAGGCAGGAAGTCGTCCCAGAAGACCAGGGGGGTGGCCGATCTCCTGCCCGCCACTCTGAGAAGGGACCAGTTCCTCCAGACCTGCCATCTGGGACAGGTCAGCCAGACATTGGTGCAGATGGAGGAGAGCCTGTCCTCCATCAAGGATACGCTGGGGAACCTGGACTCCCACTCCCGGGCTTTCACAAACTGCCTAAGCGAACTGCAGATGACATCAGCAGGCATTGGGCAGGATGTGAGGGCCCTTACCCAGGCTATCCAGGCCAACACGGCAACACTTGGTGCTGCCCTGGACAGAATAGCCATGGCCTTGGAGGGCAGGCCGCCAGGTGGGCAGAGATCAGGGGCTGCTCCTCCTTCCCCGGTTTTCCCCCTCCCCATGAGTCTCCCCTGAGGAGCCGGGGCCGTGGCCGGGGGCGCCCCAGGCGTGGCTCACGTCAAGGGCAATAATTTTTTTTTTCCCTTTTTTTTTGCTGGAAATTTTTTGATTTTGCTGGGCATTTTTTTTTTGTGTTGTGAATGCTGTTTGAATGTGGGGGTGACATTCCTGCCGGAAAAGGGGTGTCACCCTCAATTTTGGTGGAGAAGGGTTCCCCAGGACCAGGGAGAAGTGATTCCCAGGTCCGTGTGAATAGTGTGTGAATGTACAGTGACATAATTGGAGCCTTGGCGTGGCGTTGCTGCTCACAAGTCCTGCATGGTGGACTGGTGCCAATCCAATTTGATGTGGATGTAGGGTGTGTGTGCTAGGGACCACAGTGGTGTGCATGCATGCATTCTCATTGTGCCATGATTAATGTGTGTGTTTAACATGCAAAGATGCCCAATGTGAGCTGTCTCCTGGCTGCTCTTCCCTCAAAAGACGGGGGACCCTCGGTTAGGGGGGGATTGTCTGGTTCAGGGGTCAGGTCATCATGTAGGTCAATCTGCAGGCCCTTTCTCACTGCGAAGTTGTGCAGCATGCAACAGGCACCGATAATATGGCACACGAAGTTTGGGGAATACAAGATGGTACCCCCAGACTTATCCAGGCATCGGAAACGTGACTTCAGGAGGCCAAAGGTGCGCTCCACCACTGCACGTGTTTGGGCATGTGCTTGATTGTATCTTTCCTCTCCTGGGGTTTGGGGGTTCCGGAAAGGAGTCATGAGATGGGGTCCCAGTGGATATGCAGAGTCATCTGTAAGGGAAAAGACAGGAGGATGTTAGTCATGCATGTGCCCCTTGTGATGTGTGCATCATGGGGGGGTACAGTCATGCCTGCCACCCATGTCACTCACCAACCAGCCAGGTGGCCCCATACACGTTCTGATCGAATTCCATTCGGATATGGCATTGATTGTATATGTAGCTGTCATGGCTGGACCCTGATTGTTTGGCACGGACATGCCATATGAGGCCTTGGGCATCGACTATCACCTGTACGTTGATGGATGCCAATGCTTCCAATTGCGGTACATGTGCTCTGTCTCCTGGGGGGGCTGGAGTGCCACATGTGTGCAATCAATGGCCCCCACGGTGCGTGGGAATCTGGCAATTCTGTAGAAATCTGTCATTGCCTTCAGCCGCAGGTCCTCAGTGGTGGGTTTGATGATTTGGTTGGCCATGCGTCTGAGGATTGCAGGGACAACCTGGTGCACACATCTGCTCATGGAGGATTGTGACATCCCAGCCACCACTCCACTTGTACGCTGAAAAGAGCCACTGGCAAGGACATCGAGTGTTGCCAGGACCTTGACCAGTGGCTGCACTGCATGTGAGCGGTGTGTTGGGCTGGTGATGTCATCCTGCAGGGTTGTGGTTAATTCCAGGATGGCATGAGGGGTGAATCTGAAGATGCGATACACCTCAGAATCACTCATGCCAAACAGGTCTATGCGGGTGCGGTATATCCTCTCCCGTGCCATCCTCTGTGCCCTCCTCCTTCTTTGCTCATCTAAAGTCAGTAGTATAGCTATGCGCGACGATGCCCCTGGCATGTTGGCATACAGATTGTTGTGCAACACGTGTGACTGCTGAGCTCCTCACTAACAGTGTTGCTTTATCTAACAAGTAGACTATTTTTCTTTTTTTAGACCAGCTTTTATATGGTCTAATTTTAGACAGGACATTTTGCTGTTGCGCACACTGCGTAGCCTGCGCTGCCCCAACGTTCTTTTGTGGATCCCCGTAAGTCCCTTATTAGCATATTTGACTAGCAAATCAATGGACTGTCTATCGCAGTTTTGCGCGGACGGATGCGCATGTCTAACGAAATTACGCTGGTAAAAAAAAAGTAGATTTTTTGCGTATCTCGTTTCGGGGATGCCGTGCATCGAAACGCACGTGCACATTTAGACTTACGCCGCGCATCTCCTGTTGCGCAGGCGTAATCGCTCTGTGAATCTGGGCCTTGGGATTTAACTTGTATCCTCACAGGGTGACACTGTGGATAAACAGATAACAGTGTGCCAACGTCCCGATAATCCATGTATGAAAACTAGAAGCTAGTGAAGTGGACTTTAAAGGCACACGGGTAGGCCATGTAAAATAATTATGTTTTTTTATTTTAGAAAAATTATTAAAAATTCTTATAACAATTCTAAAGTAAACAATAATATTGATAAACCAAGTGGTAGACCACTTGTTTTATCACAAATTATTGTTTACTTTGGAATTGTTATCAGAATTTGTGTGTGGGTCGTTTAACAACATTCCTATTTTTTTTTTTATATATCTATGTATAAACTTTTTAATCATTTTTCTAAAATGAAAAACAATAATTTTCATTTTACATGGTCTAACCGTGTACCTTTAAAGTCCACTTCCCTAGCTTCTAGTTTTCATATACCAGATCCTTATCTTTTATGAGAGTCAGGCATGGATTTTAAGGGGGATCCTATGAAAGTGGGGTGCAGAAAACATGTGGTTCCCAGACCACATATGCTAAACATGGCCCCTCCTGGCAAAACTCCTTGTCCCCATGTTAATGAGAACAAAAGCCTCTGCCCCACATCCCTGGCCCAGTGGATGTAGGGTTTAAGAAAGGGGGGACCTCATTAGAGTCTGAACGCTCCATTTAAAATAAGTGGGACCCCAGATATACACCCCCTCCCCCATGTGAATGAATATGAGATACACAAAACCCTAAATATTAATTTACAAAAACACATTACACATCTGACAAAGTTCTTCATTAAAAACTATCTTGCAGTGTAAATTCCTTTTTAACACCATCCAGTAATGTAGATCCAAATCAACTATAATGAATGATGCTCTTCACAGTATGCCTGCTTATCTTTACCCCTATACATTTTGGGCATCTATACCGTAATCCTACATATAAGCTGACAGGGTGTAATGCTTACAGTACTTTCCTGATGACACCTGAACAGTCCCACTAATGTGTTCATATGGATTACATGAGCCATCATACTTTTCTTTTGTTTGTGCATCTAATCTGCTAAATTTCAGTTTCCACTTGCTGGATACATTTATGGATATAATTATCTCTGTTTGAAATATTTTTTGATATTATTTGAATGTTCAAAATCTCCATAGTGATGATTATGTACAGAGAAATTCATGACTGTTGCAGATTTCATAAAATATATAGTCAGGGCTTTTTTCCTCAGAAAATAGGTGCAGGAACTCAACTACACCCCCCAAACCCCCTTCCCCCCACACAAACATGCTCCAAACCGCATCAAATAGTGGATGTGGTAACATTTCACTAACAGTGGGAGGGTCATGAAACACCAGGACAACATTACATACAGAGTGCAGTGTTCAGGGATGCATTACATACAGAGTGCTAAGTACAGAGTGCAGTTCATTCTTCTTCCACAGCTAATCAACTCTGCATCCCCCATCCACATCTCACTTTTAGCCCTCTTCAGCTCTGACCTCTGCGTGCAACCTCCCTCCCTTCCTCAACTGCCCCGATCTTCTCCCCACTTTCTTAAATCATCTTCCACATGTCTTAATTTTGTTGCTTTATTAAGCCAAAGCACCTAGTCGGCTCTAGTTCTCCCCCCCCCACACTGTAGTTGGCTCCGCCTCTCTTACTTGATGGGAGATCATCCAGTAGGGGTGTTGGCATCTGCACTGCACCCCAGGCTCCTGCATCTCACTTTTCCCCATCCTGCACTCAGTGGAAGCCACTCAGGAGATCAGATGTGTGGAAGCCATTGGGAGACGATCTGCCGCTTGTAAACACAGAAGGACTGAGTCGGAGGTAGTGGAACTGAGTTCCACCAAGGTCCACCAGAAAAAAAGCCCTGTATATAGGTATGCTTCAGTTGAATAAGGCTGATTTGTTCTGTGGGGAACACAGATATACACTGCCTTCTGAGTGATATACATACATAAATATACAGTGTGTATTAAATAAATGCATATGTATATTGGATAATAATTATAAATTTAGCTCAAGTACAGTGCAATATCCTTTATTTTGATTTTGCATGTCAATCAGTGTTTTTCTGGTCAATATTTGAAAAAGTATTCACACCCCTTGGATTTTTCCACATTTTGTCATATTACAGCCAACATTGTCCAAAGAAACACAGAAAAAACAAACTAGCGCTGTCCCCATACACAACATTCCGAATGTTACAGTCTATATAAAAGTTCTCTTAGCTCTAGGTGCTGCAGCTCTCAAGAATCCACTGGGTGGCAGACTTGGTCTGAAATATATAAAAGACAGAGAGCGCAAGGTTACCCTAGTGTGATAACGTTTAATGTTAAAAGGTAAGATCAAATCAAAAGAAGGTTACACTCATAAACATGGAACTGAAAATGTACAGCAATAGATGTCTCCCTTTCTGGCCTGTATGGATGAGTTGGCTCCCAAAGGCGAGTGATGTGGATGTGGGGTGTTATTGCGATCTCTGCTTCCTAATCATGTCAGGCTGTGTTTTTCTGTAGAGCATGTGCACGGGCCCGCCGGCGCTGTGTGACGTCACTCGCGGCCGTGACACAAAGTGAGTGAAGTAACTCCTCTTAGCTAGACATGACTGTTGCCACAACTACATGTTTCGGAGGTGGAGCCTCCTTCTTCAGGTCACGCCCTTAACTCCTGTAGCCTGCTTTTAAGTGAACCCTCCAGCCCCTCCCATGGAACAGACTGACCCTGGGGACAGATATCTGACTCTGGGGATACCAGTACCCTCTCTGATCCTCCGCCTGTTTCATGACCATCTGCAATTGTCCGAAGTCACCAGTGTGAGTAATCTACCCTGCTGCCATATTACTTAAGCCCTGGTAATGATGACTGCCATTTAAACTGCTGCCCCTTGTAATTGCGCTAGCCTGTGAATCTCTGTCTGGTTAACTGTTTCCCTCATGATTGCAAGCCTGCAACCTATGTAGGGACCTATTGATGCCAGCCACCTGGTCACCAAGGTACCTAGTAGCCTCCAGTTGCCTCCTAGGGCTGTGTTGGTACTTCTCCAGCGCCACATAGTGATGGAGCTGCCGGCAATTGTGGAGGGCCAAAGAGTGACATAGCCTCCTGGTTATGGCATATTGTTTCTCATGGACCTCCACAATGCGCCGCAGATACGCATTTACATGTGGCTCTAGAGGGGGGATGTGTACTGGAGCGGGTGGAGAATCCTCCCTAGGATGCACTGGGGATAAGGCACCAATGGGTGTGTCTAGGTGGGGGGATAGTGAAGGGTGGAGGAGAACATGTGCCGCAGAAAACGCTGGGGAGGAAGGACAGTGAGCCCAACCAGACGCGGGCAGGTCCAGGCCTTCGTCCACCGGGTCTAGGTGCAGGATGAAGACTTCACCTGTGAAGAAAAGAAAATACATTAGATAGATAATACAATACACATGGCTTTTTCACCCTAACATTATATAAAAGCAATTACTGTATCTCCCAGACCTTGTAGACAATCATGTAACATCTTGAGATGTTTTCACTCCTACATACCAGTTTTCCATTTTTAATATTCAGTGAGATGCACCTAATCAATTTATGTGTAGGAGATAGTGGTGCCTGTGTTAATTCGCTGCGTCATCCAAAGTTTGCAGAGCTGTGCAGGAAGGTGTAGTTCTTTACTGTACTCTGACCGGGGCGGAGCTGAGTGTCCTCCCGGGCCAGAGTACAAAGGGATTCCCTTCTACACATCAAGAAGTGTAAAGGGGAATCTCCCAAAGATTTTATCCGCTTGGTCGCACAAGCTCATTCTAATGGTCCCTGGGGAAAATCTTAAGGTGTAATGAACACCTAAGTGCTGACCACAAACTAATCTACCTCATCCAGACTGAGTGACTGTCGCAAATATGGAAGATCAGTTGCACTTGCAAGTAGAAAAACATATTAGCTATACCAGCTATTAACATTACACTCACTAAAGAGAAGCCATTCAAGCCATTGCATTAGGGACGACCTAATAAAAAGTTGTTTAATAAAATATAGCAGGCTACTTTTTAAAGTTGATAATTTTGTATAGCCACTGATTGAATAAGCCCCACTCCTGTTCTAAGCTAGGTAGGTTACTCACTCCTGGTCTAGGCTAGGAGGTTTAACAGAGGATTTACAATTACTGAACATTTGATATCCTTTGATATCCTGGCAGGCAGTGCTTTGTCTGCTCCCCTCTGCTACTGCAGCGCTCTGTTCTCTCCCTGAGCCTTCAAGACCTATGCAGGTCTTAATAATAACTTCAGAAGACTAGACCTTTAAGTGGAGGAGAAATAGGGTGCATGCAAATGTGTCTGACCACTGGGGATCTAAGGATCAGTATGTCTAAAACTTCTAAAACAAAAACCACTGGAAAAAAAGGACCAGTTAAAGAAAAACTCCAGGATACATGTAAAATATATCAGTAAACAGCCTTGCCAATGTGCAACACAATACACTCTGGAGTCTGAATTATAGTCTAAATACTCAACTTTTTATAGATATTTGCCTGCACAAAGATCTACGAGGTCACAAGGTCATTTACAGTTTTTTGCTTTAGATGATGCCAAAGAGGAGGCACCAGACATCATGAGGAAAGTGTTAATGCATGCATTAGGGGCATGCCAGAGATTTAACATGTCCAGGGACTGCCAGCCAATAGCTAGAGATTCTTGTCTGACACACCCCCCCCAGCCTGCTGTGTTATTTACGATGATTGGAACAGTGATTGACTCAGACTGGGAATCTGAACTGCAGCAAGAAGGTGGCGTGATCAGGGAAGTGACATTGAAGAAATAACAAGCACAGGTCACGCTAACAGGAAGACTGGAATCAGCTGCAGAGGGGGACTAATAATTAATAATTCCAGCTAAACCAAAGCCTTGCAGAATAAATCACAACCATTTCTAGACAAGGTATGCCATCAGCATTTCATATTTAAAATACTATATTTGCCTGGAAAATACAAAAAAAGTTGTTCTTACTCCCTGGATCTGCCGCGTCTTGCTGTTCACCATCTTCCGTATCCCCAGCAGCCTCTACAGGGCAGATCTCCTCCACCTCCTGCTCAGCCTCAGCAGCTGTTGATTTTGAATAATATTGAAAATAAAATTACAATCTGTAGTGTACAACAATCTCACACATTAGTAAAAGAACATTGAAAGATGTATGATCACTCAGCAGATACCAGCAAGATTATACTAACTTACATGTGGTTGTTGCCGCCTCAGCCTCCTCCTCCTGAGTCTCCCGCTCTGACTGGATGACACCTATTTATTATAAAGGAGAAATGATGAATGTTACAATGTTCAATTTTCAAATCACTATAAATAAATACTTATGAATAAACACTGGTAAACAAAGCTAATTAATGCTCTCTAGTAACTTTCTTTTTTTTTTCATTCAAGTTTAAGTTTATTTTCTGAATAAAGTCAGTACAATTTAAAGAACATATCAGGAAATCAATACATTTTGTTACATATCCTTAAATATTGAGACATCGTTTGCTGAAGTCATCACTACGTCATTTCTCAACCATACCTAAATAACATTCTATCTGCGATGAAAGGAAAACAGGTTCAACAAGGGAGTAAATTCTGACCCTAAGCCATATAGTCTAACCGGGGTAGCTCCCTACCCTCCCCCAAATCCTGCAGTTCCTATAAATCCGTCTAGGGTCCCTAGTCTACAGCAGTTGGGATAAATCAAAAAACTTCTGGGCCGAGGGGACAAGGTGATTGGAAAGTAATATATGGTCTATACGTGAATACGACTGGTGGGGGTTAGAGAAGTGAGTAAAATCTTTAGCAGTTGGGTTCAATTCTCTCCATATGTCGGTCAATCTATATTGGTGAAGCACGCGAGCGACTTGGGTACTGGTTTTAGTAGGTGTAATTAATTTAGCCTTTGCTGGGCCGGATTTATCCAGTCCAGAGTCAAAAGCCAGATTGGAATCTCCCCCCATAACTATGACTCCCTCTACCAAAGGCTGGAGAGATTCAAGCATTTGGCAGAAGAACACCTTCTGTCCCCGGTTGGGAGCATAGTATGATATAAAAGTGTACGTATTTCCTTCCAGAGTGCCCTTTACCAGAATGAATCTACCCTCTGGGTCCGCGTATTCCTTAAGTAAGTTAAATTTGCAGTGTTTGGAGAATAAAATTGCCACTCCTTTAGTCTTATTTTCAGCCTTTGACAGGTAGAATAATGGGAAATGAGCATGTAAGAACGAGGGAGTATACCGCTTTGGGAAGTGGGTCTCTTGTAGAAATACCACATCAGCATGAAGGGATTTGTAGACTTGTAGCGCCTTTCGTCTTTTAACTGGAGAATTCAGCCCCTGCGTGTTGTGTGAAACAACACGAAGGGGAGCAGGAGGATTAGCCATACCAGCCATGGGATATAAAATTGGCAAAGCTAATTCTCATGCGTTCCCAAACAATATCCGTATCATGAGACACATTAAACAACTTAGGTACATTATCCGGTTTGCAAAATAATGACTGTAGACACTTAAACGTAGGAGCTCTCATTGGCAGGTAGGTCGGGGGGGAAGAGTGAACAGAAGAGAAAGAAATGATAGAGAAAAAAGAAAATAGACAAAGACATTTTATCCATATGTAAATTAACGTAAGGTCAAAAAATTACCCAGAATGAGGGGAGGGTGTATTTCCCCTCCCCCCATTCAAACACCTGACCATAGAATAGCCCAGAAAATAAGGGGCTATGTTCCCACTCCCCGGGGCGACGGAACGTCGATCCAAGGGGTAGGCTGAGGCCCAATGCCTCACCACCGGCTGCCAGCGACAGCTCAACAAACTGTAATGTAAATCACTGTTATGAATAATTCAACCCAGTATGACATATTAAAAGAGACAAACTATTTTAACTTTCCTAAGAAAAAACAACAAACACAAAAAAAAAAAAAAAATAGGAATATACATATATATACATATACACATATGTATATAAACATTTCCTAGGAAAGTATTAACATGTAGCTTTGGTGAGATCTATTTTCCCGGGTATGGAAAAATAGGGGAAAAAGAGACATCGGTAACCATCCCTTTGAAGAAAGGGGAAAATACATCCACAAACATGTTCCTTCTCTTCAGGTTGCAAAGTTATCTTTAACCTTCCTGTGCTTGACTCTGCTCCAAGCAGAGAAAGTCGGGCTGATAGGGGTTTGTCTTTTGGCAGAGCCCTGCTGGATAGGAGTAGTGTCCATTTCTGGCTCGCAGGAAATAATCTTCAAGTCCAATAATAGTCTCTCACCTTCCTGAAAATTCTGTACTACATACTGCCTGCCATTAAATGAAAATTTCAAAGCAAAGGGGAAGGCCCATTTGTATCTTATGTCCTTTTTTATGAGGGCAGACAATAAGGGCTTCATAGCTCTTCTTCTCTGTATTGTGTATGGCGATATATCAGAAAATATTTGAATTATGGCGCCTTGGTACTGTAGTTGTTCATGTTTGCGAGACTGTTTCATCACTTCCTCCTTAATGGAATAGAAATGTGGTTTAACTACCACATCCCTTGGTAAACTGTCCTTTCTTAACCTCCCTAGCGGTATGATTCTGTCTGGAATTTTGTTCCAAAAGCGGTACCATTTTTTTGTATGGAAATTTGGTGTTATTTATTGTAGGCCTGCAATTCTTAGTAAATACTTACTTAAACCTGACCAAAGAAGACTCTAGTAGACCTCTCAGATGTAATAACGTTCGAAAAAATAAAATCATGAGTTATAATCTAATAAATAATATCATTTTATTCAGTAATGTAATAAATAATGCAATTTGTCAAACAGAAGAAAATTCAGTAATAAATAATGCAATTTGTCAAACAGAAGAAAATTCAGTAAACATCCTGGGTGTGGTAAATTTTGAAACATGGGACTGCACATAGACCAACGTCACAATCAGAGCAATAGAACCTTGTTTCCTTTCGGACTTTTTTTCCATTCCCATCTCGCTTTGAGCAGCAAACTACACACATTCTTGTAGGTGCTGCCTTTTTTGCGCTTGGCGGGATGTAATCCGTAAAGTGACGACCAGTCAGCCTCTCTGGGTTTACAATGTCAACAGCGCGACGTCCAGATCTGTTCACGGCCACTGATGGCGTTTGGTAGTTCAAAAAAATTTGCTCCACCACCTTCCAGATGAAGTCGGAGTGAACAAGAGGCTTGTCACTCCTTCCCTTGTGCAGTATATAGGCATTCCACATACATTGTTCCAGGAGATGCCTGAATATTTTTTTATAGTATTTTTTTTGTTGCTTCCGCATAGCTGGATAGAAGGTCATCGCCTGATCGGCTCTATCGACTCCTCCCATGGTGTTGTTGTAATCGATCACAAGTTGTGGCTTTTTGACATCTTTCCACCTCTTGTGTGGACCATGGCAGTGGAGGTGGTATGTACTGTACTCATTAGGCACACGTCTTTTTTGTCACGCCAACGCATTGCCATCATCTTTCCTTTCTGCCAGGCCACCATTTCTCCTGTTTTCAGTTTTTTCTTGGAAAACATACATGGCAGGTCACGTCGGTTGGCTCTAGCGGTTCCATATGCGTCAGTCTTGTTTTTTAGTAGAAACTCGTACAGCTCAGGCGACGTGTAAAAGTTGTCGGTTGTTACACAATACCCCTGATTGAGCAATGGTTCAAGCAATGAAAGGACTGATGACGTTGCCATCCCATAGTCGCTGTACCTGGGGTTGAATTGTGTTCCTTTGCCGGTGTATATGATGGAATTCCATATATAGCCAGTTGTAGACTCGCAGAGCATATAGGATTTTATTCCAAACCGCGCTCTCTTGGATGCGATGTATTGAATCCAGCTGAGGCGTCCTTTGTAAGCCATCAGACTTTCATCAATGCTGATGTCACGGTCTGGGACATAGGCCTGCTGGAAATTTGTTATAATCATTTGGAATACTTCCCAGATTTTCTTCAGTTTGGGCGCTGGATGTGTGGCTTCGTCAAAGTCCTCATTGTTGGTGAAGTGTAGATTCTTCATTATGAGGGAAAATCGGTACTCGGACATGATGGTGCCAAAAAATGGGGTTGCCAGCAATTTATTTTTAGTCCAGTACCATCTCTGCAGGGGTTTACCCACCACCCCTTGGAGAAGTATTAGCCCCAGAAATTTCCATATGTCCTCCTTACTCACAGGTTCCCATTTTCTGGATCTGGAAAACTTGCTGTGCAGAGTAGTGGATTGCTGCTCTTTGTAGCGGTTTGTCTCCGTGACAATCTTTTCAATGACGTCATCTGTCAGAAATAATTTTAGGTACGCCAAAGGATCATTGTGATCAACTTCTACCTTCATCCCAGGCGATCCTGTAAACGGGAATCTTGGCGGTGGTACTGCATCCATACCGCAATCAATAGGGCACCAAGTGCGCACCTCACTGAGCTCAAGTGGAGATTCGTCGCTGTCGCTACTTCTCTGGTCAGAGTCGGAGTCGTATGACGAATCTTGCCACGAATCGCTATCGCTGTCGCTCAATTCTGCGAGGAACTCTGTGTCGCTGTCGCTGTCACTTATCTGATCCAAAGCCGCTTTGGAGGTGCTAAAGTGACGCTTTGATGCCATTTTATTTTTTTTGGTTAGATAAAACAGCAAAAAGGGCAGCCAGGGCAGTGTAGAATAATCTGAGGTGATACAGTGAAATCCTGTCAGATTACACTGTATCATGTAACTTTATGTGTGTGTTTTACTTTTTTACATTGTAACATTGTAACTTTTTTGAATCTCCCGCCCACTTCCGCCACTGTGAGGCGCTGCGGTTCACAGAGACGGAAGAGAGAGGAGACATCAGAGAAGACATCAGCGGGGCTCTCACCGGGATTAGATAAGAACACCGCTGCGCTCACTCTGCAATACATTCTGCCGGGGCTCTCACCGGCGATCACAGCGGGAAACCCCGCTGGATCGCCGGGATGTCACCACACCACCGCTGCGCTCACTCTGCATTTCCCCTGACTCATCTGACCGGCGATCCAGCGGGACTAGTCTGACCGGCGATCCAGCGGGAAACCCCCGCCGGATCGCCAGGAATTTTTGGGGGAAAAAAAAATGCACCCCGAGCGTGACTCGGGGTTACCGCTTCTGGCACTGAATGTTAACCCCGAGTCACGCTCGGGAATACCGCCAGGGAGGTTAAAGGACCCAGGGCCCTATGTGCTCGGTCCAATTCTAGTTTGTGGTTTGGTATCGATGGGATCAGGATTTTGATAATGTCCTGTATAGCTGTATGCACGTCTGAGATAGATTCTGGTAATCCTCTGACCCTGAAATTATCTCTTCTTGATCTGTTCTCTAATTCGTTGATCCGTGCCTGAGCAGCTTCCAGCTGTTCCTGCATGAATTGCAAATGATCTGAGTTCTGATCAGTCTGTGCTGTATTAACCTCCAGTTTGTGTTCAATATTTTCTATTCTGCTTCCCAGGCTCTGAAAATCAGCCCTAATCTCTCCTGTGATTCTTTCTGCATTTTGTGCCAGCCCTTTATCTAGCATTTCAGAAATTCTGGTGAATAATTCAGAGACATTGAAGGTTACCTCATGAGCCTGTTCAGCCTTTGTATTCATATGTGCAGGACTTTGTGAGGTAATTACCTCAGGAGTTAAATGACCAGCCTCCATGAGATTTTTTATTTCAAATGATGCAGGAGGGGAGAGAATAGGGCAAGTGTCAGAATTTGGTGTCTGAGGTACTATAGAAGGACTTATAGAAGATATAGCTTGTCTGTCAGTCAATGAGGTCTCAACTGTACCCAGTGTACTTGTCTGAGGTACGGCGGCCATCTTAAGTAAATTGTTCTTAGCCAGCCTTTTATTAAGTTTCTTGCTCTTTTTGTAATATTTGCCCGGCATGAACTGGGTCCACAGTATGTCAGCTATTCACTACTGTTGTTTCTCTGCTCTTAACGGGTATATAGAACCTGTAATTCTCGTCAGAAAAAAGAAACAGCGCGGGCACCCCGTCCCCAGCTGTCGTTCTTTACAAGGCTCCTGTATATAATTCCCCTGAATAAGGAATAGTTTACCCGGTATCTTCCGATTCACCGTTGAATCCGCAGTCCTCGGATATCTTTTTGTCGTTTGTATCCGGGTTGAAATTCTATATATTTGCATTTGACAGCCGGTGGTGAGCAGAGCTCCGGTCCTAAGCTGCCATCCTAGGAGCTCCCACGCATGTGCCTCTCTAGTAACTTTCTAAACCACCACTGTGCACAGGATAAACTTAAAGTTAGGCTGCGTGTTATACGCCTGTGCGTGTTATATGCCGATAAATATGGTACCTACAGCTGCTACTTAAATCTAAATATATATAGTGAATCTTTAGTGAAAAAAATAGTAGCGCTCTGTTTCATAAAACAGTACTAGTAAAGTGATTATATTCAGGGCCGATCCTAGGGTCACAGGCGCCTGGGTGCAGAAATATTTCTGGCGCCCCCACAAAGGGGGCGTGGTCATCTTACCAACTCCTCCCCTTTACAAATGTTTCTATGGCAATGACTCAAACACAGAGATGCTCCTCTAAGAAGTATTTGTTGCCCTGGGATCCTCTCATGATCTTTTATCAATAAAGAAAATACTGGAAGAGCGTACACTAATGAGACCTGGAGGGGAACCTCTCTGATACTGTTAGAAAGTGTCCTAAAACATAGTACAAGAGATGGTCAGAGACTGCAATTATAGTACAGGAGAGGATCAGAGAGTGTAGACATATTAAAGGAGACAGTCAGTGACTGGAGATATAATACAGGAGATGGTCAGAGACTGCAGACATATTACAGGAGATGGTCAGAGACTGCAGTTCCTATTGGCATAAGTAGATAATGGCGGATCGGCTCTCACCTGACCCAGCGATACAGCAACAACGGTTCCTCTGATCAGGAGTCAGCTCACTCTGAATTGCCCATGGATACTCCGCTGGGTAGAGCCCAGATCTGTATTCTGGCAATGACTTTTCCTTTCTCCGCCAGGGATGGCACTAGGCTGTGTGGCTTTCCCTCTGGTGGCGCACGGCAGGGGGGTTCTCTCTCTGATGGTAGCGCCCGCTGCTGCAGTGGCGTCACTAGGGTTGTTGTCACCCGTTGAGGTAAAACATGGTGTCACCCCCCTTCCTCCACCTATAGTTGCCCCTCAGTACAGACCCCCTCTGTCAGTGCAGACCCCCCAGGACAAACCACCCCCCATTAGTACAGACCCCCAGGACAAACCAATCCCCCTCCATTAGTACAAACTCCCCTTGACAGACCCCCAGGACAAACCCCCCATTAGTACAGACTCCCCCAAGGACAAACCCCCCCCATTAGTACAGACTCCCCCAGGACAAACCCCCCCCCTATTAGTACAGACTCCCCCAAGGACAAACCCCCCCCATTAGTACAGACTCCCCCAGGACAAACCCCCCCCATTAGTACAGACTTCCCCAGGACAAACCACCCCATTAGTGCAGACCCCCCAGAACAAACCCCCCCATTAGTACAGACCCCCCAGGACAAACCCCCCTTAGTACCGACCCCCCAGGATAAACCCCCCCATTAGTGCATATCCCAAGGACAAGCCCCCCTATTAGTACAGCCTGCCCCATTAGTACAGATCCCCCTCAGGACTAATCGCCCCATTAGTGCAGACCCCCCAGGACAAACCCCCCCCCATTAGTACAGACTCCCCTCATTAGTACAGATCCCCCTCAGGACAAATCACCCCATTAGTGCAGACCCCCCAGGACAAACCCCCCCATTAGTACAGACTCCCCCCCCCATTAGTACAGACCCCCCCAGGACAAACTACCCTATTAGTGCAGACCCACCCAGGACAAACCCCCACATTAGTACAGACCCCCAGGACAAACCCCTCCATTAGTACAAACCCCCCAGGACAACCCCTCCTCATTAGTGCAGACCCCAGGGATAACCCCCCCCCCCATTAGTACATACTCCCCCCAGGAAAAAAAACGCCCCCTACATTACTACAGACCCCCCCCCCTTCATTACTTGAAAAACACACGGTCCATCATGCCTGACACTGCTCCTCTCTGTGTCATACGAGGACTCCTGTGTGCGGCGATCTGTGATCCACCGGGCGGCAGCTGCAGAGGAGGGGACAGTGTGCAGCCGCGCCGCCCGGGTGGATCACAGATCGCCGCAGACAGGAGTCCTCGTATGACACACACAGAGAGGAGCAGTGTCAGGCATGATGGACCGCCCACTTAGCGCCGTCACTGAGCAGCTACGTCTCTCCACACAGAGACAGCCGCTCCGATCTCCGGACTCCTCACTCCCTCTCTAACAGGAGGACTTCCTCCTCCTGTTAGGGGGACACGTCAAACACAGCAGCGGTGGCGGCGGGGAGAGCCGCGGCGCCGGTGCCGCTCTACACAAAGGAGAGAGAGTGATTTGAGACAGGCACTCTGGCTCTTCAGCGCCCTCACCTCTGTGGCGCTTGGGTGCACTGCACCCTTTGCACCCCGGGTAGGATCGGCCCTGATTATATTAAAATAACATAAATAAACACAAACAAATTAGCACATAAAAATTAACAAGTGAAAGTGAAATAATAGTGCATGTGATTGATCCATAAACATATAAAGAAAGTTGAAAAGAAAATAAATTCATATAAAAGTGTCCATAAATCACACCAATTTTCAAGTGATTAAGCAGTGATTGATCAATGAATGGTATCTTTCTTGAAGAAATCTTGATACAAACTTTCCACCACACCTCATGTGCTTGTGAATCCACTCCCAAAGGAAAAAAAACTCACCAAAGCAATATGCCTCACATTCACATGTTCAGCGCAATAGCTTGATAACCCACCCGGGTTGATAGACAATTCCAACGGTGATCACAAATCAATCAAATCCACATGAAAAATAAAAAAAAACGCTTCCAGTGGTGAAGTATGTAAAACCAATTTAGTAAAAAGTGCTCAAAAATCCTCAGGCCACGTACACACGATCAGACCGGTCCGATGAGAATGGTCCGACGGACCGTTTTCATTGGACCGCGCTGAAGTGGTCTGATGGTCTGATGTGCGGACACACCATCGGGCCAAAAATCCAATCAGGCCAGAACGCGGTGACGTAGAACACAACGATGTGCTGAAAAAACGAAGTTCAATGATTCCAAGCATGCGTCGACTTGATTCTGAGCATGCGCAGATTTTTGGTCCGATGCTTTTGTGTACTAACCATCGTTTTGGTCCGACAAACAGGTGTCCGTCGGACAGGTTTTAAAGCAAGTTTTAAAACTTTGGTCCGACGGACAACGGTCCGATGGGCCGTACACACCATCCAATTGGTCCGATGAAACTGGTCTTAAGACCAGTTTCATCGGACCGGTCTGATCGTGTGTACGCGGCCTTACTCATTGTACTCACATGTTATAAAATTCACACAGACACTTCAATCAAAAGAGTTCTCTAATGAAGGAGAATTGCAGTAAGAGGTTAGGTTATTGCGGTCACTGCGGACACAGAACACCCAGCAGATCTCACCCTCCACTTGCTCGCTCACTTCCCCAGCCGGAACATACTTCACCATTGGAAGCATTTTATTTATTTTTTCATGTGGATTTGATTGATTTGTGATCACCGTTGGAATTGTCTATCAACCCGGGTGGGTTATCAAGCTATTGTGCCGAACATGTGAATGTGAGGCATATTATTTTGGTGAGTTTTTTTTTCCTTTGGGAGTGGATTCACAAGCACATGAGGTGTGGTGGAAAGTTTGTATCAAGATTTCTTCAAGAAAGATACCATTCAGATACCATTCATTGATCAATCACTGCTTAATCACTCGAAGATTGGTGTGATTTATGGACACTTTTATATGAATTTATTTTCTTTTCAACTTTCTTTATATGTTTATGGATCATTCACATGCACTATTAATTCACTTTCACTTGTTAATTTTTATGTGCTAATTTGTATGTGTTTATTTATGTTATTTTAATATAATCACTTTACTAGTACTGTTTTATGAAACAGAGCGCTACTATTTCTTTCACTAAAGATTCACTATATAAATAAATACTGTATATAGATAAAATTAATTATCCATTAGCATGGAAATACAGGGCAGGTCACTAACGTTTGTCTACAAGGCATACACCATTTAAAAAAAAAAACAGTAAAATGGTACTTACCTATGCTGGTGCACCGCCACTGATCAGGTGCCTCAGTTCAGAGCGACAACATTCTGTAAGATTACATAAGTTATGCAAGCGCTTGCGTTACCTGACAGAACGTCGCAGAGGATCTACCTGTCACTGCTTGAGCGAGAAGCAATGACACTGGAATCGACAATGGAAGGCTGGACAAATGGAAACGGACCCACTATATTAGTGTCACTACTACAGTACTAGTACTAACAGTATGTTGATGACGTGGGGGACTCCAGCTCCTCTGCCCTCCGCCTCCAGTGGCACTGGGCCTGGATACGATCTTTAAATAAAATCAAACACAACATTGTAGATGTCGGATGCTTGACAAAAAAAATGTCCTGCACAATGCAATGCTGACACTAACCTTGGTAAGCCAGGAGCTGGGTGATCTCATCCTCCCCTATCCCTGCTAAAAGCTCCGCCTCATGGGGGAGGAGAGGCACCTGCTTCCCTCTGTGCCCCAACTGCCTGCTTTTACGCACTATGGAACTGAAAAACAAAAAGAGAAGAGAAACGAGTTCCATAATTAACCACTTGCTGCCGGCCGTACAACTTTGTACGGCCACAGTGTGGATCCCAATTGCCGGGAGGCCGTCTATATACGGCCTCCAGCCACTGGGGGGCACGTGAGCGCCGCATCACTTAGATGCCGATGCGCGTGCCTGGCGGCCACGATTTCCTCCAGGCACCCGCGATCAGCGGTTACACATTCAAGGACGTGGATCTGTGTGTGTACATAGGGACACAGATCGGTCACCTCCCCCAGTCAGTCCCCTTCCCCCACAGTTAGAAACACTATGCATGGTACACATTTAACCCCTTCCTCGCCCCCTAGTGTTAACCCCTTCCCTGCCACTCAAATTTATCCAGTAATTAGTGCATATTTATAGCACTGATCGCAGTATAATTGTGAATGGTGCCAAAAATGTGTCAAAAGTGTCCGATGTGTCCGCCATAATGTTGCCAGTCCCAATAAAAATCGCAGATCGCTGCCATTACTAGTAAAAAAATAATAATAAAAAATAAATAAAATCTGTCCCCTATTTTGTAGGCTCTATAACTTTTGCGCAAACCAGTCGCTTATTGCGATTTTTTTTTTTTACCAAAAATATGTAGAATACGTATTGGCCTAGACTGAGAAATATATATATATTTTTTTTTTTTCAAAATTGTCGCTCTTTTTTTGTTTATAGTGCAAAAAATAACAACCGCAGAGGTGATCAAATACCACCAAAAGAAAGCTATATTTGTGGGGATCAATTTTGTTTGGGAGCCACGTTGCACGACTGCGCAATTGTCAATTAAAGCGACGCAGTGCCGGAAGCTGAAATTTCACCTGGGCAGTAGGGGGTATATGTGCCCAGTAAGCAAGCGGTTAAACTACAATTGTATTTTGAAAATTACATCAACACATGAAACAAATGTAGAATGAACCAATGCAAATGGAATTTTTGGATTAGGCACATTTTTTCATGTAGCACAGGATTTGCACATTTTTTATTAACCAAATTTATTTTAAGAAAAACTTATGCTTTTTTGGTGCACAATAAAATATAAAAGACAGGATCGGGATTGTGCTGAGTAAATATAGATGTCGAGTCCACCTTTGTAATTATGCGCTTGTGTGGCGCCGCACTCTCTCATGGGAGCCAAGTGTATTTGCACATTGAGACAAGGGGAACGCACGCACCATTGTGGTTGCCATCACAATGGGGCGGGGACTTTCGATGACGCCACACGTTGTAATGGAAAACTCGGAAGTTTGCGGCGCTGCTCAGAGATAACACAATTCACTGCATCCAAATGAGTGCTTGTGGGCTTCACATGCCCACAAGCAAAATGGAAACTGCCTTACACTAATTATATAAGTTATTCTTTCTAAAGAAAACAGACAGCGGTTGATTTTAAAAACCAAAACCGTGAGTATTTATCTGCAATGGGGAAAATAATTGAATGAAAAAAAAAAAAAAAAACGAATGGCCGCGGAACCTCCGCTTTAAGTCCTGCCACTGTAACACAACAATTTTTTTTTTGTTATTCAATAACAAAAAATGTAAAACCCAGCGGTGATCTAATGCCAAAAAAAAAAGCTCTACATGTGGCGGGAAAAGGGTATACATTTAATTTGGGTAGTACATCACAGGAGTGTGTAATTGTCAGTAAAAGATGCAGCACGCTAAATATCAGAATATGGCCTGTTCAGAAAGGGGGCGTAACTTACTGCTCAGTTTAGTGATAAGAACAAATAACGGCCATGGAAATATTCCTCTTACAATGATCCTGGCGATAATATTTAACATGTGCAAACTATGCTTTCATGTGTAGGCTAGGCACAAATGCACAAATTTGTTTTTTCACAGGAGGGAGGATAAATTAAAAATATAAAAAAAAAAGATTCACTTAACTTTACTGACATCACATGTGATAGCAATAATATATGTTTATGTGTGTGTGGGGGGGGGGGGACTTGTTTTTGGGCATAATATGTGATTTAATTTTTAACCGCTTGCCGGCTCATGCTGATATATTTCGGCAGAATGGCACTGCTGCACAAAGTAACCTGACACATCGGGACCCGCGGACTCGATATCTGACTCGATAACAAGTCCCCCCCCTTTCACACTGGGGTGGGAGGCAAAAAATAGCGGCGCTATACCATCGGAATTGCTGTGGGATTCGACCGCTAGGGGTGTGGTATTAACCCCAGCTAGCGGCCGATAAAAGGCTAATACCAATGCGCCTCTGCAGTATAACCACGGTTTCCCATTGTTTTAAATGGGAAGGAGCAGTGAAGGAGAGATATACATACCGCTCCTCTCACCGCTCCAAAGATGCTGCTTGCAGGAGATTTTTTTATCCCCTGCCAGTGCATCGCCTCAGTGTGAAAGCCCTCCGGCTTTCACATTGAGGTTGCTGGGCAGGAGTTTTTCAGGCGGTATAGCAGCGCTATTTTTAGCGCTGTACCACCTGAAAAACTCCTCAGTGTGAACGGGGTCTTAAGATCTTTTATTGCCAACAGGGTTTCTGCCAAGAGATTTGTTCTTTGAGGGGAGATAACACTAATTCTTCCAGTTTGGGAAGGCCACTTTTGTTTAAGTAATCTAATATGACCCTCGCCCTATCTTCCTCCATAACTTGAGGCTTGTGTGGCTGTGGGAGGTTGTATAGTTTAGTGTAAAACTGGTGAAATTGTGGTGCTATGGCATCTGTGGAAACATCAAGTGTCCCCCTGTGCGTTCTGATCCCTGCAATGTAATTGTTGGTGTTGGCTTCTTTTAGTGCTCTCGCTAGAAATCTTATCGCCTGCCTCGTAGTAAAGTATTTTTTTTCAAAGAATAGCAATCTTTTGGTTTTGGTCTCAAATATTTATTGTAATGACTTGTGTGTTTCAAGTAAGTCCTTTGCAGACTGTACTGACAATGATTGTTTGTGACAACTCTCTAGCCTATATATTTTATTTGTTAACTCTTGCTCCTGTTGTCTTTACCTTTGTGAGCCCATTTTGATAATTTCTCCCCTAATAGAACATTTGTGTGCCTGCCAAATCATGATGGGGTCCATGCCCGGAGTGGTGTTGAGGTGAAAGTATTCCTTTTTTTTTTTTTTTTACCACATTCAGCTTTGACCGGGCGCTAGAGACCAGCTCATGGTATAGTGCTTATTTATGTCTCTATAACAGGTTTGCATCATTTGTGGCTTCAACCCTCTTTTTTTTTTTTTTTATAAATATAAATGCTTTCATGTATGTTGACTTTTCCCTTTTCCCTTTATCTGGGCCCTTTTTTGCATATTCTATTTAGTCAACTATTTCTTTTCTTCCCTCTTCTATTCCCCCCCCCTTTCCCCTTCCCTCCCTCTCCTCCACCTCACCCTCGCTTTACCTTATTGGATGATTTCGCATATTCATTTTATTCTTTACCTTTCTACTCTTAGATTTTCTGCGTAGCTCCATGATTTTTTAAAGGTTTTCCAGTTTTCCCATTTTTTGTTTCCACTATTGTCTTCTGTGTCGTTACAGTAATCCTCCATTCTGTATGTTTCTTCTACTGTGTCAATCCATTCCCAGACCATTGGGCATTCTAAATCCCGCCACTTCCTGGGTATCAACCTCTTTGCAGAATTTAATAAGTGAGGGACCAGGGATTCCTTGTATTTTCTAACCCCTTCCTCTCCTCCGTGAAAGAGGACCGTCCACGGGTCTTTTTTAATTTTTATCTTCGGGATATCTTCTACCAACCCTAAGATACTTCCCCAGAACCTTTCGACCTTGGGGCACTCCCACCACAGGTGAGCCATTGTTCCGGGGGATTTACATCCTCTCCAGCACTCTGCTGATTCTTCCTTCTTAAATTTATTAAGCTTTACCGGTGTACTATACCAGCCCGATAGGCATTTGTAATTCATTTCGGCCGTCCTGCTATCAACTGCCGAGGAATGGGTTAGCTTTAAGATCTTATCTATTGTGCTTCTATCTTTGTGTGACCCTAGTTCCCTTTCCCAATTTTTAATAAATGGAGGCACTTCAGGTTCATCAATCTGTAATAAGATCTTATATAGTTTTGATATAGTTCCTTTTGTATTCTCGTTGATACATAGTTTTTCTACCTCAGTGAGCTGGTCTATATCTCTTATCGGTTGAGGTAGCGTTTGTACAAAGTGGTTTAATTGCTAGTGCCTCCAGTTATTAATTAACATAACATTTTATTTTTGTTCTAGCTCTCTTAGTGTACATAAGTGCCCTTGGTGCATTACATCTTTTAATTGTGCCCTATCGTCTATGACCCAATTCCCCCCAACTTCAACCTTCCCCGGTGGGAAATAATCATTATTCTTTAATACTATAAAAGGTGAATTATAGTTCCTACTGATTTTTTTTGTGTTAAGTCCCAAATTTTAAGTGCATTTCTAGTGATTTCGTGTGTGTTCGTGTCCAACTTCCTAAATTGTGGTGGATTCCATATTATTGTATCTAGTCTCACCTTTGCTAATTTATTTTCAAGACTAACCCATCTTTTTTCTCTATTGTCTTTAGCCCATTCCACTACCCTCGACAAAATTATTGCTTCGTAGTATTTTTTGATATCGGGGACTGCTAGTCCCCCTTTCTTTTTTGTCTGCCTAAGGGTTTGGAGTGATATCCTATGTCTCTTATTTCTCCAGATATAGTTCATTATTAATTTTCTGAGGATTTGCAGTAGTTGTTTTGGTAGTTTAATAGGAATCATCTGGATCTTATAGAGAATTTTTGGCATCATAACCATTTTACAGAAGTTGATTCGTCCCGTCCATGAAATTGGCCTATCTTTGACTCTATTTATCTCCTTTTTAATTTCTTCCAATAATGGGATAACGTTTTTTTCATATTTTTTTTCCGGTTTTTGCCAGCTGAATCCCAAGATATTTCAGCTCTTTCACCCATGGGAATTTGTACTTCTTACTTAAAGTTTGCTCATCTTTCTTGAGCACCCCTATATTGAGTATTTCGGTTTTATTGGTATTTATTTTGAAATTGGAGAACTCTCCATACTGTCTACACAGATTCAGGAGATTCGGGATTGAGGATTTCGGATTGGTTAAGTAGAAGAGCACATCGTCTGCAAAAGCAGACAGTTTGTGCTCTTCCCCTCCTATTTTAATCCCTGTCACCTCCGGGCATTTGCGGATCCTGGACAGTAGAGGCTCTATCGACAATACAAACAGAAGTGGTGACAAGGGACACCCCTGCCTCGTACCATTTTTCATCGTAAAGGGGTCAGACAAGTCCCCGTTAATTTTTATTCTCGCTGTTGGGGTCTGATACAGAGCTCCGATCCATTCCAGCATTTTTCGCCCGAAACCAATGGTTTCCAAGGTTTGCATCATGAATCCCCAGCCTACCCTGTCAAGCGCTTTTTCAGCATCGATTGACAGGAGTAGACTGGGGATCCCCTGGGTCCTCATCCCGTGGATCAGGAGGAGAGCTCTAACCCCGTTATCCCTCCCCTCTCTGCCCTGGATAAATCCTGTCTGGTCTGGGTGAATCAGGCCTTTCATCTCTTGTTTGACCCTCTCCGCCAATACCTTGGCGAACAATTTCAGGTCTGAGTTCAACAGTGATATTGGCCGATAACTTGAACATATTTTGGGGTCCTTGCCTTCCTTTGGGATAACCGTTATGGTTGCCTCTGCCGCTTCTCTACTAAGAGTATATTCCCCCCCAAGGCCGTTAAAATATTGACATAGTTGTGGTATTAGAATCCCTTTACATTGTTTATAATATAAGGCTGTAAGGCCATCAGGGCCTGGACTTTTACCCGATGCCGTGCCTGATAGAGCTATCTGTATCTCTTTTTCTGTGATAGGTCTATCCATTCCTAACGCTCTTGTCGAATTGACTGTTGAAAGTCTTCTTGTAGGAAGTCTAAGATCTTATTTTTCTTTTCTTCTTCTCCCCATTTTTTCTGTTTAACTGCATATAGTTTTTCATAATATACTCTAAAGGCTTCGGCTATATTTTTTGTTGTATATTTCTCTTCTCCCTGCTCGTTTTTTATTTTTTCAATATAATTTTTTGCTTTCTTTTTCTGTACCATCCTTGCCAGATGTTTACTACTGTAGTTTTGTTTCCCCATCTATATCTCTCTTTTGCAATCAAATGGAATTCTCTTTTTGTTTCCTGAAAGAGGAGTTCTTTAACCCCTTCCATACAGGGCATTTTCACCCCCTTCCTGCCCAGACCAATTTTTAGTTTTCAGCGCTGTTGCACTTTGAATGACAATTGCGCGGTCAGGCAATACTGTACCCAAATTAAATCATTATGTTTTTTTCCCCACACAAATAGAGCTTTCGTTTGGTGGTATTTGATCATCTCTGCGGTTTTTATTTTTTGCGCTATAAACAAAAGAAGAGCGACAATTTTAAAAAAAACACAATATTTTTTCCTTTTTATTTAATACATCTCACAATATTTTTTTTAAAAAAAACTTTTTTTCCCCTCAGTTTAGACCGATACGTATTTTACGTATTTTTGGTAAAAAAAAACCGCAATAATCGTATATTGATTGGTTTGCGCAAAAGTTATAGCGTCTACAAAATAGGTGATAGATTTATGGCATTTTTATTTAATTTTTTTTACTAGTAATGGCGGGGATCTGCGTTTTTTTTTTTGTGACCGTGACGTTGCGGCGGACATATCGGACACTTTTGACACGTTTTTGGGACCGTTCACATTTACACAGCGATTATTGCTATAAAACTGCACTAATTACTGTGTAAATGTGACTGGCAGGGAAGGGGTTAACACTAGGGGGCGCTGAAGGGGTTAAAATGTGTCCTAAAGTATGTTCTAACTGTAGGGGGAGGGGGACTCACAGGGGGAGGAGATCGATGTGTGTTCCTCTGTACTGGGAACACACATCAGTCTCCTCACCGCTGACAGGAGGTGGATCTGTGTGTTTACACACACAGATCCACACTCCTGCCGTGATTTCCGGAAATCGCGGGTGCCCGGCGGCAATCACGGCCGTCGGGCACGCGCGCGGGATCGCGGGTGGTGCCGCGGGCGCGCGCGCGCCGCCGCCGGCGCGCGCGCGCGCCCTAGAACGCCGTGAAGACAGGACGTTGTGCAACGTCCTGTCTCATCGGCAAGGGGATCACCATGACGTGATTCCCCTATAGGCCGGTATGGAAGTGGTTAAGTTCATTGCGTTTATTTACCAGTTCTAAATATATTTTTTTTTTATTTCCCCCTTTTTTATGTTCTTGTTCTAATTTCTATATCTCAGCTATTGTATTGTTCTTCAGTAGATTATTTTCTTTCTTTTTCCTAGCTCCATCGGATATAAAAATTCCTCTAATTGTGGCCTTGTGGGCGTCCCACAATGTTGCTTTTGAGATCTCACTTGTATCATTTAGTTGAAAATATTCTTCTAGCTCCTTTTTAACTCTAGCTAGGCTATCCGGATTTATTACTAATTCCTCATTTAGCCTCCAGCTTAAGGGTGGTCTCTTCTTCCCTTCGATATTTAATGAGACACTTATTGGGGCGTGATCGGATATCGTTATAGATTCTATTCTTGCCCCCACCACACTTTCCAGTAAGTGGTGGTCTACAAGGATGTAATCTATACGTGAGTAACTTCCATGTATCGGGGAAAAAAAGGTATAGTCCCTGACCTCTGGATTCATTATTCTCCATACATCCATTAGTTGATTTCTAAACAGACCATTTTTTAAATTTGTAGTATTTCTTAGTTGGGGTTTATTAGTTTCTGCTCTCTGGGATGACTTGTCTATTATTGGGTCTATACAGAGATTTAAGTCTCCACCTAGAATTACCCTCCCTTTTTTGAACTCCTCTAATTTCCTCAGAATTCCTATTAGGTATGTTATCTGATTAGTGTTGGGGACATAGATGTTTACTAGGGTGCATTCCATATCTTCTAATTTTCCACTTAAGAAGATAAATCTTCCCTCGGGGTCAACTAGTCTGTCCGAAAGCTGAAATCTTACCCTTTTAGCTATTCCAATGGCTACCCCCCTGGCCCGTTTTGAGATCGTGTCCCCATAGTACCAGGTAGGGTATTCCACAGAATGTAGCCTAATCCTTGAGCTTAATGTTAAGTGGGTTTCCTGAATGAGTGCGATATCAGTTTTCATTCTTTTCAATTCTTTCATCACTTTGTGTCTCTTGTCAGGACTGTTTAGACCCTTTACATTATATGATATACAATTGACTATCGTCATCCTATCTTATCTTGTCTCCTCCCTTTTTCTAGCGTAATTGGTGAGGTGGTTCCCTTCCCCCCCTTCCCCCCCTTCCCCTCCCTCTTGCCCCTCCCTCTCCCCCCCTCCTGCCCCTCCCCCCTCCTAAGTGGCCATCTAGAGGCCTTAGAACCATACATCTCCCCTTGGTTCTTTTACCCCGGGGGTGGGACCTGCGCATACCCCCTATCCCTAATCTGTGGGGGTGTAATATTTTTCCGGGGATCGCAAGGACTCTTTTTCCTCTTTCTCTTATCCTCCCTCCTGTTGTTAGTGTTCTCTTTTTTAAATCCACCCAGGCAAGTCTGGTATCTGAATGTCCATTCTATTACAGAATTCACTTAAGTCTTCTGGGAACCGAAGAGTCGCTGATTTTCCTTCTCTTGTCGCTACAAGGCATGCCGGAAATCTCCAATTGTATTTAATATTTTTGTCCACTAGTTGTACTAAGAGCGGTTTTAAGAGCCGGCGCCTAGATAGGGTCTCTGCAGATAAATCTGCATATACCTGTAAGGTAGATCCCCTATAGGCTAGGGGCGGGTGGTCCCTCAGTTTCTTCCATAGTTCCTCCTTCTCTCCAAAGGAGTGGAATCTAACTATAACGTCCCTAGGTCTTTCTGTATCCGTTCTTTTATATTTTCCTACACGATGGGCTCTTTCTATCCTAATAGGGTCTTCCGGTGTTTTTTCCAGTATCGGATTTAATATTGTCCCCATTATTTTCCAGAGGTCTTCGTCTTTGTCTTCTAGGACTGCTCTAAATCTCAGGTTTTGTCTTCTTGATCTATTCTCCTGGTCTTCCAGTTTATACAATATGCTCCTTTGTTGTTTCTGTATCTGGGTTACTTGCTATCTTAATGTACTTGTCTCTTGTTCTTGGGTCTCCGCTCGTTCTTCTAACGTCTCTACCCTACCTTCCTTGATCACATTCTCTAGCCGCACCATCATCCTTTCCATGTCACCTTTGGTTGGAGTTTGTTCCTCTTGCCTCAGCTCCTCCACTTGTCTCTGAGTCGTTCTCACTCGTCCCCTCTTCTCTTGACTCTTCCATTGCTCCCCTTTGAGTTGGATTGAGAGCTTTTTTTCCACTATCCTTTTATCTGTTTTTGCTTGAGGTATCTTTGGTGAACTGTTATTTCTTCAGCTTCCCCCTTTAGACATGTATTGTCTAATGGAGCTTGTTGCCGCCAGGTTACCTGGTGTTTTTAGGACTCCTCCCTTTGTCGATCTACTTGACATCCTAGACATAGTAGTCTTCGCTTTTCTGATTCTTTTCCCCAGTTTGACGGTCTATTATCTTCTCTTCAATTACAATCCGAAATATTGATGGAGTAAGCTGGGGATAGAGAATACTTTGCTTATAGTAGGGGGGGTGGGGGAGGGGTACTTCGCGGCTCCTACTGTGTTTTTATGTACTCAGTTGCTCCTTTCTAGTGTATATAGTCCATGTAAAAAGGTGAGATTCGCTTGCGGTTGGCCTTGTAGCTAGGTAGATGATAGGCGGCTCCCTTATTACCCTTGGTATGGCTTACAGTTTGACTATCCCCCCTTCAATAGTCCATCATAGTCCACCCCAGTCCGCCACGGTCTATCCCAGAGCCTTTATCCACCAGAGTTTTTTTTTTTTTTCCAGTTTCTTTATTTCTACATACTCTGCATTCATAGATGCGCTTCAACCTACCGCGTCAGGGCACACGCCCCCAAAGATTCAAACTTGAATATGCTTGAGCCCCATATATAACCAATATGTATGTATGTATATTAGTAAATCTATAGCAGCAGGTCAATGGGCAATACGAGCAGGGCAGATGTTGGCGCCGGCAGGGAACTGCGCGATGCGAGTACGATATAGGTCGGTAGAGGTCGGCGGTGTCAGCGGGGGATCGGGCGGCACCAGCAGGGGAAAAGCCGAATCAGCAGGGCGCCAGGCTATGCCGGCAGGACTGAGTCTAGCGTCAGCGGCGCACTGGATGACGTAAGTGCCTTTTTCCCTCTCCATCCACTTTAATACGGCACCTTAATATATATATGTATTTATTTTAACTTTTTTTGTTTTTTTCCTTGATCCTCTATTCTCTCACAACTGAATGAATGGCAAGAGTAGGAGACGTATAAATCCAAACTTAGCGTTTTCCTTAGCGTTTTCCCGCCCCTTACATAGGGGTAGTTTAACTATTAATATTATTATATACATAGTCTATGAGAATTTCCAATTTTTTGTTATAGGAACTCTTCAGACCTGATGTAATAGACTGAACACCTTCAAACTGTTGTTTCAACAATCTTGTAGTTAGTGCTTATATTCACCAGGGTAGACATACATTGTAAGCAGGACTAGCTACATGTGTGGTTGCATATGGATTTATCTGGTTGTTTTAACCTTAATTACGATACACATATCACATAATACAAGCTTACAGTACTTGCAAGATGTTATTTATCTGTCCATTCTTACCCCTCTGGACGACTTTTATGTAAAGTTTAGGCACATTACCTTTAGCTTCCAGTACCAGCTTTACCTGGACCGCATGGAGTATAAGAGCTGCATGGAGGATGGCTTTCTCTACGGGCGTCCCGCACCCAATCTTAATGTGAGCGAGGCATATGGTTTAAGGTGTCGGGATACTCGGACCCCGCTGCATTCCGCGGTCTATGGCAGCCGACTCCTCTCTTTGAGCATTGCGGGCGTCTCTCCGTCGGGTGTTGTTTGAATGGTGGCCGTGGCCCTTCCGCGTCTCTGCTGTGCTGTGCACGCCTCAGTCTTCCGCTATCCCTGGGGATCCAGCTCCCTCCGTAGTGCAGCCGTCCTTGCTTCCCCGGAGCTTTGCGCACACGCTTAGCACTCGCAGGTCCCGCCCCCCATAGTGCGTGTCACGTCCTCACGTACACGCCATCCCCGAGGTGAAAGTATTCCGATAGGGACAAAGTAATTTTGGAAAGTAGGCCTTGGTCTGTCAGGAGTGAGGCGTTCATCCTCCGTGGGTTCGGTCTAGTTGTCGTCAATCCCAGATCTATCAGCAGGGAAACTGGTGCATGGTCATACAATAATTGAATGCCTATTTGAGCTCCAGTCACAGTTTGCAGATCTTGTTGGGTAATGAATAGATAATCTATTCGGGAATATCGGTTGTGTGGGATCGAGTGATATGTGAAGTCTCTAGCATCTGGGTGGTGAAATCTCCAGGTGTATATCAGCTGTAGAGAATTGAACATTGACTTTATTCTTTTAAGGGCACGGTATGTGATGCAGGATTTTCCGGATGAGGAGTCCACTGTCGGGTCTAATGGTATGTGAAAGTCACCCCCTAAAATAAGGAGCCCCGATGTAAACCCCAATAGCTCTCGTGTTATTTTTTGACAAAAGGTTAGGGTTAGTTAGGGAAGTATATGTTTGCTAAAATTATTGTGCCCTTGAGGAAGACATATCGGCCCTCTGGATCTATTAGGCAATCCAAAAGAGTGAAAGGTGCGTCCCTACTCACCAGTGTTGACACCCCCTTAGTTTTAGCATTATCATTGGTCGCATGATATGCTGCTATAAAAAAGGCAATAGTGAGCTTCTTTATGTGACCGGTTTTAAAATGGGTTTCCTGTAGAAAAACAAAGTGTGGCTTACCCTTCTTCAGTTCTTTAAGGCCGCGTACACACGATGAGACATGTCCGCTCAAACATGTCCGACGGACTGTTTGCAGCGGACATGTCTCATCGGATTTTGGTCCGATGGCGTGTACACACCATCGGACGAAAATCCCCTCGAGCTGAGGACGCAGTGACATGGTGGTGACGTTGACGCCGTCACGTCACCACTCCAGGAAGTAAAATACTTCCACGCATGCGTCGAATCCATTCGACGCATGCGCAGAGATTTCTTTCCGCTGGTTAGTGTACTAACCAGCGGACATATCCGACGGACATGTCTCCGGCGGACAAATTTCAAAGCATGCTTTGAAATTTGTCTGCTGGGAAAACATGTCCGCTAGCCCGTACACACGATCGAAGATGTCTGTTGAAACGGTCCGTCGGACCAGTTTCAGCAGATACATTTGATCGTGTGTACGCGGCCTTAGGAGCGATGATCTTTTTTTCTGGTATATCCAGCTCTTTCAGGTTGTGTGAGATTACCACGGGATTCCTTCCCAGGGATAAGTAAGCCATTGGTGCGTACAACAAGCTGCAGCCTACGGTGAATTCTGTAACAAATTTTTAGTGTTTTGTTAGTGACCTGTCCCCACTGATAAATACGTCAAACTCAAAAAAATGTGCTCAATTTCTTATTTTGCTCAATTAAAGATAAGTTATTCATGATAGCCAATGTTTATATTCCTCCCCTGTTTAAATTTGAAGTCATGCATAAATTGATTGAGTTTATATTAGATAAACCAGGAATACCGGTAATTATTATAGGTGACTTCAATGAAGCTTTAGATAGGACTCTCAATAGGTTCTCGCCAGGAAATATACCTAAAACAAAAGGAGAGGACAGGTTAGCCCTATTCTTAGATGAAGTAGGGTTATGTGATATTTGGCGCACTCGCTTCCCGTTGGAACGCCAATATTACTGTTTTTCGAAGACCCATCATACTCTATCTAGAATACATATGGCACTGGGCAATGAGGAGCCCTTAACGTTAGTAGAGAGTATAGAATAGTCTGAGAGTAGTCTCATATCACTCGCCGCTTGAGTTGATAATAAAGGGTGGGGGCAAATGGCACTCAAGAGAATGGAAAATTAATCCTCATTGGCTTGAACTATCGAGTGACTCCAGTTTAGTGATGACAGCCCTAAAAGAATTTCTACACATTAACGTGGGTACGGAACCTGCGGGAGTTGTCTGGGACTCCCTAAAAGCCTACCTTAGAGGCCTTCTGATTCAACAAGTGGCAAGAATAAAGACTAAGTCCAAAGAGGGGGAGAGAGAGAGAGAGATCAGGAATGAGACAATACAGGCAGAGAAGCGATGCATTGAAGCCACAACCCTACATAGTCTAAAGGAGTGGTTAGACAAACAACAAATCTATAAAATAAATATACTAAAAAGGACAGAATATTTCAGAAACAGAGTCAATTTGAAGAAGGAGAGAGAGTGGGGTGCATACTATCTTTGCTTATTAGAACCACCCCCCCCCCCCCTTCCACTGTTCCAGCAGTTACTGTAGGCTACCACGTGGGGAAATCTCTACCGATAAAATAGAAATTATACATGAGTTTAGGGAATTTTTTGTATTTCTTTATAGTTCTAAGAGGAGGGTGGGGACTGAAAGGCTAGAGGATTTCTTCCAGGGAATGTCAGTTCCGACCCTCTCGGAGGAGGATATAATGAATATGGAAGCACCAGTCATTCTAGATGAGTTAAAACAGGCAGTGGTGGGGATGTCTACTCAAAAATCACCTGGCCAGATGGGTTGCCTATACAGATCTATAAGCGTTATGGGGACATATTGATACCAGAACTCCTGAAGACAGTAAATTGGGCATTGACTAATGGAAGACTCCCTACTTGTATGAGTGAAGCCACAATTATTGTCCTCCATAAGGAGGAGAAGGACCAAATGGAGGCTTCCTCGTAACGTCCCATTTCACTCCTATGCACTGATGCCAAGATTTTGGCCAAAGTGCTGGCAACTAGGCTTAACCGATATATTCAAGATCTTATACACCCCGATCAATCAGGTTTTGTCCCCAATAGGTCAACCAGTATTAATATTAGGAGAGTGTTCATGCAAATGCCGACAGATAGTGCAGGCTCCAGAGCTATATTAGCCTTGGATGCCGCCAAGGCCTTTGATAGTCTAGAATGGGACTATCTATGGAGGGTTTTAGAGAAATTTGGTTTTGGTCCTTTGTTTATTAGCTGAGTGAAGTTATTATATAGTGAGCCAAGAATAAAAATCAAAATCAATAATGAATTTTCAGAATTGTTTCAACTAGAGAGAGGAATGTGACAGGGCTGCCCCCTCTCCCCCTTGTTGTTTGCCCTAGCGATGGAACATTAGCCATCAAGATTAGAACAACAGAAGGCATCCAGGGATGCCGCAGACAGACAATGGAGGATAAGATCGCACTATTTGCGGATGACGTCCTGTTCTTTTTAGGAGACATTGAAATCTCGTTAAAAAAATTGACTAAAACGGTGGGAGAGTTTGGGCTATGCTCCGGTCTGGTGCTCAACTGGGAAAATTTGTCTCTTTTGCCAATTGACCCTCTTGATGGCCAGATACCCCATGGAATTCCCCAGCTTAAAGTAGCACCAACGATGAAATACCTAGGGATATGGATTACGACGGATACTAATTGTTTAATTAAGAACATTTTAATTCCTCTATTGACTAAATGGGAACAGAAAAGAGATGTCTGGAGTAGATTGCCATTATCTATAGCAGGGTGATGCAACTTAATAAAGATGATATGGCTGCCCCCGATACTCTATATTCTCCATAATTTGCCAATTTGGATAGGCCAAAAAATGGTTTAAAAGGATAGAATCCCTCTTTAGAGAGTTAATCTGGAATAAAGAACACGCTAGGATTTGCCTCCAGACTATGCAGCTGCCAGTTAAAGAGGGGGGCATGGCAGTCCCACACCCGAAAACATACTTCCTAGCATCGCAGCTACAACACCTTGCGAATTGCGGAGTAAAAAAAGGGAGGGAATTCTAGCACCAAACTGGATAATAGTGGAAGCACTTGAGGCAGATTCATTTACTCATAGAAGCCTGACTATAAAACTTATTTGCAAAGTGTGAAAGGTGGCAAAAGTACTATTTGGATATAGGGGAGTAACTGCTCTTACCCAGATCTGGTTCATCAACAATCTAGGGGAATTAAAAGAAATTAAGAAACCTAAAGAATGGGAGGGACAAGGTATTAATCGGTTAATAAATTGTTCTTGCATAGCAAGATCACTTATTGTTCTCTCACATATATATTATTCAACTATATGATGGTGAATATATGAAATATTTTTTTCAGATTTAAGACAGGAGTTTATTATAGCTAATAACTCATTCTATAGATATCTCCAGATTTTGCATGCCATCCAAGCCCAGTTTGGGTCACAAGCAATTGTATGGACCCAAACTCCCACCCTCCTTAAAATAATCTCTCTAAATACCACCAAAGGCCTGATCTCTGTACTATACTCTACAATAGTATAAAAACAATAAGTAGATCGGGGCCTATTAAGAGTAGGATAGGATGGGAGAGATACAGTATGTAGATCCAATGACTACAGAGCAGTGGAATGCGATTCTGAGGCGAGGAGTACTGGTTTAAATCTCCCCGTCTCAGAGAGTATTCCATCTGTTCCTTCAGCACAGAGTCTATTATACCCCAAAGAGGATGTTTAAACCAGAGTGGAGACAAAATGATGAGTGCCCAAGGTGTAGAGCATCAGGCGACTTCATGCATATGCTATGGAAATGCCCAAAGTTATTTAGATATTGGGAGGAAAAAAAATAAAGGAAAAACTGCGCTAATATTGGTAAAGGAAAAAAAAAGCTGCCACATACAAACAAACAAAGTCAACAAAATATAGAAACGAAAAATGTAGCGCTAATATGAAAATCACATTTGTATACGGTGAGTGTATAAGAGCCACTAGCACTGAACATGGAGTGGCCCAAATGAAGTGCTCAAAGTAAATAGAGTTCCAAAGTCTATATGTAGACAGGTGGGTGATCATCCAATAAGGGGAAGACAAGCGAATTTCTATAGGTCACAATCTCATCGTGATCAGAGGGAAACGTAAATGTGCTTACCAGATGGGTTGGACTCAGGTACTGTACAGTAGTGAGTCAGACAGGCACTGTGGTATTTGGGAACCGGGACCACTGGAAACCGGAAGGCAGGATCACAACAGATGACTGGAATTAAAGCTGGGAATCCACATCAGACCCAGGTGTACCTTGAATGGTGTGGAACGTCAGGTTGTAGATTCCAGATGGGATCCTTGAGCCAAAAGTCAAAGGTTGGAGGCCTAGAATATGGCTAGGGCTCACCAAAGCCGCAAGGTGGATGATATGTGGAAAGAGGAAGAACAGGAAGCTCCAATAGTGCGGATGAGTACAACCAATCAAGGTTTATTGATAAAAGTCATAAAAACAAAAATATGACATATATTAAAAAGTGATCACAAATTGGCAATATGGGGTGCTAGATAGCGGTAACCCGACGCGTTTCGGCTGAATAAGCCTTCAACAGGGGCATAAATTGCACCCCCATATTGCTCTCTTATATACACATGAATGACCATCAGGCCCATCCCCCTGCGGGGCAGGGCTTGGAACAGGATGTGATGTAATAGATATATCTTCCAACCACATAAACATCAAATCTTTTGATCATGTATCACTAAACATCAAATACATCTCTCAAACAATTAATATAAACATGAAAGATTAAAAACATATGATGTTAATATATACTGGATTAATATAATAGAAATTCATAACTCATAATTGACAACAATGTTGAAACTGTGTCACCCAGTGAATGTGTCCTCCAATTTCTATGTATGGGGACACCACATTCGCTGAAACCTCTATTGAATGGAGTGGATGATCTGCCCCCTGAGGCTGCATTATAAGACACAAACCGCACGGAGGCCATCATAGGGGACGGCTCTGTTATAATCCAGCAATGCTGTCAACAGTTTTGGCATGTTGACAGCATTGCTGGATTATAAAAGAGCCGTAGCTTTAGAGACTTGTAGGGCGCGCGCGCCCCCCGAGTCCCGTGCGCCTGCCCGGCGGGTACGATCACCGCCGGGCACCCCCGATTGCTCGTTACAGAGCGGGGAACGGGAGCTGTGTGTGTAAACACACAGCTCTCGTTCCTGTCAGCGGGGGAAACGCTGATTTTCTGTTCATACAATGTATGAACAGAAGATCAGTGATTTCCCCTAGTGAGTCCACCCCCCCATACAGTTAGAACACACCCAGCAACACACTTAACCCCTTCCCTGCCCCCTAGTGTTAACCCCTTCACTGCCAATGGCATTTTTATAGCATTGATCGCTATAAAAATGCCAATGGTCCCAAAAATGTGTCAAAAGTGTCCGATGTGTCCGCCATAATATCGCAGTACCGAAAAAAAACGCTGATCGCCGCCATTACTAGTAAAAAAATAATAATAATAAAAATGCCATTAAACGACCCCCTTTTTTGTAAACGCTATAAATTTTGCGCAAACCAATCAATAAACGCTAATTGCGATTTATTTTAACGAAAAATATGTAGAAGAATACGTATCGGCCTAAACTGAGGAAAAAAAATGTTTTTTTTATATATTTTTTGGGGGATATTTATTATAGCAAAATGTAAAAAAATATTGCATTTTTTTCAAAATAGTCGCTCTATTTTTGTTTATAGCGCAAAAAATAAAAACCGCAGAGATGATCAAATACCACCAAAAGAAAGCTCTATTTGTGGGAAAAAAAGGACGCCAATTTTGTTTGGGAGCCACGTCGCACGACCACGCAATTGTCAGTTAAAGCGACGCAGTGCCGAATCACAAAAAGTGCTCTAGTCTTTGGACAGCAATATGGTCCGGGGCTAAAGTGGTTAAGGAGGGTAGAGTTCCAATGGGCTCCTCTGAAGCGGTATTGAGATGCCTCTTCCAAGCAAGAATATTAATCGCACAGAGGTGGCAGGCACAGACACCACCTACTGTAAAATTCTTTAAGCTATAAATTCAATGATCTGGAGCAAAAGAGTGACACTCATTAGGCAGGGCAACTACAAGAAGTTTGAGAGGATGTGGAAACCCTGGCTAGATGAAACAGGATGTCCTATATAAAGTTGTGGGCACTTAGTTCTATACTTCTATACGTTGACTTTACTTTCTGGTTGTATAGTTATCAGGAAAAACGCAATGAACAAAATAGACTAGATTAAATCACAGGATAGTGGTGTGGGGCCGGGGGGGGTGGGCGGGAAAGGGAGGGTTTCAAAGGGTGGGCAAAGGTGGAGAAGTAAAGAGTTTAAATGAAAGGAAACAGGGGGTTACTAATATTACTATTACTATTGCACTATTCATTTTGGTTGCGTATTTAATATGCTTATGAGATGTACATTGTTAATGGGGGAATTCCTACCACTGTGCTGTTGTATTCGGACAGTAGGAGGTTTTCCAGCCATCAGAATGCAATGATCACTGCCAGGAGCTATAGCAGCAGTGTTCACACTAAAATAGCTTGACTGGCTTGTTGTACTGAAGTCCATTAATAGATTGAGTTATTACAGGTACAGGAATAAGGGGAAATTTACCAATAGGGGCACTTGTGGAGGAATACAGTCATGTGATTGGCTGTCACAGTGGTCATATGATGAGAAGCTTGCAAGCACAAGTATGAATCAAGAGCTTCCTGTGACATTTTAGTTAGTGTATAAATCCTTTCCCCATGGATGCATACATGTGGCTGCTCAACACTAAAGCCCACTCCATTGGCTGCATATATGTGTATGACAAGTAGTGTTGAGCAGAATATGCCATATTCGAATTCGCGATATATCTCGAATATATAGTCGAATATTCGACATATATTCGCTAAATACGAATATTCGTGATATTTTTTGGAAATTAAATGATTGCGAATTTTCGCGAATTTTTGCGAATTGCGAATTGCGAATGCGAATATTCAAGAAATGCGGAATGGAGCACTCTGATTGGCTCAGAATATTCGTGATATATTACAATATAAAATAATTGCGAATATTCGAGAAATGCGGAATGGAGCACTCTGATTGGCTCAGAATATTCGTGATATATTACAATACAAAATAATTGCGAATATTCGAGAAATGCGGAAGGAGCACTCTGATTGGCTCAGAATATACGTGATATATTACAATACACAATAATTGCGAATATTCGAGAAATGCGGAAGGAGCACTCTGATTGGCTCAGAATATTCGTGATATATTACAATACACAATAATTGCGAATATTCGAGAAATGCGGAAGGAGCACTCTGATTGGCTCAGAATATTCGTGATATATTACAATACACAAAAATTGCGAATATTCGGCAAATGCGGAAGGAGCACTCTGATTGGCTCAGAATATTTGTGATATATTACAATATAAAATAATTGCGAAATTTCGAGAAATGCGGAATGGAGCACTCTGATTGGCTCAGAATATTCGTGATATATTACAATATAAAATAATCGCGCGATATCGCTATTACCGAATAATCGCATTGCGATTTTTCGGCAATATAAAATGAGCGCTGCAGCTACTCGGCCCAAGGTCTCTAATCATACCAGCAATGCTTTTAGACGTCGATGGGGATCTCTAGGATGTGATCTGTTCTAAAAAAAAATTTAAAACATTCGAATATTCGAAATAGCGAATATTCGCCGCGATATTCGCGTTATTCGCGAATACTCGAATATGCAATATTCGTAGCGAATATTCGCAATGCGAATATTCGTGAGCAACACTAATGACAAGCAGGAACAGGTTAACCATATAGCTAGATAAGTGAAATGTCACCCCAAAGCACTAAGGCAATGCACATGTTGCAGTGTGCTGCAAAGCACAACACACTATAGTGCATTGCCTTACCAATTCTTAGGCAAACCCATTCTTTGGGAGGTTTTGTATATTGGAAGCCGATTGATTTTAATAGACTGTATTAACACAGCACACATTGACACCTGACATGATGCACACGTGCACATGTGTTAATGCATAACACAAATCTGTTTGGCTACACTGTACCCAAACAAAAGTTTTATAAAAAAAAATTCACACAAATATAACTTTATTTTGGTGGTATATAATCACAACTGGGTTTTTGATTTTTTGCTATATAAGTGAAAAAAAATTTAAATTTTGGAAAAAAAATATTATACAATTTAGCAAATAAGTAATTTGTGTTTATAAATTTGGGCCAAAATGTATACTACTACATATCTTTGGTAAAATAACCCAAATTAGTGTATATTATTTAGCCTGTGTGAAAGTTATAGGGCCAGATTCAGGTACATTGGCACATTTTTTGATCGGAGTAGCGCACCTCCTTTACGTTAGACCGGCGCAATGTAGAGGCGCAATTACTGTATCCTCGTAGTATTTGCGCAGAAATTTGCGCCGATGCAACGTAATTTCCGAGGCGTAAGGCGGAGTAATTCAAATTGGGAAGGACGTTGGCGTGTTCCATTGAAATGAGCCGTGACCCCATGCAAATGAAGGGCCGGCCGGATTGCGCATGCGCACATGAAGCAGACCATGGTCAGCACCTCTCTGCGCATGCTCACAACTCGGGAACGGCACAATCAGTGAAATTGGAACTAAGCCCGGTCAACTTAGTGAGCTACGCAGAGAGCTTAAATAGACAGAGACAAACGCCCTTCCTTTGAAAAAGTACATCCATTTGTATCCCTTCCTATACAGCAAGGTGCTTTTGTTCTGTTGTTTCTTAGCGTTTGTTGGTTTGTGACATGTCTTATTTTTTTTACTGTTTACTGTCTTATTTTGTGACTGTTTTGGAGAGAGATTTTTGTCTTTTCTGTGTTTACTTTGCGTTTTTTTTATATATATATATATATATATATATATATATATATATATATATATATATATATATATATATATATATATATATATATATATATATATTTTTTTTTGCTGGTCATTTTTATTTTTTTTGCTGGGCATTTTTTTTATTTTTTTTTCTGTTTGTGAATGATTTTGGAATGTGGGGGTAACATTCCTGATGAAAAGGGGTGTCACCCTCATTTGTGGGGGAGAAGTGATCCCCAGGTCCGTGTGAATGGTGTATAAATGTACAGTGACATAATTGGAGCCGTGGCGTGGCCTTGCTGCTCACAAGTCCTGCATGGTGGGCTTGTGCTAATCCAATGTGATGAGGATGTGGGGTGTGTGTGCTAGGGTCCCCAGTGGTGTGCATGCATGCATTCTCATTGTGCCATGATTAATGTGTGTGTTTAACGTGCAAAGATGCCTAATGTGAGCTGTCTCTGACGTTTCTTCGGGAGCAGTGATCTAATACTCCACCATCTATTAGAGAATGGTTTGCTAAAATTTCCAACATAGAAGAAATGGAGGAACTGATCCACATCTCCCAAGAATGGATACAAAAGTTTACGGAAACATGAGCATGCTGGACCCACTTTAAAACTATGGATCACTTTCAAATTGCCAATCCTTAGACATAGTGTTGATTCATGTAAACATATAAACTACATGATAACTTAACCCAAGGAAATTGGTTGGGTGGGTGGGGGAGCGGAAACTAGGGATGGGCCGAACATCCCCCTGTTCGAATCGCACCAGAACCTGCGAACACACTAAATGTTCATGTGAACTTTAGAACCCTGTTATGGTCTATGTGACTCAAACGTTTGCTAGTTTTAAAGGCTTATATGCAAGTTATTGTCATAAAAAGTGTTTGGGGACCCGGGTTCTGCCCCAGGAGACATATATCAATGCAAAAAAAGTTTTAAAAACTGACGTTTCTTCGGGAGCAGTGATTTTAAAAATGCTTAAAGTTAAATTAAGTAGTAATAAGTAGTGCATGTTTCTCGTGCTTAGAACTGTTCCTGCACAAAATGTCATTTCTGAAAGAAAAAAAGTAATTTAAAAGTAAAAAAAATCCATACCAGACCCTTTATCCGAGCATGCAACCTGGAGGCCGCAGGAAAAGAACCCTCCTGAACCGTACCAGGCCACATGCCCTCAAAATGGGGAGGCTGCTTTGGGGGTCCGTGACCCCTCAAAGCACCATGTCCCCATGTTGCCTCATCCCCACAACCCTTGCCCGGTGGTTGTGGGGGTCTGCAGGCAGGGGGCTAATTGGAATCTGAAAGACCCCTTTAACCCTCCTGGTGGTATTCCCGAGTCTGACTCGGGGTTACATTTTTTTGCTGCGATCGGTAACCCCGAGCCAGACTCGGGCTCGCCTTGCAGCATCCATAGGCAGGGTTCACTTACCTTGTCCCTGGATCCAGCGATGCCTCTTCACTGTGTGAGCGAGGGGGACCTCGCTCAATTCACACAGTGTCCCCGTGTGCCGCTGATCTCCGTTCCCTGCGACGTTACGATGCATGGGGACGGAGAACGGTGCCAAATTCAAAAAAGTAAACAAACACATTACATACAGTATACTGTAATCCTATAGATTACAGTACTGTATTAAATAAATACACACCCCCTGTGACCCTAGTGGTCTGTTCAGTGTCCTACATGTTCTTTTGTATAATAAAAACTGTTCTTTCTGCCTGTAAACTGTAGATTGTCCATAGCAACCAAAACAGCGATAATAAATTATAATCACTTGCAGAATTGAGCGATAGCGATTTGTGGGGAAATTTGTCCTAAAAAAAAAAAGTAATGACAGCGACAATTCTGCAACTGAACAAATTTCAGTAATTTTGAGTTGATTACGTTATTGAATCATTTTTAATATAATTATATTATTATTTGTTATAATTATTTATAATTATGTATTATATTATAATTTATAATTTTGTTTAAAAAAAAAAAAACATACCGGGATGCCTATTAGGCCACGTACACATGATCAGACCGGTCCGATGAAACTGGTCCGATGGACCATTTTCATCGGACCAGGCTGAAGTGGTCTGATGTGTGTACACACTATCGGACCAAAAATCCGATCAGACCAGAACGCGGTGACGTAGAACACAACGACGTGCTGAAAAACGAAGTTCAATGCTTCCAAGCATGCGTCGACTTGATTCTGAGCATGCGCGGGTTTTTGGTCAGACGCTTTTGCGTACTAACCACCGAAACTGCAGATCAGTTTCATCGGACCGGTCTGATCGTGTGTACGCGGCCTTAGACTCTTGTTTGGGCAGATTTAAGTGAGTTATTCCTAAGAATTACAGGCCTACAATATAAAATGCCAAATTTCCTTGCAAAATAATGGTACCGCTTTCAGAACCTAAAACCAGAAAGAATCATTCCGCCAGGGAGGTTAACAAAGGAGACCCCCAGATCCCGGCCCCCCCAATGTGAATTGGTAAGGGGTACATCGTATCCCTACCATTTCACAAAGAAACTGTAAAAAAAACACACAGACACAGTTGCGATGAGTCCTTTATTAAAAATATAAATAATACACTCTCGGTCTCCACTCCAGCGCTGTCGGTATCCTGCGGTGGATGATCGCCTCTCCAGGTCCAGGCTTCACGATGATGTCCAGCGCAGCGAGGAACAGCATCCTGTCTCCACCGGAGACACCCCGAGAATAACATTGCAGCAGCCTGACAGGTCTCTTATGTAGCTGAGGATGGGGCCACCCATTGCATGACACCGTCCCCCTCTGATGTAAGGGGAAACCCGGGCTTATCCAGTGACGTGATGGGTGACCCCACCCCCTCTGATGTAACGCAGTTTTCCCATTGCATCAGAGGGGGGCGGGGTCACCCGTCACATCACTGGGTAAGCCCAGTGATGGCCCTGTCCTCAGCTACATAAGAGACCTGTCAGGCTGCCGTAACGTCATTCCTGGGGTGTCTCCCAAGTCATGGGAAGGAGAGAAAGTGTTCTGCACTGTAGACTTCTGTTCAGTGAGTCAAGTTAATGCTATCTGTCTGGAAGGTGCCCATTACTAAGAGTTGTGCTGGAGTGAAGTTGTTCAGTAAAGTGTTAAATATGCAACTGGATTGGACATTCATTTATTTTGGGTATAAGGCTTCCAGTCCAGAAAATGTGAGTAGAAGGCCTCAGGCCAGAAGAAGTGTAACACATTGTGGCAGACATTCTCCAAACAACAGGTAGGTGACTATAATATGCAAACAGATGCAGGGCGGGACCTAGGCCAGTATGGTGCAAACTCCTGTTCAACCCAGCTTCCTTACACTTTCCCATCAAAATCTGTACCTGACGCTTTTTTCCTTGACAAATCGCACTGCAACTCATAGTAGTGGGGGTTATTTACGAAAGGTAAATGTACTTTGCACTACAAGTGCACTTGGAATTGCAGTAGCTGTAAATCTGAGGGGGACATGCAAGGAAAATAAAAAACATAATTTTAGCTTGCAACATGATTGGATGATAAAATCAGCAGAGCTTCCCCTCATTTCAGATCTTCCCCTCAGATTTACAGCGACTGCACTTACAAGTGCACTTTCAGTGCATTTGTAGTACAAAGTGGATTTGCCTTTCGTAAACAACCCCCCATGTGTTGTGGTGTTCTGCAATTCACGTTATTTGCCTTATTATGTTGGGAATGTTAAGAATGTATGTTGTAGTGCAGTAATACATGTTACTACCATATAAACATGTAAAAACACCTTTAAAGTGTAGATTACCTCATGTCCCTGCCGGGGTAGAAGAGATCCAAGGCACTGCCCAAAACCTTGTGTAGGCCATGGCTCCTGGGCCAGCTGGTCTACGCATGTCAGGAAAGTAAAAGGGTGTTCAAAGAGCCTTGGAAGGGTTCAAGGAGAGACTGCTGTTGCATAAGTTAGTTAAGAATATGGTTTGTTATCCTTTAACATAGGTCACAATAATGAATCCAATTAATGACAACTGTGTTCTTCCTTTCTCTCTCCTTTTTTGGCTTGGCTGCTGTTTGCAATCAGTATCATGTAAAAAACAAGATGAAAATTCCTCCTGCCATAAATTAAACCAATACCATGCACTCTGACTGAGCTCTCTGACTCCTGATACAATAAAAAGTATGGAACTAATTGACCAGCATGTCCAAGAAAATAAAAGCCCTTTGTAAAATAATTCTCTGTCAGCAAGTATCACAGATCTGCTCATTTGCTAAGTTTGTTTGTATAGCACTATCATTTATGCAAAATTAGGGTAAAAAAATGATAATCACTTTGACAAAACAGCTTTGATTAATATCCACCTAATTTATTGTCATGTATGTTCTCACAAGTAAAACATTTACAGCTTGTGCAGAGAGAAAAGCCAGACCATGCCGAAGAAATGTTTTTGAAGTGAAGTACTAATAGGTTAAAGTGAGACCAAAGGACATAGTGTGCACAGCACAGAACTATGTGTGTCACGTGATCATTAACCATGCTGTCAACTTGAATTTGTTTTTTTACTTTAAATTACCCTGATGCTCTTCTTCCCTTTAAAAAAAGTTTAGGGCATGTAGAACGAATTAGAAAACCACTGGAGCATAGCTTATGGAGTTCTCTGTTATAGGCAGACTAATATTTCTCATTCAAAAGGCTTTATTTGAAAGATCATCATAAAAAAACAATTATAATATATCAGGTAAGATTTTCAGAACAATTTCTTATGTTACAGAAAATACAGGTTGATATAATACTATGTATATGACATTTAACCACTTGAGGCCCCGCATATTGTCAAATAATGGCGGCATAGTGGATCTTAATATCCAAGCCGCCATCAATTGACGGCATCGTGATCTCTGGCCACTGGGGGGCACGCACGCGCCGATGATGGCGCGCGCGCGCACCCGGCGCATCCCCGTGATGCCGATGCGCGTGCCTGGCGGTCGTGATGTCCGCCAGGTACCCACTGATCGGCAGTTTTAGAGCAGGGACGTGGAGCTCTGTGTGTAAACACAGAGCTCCACGTCCTGTCAGGGAGAGGAGACTAATGCTGTGTCCTTTGTACATAGGGACACAGCATTGGTCACCTCCCCCAGTCAGTCCCCTCCCCCCACACAGTTAAAACACACCCACGATACACATTTAACCCCTTCCTCACCCCCTAGTGTTAACCCCTTCCCTGCCAGTCACATTTATACAGTAATTAGTGCGTTTTTATAGCACTGATCGCTCTATAATTGTGAATGGTCCCAAAAATGTGTCAAAAGTGTCCGATGTGTCCGTCGCAATATCGCAGTCCTGACAAAATTCGCAGATCGCCGTATTACTAGTAATAAAAAAAAAAATTGTCAGAATTCTATCCCTTATTTCCTAGCCACTATAACCTTTGCGCAAAACAATTACTATACGCTTATTGCGATTGTTTACCAAAAATATGTAGAATACATATCGGCCTGAACTGAGAAAAAAATATATATTTTTTAAAAAAATTGGATTTTTATTATAGCAAAAAGTAAAAAATATTGTGTGTTTTTTTAAAATTGTCGCCCTTTTTTGTTTATAGCACAAAAAAAAAACGCAGAGGTGATCAAATACCACCAAAAGAAAGCTCTATTTGTGGGGAAAAAAAGGATGTCAATTTTGTTTGTCAGGCACGTCGCACGACCGCACAATTTTAATTTAGAGCGACGCAGTGCTGAAAGCTGAAATTTCGCCTGGGCAGGAAGGGGGTATATGTGCTCAGTAAGCAAGTGGTTAAAAGAAAGGATCCAATGTGTTTTAGTCTAAACGTTAGAACAATCTTTTGCCATGGTAATGCCGCATACACACGATCGGACATTCCAACAACAAAACCGTGGATTTTTTTCCGATGGAATGTTGGCTCAAACTTGTGTTGCATACACACAGTCACAAAAATGTTGTCGGAAATTCCGAACGTCAAGAACGCAGTCACATACAACACTATGAGGAGCCGAGAAAAATTCAGTTTAATGATTCCGAGCATGCGTAAGATTGATTTTGAGCATGCGTAGGATTTTTGTGCGTCTAAATTGCATATAGAAAATAGGAATTTCCAACAAGAACTTTTGTTGTGGGAAAAATTGAGAACCAGCTCTCAAACATTTGTTGTCAGAAATTGTGACACCAAATGTCCGATTACACACGGTCGGAATATCCGACCAAAAACTAACATTGAACATTTGTTGTCAGAAAGTCTGATCGTTTGTATGCGGCATAACAGTATATTAGGGTGCCGTTTATTTTAAATCAATTGTAAAGTTAGTAATTCTTTTATATTTAAAGTGTCATAGTTACAAACCATAGAATTAAGTATATCTATCTGCAATATTAATGATATTAATGACATCCAGGTTTTTGCAAAATCACCTGTTAGTATAGAAGATTTTGAGTAATAGGATTAGGGAGAACATTTTAAAAGAAGAAGTAGAAGAAGTAGGGGTATAGGGTAAGGGGGTAACAAGGTTACTGGAGGCAAAATTACTTGCAGTATCTCACAAAAGTAAGTACACCCCTCACATTTTTTAAAATATTTTATTACATCTTTTCATGTGACACATTGCTACAATGTAAAGAAATTGGTGTACAGCTTGTATAACAGTGTACATTTGCTGTCCCCTCAAAATAACTCAAAACACAGCCATTAATGTCTAAATCGCAGGCAACAAAAGTGAGTACACCCCTAAATCAAAATGTCCAAATTGGGCCCAAAGTGACAATATTTTGTGCGACCAGCATTATTTTCCAGCACTGCCTTAACCCTCTTGGGCATGAAGTTCACCAGAGCTTCACAGGTTGTCACAGGAGTCCTCTTCCACTCCTCCATGATGACATCACAGAGCTGATGGATTTTAGAGACCTTGGGATCCTCCACCTTCCATTTGAGGATGCCCCTTAGATGATCAATAGGGTTTTGTTCTGGAGACATGCTTGGCCAGTCCATCACATTTACCCTCAGCTTCTTTAGCAAGGCAGTGGTCATGTTGGAGGTGTGTTTAGGGTCGTTATCATGTTGGAATACTGCCCTGGGGCCCAGCCTCTGAAGGGGAGGGGGGGTCATGTTCTGCTTCAGTATGTCACAGTACATGTTGGCATTCATGGTTCCCTCAACGAACTGTAGCTCCCCAGTACTCATGCAGCCCCAAACCATGACACTCCCACCACCATGCTTGACTGTAGGCAAGACACACTTTTCTTGTTACTCCTCACTTGGTTGCCACCACAAATGCTTGACACTATCTGAACCAAATAAGTTTATCTTGGTCTCATCAGACCACAGGACATGGTTCCAGTAATCCATGTCCTTATTCTGCTTGTCTTCAGCAAACTCTTTGCGGGCTTTCTTGTGCATCATCTTTCCTTATGGGATGACAGCCATGCAGACTAATTTGATGTAGTGTGCGGCTAATGCTCTGAGCACTCACAGTCTGACAGCCTGACCCCCCACCCCTTCAACCTCTGCAGCAATGCTGTCAGCACTCTTACGTTTATTTCCCAAAGACAACCTGTGGATATGACGCTGAGTATGTGCACTCAAAATTTTCTGAGTAGAACCTGTCCAGTTAATCAGCTGTATGTCTTGGCAACCTTGCTGCAGCTTAGTTTCAGGGTCTTGGCAATCTCCTTATAGCCTACACCATCTTTATGTTGATTCATTCTGTTCTTGGCCTCTGCTATGTTAAATGCAGGCATTTCCCATGCTTTAGCTATGGTCTGTTTTATGGCTGGCAGACTAATGTTTCTAACTTGTCTCATGTTATATGGAGAAATATGGAGATGGGTATTCCCAAGCATAAGCATATGATTAAAGAGGTTGTAAAGCCTCATGTTTTTTCACCTTAATGCATCCTATGTTGTATCCTTTACTAATTTGTGATATTTTAATCAGAGATTTTTTATTTATTTTTTTCTTGTCAAAAATATTTTATTGAGTACAAATGTGTAATACACATTACAGGGAATACTGTACATTAAATACATTGAAAATAGAGAAGGTCAAATATTCTTATTCCAATATGTAAATATAGAAAGTAAATATTTGTGGACAAAGTATGGTATACTATTTAGTTACTAATGACATTAAGATTATTACGTTTAGAGGTTTTATGTAATTATTAGTAACTACTGACATATATATTGTCCTCTGTGAAGCAAAGAGTTATTAACAATACAAAGGGAGCTTCAAAATCATAATAGTAAAATAACAAATAACAGAGAAAAACGCAAAAAAGAAATTAATAACGATAACTATAAGAACATACGATGGAGAAAAAAGAGAGTACTGGAACCAAAAGGGGGGTCCGCGTGGTTGAGCCAAGAGCCACCGCTCCAATCCGAAAGATGTTGAACAATGGCATATATAACACACTGACTCAGCTACCATGGCAGTAGTACTCGTATTATTACAGAAAACAGAATAGGGCAAAGAGGAGGAGGACTGGCCGTGATCCATAAGATTCATCTGGCGATCACAAAACCAGTCTTTCAAAACCCTCTTCCATTCATGGAAACCCTTACTCTACAACTGCAAGCAAACTCCCAGGAGACCGTCCGGATTCTACTCTGCTATAGGCCACCTGGCCCAAAATCGCAGCTTCTTCCATTATTGACGGACTTCATCTCCACCTATACCCTTAATAGCAAACACCTTTTGCTGCTCGTGGATTTCAACCTCTGGGCCAACTCCCCACAAGACCCTGTGGCCGATGCCTGCATTGACCACCTGGAAGGTCTAGGGCTACAACAACTAGTATGTGGGCCCACACATGCTTCAGGTCATACACTTGATCTCATTTTCAGACAAAATCTGGAAATAAAAATCTTGGAAAATGAACCGTTGCCATGGTCAGATCACCATGCCATCAAATTCATTCTTTCCAACTTCCCCCCCTTAACAAAAACATCAAATCCAGTGACAACACACTGGACTAGATGTCAGAAGAAGCTCCACTCGGAATTCTTCAAAGCCGCGTTAAGGAAAAAAATAAAAACAATTCAGCCGCATCGATCAGCTGAAGAAACACTGGATTCCATAAACACAGCCCTATTACAGTCAGCCGACTTAATAGCGCCGAAACGGAAAACCAACATCCGGAAAAAAAACTCCAGCTGGTTCAACAACCAACTGGCGTTACTGAAGCAAGAGCGCAGAAGGGCGGAAGCCGCCTGGAAGAGAAGCTCTTCAGATGAGAGCCTCTCTATCTACAAGGCAATAACTAAGAAATATCACAAAGAAACCTTCAAGGCCAAGAAAAATTATTTTTCTGAGGCCATCAACAGCGCCCTGAATCGCCCCCGCGAACTCTTCAAACTGGTCACTGCGACCATGAATCCAGGATGTCTTGAAGCCCCCAATTCGGACTCACAAGAATTTTGCAGTGAATTGTCGGATTACTTCATTAATAAAATTGAGGGAATCCGGCAAAGCATTCAGCAGAACAATTCCCCCCGTAGCCCCCCCTGTAACAATTTACACAACACATGTAGTAATTCACCTCAACCAGGTAAGTTCACGCTGGAACCTATCACTATCCAAGCCACAAAACATATCATCGGTACTCTGCGTAACAGCACTGCGCCAAACGATATCATCCCCACCAAACTGTTGAAGGAGTGCGCCGACATCCTGGCACCTCCTATCACACAGCTTATTAACCAATCTTTCATGGAGGGCATAGTGCCCTCCCAGTTGAAGGAGGGTATAATTAGACCCATCTTGAAGAAATCTACCCTGGACCCCAAGGATCCACTCCACCGCCGCCCTATAACAAGCTTAAACACTTTTTCCAAGATAATGGAGAAAGCAGTGGTGCAACAGCTGCAACAGCATCTGGACACCCACAACCTACTCGACCCATTTCAATCAGGTTTCCGCCCTGGACATGGGACGGAAACAGCATTGCTCAAGATATGGGACGACGCTCTCGAGGCCGCAGACGAAGGAGAATCTTGTCTTCTGGTTCTGTTAGACCTGAGCGCAGCTTTTGACACAGTAGACCATAAGCTCTTATTGACCCGGCTAGCTGAAGTAGCCAGAGTCGCAGAAGGCGATTTATCTTGGTTCTCCTCTTTTTTGAAAAAAAGATCACAAATAGTGAAGTTAGGATCTTTCTTTTCGGAAAAACGCACGGTATCATACGAAGTCCCTCAGGGATCCCCGCTGTGGCCGGTGTTATTCAACATTTATCTTCGTCCGCTTTTTGAGATCATCAGCAGTCAAAAACTGCTCTATCACTCATATGCAGACGACACGCAACTGTATTTCCGCATTTGCAATAAAAACGATCACCACCTCAATCTAGAGACATGCCTCTCTCTGATAGAGGACTGGATGACAAAGAGTTATCTAAAACTCAACGGAGCGAAAAAAGAACTCCTTCTGTTTCACTCCAAACGTAAGAATCTACCTGCAACAACTTGGACACCCCCGCCCATTCTGGGCAAAATCATCACCCCTAGCGCCAAAGTCAAAAGCCTCGGGGTCATTTTCGACTCCTACATGACTATGGACGCACAAATAGGGTCAGTAGTCAGCGGATCTCACCATCTGCTGCGCCTACTACGCAGGCTTATCCCTTTTATCCCCAAAGAAGACATAGCGGTCGTGGTGGGAGCAGTTGTTAACTCCAGATTGGACTATGCAAATGCCCTTTACCTCGGACTCCCTAAGTACCAAATTGCTCGTCTACAAGTCGTTCAAAATACGGCCGCTAGACTTGTGACTGGGAAAAAACCCTGGGAATCAATCTCACCTTCACTGAGATCCCTTCACTGGCTGCCAGTAAAAGACAGAATCACTTTTAAAGCACTCTGTCTAACGCATAGATGTATCCATGGGAATGCCCCCCATTATCTACGCGAAAAAATAAAAGCCCATAACCCCAATCGCGTTCTGCGATCCACTGATCAAAATCTCCTGCAGATACCGAAAGCCGGATACAAATCCAAAGGAGATAGAAGATTCGCGGTCCAAGGTCCCAGACTATGGAACGCTTTGCCAACCAGTATTCGGTTGGAGGAGAACTACCTAGCATTCAGGAGAAAGATCAAGACTCATCTCTTTTGATACCAAAGGAGACAGGAACAACAAGCGCCCAGAGGCGATTCAGTTCGCATGTGCCGCGCTATATAAGTTTTCATTCATTCATTCATTCATTCATACTCTATTGTCCAAGGTCGGCATAATATGTGCAATCCAGGGCTGCCACATCCTCTCAAACTTGGGGATCATGTCCAATTCAATAGCAACCATCTTGGCTTGGGTCATGATATAATTCATGTTAGCCATAGCTTCATGTAAGACCAATTTAGGTGATTTCCAAAATGTTGCTAGTGTCTGTTTGGCTGCTGTGAAGAGTTGCACCAGAAATTTGAATTGAGTATGTGAAATAGAGTCTGGTTTTAAGTTGAGTAGTGCCATTGCAGGATCAGGAGAGATTGTTTTCCCTAGTAATTTGGTTACAATTTTAAATATACCTTTCCAAAATGTTTGTGCTTTAGGACATGACCACCAAATATGAAGATATGTGCCCAAATCTGTACACCCTTGAAAACATTGTGGCGAATAGTTCTGCACATATTTGGCTACCCTGGCTGGTACCAGGTGCCACCTTGTCAGTACCTTGTAGTTGGCTTCACTATGTTGGGGGAAGCTGTTTTAGTTGTTGACCATATTTGGTTCCATTCTGAAATCTCTAGTGTACGTTCCAAGTCCTCCTCTCACTTCCCAACATAAGATGGTTTATCTCTACAGGAATGGATCAGCATATGCGAATATATAGTGGATATTGCACCTCTGGCATGGGGGTCTTTTTGAGATATGTCTTCGAAACTGGGCAGTTGTGTCAATGAAGTTGTAGGGCCAGATTCAAATAGTATTTACGTCTGCGTATCAAGAGATCCTCCGCATAAATACTAAGAATAGCCGGCGTATCTTTTTTTGCTAGATACGCCAGAATTCTGCTAATATATGAGCGGCGTAAGTCTGTTACACCGTCGTATATTAGTTGCAGTTTTACGCTGGTCGCTAGGTAGCGCTTCCATCGTTTTACACGTCGAATATGTAAATTAGGGAGTTACGGCGATTCCCAAACGTACTTGCGGCCGGCCGTCGTAGTTTACGGTGTTTGCGTAAGCGTTATTCCGGCGTAAGTTTACCCCTGCTATAGGAGGCGCAGCCAATGTTAAGTATGGACGTCGGGACAGCGTTGAATTGTACGTCGTTTACGTCATTTGCGTAAATCGTTTGGGAATGGGGTTGTACTTAAGTTACGTTCACGTCGTTTACATTGACTACTAGCGACTGAGATGGGCATGCGCACTGGGATACGTCCACGGACGGCCCATGCGCCGTTCTGAAAATACGTAAATTGCGTGGGGTCATGATTCATTTACATGAATCACGCCCCCACATGACTCATTTAAATTAGGCGCCCTTACGCCGAACACTTTACACTACGCCACCGCAACTTATGGAGTAAGTGCTTTCTGAATAAGGCACTTGCCCATAATAGTTGCGGAGGCGTAGTGTAAAGTGTATACGCTACGCCCGCACACAATTACGCCCCCCTTTTCTGAATCTGGCCCGTAGTGTTCAATAGAGGTGTAAAAAAAAGTTTTTAATTTGTAAATATCTAAACAACTCTGATTTCGGAAGACCATATTTTTCACATAGGGATGGGAAGGTGATAAATGACGAGGCATGCAAAAATTTGTACATATATAAGACACCCCTGCATGACCATTCTTTAAAGGATTTAGGGGATATCCATGCAGGATAAAAAGCTGAGTTTTTATAAAATGACAGTAAAGGGTTGTGTAGGGATTGAAGTGAATTATTTGTCTTGAATCTATCCCAAAGGGAAATTAAATATTTAGTTATGGGGTTTCTTAGTTTTTTACGGTCTTTTGGTGACATCCATAATAAGTTAGATATTGGGAAAGGATCACACTCAATGGCTTCTATAGACACCTATAAAGGGGTTTCTTGGTATGCCTGGTATTTAGTAAGACATGTGCTGCTCTATAGTAATAGGCAAAATCAGGGCATCCCAAACCGCCTCTAATTTTGGGGAGATAGAGTGTATGCATTTGTATCCGTGGTTTGCAGGAACCCCATATAAATGACAGTGATTTTCTTTGTATTTCTCGCAGATAATAAGCTGGAATAGAAATTGGTTAGACTCGAAATAAATATAAAAGTTTCGGCAATAATGTCTTTTTGACAGTGTTTAATTGTCCAAACCATGATAGAGGGAGATGGGTCCATGATTTTATCAGATTTGATAACTGTTTCAGAATTGGGGGATGATTAAGTGAGAATAAGTCCGATAAGGATGATGTGAGATGTATCCCTAACTATGGAATTGATTTGCTATTCCATGTGAAAGGGAGGCAAATTTTTGCAGATCTCAATTCTAATTCAGAAAGGGATATGTTTAGCGCTAAAAATGTTTTAGGATTTATGGATAGACCAGTAAATTCTGCAAATTTACTAAGTATGGGGACGAGATTTGGGCCAGATACTTGGGGTGATAAAAGAAATAAGAGGATATCATCCGCAAATAGACAAAGTTTGTGCTGATATCCACCAAATTCAATACCAGTTATAGTGGGGTCAGATCTAATCAAGGAGGATAAAGGACATCCTTGACGTGTGCCTCTCTCTATGATAAAGGGGTCTGATTTATATCCTGCATACTTAACGTGTGCTTTAGGTTTGTTGTATAAAGCCATAACCCAGTTGGTGAAGTTAGGGTCGAAGCCCCATTTCTGCAGGGTATAATTCTGGTAGGGCCATGAGACTGATTCAAAGGCTTTTTTAATATCCAATGAGAGGAAGCAGGTTGGGATTCTACGCGTCTTAGCAATATGAGACAAGAGGACTGCTCTGCGTACATTGTCCCCCGCTTGGCGTGAGGGCATGAAGCCGACCTCGTCCTTGTGTTTGAGAGTACCGATAATCTTATTGAGACCAGCTGCTAATATTTTGGCTAATATCTTAATATCTATATTTAGCATGGAGATGGGGCGATAATTTGTGCTAACGGTTTTGGAATCATACAAATTGTAGCAAATAGTGATTCTTGTCTAAAAGATTTATTTTGTAGTAAGTCATTAAAAGCTTTTGCTAATAGGGGGTAGATTGTGTCAATGAAGGTTCAATAGCACAGAGCTGAGAACCCATCTGGACCAGGCCTTTTATTTATTTTTAATGTTTTGATTGCTGCTATCATGTCTTCACCAGTAATAGGTTCTTCTAGTGACTTTTTTTGAGATTCAGACATCTGGGGAAGATTAATATTTGAAAAGAAGGAGTCAGCCACATTTATGTTAAGTTTGTTTGTCTCTGTATATAATGTTTTAAGGTGAGTACTGAATTGTTTTTACAATTTTGAGGGGGTTACTGGTGTATGCGTTGTTAGCCAATTTAAGTCTTATAGGTTTGAAAGATTTATTGATAGATTTTAGCGCTCGGGCTAAGAAAGTACCTGTTTTATTGGATTTCATATAAAATGCATGTTTGGTACTGTGTACGAGCTCTCCCGCTGTAATATCGTGTGAGAGTTACACAAATACTTATATAGGCATGGGGCGTGGTCACCGGCGACCCCACCCTTTGTTACATCACATTCCCATCATGCCCCGAGAATGTGATGTAACAATGTGAGGTAACACTGCATTACAGCGGGAGAGCTTGTCGTGTCAACATCGCTGGAAGAGAAAAAGGAACAGGACAGCGGAGAAGACCCGGCCCCCGCGGTGGAGCCCGGCAGAAGAGGGAACAGAGAAGACAGTGGAGGAGAAGACCGGGCTCCACGCGGGGCCTGGCAGAAGGGGCAACAGAGAAGACAGTGGAGAAGACCAGCTCCCCCCTGGCAGAAACTGATGGAGAAGACCTGGCACACCCCCGAATGTAAAAGAGCTTAAAGGGGGAGGGTGCCCCAGCATTAGGCGACGGTGAAGTCCGGGTCCACCCCGGCAGAAACCAACAGAGAAGACCGGGCGCACACCCCAAATGTAAAAGAGCCTAAAGGGGGAGGGTGCCCGGCAGAAGGCGATGGTGAATTCTGGGCCCCCCCCCAGAAGGTGGCGGTGAAGTCCAGCTCCCCCTGGCAGAAGGCAGCAGGGAAGTCCAGCTCCCCCCCGGCAGAAAACGACGGAGAAGACCGGTCGCACCCCTCCCCCATGTAAAAGAGCTTAATGGGGAGGGGGCCCCCGGGCAGAAGACCCCCCACTGACTAATAAATTAATTCAAAAATCTGTGTAGTGTGGTTTTTGATTTAACATTTTTCCCACAGGTGAATGGGTAGGGGTACTATGTACCCCATACTCATTCACATTGGGTAAAGTAGCCAGTATCTGGGGGCCACCAATGACTGGGTTGTCGGGAAGAGGACCTTGTCCTCATCAACATGGGGACAAGGTGCTTTGGGGTGGGGAGGCGCAGTGCTCCCCCTGCCCCAAAGCACCCACCCCCCATGTTGAGGGCATGCGGTCTGGTACGGCTCAGGAGGGGGGGGGGGGCGCTCGCTCATCCCCACCCCCATTCCTGTCTGGACAGGCGGCGTGCTCGGATAAGGGTTTGGTATGGATCTTGGGGGGAACCCCACGCCGTTTTTTTCAGCGTAGGTTTTCCCCCTTACAATCCAATTACCAAACCTAAGGGCCTGATATGCTCCTGAAGGGGAACCCACAACGTTTTTTTTTTTTTGTGCGGATTTCACCTTGATGATCAGCGTAACAAAAACCCATGCCGGTATTTTATTTAACCACTTCCCACCCCCCCTTCAGTTAGAACACAAACAGGGAACATAATTAACCCCTTCCTCGCCCCTAGTGTTAACCCCTTCCCTGCCAGTGGTATTTTTATAGTAATCAATCCATTTTTATAGCACTGATCGCTATAAAAATGCCAATGGTCCCAAAAATGTGTCAAAAGTGTCCGCCATAAGGTCACAGTACTGATAAAAATCACTGATCGCCGCCAAAATATTTTTTAATAAAAATGCCATAAACTATCCCCTATTTTGTACACGCTATAACTTTTGCGCAAACCAATCAATAAGCGCTCATTGCGATAATTTTTTTACAAAAAATATGTAGAAGAAAATGTATCGGCCTAAACTGAGGAAAAGTAGCAAATATTATAGCAAAAAATAAAATATATTAATTTTCTCTCAAAATTGTTGCTCTATTTTTGTTTATAGTGCAAAACATAAAAACCACAGAGGTGATCAAATACCACCAAAAGAAAGCTCTATTTGTGGGGAAAAAAGGACGCCAATTTCGTTTGGGATCCACGTCACATGACCGAGCAATTGTCAGTTAAAGCGACGCAGTGCCGAATCGCAAAAAAGTGGCCCGTTCATTGACTAGCAATATGGTTTGGGGCTGAAGTGGTTAAAAAATAGCAAAACAGTAAAGTTAGCCCAATTTTTGGGGGATAATGTGAAAGATGATGTTACACCGAGTAAATAGATACCTAACTTGTCACGCTCATGGGATGGCGCCAAACTTCGGGACTTCTAATTCTCCAAAGGCAACGCTTGTTTTTTTTTTTACAGGTTACCAGTTTAGAGTTACAGAGGAGGTCTAGTGCTAAAATTATTGCTCTCGCTCTAACACACGTGTCAATACCTCACATGTGTGGTTTGAATGGCGTTTACATATGTGGGCGGGACTTACATGCATGTTTGCTTCTGAGTGCGATCTACTACTTTTTTCTTTTTTTTTATGTATTTTTTTTCTTTTTGAACTTTTATGTCCCTTTTTTTAAACATCCCTTGTAATAGGAATAGTGTGTGACAGGTCCTCTTTATGGAGAGAGGCGGGTCAATAAGACCCCACATCTGTCCTCCAGGCTGGAAAGCATGAGATCGGGGAAAACAAAAACACTGTTCTCATGCTTTCAGCCGTGATTGCAGCTTTGTTTATGTTTCTGTTTTTAAATCTCTATGCTCCCCATTCTGCGGCAGACAATTTGTTTTCTGGGCCTCTGATGGCACAGGAGAGCCCGGAGAAGCACCAGATGTCGGTGGGATGGGAGATGTCCCCTCCCGCCGCCTGTAAGAACGATCAAGTGGCGGAACTGCCGCTATGATCGTTCTTATGGTGCGAACAATCGCCGCCTGTAAAAAAGAATATCTGAATGATGCCTGTATCAATCAGATACCCCCCACTGAAGTCCAGGACATCATATAACATCCTACGGTACGGAAGTGGTTAAAATTTGCCTTGGAGTCAGGGCCGGTGCTACCACTAGGCAGCCGCCTAGGGCGCATTGGAGAGAGGCGGTGGCACTACCACCCAGGGCGCCCGGCCACCGGTGATCCTACTCCCTCTCAGCAACTAACTAAACAGGCAGCCGCTCCACTATAGAGTCCCTCCATACAGTGTTAGAGGCGCTGGCACAGCAGCGATGGAGGAATGGAGGAAAGAAAAGAAAACATCCCCTGTGCGCCCCTGATCATCACAGACCCTACGGACTAAGTCTAGAAATAGAAAAAGAGAAACAAATAAGTTTAACTAAAGACATTTTTGAACTAGAACAACTACATAAAGAAACTAGAGAGAAAGAACTCTAAGGCCGCGTACACACCATTAAATTAATCCGATCAAATCGGTCTGACAGACCGTTTTGATCGGATTTGTCTGCTGGGATATATTGGTTTGATCGTGTACACACGATCAAACCAAAATCCCCGCCGGGGACGCCACGTCACCGCACCAGGAAGTAAAAAAACTTCCACGCATGCGTCGAATCCATTCGACGCATGCGCGGGCAGATATGTCCGCTGGTTGGTATACTAACCAGAAGACATGTCGGACGGACGGGTTCCCAGCAGACAGATTTTAAAGCATGCTTTAAAATTTGTCTGCTGGAAAAACATGTCTGTCTGCCCGTACACACGATCGAATTTGTCTGCTGAAACGGTCCGTCGGACCGTTTCCAGCAGATAAATTTGATCGTGTGTACGCGGCCTCATGGAATCTTAGTATTAAAAGAGAGGAAATGAGAGGGGTAAATGAACAGGAATCCCGAATTGCTCTGAGCCTGGTTAAGAGAGAAAGATATCAATGGGGTAACAAAGCGGGGAAATACCTGTCAAATTTATAAAAAAATTCAAAAACTGCTAATTATATAGAGAGAATACAGACAAATACTGGGGAAATAAGATATAAGACATCAGAGATTGTTAAAAACTTTCAAGAATTTTTTGGGAAACTCTATGCAATTAATAAAAATAACACTAAAGAAGAGATAAAACAAAAAGAGGAGAAAATAAAAATATATTTAAAGGAATTGGAATTAAATAAAATCCCAGAAGGTAAACTTAATAATCTCGAAACCCCGATAACAGAAGAAGAAATATTTAAAATTATTCAAGAACTGCCAAATGGGAAAACCCCCGGCTCAGACGGTCTGACTATACTGTATTATAAAAAATTCTCAGATATACTAATTCCGAAACTATGGGCCAGATTCAGGTACATTGGCGCATATTTTGACCGGAGTAGCGCACCTCCTTTACGTTAGACCGGCGCAATGTAGAGGCGCAATCACCGTATTCTCGTAGTATTTGCGCAGAAATTTGCGCCGGTGCAACGTAATTCCCGAGGCGTAAGGCGGAGTAATTCAAATTGGGAAGGACGTGGGCGTGTTACATTGAAATGAGCCGTGACCCTATGCAAATTAAGGGCCGGCCGGATCGCGCATGCGCACATGAAGCAGACCATGGTCAGCACCTCTGTGCGCATGCTCACAACTCGGGAACGGCGCAATCAGTGAAATTGGAAGTGGACCCGGCAACTTGATGAGCTACGCAGAGAGCTTAAATAGACAGACACAAGCGACCTTCCTTTGCAAAAGTACATCCCTTTGTATCCCTTCCTATACAGCAAGGTGCTTTTGTTCTGTTGTTTATTAGCGTTTGTTTGTTTGTGACGTGTCTTTGAGATATTTGGTGACTGTTTTGCAGAGTGATTTTTGTCTTTTCTGTGTTTTCTTTGTTGTGTTTTTTTTTTTAATGGGGGGTGACATTCCTGCCAGAAAAGGGGTGTCACCCTCATTTGTGGTGGAGAAGTGATCCCCAGGACCAGGGAGAAGTGATCTCCAGGTCCGTGTGAATGGTGTTTGAATGTACAGTGACATAATTGGAGCCGTGGCGTTGCTGCTCACAAGTCCTGCATGGTGGGCTTGTGCTAATCCAATTTGATGAGGATGTGATGTTTCTGTGCTAGGGACCACAGTGGTGTGCATGCATGCATTCTCATTGTGCCATGATTAATGTGTGTGTTTAACGTGCAAAGATGCCTAATGTGAGCTGTCTCCTGACTGCTCTTCCCTCAGAAGATGCGGTAGCCTCGGTTAGGGGGGGGGATTGTCTGGTTCGGGGGTCAGGTCATCCAATATGTCAATCTTCAGGCCCTTTCTCACTGCGAAGTTGTGCAGCATGCAACATGCACAGATGATCTGGCATACAAAGTTTGGGGAATACAACAGGGTACCATGGGGGGTTCCGGATAGGAGTCATGAGATGGTGTCCCAGTGCATATGCAGAGTTACCCTGAAGGAATAAGACAGGAGGATGTTAGTAGTGCATGTGCCCCTTGTGATTTCAGCATCATGGGGGGGACAGTCATGCCTGCCACCCATGTTTCTCACCAACCAGCCAGCTGTCCCCATACATGTTCTGTTCCCGTGCCCTCCTCTGTGCCGTGCCCTCCTCCGTGCCCTCCTCCTTCTTTGCTCATCTAAAGTCAGTAGTATAGCTATGAGCATGGATGCCCCTAGCATGTTGCCATACAGTTTGTTGTCCTGCAAGTGTGACTGCTCAGCTCGTCCCTAACAGTTTTTTTTGTGGATCCCCGTAACTCCCTCATTTGCATATTTGACTAGCAAATCAATGGTGTGTCTAGCACAGTTTTGCATGCACGGATGCGCCGGTCTATCGAAATTACGCTGGTCAAAAAAAAATTAGATTTCATGCGTATATCGTTTTGGGGATGCGGCGCATCGATACGCATGCGCAGATTTAGACTTACGCCGCGCATCTCCTGTAACGCCGGCGTAATGGCTCTCTGAATCTGGCCCAAGGTGCCTATTTCAATGGGATTGGAGAGAAGTGGGGGATGAGGAATGAGGCCCTAGAAGCTTTAATAACTTTAATCCCCAAAGAGGGTAAGGATAACTCTAGTTATAGATCTCTCTCCTTAATACTAATTTAAAATTATTTTCAAAAATTTGCGCCAACAGAATGAAAAAAAGAATGAAGGACGTGGTCCATACGGACCAAGTCGGATTTTTTACAGGAAGGGAAGGAAGGCATAATGGAATTAGATTCCTCCTGGCCATAGAGGAAATTAGAAAAAGTGGAGCCCTGGGTCTACTCCTGTCAATCGATGCTGAAAAAGCTTTTGACAGGGTAGACTGGGGCTTCATGCAGGATACACTATAGTATTGGGACCCAGAATAAGAGGCTGGATTAAATCACTATATAATAGACCTACAGCAAGAATTAAAATTAATGGGACCATCTCAGAATCCTTCGAAATGAATAATGGCATCCGACAGGGGTGCCCCTGGTCACCATTGTTGTTCATTCTCGCACTAGAATCCCTGCTAAGGGGAATAAGGCGAAACATGGATAATAAGGGGATAACAATTGGAGGGGAAGAGCATAAACTTGTCGCCTATGCGGACAATATTTTGTTCTTTGTAACAAACCCCAGGATAACCTTGCCAAATGTAATGAAGATGATTAAATCCAGCCAAATTGGAAATACTGAGTATAAATATTCCTAAGATAGAAAGGCAGGCGTCCCAATACTTTTGCCAATATAGGGCCATATTCAGGATGGCGAGCGGTTCTTTGCGGCGGCGTAACTTTTCCTATTTACGTTATGCCGCCGCAACTTTACGCGCAAGTGCTGTATTCACAAAGCACTTGCGTGTAAAGTTGCGGCGGCGTATCGTAAATTGGCCGGCCTAATTCAAATTCGGCGGGTAGGGGGCGTATGCTATTTAAATTAGGCGCGCCCCCGCGCCGAACGTACTGCACATACGTCGACCATTGAAAAATCCCAGTGCGCATGCTCCGAATTATGACAGTGTTTTCGACGTGAACGTAATCGACGTAAATCCCCATTCACAGACGAGTTACGCAAACGTCGTTAACATTTTCAAATTTACCCGCGGTCACGACGCTCATACTTAACATAGGATGTGCCTGCTTTTTGGTGCTTTATCTTTACGCCGGGAAAACCCTTATGTAAACAGCGAAAGGTCACTGTGTCGGGCGGGCGTACATTCGTGAATTGGCGTATCTTACTGATTTACATATTCTCGGCGGAAATCAGTGAGATACGCCCCTAGCGGACATTTTAAAATTGCAGTTAAGATCCGACGGTGTAATACAATTACGCCTGTCAGATCTTTGCTGCAAACCGGCATATCTTGTTTTCTGAATACAGAAAACAGATACGCCGGCGCAAAGTCAGAGTTATGCCGGCGTATCACTAATATGCCGGCATAACTCTACCTGAATCTGGCCCCTAGTGTATATATATATATATATATCAGTGAAGAAACCTTGCCCTCTGATACTGTTGAACAGCAGGAATAACTTTACCCTCTACCCCTCCCTCCTCCCCGGGTGTGGCATATGAGAGAGGGTCAGGGTCGTGCAGGTGACCTGTCAAAGGGTCGACATGAGAGGATTAGGCCTTTTACCCAAATGGGGGGCGTAGGTCATTAGTAGTAGAGGATTCTAAGTGTGAGCAGGATAAAGGCCTAAGAGGCATGTTAGGCCCATTTTCCTCTGCATGAGGGGATCTGGCTTTTGTGTAGTAACACCCCCCTTACGTAATAACCTGTGAAGCAATGGAGGGAAAAAAACATTGGAAATTGGAAAGGATGGGGTGGGGCAGGGAAGGATCAGAGGGCTGGGAAGGTGTGCGGGGGAAATCTCCAAATGTCATGAGGGGTAATCTGAACTTGGGGTGTCCCCTAAGGGGAATAAAAGACTTACGGATTCAATGAGGTTACAGTCAGTGGTTACAGATCAGAAGGCCGGGGAATGTAGAGAAGGGCAGTCCTGGATAACGTGGGGAGAGAGAAGAAGAGTTATCTTTCAATGTGTCCGTGAGAGCGTGACCTCAAGGTGTGCAGGATGGCAGGGAGACGATCATTTTGTCGGGTCGGTCTGGTCGGTCATGGCATGCTCTCCTGTGAGCTGGGGAGGCTGTTGGGCTGTCGTTCACAGCAATCTGGGGGTCCGAGATGTCAAGCTCCCTCGGTGAGGTGTGTCTGCGGCGACCTAGGTGAAATTCATCGCAAACTGGCATAGCATCTGTAGAAGTTGATCTTCTCATGCGTGGCGGTCGAAGACTGGTGTACCAGTCCGGGACGTCAATGCGGGGAATATTCAGTGTTTGAAAAAAAGCGGGTAGATCTTCCGGGAAGCGCAGGTTTGCCGTGCGACCCTGGGAGGAAGCAGATAAGCAGAAGGGGATCTTCCATCTATACTGTATCCCTTTGGAGCGCAGGAGATCAAGAAGAGGGCGCAGGTCCCTTCTGTTTTGAAGGGTAATAGGCGAGAGATCCTGGAACAGTTTAATGTCCGCTCCCAGATAGGATAGGGAGCGACGGTCTCTAGCCCTGTGTAGAATTTCTTCTTTCAGCTTGAAGTTCACCAGACAACCAATAACATCTCTGGGGGCATCAGTGTCCCTGGCTCTGGGTTTTAGGGCTCTATGTAAGCGTTCAAATTCAATAGGTGTTTCAGGGGGTCTGCCCAAAAGATCATTAAAGATGGCAATAGTGGCTTTTGGAATTTGCGTGTTTTCAACAGATTCGGGAATGCCTCTTACCCGGATATTGTGGCGACGCCCCCTGTTATCCAAATCTTGCATGTGTCTTTGGATCTCTCTAAGCTGCATATCACTGGATTGGGAAGAGGCCTGCAGTTGCTGGATGGCAGTGTCATGGACGGCTGTGTTGTCCTCTATGTCATCCAGTCGCACTGCCATTGCCTGAACGTCTCCTGAGCTCCGTGATGGCAGAGAAGAGTGTGGCCTTGATGTCATCTGCCACTGATCGGAGGTCCTGTAGGCATAAGGGCTGTGAGGTACTTGCTGCCGTAGCCATGGTGTGGGGCTGTGTTTTCCTTCTGCCTGTGGGGCTTAGGCTGGAGGATCGTGCAGCGTTCGGGTAGGCCCGGTTTTAAGCCCGGGGACGGAAGATGTCCGGGATAACACAGCCGCTTTGCTCTCCGGTTTCTCGGGGAGATCGGGACCTGGTTGGGGAAGTGTCCCTGGAGGTTTTGCCCATTTATTATCAGCGGATGGCTCAGGTGGCTGATGAAAACGTCTCCTGTGGACGGGAGCTCGGTACTCAGGCAGCCATTCAGGTCCAGTGCCAAGCCACGCCATATATATATATATATATATATATATATATATACACACACACACACACACACATATATATATACAAGTTTTTAAATTCTGTTTAATGTAAACATTAAAAAAAAATTGCTATATGAAAGTATAAATTGTGACCAAGCAGCAGCTTTTCTGTGAGATACTAAGGCCGCGTACACACGATCGAATTTGTCCGCTGAAAACGGTCCGATGGACCGTTTCGGCAGACAAATCCGATCGTGTGTACGGGCTAGTGGACAGGTTTGTCCATCGGACAAATTTCAAAGCATGCTTTGAAATTTGTCCGCTACAAACCTGTCCGTCGGATATGTCCGCTGGTTAGTACGGGAAACCAGCGGACATATCCTCCCGCACATGCATCGTATCCTATGAATGGATCCGACGCATGCACGTGGAAGTGTTTACTTCCTGGTGCGTGACGTAGCGGTGACGTGGCGGCGTCAACGTCACCGCCGCGTCACCACGCTGTCTGCTGGCGGGGATTTTGATCCGATGGTGTGTACACGCCATCGGACCGAAATCCGATGAGACATGTCCGCTCTAAACTGTCCGTCGGACAAGTTTGAGCGGACATATCTCATTGTGTGTACGAGGCCTAACACTCAATAAAATAAAACTCTGTAGTTGCACTAGATAGACATAAAAACACAACAAAAGCTCCATAAATACAGTGAATTAATTAAATCAATCCAGTGATAAAAATAGTCCAGTGGTGAAAATAATCCAGTGATTCTGATAAGTCTTCACCACCATCCAACACCTTAAAGTGTGATCCAGTGAGTTAACACCACCACCAAAGGTGGAAAAAGGGCTTGTTTATTAGATTGTATAGACCTCTCATTACAAAAGGTCAAAAACGTCTGTGGCTCCATACCCAGCCAGGACCTTTAAATCCAGTCAGTCTTCCAAATTGGGAAATCAATCCTCCTCATAGGGTGATCACAGGAGTATGCAGTTGATCCAGAGAAAGGTGAAAAACCCAGCAAAGCATGATCCAATATGCTCCAGCAGTAGAAAAAAATCCTTTCTGATCCCCGAGAGGCAATCGGATATTGCCTGGATCAACTTTACCTTCCTGCAGTGTCTTTTCTTTAGTTCTTCTGGAATGTTTGAATGTCAATGTAAGTATGTGTTTTCTATTCCTACCTTCACATGCATTTGTCAGAACTTGGGACTAACAGCAAGACATGGGAACAAGAAAGCGTGTTCTGGAGGTAAGTCATGATAGCTTCTGTTCAATCCTAAAACGCATGTCTTCAAATGCTCTCACATGTGCCTAGTTTGTTGAAAATATGCGCTTAGTGTTGTTTGAAGGAATATCCTTTGTAGATATCACAATTTTTTGTGAGTGTGCGTAAAGGTAGGTGTCCCGGAGGAAGGAGCCTGAAGTTGATTGCTGCCATCTCTGAAAAGACACATGTTGTGTGTACTTCCATTCTGCCGTTTTGCCTTTCGGGTTAATGTGAGTAGCCTGTTAATGTCTTTTTAATAAACATAAGCTGTTTTTAAAGCAGAGAGCACTTAGATCTGCCTTTTTTTCTTATCCTTGATCCCATGCTGCCAAGCCCAAGATGTTTTGCTATTCACATATTGCACCAATTTGTTTATTGATTTCTGCTGGTATGACTGCCTGGTAAAACAGGTGTCCATACCTTAAGGTGAGAGTAGCCATCCTTAACGGTGGAGGGATCACATATTTAAAGTTACAGTCACCGGTGAAGATTTGGAGTGGTTGTCACCTTATTCTTTTGGAATTTTTCACTTTTTGGACTGATTTTTGCATTACTTATGCACATTTCATGATTCATTTGTTATCGGTATTAATACTTTGTTTTGCACTTTAGTTTAATTGTATTTATATTGCATTATTTTGTATTTATATTATACATTATTTGCATCTTCTGGATTTTGTGATTGTCCTGTCAGCGTTCAGCTTGCATTTGTGAAGGGGAAGGTTTATTTTATTTTTTGCGCTGATTGCACCCTTTTTGCTTTTAATATATATATATATATATATATATATATATATATATATATCATAAACAGTTGGAATCAATTCAGTCAATTAAATTAATTAAAGAGGAGTTGCACCCTGATTTTTTTTTTTAAAGTCAGCAGTTACAAACACTGTAGCTGCTGACTTTTAATAAGGACACTTACCTGTCCAGGGAGTCTGTGATGTTGGCCCCCCGAGGCCAATCTGTTCATCGGATCAGGCACTGCCATAGTAGCTAAGAGAAACTGGCAGTGGAGCCAGTGCTTTCTGAATGGCCCGTTATCTTCTGGGACACACACAGGTCCCAAAAGGCAGCGGGGAAGAATGAGGGGCATAACCAGAAGAGGACATGACGTACCTTGTCGTGGTAAGGCTGGGATGGAGGTTCACTACGGTGAGTGAAAAAAAATATCCGAAAACGAGCAGGGGAAAAGTTAAAATGTTGAGTGGAACTCTGCTTTAAATAACCATCTGAAAGCAAATCAGCAAAGTGTCTTCAATTAGTCAAGAACAAGGAGATGACACCACTTCCTAGGCATCCCAATAAAGACCTAGTGTAAAGAACAATAATAATCACAATGATATAAACAACTATCACCAAAGGAACAATATTATACATATCAAAAATACCAAAATCTAAAATATCCTCATAGATACATGTCACAGAGAAAGATTATTTTTTTTAAAAAGGGGAGGGTTATTAACACAAAAGGGAATATATATGCATATCAGAGTTCAGTCCTTTGGGGCGCAGTGTATTCAAAAATTCACTGCACTTCCTTATTTCTTAAAATCATCTCACAATTACCACCTCCTCTGCTTAGATTAACCCCATCTATGGCATACATTTAAACTGTGAGATTGCATGCTCTTTCTCAATAACATGCCTTGCCAACAGTAATTAAGTTATCTCTTAGTGAATATTTGTTGCGTGCAATGTGATTGTTTGATTTTTTGTGTGGTCTCACCCACATAGAGGAGCCTACATGGGTATTTATTGACATAGATAACTAATAAGGATTACAAACAAGGATTGACAAATATAATATCCCTTGATAGCAAACCTATGCCCTCTGTGTGGGTGAGATAAAATGTACTTTCTTTTAGAGTTACACTATTATGGGGTCTCGAAAAGGTAATGGTAAGAGTGGATGGACAGTATTGATTACTCCTCACAAATCTATCTCATAATGTCATAATGTCTTACCCCATCTATATGGAACATGGTTCAAATGAATAGCCAATCTTTATTGAGAAGGCAGGGTCTTATATACACCAAAAAGAATACTGCAGTAAATCAAATGGACAATGACACACTCCACCCACAGCATCATACAATGGTTCCTAACGAGCCCCCCTTCAATACACATCTTTTAGTCAGAATTTCTGGCACCAGCTCTGACATAATTAGTAGACATAATGAGCTAATTAACTACAGCTGACAAGTCAGACATCTGTCCTTTAGACTGTGCTAACTCACAACACACATCTATCATCAATAGAAATTTCACACAATATAAATTAAGAAAAAAGTTGGGAGAGGGAAGAAAAGTGGGCATGGGGAGAGAGAAGGGGAGAAAGGGAAAAAGGGGGGTGAGGATACAAAAGGATAGCACTCACATGGGCCACATCCGTATATATAGTGTGAGAAAAAGAGCAATAACTACAGGTAGATATTGATGGTCGGACTTTGAGGCCAAGGAAGTATGTTAAAAATCATTGTGTGTAACATTGGTGTACACCCTGGGACACTTGTTTTGACCCCTGGACAGCCATCCGATACCACTGATATAGGCTCAAATTTTGAGGCCTAACACAGGAACCAGTATATTGGCAACCTATTGTTTGTGGATGGTATCTTGTCCTGTCATTTTAAAGAAGGTTGCTGTCCCAGTTGGCTGCAGGGTCACGTATTATCATACTGATTATGTATAACTACACCTGTGACATCCAACCCAAGTTTGAAAGACGTTTTACTTTGACCTCACAGTCACTATAAGATTCTTTCAATTTCTGAGGATTCTCTGAGCAAGTCCTTAGTCGGTTTTGATATACCGCTTGCTGTATGTGCCTTTGGATGCATCCACCGTGAGACCATCTGTTATATAACCACTTGTTCTCTGTTACATACTTTTCCACAAAATCCTTGTCATGGTCCTGAAGAAGCCCCAGGGCGAAACATGCGTCGGCGACTTCTAAGGATTTTGTACACAGTGGTCATTTCTTGTATATGTATTGTATAATCATGTTTATTTTTGTATTATATTGATGATATTAAAATTAGATTTTTAACATACTTCCTTGGCCTCAAAGTCTGACCATCAATATCTACCTGTAGTTATTGCTCTTTTTCTTTCACACAATACAGTGTCAATTAGCATAACACAATGGAAGGTTCTTAGGAGCCATACTAGGGTTAATTTACATCACAGTAGCAGACAATATTAACCCCTAACAGTCTATGTTTCCACATTGAATGAGTCACTCTTTCAATTGACCTGTTGGGTTCAGAATGAACAACCTGTACATAGGTCTTACAGACATTCTTAAATATATTGTGGATTACAGACCCATGTTAAAGCAATCCAACATATCATTTCTCAGTCATCCTATGCCCCTAGTGGACATAGGATTATTTTAGACATAAGAGTCATTGGTGAAGCTGAAACAGGAGTATCTCATACTTTTCAAGAGCTTCTGGGTCCCACGGGCCATTCCGTTACAAGTTACTTTTATCCCAACAATGTATCTAGAATTGTGAGGGGCAAGGCTGTCTGTATACCCCTATTATAAGTATACTCATCCAAAAGGAAAGCTTATAAAGGACCTTGATGAACATAAGTAAAAATAATATCAAGTGGTGGAATGTTGTGACGTCAGTTTGAACCCTGTACTTATATCAGTCATTTTGTGGCCATGCATTGGTAAGTCATGTTCCTCTTGGAGCTTGAAAAAAGTTCAAAGATCATCCTAATTCAGTTAGAAATGTTGTCTTTTTTAATATCAGTCAGTCAAATATTTACTGTCATGTATGAATTACATTTTGTAGTCGAAAATCCAGCAGTCATGGCTGACTGAAATAGTGCATGTTTTATTTAATTTCTTATTGATTCGTCAGTATGGTACTGTATTTAGAATTTTATCATTTGTTTTCAATCTAGATGTTAATTGCCTCTTATTTGCATTCACTTATTAGAACATAACAAAGCAAACTCAAAACATGTGTGAATATACGAGTAAACATGTGCCATAAGAAGACATGGTGAAGAGGAGTAATGCATGTTAACGAAAAAAAAAAAAGAGAAAGAAAAAAAAAAAAACATTTTGTTTCCAGATAATTAATGTGTTTTGAATTGTTGCATTTCTTTCTAACACAATTATTTGCGCCTGATGTGTTGTGTAAAACATACAGATTTTGTCCCAGGACCTTGTTTGTGTCTTTTTAACAGCTACTCGCAGCTGTCTTCATTTTAAAAGTAATAGGATAAAATTCCATTGCAAACCTTAGTCAGCATGGAAAAATAAAGTTGCATTAAAATATGTGCCTGTGATATATCAAAGTCAATAGCGAAAGATCTCCAGAGACTTGCCACAAGAACTTATCGTAGGCCTCGGGCCTTACAAAAAGGCTTAGAAAATGAGAGCTTAAGTTTAAGTAAATTAAAAACACAGAAAACCAAAGCAAAGGGGAACATATGACTGTTATCAAAAGAAAGTAAGGTAGAGGCTAATGTTATTATTAACAGTTCTGGTTCTGTATATTAACTGGACTACTAGGAGTAAAACTGAAAGATAGCGTGTGAAGACCCACAGGGCTTAGGAATTTATAGAACCAGGAATATATGACAATGTTCTACATTATCACAAGGATATGTGAACTAGGGTCTGAGAAGACACACCAGCTTCCTCAGACCATTGGAAATGTACAAAGATATTTAGCCTATGCCCACATTTGTATGATTGAAAAGGAGAGCAGAATAGCTCAATATCCACACATAGATTCTGTATATTTTTATTACAACAAAGGGCTTTTATACTTATTCATTTATTGTTAGATCTGAAAATGTATATCTTGCTGATACAGATTGTATTCCTTTAACATGGCTCAATGCTAAAGGTAATATATACATCTATATAAAGTTTGTTAGAAGTTTATTTTTTACCAAATGCAGAAAATGACAGTTCATTCCCACACAGACCACTGCTTAATCAGTGGAATGTTATTCTTTCTGTGGGCATGCTTTTCATCTAAGGGGTCTAAATAAGGTGCAAATTCAAAATGCTGTTATTTGAAGTGAAAACTATGGTTTTTCTGATTGGAATGTTGAATTTTGGGGTACTGTTCCAGACAATTCCAGCTGTTATTTGTCAAGTACCTATGTTCCAATCATATTTTGATATTTTAAACTCTTGCTGACTGTAGAACATCATATGATATCCTCAGCTTGCAGTGGTTGTCTTAAGATGAGGCCTGCAGCTACAGACATCATCCCAGTATCAGACTTATCAGCCAGTGTTTCCCTGTAAGGCAGAAGTGATTTGAGTGGTTGAACAGCAACTTGACCACTGCTGCATGCAGTGGAATACCTCCCCCCCCACTACCGCAGCCTTTCCTAGGCTCCCGTGTCCTATTGTGGAGCCCGGAGTGCTGCAGATGATGGCAACTGCACAGCACAGCACAGAGAGAGGAACTGAGGATGGAGGCGCCAGGACTGACCGATTGCCATTGGGGCCTATATTTGTGGGCATCTAGGACAGGTTAGTGTCCTTATTAAAAGTCAGCAGGTACAGTGTATATTTTGGTCCAATCACAGAAAGCACACCATATTAACTACATGCCGACCGCCCGCCGCCATATTACTGTGGAGCGGTGGCTCTGTCTCGCGGGAGAACGTAGCTCTACGTCCTCCCTTTAGAGACTTGTAGGGCACGCGCGCGCCCCCCAAGTCCCGTGCGCGTGCCGGCGGGTACGATCGCCGCCGGGCACCCACGATTGCTCATTACAGAGCGGGGAATGGGAGCTGTGTGTGTAAACACACAGCTCTCGTTCCTGTCAGCGGGGGAAACGCTGATTTTCTGTTCATACAATGTATGAACAGAAGATCAGTGATTTCCCCTAGTGAGGCCACCCCCCCATACAGTTAGAACACACCCAGCAACACACTTAACCCCTTCCCTGCCCCCTAGTGTTAACCCCTTCACTGCCAATGGCATTTTAATAGTAATCCAATGCATTTTTATAGCATTGATCGCTATAAAAATGCCAATGGTCCCAAAAATGTGTCAAAAGTGTCCGATGTGTCCGCCATAATATCGCAGTACCGAAAAAAAAACGCTGATCGCCGCCATTACTAGTAAAAAAAAATAATAATAAAAATGCCATAAAACGACCCCCTTTTTTGTAAACGCTATAAATTTTGCGCAAACCAATCAATAAACGCTAATTGCGATTTTTTTTTAACGAAAAATATGTAGAAGAATACATATCGGCCTAAACTGAGGAAAAAAAATGTTTTTTATATCTTTTTTGGGGATATTTATTATAGCAAAATGTAAAAAATATTGCATTTTTTTCAAAATAGTCGCTCTATTTTTGTTTATAGCGCAAAAAATAAAGACCGCAGAGATGATCAAATACCACCAAAAGAAAGCTCTATTTGTGGGAAAAAAAGGACGCCAATTTTGTTTGGGAGCCACGTCGCACTTCCGCGCAATTGTCAGTTAAAGCGACGCAGTGCCGAATCACAAAAAGTGCTCTGGTCCGGGGCTAAAGTGGTAAATTAGGCACCACATCCCAGACATTTAGCAATGGAAAAGAGAGGGGGAAGGAGGTGGGATTTTCTAAATGGTGATCAATACCAAAAGTTAATTAAATGAGAAAGAAAATATTGTACGACTCAAGGAGTACAAAAGTAGAAAAATTATTTATTAAATAGACAATATTTTAATAATATATGCACAAGACAGAAAGGTCCCACGAATACATAGGATAAAATGATAGTTGGTCAGAGGTAGGTAAAATCTGTTTTAAGCCAAGGTAGACTGTTGTATCCCAACAGTTTCGCTTGTAATAAGCTTCCTCAGGGGTAGATGGTAACAATCGGGGCTTTCTGATTTTTAAACTACAGAGATGTAGAGAGATACAAGTGTTAATTTTATACAAACAGGTAATGATTGTACAAAATATACATATAGAAAATACCAAACATTATTTCTGGGCTGCATTGTACAAAATATACATATAGAAAATACCAAACATTATTTCTGGGCTGCAGCCCAGAAATAATGTTTGGTATTTTCTATATGTATATTTTGTACAATCATTACCTGTTTGTATACAATTAACACTTGTATCTCTCTACATCTCTGTAGTTTAAAAATCAGAAAGCCCCGATTGTTACCATCTACCCCTGAGGAAGCTTATTACAAGCGAAACTGTTGGGATACAACAATCTACCTTGGCTTAAACCAGATTTTACCTACCTCTGACCGACTATCATTTTATCCTATGTATTCGTAGGACCTTTCTGTCTTGTGGATATATTATTAAAATAATGTCTATTTATTAAATAATTTTTCTACTTTTGTACTCCTTGAGTCGTACAATATTTTCTTTCTCATTTAATTAACTTTTGGTATTGAGCACCGTTTAGAAAATCCCACCTCCTTCCCCCTCTCTTTTCCTCAGCAGGTACAGTATTAGTAGCTGCTGACTTTAAAAAAAAAAATTGCGAGAATCCCGCTTTAACCTCTTGTTTTGCTGTTCTGTTTATCTGGCTAGGAAAGCAACTGATCAGACCAATATCAGTCTGATTGGCTGAATTAGAGGCCAGAGGAGAGATTTGGGGTCTGATAGACCCCAGATTGCTCCATAAAGAGGACCTGTCACGGCCCATGCTGTCACAAGGGATGCAGACCATCCCTTGTAATAGCAATAATGTTAATACAAAAAAATAAAGAGACCATGTAAACATTTATTTAGATAAAGTAATAAAAGTAAAAAAAAAAAATATTAGAGAGTCTCCCCCCCCCCCGTGCTTATGCGCAAATGTGAATACATGCCTAAGTCCCACATGCATATGTAAAGGTGATAGAACCACACGTGTGAGGTATTATCACGAACATCAGAGCAACAGCAATAATTCTAGTGCTAGAACTCTTCTGTAACTCTAAGCTGGTAATATGTGAAAAAATTCAAAACGTTGCCTATGGAGAATTTTAAGTGCTGTCGTTTGGCACCATTTTATGGGCATACGCAATTTTAAAGCTCGACATGTTAGATATCTATTAACTCTATGTAACATCCTCTTTTACATTTTACAACAAAAAATATTTTGTGTGTGCAAAAAAAAGAATTAAAGTTAAAAAAAAGGAGCGCAAATACAGTGTGACTAAAAAAATTGCAAAGCCCATCATTTTATTCTATAGTGCCTCTGCTAAAATATATATATATATATATATATATATATATATATACATACACACATATATATATATATATATATATATATATATATATATTTTTGAGTTTCTAAGTAATTTTCTAGCAAACAAATTTATTTTCATATACGATATGTAAGAAGTGAGTGTCAGAATTGGCCCGGTTGGCAACAGTTGGCAAGCAGTTAAATGGAACCAACTAAAGCACATTTTGATAGATTACTTTAATGCCGCGTACACACGGTTGTTTTTTGTGATGAAATAAAATGACATTTTTAAAAACGTCATTTAAAATGATCGTGTGTGGGCTTCACATCGTTTTTTGTCTTCTGAAAAACGGAAAAAAAAAATCGAACATGCATCAATTTTTTATGTTGTTTTTTGTGTTGTAAAAAATGATCGTGTGTGGGCTAAAACAAAGTTTTAAACCCGCGCATGCTCAGAAGTAAGTTATGAGACGGGAGCCCTCGTTCTGGTAAAACTACCATTCATAATGGAGTAAGCACATTCATCACGCTGTAACAGACAAAAAAGCGTGAATTGTCTTTTACTAACAAGGAATCAACTAAAAGCAGCCCGAAGGCGAATAGAACTTCCCCTTTAGAGTGCCGTCATATGTGTTGTACGTCACCGCGCTTTGTTCATCATTTTTCAAAAACGATGGTGTGTGGGCAACATTGTTTTTAATGATGAAGTTGGAAAAACGTTGTTTTTTGGACATGCTGAAAAATGAAATTTTTTTTTATGACGAAAAGTGATCGTGTGTACGCGGCATAAGGCTTGGTTCACACTACAACACGCTCCGGCTCACAGCAGGAGTTGGGTGCATCCCCATTCACCATTTCAGGTCAGACTTCAGCCCAAATTTTGGGCTAATTTCTGACCTGAAACGGACCAAAAGATGCACAGGACTCCTGTCCAATTCGCACCGGAGCTGCCGCGGAGATGTGTGAACTTGTTATGCGAATTTGATGCGTGGAAATCCAGCATCCAATTTGCAATAGTGCTAACCCATCCGAATACTATAAAGCTTTCAGTAAACCTTGAATAAAGTAACAATAAATCCCAAATTGCTCACTCAACTTTTTAAAGTAATTAAAATGTGTAATGACATTGCTTATGCTTGAGGTGTGAAAACATTGCTCTACCCACTCTTGCAATCTATGCTTGATCGGGTATATTATATTGAAAGCTATAGCAAGCAAGGCTTCTTCATCCGGTTGTGTTACATAGTTAGTCAGGTTGAAAAAAGACCATCCAATTCAACCATAAAAAAAATATTGTACAATCCCATATACCCAATTCTATACTCACAGTTGACCCAGAGGAAGGCAAAAACCCTCAGCAGAGAATGGTCTAATTTGCTACAGCAGGGGAAAAAAATCCTTCCTGATCCCACGAGAGGCAATCGGATTTACTCTGGATCAGCTCTACCTATAAAATGTTAGGGCCAGATTCACAGAGCCATTACTCCGGTCTATCTCCTGTTAGACCGGAGTAATTTCAAATTACCCGCGTCGTATCATTAGTTTGATTTCTCAAACCATGATACGACGGCTTCGGGCTTCGATCCGACAGGCTTACGTCTTCGTACGCCGTCGGATCTACGCTGCAATCTTTTTCCGCCCGCTGGGTGGAGTTTGCGTCGTTTTCAGCGTCGGGGTATGCCAATTAGCTTTTTCCGGCGATCCACGAAGTTACGATCGTCCGTCGCATTCTCTTATGGCATCTGTAGTCATCTTTTTGCTGTGTAAAGTTAGGGAAGCAAAAATCTGGTCTAACGTTAGACAGCCCATGTTAAGTATGGCCGTCGTTTCCGCGTCGAATTTCATTTATTTTATGTTTTTGCATAAGTCGTCCGGGAATAGGAATGTACGTAAACGACGCTACTCAAAAAAAAAACTGATGTAACGACGTTATTTCGCGCAATGCACGGCGGGAAATTTCTGAACGGAGCATGCGCAGTTCGATTGCCGCGGTGCGCGCCTAATTTAAATGCTTCACACCCCCTAATCACGTATTTCAATTCCGCCGCGAGAAATACACTACGCCACCGCACCTTACGGGCCGAAATCTACCTGAATTCGTCTTAGAGCCAGGTAAAATACGGCGGCGTAGTGTATCTCTGATACTCTGTGCCAGGGCAATTGTACCTGAATCTGGCCCTTAGTACCCAGTTATATTATGTACATTTAGGAAAGTATCCAGACCATTCTTAAAGCAATCTGCAGAGCTGGCCAGAACCACCTCTGCAGGGAGTCTAATACACATTTTTACAGCTCTTACTGTGAAGAAACCTTTCCGTATTTGGAGATGAAATCTATGCACCTGCAGGAAACTTGCTCTAGTCAGGTAGTTGGTGGGGCTCAAAAGCCTTGTACACATGACCAGTCGGGAAAACTGCCATGACAGCTTTTGGCGGGGAAAACTGGCCGTGTGTATGCTTAATGGCAGTTTTCCCAACAGGAAAAATTAGAACATGTTTCCGGTTTTAACCCGGCATTTTTCCTATGGGGAAAGCCTGCCGGGGAGCATACGTGCAGCTGGGTTTTCTGGCCAAAGCTCTTCCTGCCAGGAAAGCCATCCATGTGTAGGGGGAAAAAGCTGCCAAGCTGGTTCTCTGCTTTCCCCTTGGGTTTCCCGGCGGTAAAAAGTCAGCCGGAAAACCCGATCGTGTGTACGAGGCGAAAGACTAATTTCAGATTGTGTCCTAGGACTGGCACCATGAATAGGGTTTTACCAAGGTTAATAAGGGTACACAAAAGGTGTTTAAAAAAAAGATTTGCAAATATACATTTTTGGGGAAATTACGTAAAATATACCTCTAGTATAAGTGTTAGCACTAGCAAATAAAAACAAAACAAGAAGAAGATTTTTTTTTTTTTGCTGAAATGACTGTTTACAGGGTATAGAGACATAATCGTTAACTGATTCCTTTTAAAAATAGATACAAATCAATCATATAATGTACCTGTAGTTTTTAAGTTTTGTTTTTGCATCTAGTTTTGTTTTTGCATGTTATCCTGTATCTGTGCTATACAGAGTTATAGAGCAGTGACGGTTTGGAAAACAAAACTAAAAGCTCCCAGTACTGTGGTCCTAAGGAAACAAAAACAACCAGGAAGTGTCCAAAACAGAGGAGATCTACAGCAACATCAGAGCAAAAAATTAACAATGAGGACATGAAACCAGGACTGCAGTAAGGTAAGGGAAGCTTTTTAGCTAAAAAAAAAAAAATCCTTTAGTGACCCTTTAATTTCATATGGCTGTAGTGTTAAGGGGAGCAGCATCAGACACAGATTTCCCCAAACTTCAGAAAGTTATAACAGTTTAAAATATTAGTATTAAACCCTAAAGTAACCATTTATAATAATGCAGCTTAATAATTCTTAGATGTGATGGCTGCATTAGTTTTCTTTGTTAGGCTTTCATGTATTTTCACCTGGTGATCCAGCCAGTAAGTCAGGTGTTATTCAAATGCACAAGCTCTTCTGTAGATATAGCAGTTAAAGGGTTGAGACAAACCATTTACTACTCACAGGGGTGCTTACAATGATCAGCTTTTATTCATGTAAAGTCTTTATCCCAAAATTAAACAAAAAAAAACTGTTGCTGTAATGGCTTATAAAAGGCTAGCTGCAGTTTTACTTCAATGTGTTAGTGTTCTAAATCATCTAGGGCATGGGTGTCAAACTCAAATTTATCGGGGCCGCATCTGCAGTATGGTTTATCTCAAAGGGCCGGTTGTATCTATAGGACTATGTATCTACTCTTTATTATCATTGCGCTACATACAGAGTGGGGGTCAGGATTGCACTACGTACATAGTGGAGAAGTCAGGATTGCGCTATGTACAGAGTGGAGGGGTCAGGATTGCACTACGTACAGAGTGGAGGGGTCAGGATTGCACTACGTACAGAGTGGAGGGGTCAGGATTGCACTACGTACAGAGTGGAGGGGTCAGGATTGCACTACGTACAGAGTTCAGGGGTTTAGGATTGCGCTACATACAGATTGGAGGGGTCAGGAGTGTACTATGTAGTGTGCAACATCTCATTTACACCCATCCCCCCACCTCTGCAAACATCTGCCTCCACAGCACCCACCTCCCTAAGTTTCCTCACATCGGTATTCTCTCTTACCTTCCTACCTGGAGCTGTCAGCAATCTCTGCTTCTATGCTGGGCTGACCGCGCATGCTCACAGCTTGCAAAAGGAGGGACTGAGGGGGCAAGAGAGCAGAGGCGGGGGTGGAGGCGGAAGCAGAGTGGAGGCGGAGACAGAGTAGAGGCGGAGACAGAGCAGGGGCAGAGGCGAAGCTGAGGTGGGATGGAGACAAAGAGGAGGCGGGGGTGGAGGCAGAGACAGAACGGAAGGGGAGATGTTTACTCTTGTTATCACGGAGACCAGCCACGCATGTGCTAATACAAAGCCGCACCACTCGTGGGAGGAGGATGTTTTCCCTTGTTGCCTGGGATACCTGGCAGAGAAAAACAAATCGGTGAGAAAAAGAGGTAGCGGCAGGAGACGTTTGCCACCTGTGGTCTAGGGAATGCAACACAACCCTCCCACCAGATTACCAGTGTTGCTGTCCAAAAGTGCCCTTGAGCTCCTTCATTCAGAGTGGAGGCACTCTAATACATGACGGGTGTTACTTACCAGATCGTCAAGTAAAAAAGCCTAAAAAAAAAAAAAAACTCATGTAGCACATCCAATGATCAGTAAGCTGCAATATATTACATTTTTGCTTTTGGGTTTAATACCATTTTAGGGATGAGCAGAACACGCAAACACTGTTAAAGTCTATGGGACACGAACTTGAAAAATCAAAAGTGTTCATTTTAAAGGTTAATATGCAAGTTATTGCCATAAAAAAGTGTTTGGGGACCTGGGTCCTGCCCCAGGGGACATGTATCAATGCAAAAAAAAGTTGTAAAAACAGAAGTTTTTTGGGAGCAGTGATTTTAACCACTTCCATACAGGGCAGTTTCACCCCCTTCCTGCCCAGACCATTTTTTTTTTTTAAACAATAATTTTTATTGGAAATTTTCACAGTACAAACAAAAGGAATATAAAGGTACACACCCACATTCCCAAAGAATAGCAGGGAAGATTGTACAATAGTAACAACTCCATAGACAGAATGAGATTCATAAGTCATGGGCAAGATCAATAACATGTAACAACACATAAGAGCAGGAGGGCGACCAACCGTCCCTCCCTCCTGCCCGACTCCAGACAAGATATTAAGAGAGTACATTGGGAAGGTCAAGTGCTGAAGAAAAGGATGGGGAAGAGGAAGGGGGAAGGGGGGACAGGGGCATAGGGAAAAGAAGGATACCTGTGAAACCATTATACAAACAGATCTACAAGGGTATTTGCTTAAGACACATCAAAGGAACAAGATGTAAGGAAGACAATTCAAGTCTGCTGTAGTCGGAACCAATCTGTCCAGGGCTTCGATTGAATATAAAAAACTTCGCTCTCCTACCCTCCCTGTTTGCCAACAAGGACTCAAAAGTGTAGTTCGTCCGCATAATCTCGAGGACCTCCGTGACGTTTGGTACCTTATTAGATTTCCAACCTCTAGTCAACAGCAGTCTAGCAGCTAGAAAGATGTGAGTGACTACAATTCGGAAATCCGGGGGAAATCCCTCTATTCCTAGGTTCAGAAGCGCCAGTTCGGGAGTTGGGGGCGTCAAAATGCCTGTCATACGCGAGATACATCTAAATATACCCCTCCAATAGCTAGTAAGGTTCTTGCAGAGCCAAAAGATGTGGAAAATGTTGCCCACCTCTCCACAGTCTCTCCAGCAAAGCGAGGAGGCCGAGGGGTAGAATTGAGCTATGCGATATGGAGTGAGGTACCACCTCAGGGCTATCTTTTGGGAGAGCTCCCAATGATTAACGCATCTGGAGGCTTTGTATATCAGTTTGAACGAGTATCGCCATTGGTCCGCGGAAAATGTTTTGCCTAAATCTATTTCCCACTTACGAAAGGGGGGGGGGGATGTCTTGAGGAGTAGTTTATCCTGAAAAAGGTTATAGAAGAGGGAGATACCCTTAGGGGAGGGGGTCGCCGTAGTGTAGAATTGCCAAATGGCATCATGGATCAGTAAGTGGTGGGATTGCAACGTTTTGAGGAAATGGGAGGCCTGTGCGTGTTTAAAGCAATCTGCATGCGTCAGACCATACTCTGCAGCAAGCGTGTCAAACGGCTTGAGCACATTGTAGCAGAATAAATCATCAATACAGGTGATGCCTTTAGCTGCCCAGTTTGAGAAGGAGGTATATGGTATAACGCACGAGAGAGCCTCAATGGGAATCGGGACAGGAGTAGTGTTGGAGGACGTATGTGCCAGGTTATGCAATTCCCTCCAAGCCAACAGAGAGGCTTGGAACATTAACAGCAGGTGGCGCAGGGAGAGGGGCCGCCAAGTATCAGGAGACTGTGCAGATCCCTGGTCGGACAAAGAGCCTGTTCTATGCCGCACCACAGGGTGTGAGGAGAGGGAGATATCCAACGTCTGAGTTGGGTGAGTATGGCTGCTCTATGGTAGTCCCTGATATCAATCATGCCCCCTACAGATCTATGTTTAATCAAAAGGGATCTCGTGCACCTGGGGCGCTTGGCGCCCCAAATGTAGCGGTTAAGGATTTTATTCAGGGACTGTAGATGGTTGCGTTTTAGAGGAATGGGAAGGGTGCGGAAAACGTGGGTAGGAGCAACATTTTGAAGGAGACCAAGCGTCCCGACCACGTCAAATCGACCTTGGCCAGGCGAGCAGCCTCCCTGGAGATTTTGTCAATTAGTGGAGCGTAGTTGGCATCGGCCAGTTTGGTTAAGTCTGTTGTGATTTGGATCCCCAGATATTGTATACTAGACGCTGCCCAGGAGTATGGGAAGGAAGTTTGTAGAAGTGACTGGAGGCGAGGGGGGAGATTGAGACCTAAAATAAAGGATTTGGTGTAGTTAATTTTATAATAGGATATGCGGCTGAACTCCGCAAGTACCCCGTGGGCCTGGGACAGGGAGGAATGGGGCGAGATCAGAAAAATAATAATATCGTCCGCAAACAGACTTATGTTGTGGGAGCGGCCCGACAACACAAAGCCCGGGGTTCCAGAGTGGAACTAATTTTTTCTGCCAGGGGTTCTATGATGAGGTTAAATATGGAGGGGGACAGAGGGCACCCCTGTCTGGTGCCATTGGAAATATTAAAAGTAGAGGAGAGCATACCCGAGGTGTAAACCTGAGCACAAGGCGAAGAGTAAAGCGCTAGAATTGCAGACAGGATGGGGCCAGTGAACCCAAACTTCTCCAGGACCCTGATCATGTAACCCCAGTGCACCCTGTTGAATGCCTTCTCCACATCCAGGGAAAGGAGCAGAGAAGGTGTCCGAGAGGCCCCAGCATAGTGTACCAAGTCAATCACCCTTCTGGTCGCGTCCGACGACTGTCTACCTGAGGTGAACCCCGTCTGGTCTGGGTTGATTAGGGAAGGTAGGATAGGAAGCAGTCTATACGCCAAAATCTTGGCATACAATTTCACATCTGTATTCAACAGAGATATGGGTCGGAAGTTAGCAGGTGTGATAGGTGCCTTCTCTGGCTTTGGAATGGTCACAATAAAAGCATTAAGCATTTCAATCGGGAAAGAGGCAGAGAGCATTGCTTCAGAGAACACTTCGCCCAACGTCGGGGCCAGGAGGGAGCCAAAGGCCCTGTAATAACCATTAGGGAGCCCGTCCGGGCCCGGGGACTTCCCAGTAGGGAGAGTCCTAATTGCCCGCAAAATCTCAGGCTCCTTGATCGGCATGTTTAGGGATTCTAGTTGAGATTGGGACAGGGTAGGCAGCGCTAAATCAGCCAGGAAGGAGCGGATAGCCTCCTCCACAGGCTGAGGGGTGGAGGGGTCCTCTCGGAGGTTATAAAGAGAGGAGTAGAACTCCGCAAAGGAGTTTGCTATATCCTGAGGGTTGTAAATTTTACTTTTGTCCGAGTTCTTAACAAGAAAAGGGATAGTAGTTTTCACTCTGCGACTTTTCAGTCGCTGAGCAAGAATTTTACCCGCCCTGTTACCAGACACATGTGGGACAGCGTAAGGGATTGGACATGCTTGTCATAGCATTCAAGAAGCAGTCTCCTGAGGTCCGAACGCAACCCAAAAAGTCTGGCCGCAGTTGGGGCGTCAGGAGCCTGCCTGTTCTGCAACTCTAGAGAATGAATTTCAGCGAGTAGGGAATCTAATTTCTGTGCTCTCTGCCTCTTTACCCAGTGCACTAAGTTGGATCAAAATGCCTCTAATATAAGCCTTATGGGCACACCAAACGGAGAACGGGCTGGAGACAGACCCAGAATTTACAGTAAAAAATTCCTCCAATTGAGTAGACAGGTAAGCCACGTGGGAGGGCTGCTGAAGTATGTAGGGGTCTGCCCTCCATACAAAGGGTGAGGAAACCAGGGCCCCCCCGTCCACCATCACTGACACCGGGGCGTGGTCAGACCACGTGATGTCGTGGATGGCGGACAAGGACACCCTGTGTAATAACTTTGTCTACCAATATCAAGTCTATACGTGAGTAAGAGTTATGCCTGGAGGAATGGAAAGAGTAGTCTCTTTCACAGGAGTGTTGGCACCTCCAGACATCGAACACACTCTCAGCATGTAGCAGGGAGTGTAGAAAAGGCCGGGGGCGCTTGGATCTAGAGGTGGTGTCCATCTCAAAGTCAACCGTCAGGTTGAAGTCCCCACACATAACCAGAGCGCCTTTCCGTATCCTATTGATTTTGCAGAAGAGTTTTCTCAGGAAACGAAGCTTGTGAGTGTTGGGCGCATAGAGGTTGACCAGAGTGTACAGTTTGTTGTTGAAGGACCCAACCAGAACCAGGAACCTGCCATCAGGGTCGGCCAATGAATCCTGGAGGGAAAAAGTAACAGTATCTTTGATGGCAATGAGAACCCCTTTTTGCTTTTTGGGGGCAGGTGCTTGAAAGATGTGGGGAAATCTGGCGTGAGAAAAAGGAGGCGCGCCAGACGCCATCAGGTGTGTCTCCTGAAGGCAGAGGACTTCTGAACGTAACTTCAGGGCCTCTCTCCACACAGAAGCCCTTTTGACCGGATGGTTCAGGCCTCGGACATTAAAGGAGGTAACCGTTAGCGCCATAGTTGATCATGCAGAGAAGTAATAATAGTACCTTGTGACACCACAGCGGCTCCTCCATATTCAGCCAGGTCCAGGAAGCAGGTGAGGACGGTGAACGGAACGTCTTCGTTGAAAACAGGACAGGATCCATCTCAAGGGAAGCAAGGAGAGGGAAAAAGGTAATGAAAACCAAAAATAGGGAGGTTAGAACATAAGCAAAAAACAATGAGCTTAAAAAGGATGATCCCATCAGGGATCTGGATGCAGGGTAGCTGCACAAAATTCAAGAAAGGGGAGTTCGTGGGGAGGAACAAAGTAGCAAGATACCTGAGGCACAAGGGCTTTAAGATTTCTTGTTGTTGTTGCGTTTATGCAACACCAGTGTCCAGTCGTCATGGGTCTGGACCCTGGGAGAGGAGGAGGGGGCTGTTTCAAGTGGGGGATGTTCAGGAAGAATGTCCCATGTGCGCAGAAGCGCAAGCCCCTCCTCCAGGGTCATGACTACACTTGAAGCACCGTCCTTAGTTATAATGAGCTTGGTCGGTTGGCCCCACTTGTAGATGATATTGTGGTTGCGGAGAGCTTTCGTCACTGGGATAAGGGACCTGCGTCTCTGCATAGTGTGCTGTGAGAGATCCGCATACACTTGTAGGTTGGCATAGCGATCAGATGAGTGGGGGTTGTTGTGGAAAGCCAGCATAAATTGGTCCTTTACATGGTAGAAATGCACCCGCAACAGGACGTCCCTAGGGATGTTCTCCGGAAGGTGGGCCGGTTTGGGCAGGTGGTGAATTCGATCGACTACTAGCTCAGATTCAGGTATGGAAGGCAAAAGAGACCCCAAGAGCTCACGGGTATATTGCTGGAGCTGAGCAGGCAAGACACTCTCAGGGACACCCCGTAATTTGACATTGTTCCTTCGAGATCTAACTTCGAGGTCTGCGACTTTAGCTCTGAGCCATGCGACTTCATCTGCCTGGTCATTATGAGAGTCTACTAGGGAGTTGTAGGAGGAAGCATATTCTCCCATTTTCCTTTCAACATGATCCACTCTGCCCCCCCCCCAGTTCTCCCATCTCCATCCTGAAGCTCCTCATGCATTCTATCATGTCTGAATGCAGGGAGCTCCGCAGGGAGACCAGCATGTCCTTTAAGGTAGTGTCAGAGACTGGGAGATTGGAGGTAGGGAAAGTATTGATGGGAGCTGAGAGCTCACGTGTGTCTTCCATGGACCCCTGCATTGCACTGACTTGGGAGCCGTGCGGCTCAGATGACAGACGGGGCTTGGATTTCACCGGGCTGCAGGAGAGTGGAGTAGATGCCTCTGGGGAGCGGCGCTGTGTCCCAGCCCTCGATCCCAGGCTCAGTGTGGAGATGGATGAGCCTCCTCCGGAGGCCAGAAAAACTCCTCCGCCGGCGCCATCTTGGAGCGTGCTGCTAGGCCTGGGGGAGAAGAAATCCTCCAGCTTCGCCGGGTGAACGGCGGTTTTTCGTTTCTTAGTAATCCCCGGGAGCTGTGCGGGCTTGTAGTTTGTCCCACGGGTGTTTTAAAGCAGCCCTCGGTGCCTCAGGGAGCTGATATCCCCAATGCTGAAGCGGAGCTCCTGACTCAGGCGTCCATTCAGCTCCGCGGTAGCCAGGCCCCCATCCCCAGACCAATTTTTAGTTTTCAGCGCTGTTGCACTTTCAATGACAATTGCAACATGCAACACTGTAACCCATGGGTCTTCAAACTACGGCCCTCCAGGTGTTCAGGAACTACAATTCCCATCATGCCTAGTCATGTCTGTGAATGTCAGAGTTTTACAATGCCTCATGGGAAGTGTAGTTCCGCAACAGCTGGAGGGCCGTAGTTTGAGGATCCCTGCTGTAACCAAATAAAATCTTTATGTTTTTTTCCCCCCAGAAATAGAGCTTTTGTTTGGTGGTATGTGATCATCTCTGCGGTTTTTATTTTTTGTTCTATAAACAAAAGAAAAGCGATTTAAAAAAAAAAAATGTACGATACGTATTCTTCTACATATTTTTGGTAAAAAAAAAATGCAATAGGCGTATATTAATTGGTTTGCGCAGAAGTTATAGCGTCTACAAAATAGGGGATAGATTTATGGGTTTTTTTTATTTATTTTTTTTACTAGTAAATGCAATTTTTATTGTGCCTGTGACATTGCGGCGGACATATCGGACACTTTTGACATGTTTTTTGGACCATTCACATTTATACAGAGAAGGGGTTAACACTAGCGGGCGCTGAAGGGATTAATATGTTCTCTGGGAGTGATTCTTACTGTAGGGTGAGGGGGACCCACCTCTGACAGGAGGTGGATCTGTGTTTTTATACACACAGATCCACACTCCTGCCATGATCGCCCCCCCCCTCCTGAACCATACCAGGCCACATGCCCTCAACATGGGGAGTATGTCCCCATGTTAGTGGGGAAAAGGGCCTCATCCCCACAACCCTTGCCCGGTGGTTATGGGTATCTAGCACGCCGCCACAATCAATTCTGCCTCCATGGGAGATGCCCGGCGAATGACGTGAGACCCGCAATGACAGCTCTTAAATAGCCACGGGTGGGGCCACCCGTGATGTGCACGAGTGACCCTGCCCCCCTCTGGAGCAATAGGGAAATGCCATGGGGTTTCCCAGTGACATCTATGGATGACCCCGTCCCCCTCTGAGGCAACAGGGATTTCCCACTGCATCAGAGCGGACGGGGTCACCCGCACACATCAGCAGCCATTTAAGAGCTGTCATGGCGGGTCTCGTGTCATTCGGCTGGGGTCCCCCATGAAGGCGGGATCGATTGTGGTGACGTTATTCTTTGGGTCGTGGAAGGATAACATTTCTGGAATTTTTTTTTTCCTTTTTTATTAAAGGACTTGTCCCAAGCTGTGTGTGTGTGTGTGTTTTTTTACCATTTTGTCACTTTTTTTTTTTTTAAATGGTAGGGGTACAATGTACCCATTACCAATTCACATGGGGGTGGGATCTGGGGTCCCCTTTGTTAAAGGGCTTCCATATTCCAATAAGCCCCCGCCCGCAGACCCCCCACAACCACTGGGCAGGGGTTGTGGGGATGAGGCAATTGTCCCTATCAACATGGCCTGGTATGGTTCAGGAGGGGGCGCTCTCTCGCTCCCCCTCTTTTCCTGCGGCCTGTCAGGTTGCGTGCTTGTATAAGGATCTGGTATGGATTTTTGGGGAACCCCATGCCATTTTTTTTATTTTGGCGCAGGGTTCCGCTTAAAATCCATACAAGACCTGAAGGGCCTGGTATGGAATTTGGGGGGACCCCCAAGCATTTTTTTTTATTTTGGTTCAGGGTTTCCCTTAATTTATTTATTTATTACAATTTTTTTGTAAAGCGCACATATACCACCAGTGGGTGGTGCCAAAGCGCTTTGCGATAAATTGCCCGGATGTTCTGGCAAGGCCAAAGGGCCTGGTAATGGACTAGGAGGGGAACCCATGCAGTTTTTTTCAATGACTTTTATTTGTATTGCAAATTCATCATTTATTTTTTTCCTTTAGAAATGTCATTTTGTGCAGGGACTGTTCTAAACACTGGGACAATGCGCCACTTTACAGGCATACTATAGACAGCCCCCATAATTTAAAGGAATATTTCACATTTATTGTTTCACTTTAAGCATTATTAAAACCACTGCTCCTGAAAAAACGTTTTAAAACTTTTTTGCATTGATACATGTCCCCTGGGGCAGGACCCAGGTCCCCAAACATGTTTTATGACAATACCATGCATATAAGTCTTTAAAATGAGCACTTTTGATTTTTCATGTAAAGCCTCGTTCACACGATCAGTCCATCCGATGAGAACGGTCCGATGAAGCTGACTGATGGTCTGATGTGCCTACAAACCATTGGTTAAAAAAAACGACCGTGTTAGAACACGGTGACGTAAAACACAATGACGTGCAGAAAAAAATTAAGTTCAATGCTTCCAAGCATGGGTCAACTTGATTCTGAGAATGCGTGGATTTTTAACTGATGGTCGTGCCTACTAACGATTGGTTTTGACCTATCGGTTAGGCGTCCAGCGGTTAAATTTTAAAGCAAGTTGGCTATTTTTTAACCTAAGTTTAAATAACCGATGGGGCCTACACACGATCCGTTTTGACCGATGAAAACGGTCCATCAGACCGTTTTTCTCTGGCTAACCTATCGTCTGTACGCGGCTTTAGTGTCCCATGTTAGAGTTTCAGGGCTTTTGAATTTTCCCCCGAACTCAGCATATTGTTCTGTGTTCGCCAGAACACCCGAACAACCAAAGTTCGGCCCGAACTTATGCTTGGGCCGAAGTGTTCAACCATCCCTACCAAGTTCATGTCAGCCAATAAAAAAAATGTTATAACAGCCCTGACAGCCCAGTCTACAAAGATTAACTGTAACCTACTTGGAGATTTGTAGTCCCTTATTTGACAATATCAGAACTCTCTAATGCAGGGGTCCTCAAACTTTTTAAACAGGGGGCCAGTTCACGATCCCTCAGACTGTTGGGTGCCGGACTATAGTTTGAAAAAAAATATATAAACAAATACCTTTGCACACTACACATATTTGTTTGTAGTGCACAAAAAACAGTTAATCAACAAACTCCCCCCCATCACAGATCCCCCCATCACAGACTACTCTCCATGAAAGACTCCCCCCAATCACAAAGCTCCCCATCACAGATCTCTCCCATTACAAAGCCCCCCATCACAGATCCACCAATCATAAAGCTCCACCACAGATCCCCCCAATTACAGACTCCCCAAATATCACAAACTCCACATATTACAGAGTCCCCCCATATCACAGATTCCCTCATATGACAGAGCTCCCCATATCACAGATTCCCTCATATCACAGAGCCCCCACATCACAGATTCCCCCATATTACAGAGCCCCCCCCATCACAGATTCCCTCATATCACAGATTCCCTCATATCACAGAGTCCCCCCATATCACAGAGTCCCCCCATATCACAGAGCCCCCCATATTACAGAGTCTCCCATATTACAGAGTCACCCCCATCACAGATCCCCTCATATCAAAACGTCCCCCTTCCCCCATATCACAGAGCCCCCCATATCACAGAGTCTCCACCATCACAGATCCCCTCATATCAGAGTCCCCCCATCACAGATCCCCTCATATCACAGAGTCCCCCTTCCCCCATATCACAGCACAGCACAGCACATAACAGCACTCCCCCCGCATATCACAGCACTTCCCCCATATAACAGAGCAGCACTTCCCCATAGTACAGCACATCACAGCATTCCCCCCGCATATCACAGCACTTCCCCCATATCACAGCACAGCACATCACAGCACTCCCCCCCCCCTGCATATCACAGCACTTCCACCATATCACAGTGCAGCACTCCCCCGCTGCCCCCTGCCTTATTCACAAACATCCTTCCAAAAATCCGAATTTATTAATGTAGAATCTGTCATTGAAGGCTTATGGTGTCTGTTGAATGTTCAAAGAAGATTTGACGGAGCAGCTATACTGTTTGACGCTGCAATCGTATATTTCCTGTCGAATGTTCCGCCTACAAGCTAGCTATAGTAGAATTCTAATGTTGTATGACTAGTAAGAATTATATTTATTAATTATTATTACTAGTCAACCTACATTAGAATTTTTCTATAGCCAATGATCGGATGCATTTGACCGTAAATGTACGATTGCAGCGTCGTATAGTTTAGCTGTTCCATCGAATCTTCTTAGAACTTTCGACAGACACCATAAGCCTTCAATGACAGATTCAACGTTTGTATGTTTTTCACTGCTTTGTCGAATCTTCGTCGTTCATGTTGAATTGTCTACCCCAACAGTCAGCCGACTTTCATATTTGTTTCTCCAAGTGCAAACTTCTAGCTATTTTACTGCTCCTCCTCTTTGGTTACAATCAGCCAATAAAATTCATCATCATCATCATCATTATTTTTATTTTACTTCCCCCACCCAATTCCAGCAGTGATCTATAATGTCAAATCATTTCTCTCTATGTAGAATAATCTCAGACTAATAGAGTTAGGGTTAGGCACATTTGACCACAGGTTCGATAGACACAGGTTGTTATTGTCAGCGTCAAGTCGAATCTCCTATCTATATTGAACTGTTGTCGCAATGAAAACTAAAATAAAGCATTTGTTTATGCCAGATCTTTCGGTTTTTGGATTCTGCTCTTTCGTTATCGTTTGTTAAAACGATAACGAAAATAGCTGAAATTCAGACGAAAATGCATTCGGACGAAAATGAATGCACAAATCTATCAGTCACTGAACAGCACAAATTCCTGTGCAACTGGGAAGCCACCGAAAGCTCCCATTATCATATATACCTGTAAAGGAAATCTGGTACTCCCTTGCATGGCTAGTTTCCATTTGGGATCTATGTGAATACGTATGTTTTCTTTTGTCTATCTGTGTATAAATTTTACTTATTTTTTTAATTTTTGGTATAATTTTGACTAAACAGGGCAAAACAGCTAGCACTGTCTGAATGTTTATCAATGAGATCCTTTTTAGTATGTGTAAATTGTATTGCTTTTTATCTTGATCCAATAACATTTATGAACATGAAAAAAAAACCTTGCATGATTCAAAATTGGATTTACAGACCTGTCCTCAGAGCCAGTAAAATATACAGGGATTTTCAAATTCTTCTGTTTTTTATTTTATTTATTTAAATAAAATGGCATTAACAGATTTTCTTTAAATCTTTGCCAACTACATGTGTTTCAAGGTTTGAAGCTGCACAACACACTGAAGTCAGATTTTAAATGTAACGTTCTCCATGTGTACTTGTACATGTATATTTATAAGATTCTTAAGGACTTTTCTTTGTAAGTCATTGCATTGCTTAAACTGAACATATGTACAGTAATGCAAACATTTATAATTACATTTTTTTTTAAAGTAATTCTTTGTTATTTAAGATGTTTTATTTCACAGATATTCATAAATGTTGTATGAAAAAAAAATAACCCATACTGACACCTTACTTTAGGAACGTGTTTATTAACTAATTTATATATCAAAAGTCAGACTTTTAAAAGCTATTGTAGCACATAAACGAAGTTAACATTACATGTATTTATATAACCTAATGATGAATGTATGTAATAAAGAAAAATTGTAAGAGCATTGCCACATCCGTATATATAAAGGGAACAAGAAAACTGTGCCCAGAGAGTCACCAAAGGGCCATATTTTAGAGGCATGAACAACAATTAAAGAACAAAAAATTGGGGAGAAGGGGGGTACCTAAGGACCCTATAAACGGTGCTGAATTACCGAAACACTTTTTTATAACAATTTATTTTTTGTTCTTTAATTTATCTACACGGGATGAGGTGCTCAAATACAGAGTAACTGGGTGTCCACACCAAATTGTTTCATGAACAACAATGTGGAGGTTTATAAACAATTTTTTTTTAACAATTTATTGGAAAAAGTACATGGTATAATCACATACATGTTCAAAATGTTTAAAAATCATGTGGAATGATACAGTATATACAGTGAGCCCTTGCGTATATACGTGTTTCACCATTAGGCTTCTTCAGGATATGAACAAGGTTCAAAGGAGAAAACAAGTCTCACCGCCTGGATCGAGATATATACAAATTACACATATGACAAAAAACATCATCATAATATGTCATAAAACAAATACTAACATCTGTCCAATGAAAAAGAGAGACACAGACAAACCAAAGAGTTGCTTGAAGTGGACTTGGCCTCGTACATGAGGGTCCAATGGACAACATTTTATAAATATTTCAAAAGAAATCCACACTGGTAAGAGAATGTTCCAACGGGTTGCAGCATAGTAAACTGCAAATGACTAGTTCTAATAAAGAAAAATATAAAGGAATGGTCCATATAATAGAAGAAAAAAGGCGGAATGGCATTGAGAGCAAAAGGAAATGTATGTACCTCTTAATGTAGGAATTAAAGGCTCAAACAGGGGCATATGGGCATCATGTGTGACATCACATAGAAAGTGCTGCAGAGATCCGAAAGTAGGAGACTCACCAATAAGGAACTCCTATCTGCCAATGGGTTATTCAGTAGCCCAGGTGGACAAAGTATCCAAAGAGGAAATCTAGAGAAATGTCATAACAGACAATCAAGTAGAGTCATTCCCATGCAGTGTAGCAACTAGCGCATATAACAGCACATAAGGTCTGAAAGTACTTACATTCATAGTGTGTGGTGCGGGTATGCCCCTGGGAGACAGTCTGATACTGTGCACAAATGCATGGTGTACCCGTCAGTTATTTATACCCCCTTGTGACAGGAAGTCAGGTAAATCTGTGGGTGTTGTCACAGACGGGAGATACATTTCTGCCTTGTTTAGACAATTCACCAATTACTATTAGGTGTCGGCTCCAGAAATAGGCAGAAAGGTTTAGGGCGTTGGAATACTTCAGCTGTTCAGAATTAGGCAATTAGGCCTCTATAAGACATCCCAAAGGATGACTACTGATTGCTGCATCCTGAGGCTTTTTGAGTTAAGGAGCAGTCAGAAAGACTTCTGAAGAGGTGAGGTGGTTGTTGATTTTTCTGTGTGATAAAAATCAAAAAGACTATTGTTTTTCTGCTGTATGACCAGCACTGTCTGACCAGCAGTAGGCTGTGCCAGACTCCATAGGTAGGTTCCTGTGTTGTGAAGGTAGACGCCCCAAGTGACAAGGGTTTATTTTATGTTATGTTTTGTTTATGCTTGCACTTGTATCCAGAAGAATAAACCATATCCTTTCTTTTCAACCATCCTCAACTGCCTTTCTGTATAGTTCAGCGTGTAGTGAACCCATCCAGGGGGTCACACACACCCCCTACCGAGCTAATCCCTCACACCCCTCTATAGGCGTGGGAAGCGCTGGTGCATAGACAATGACGTCAGCGATCAGCGCCACTTTGTAGAGAGGGCGTCGTCGTGATGATGTATTTTAGAAAATAAATGTAAGGTGCATGCGCAGGATATACTACCCGCGCGTGCGCATCACAACATGGACCATTACCATGTATGAAAGACCAAAAACCAAAACAAAAAATGCCTCCTGTGGTTACAAATGTAATTGTACCCTGAAACATAATTTACAAAAAGGGACAAATGCCGTCCTGACCATGGTTTGTATGTGTCACAGACATCGGCAAACTGAACACGGACAGTGAGTATAAGCTAAAATAAAACATATGAACATTAGTTACACCATTTGTAAGTTTATATAAATTCATGCTCATTGTCTGTCAAGTAGTATGAATTGTAAATCATATCAAATATACTATATAAAGTAAGGAGATTATGAAACATTCAGTACACTACTGTAGCCATGAACTGTCATCTTAGTCCTGGATGGAATCCCTGACTCTTAGGTCAGATTCACTGTAGGTGAAACAAGGTAGAAGGTTAAATAATGTCTACCTCATCAGGACTAAAGCTCATCATGTCGTTGAGACCCGGATAGGTGGTAGCCGTAAATTAAACACCCACTGGGTCTCCCTTTGGAGAACTTTCCGATCAAAGTTGCCCCCTCAAGGGTCCTCGTGGATCCGATCGAGGGCAGAAAATTTGAATACCAGTGGGTCATATTAGTGCCTAAACACCACATGGTGGCCCATAGTGGTATTCAGAATGCCAGAGTGGCCTGATCATCATTCCGACATAGAAAGCTCCACATCGGCAAAAAATAATGTATATCACTTCCATGGTTTGACAAATAATGTGGTGTCGTAGGGAATGGATCTGACCATCTGGAAGAGGAAAAGAGGGACCTTCAATCAACAAGTGACAGAAATCACAGGCACCACAACAGAATAGTCCTGGTTGATCTTTAGATTTGTCTGTAGGTTTGCAGTATTGGCTACGTAACAAACGGCCCCTAACAGATTTTGAGCGTCGAAAAGTAATTTCAGGTTTAGATCCTATAGGGTTGTGGGAATGAGGCCCTTGTCTCCATCAACATGGGGACATCCTCCCCATGTTGAGGGCATGTGGCCTGGTACGGTTCAGGAGAGGGGGGCCTCACCCTGCCCACCCCCTCCTTTTTGCGGCCGGCCAGGTTGACGTGCTCGGATAAGGGGTCTGGTGTGGATTTTTGGGGGAACTCCACGCCATTTTTTTTTAAATTTGGGGTGGAGTGCCGAAGCCGACAAATCATTACAGCCGCAAAGACTTTTTTTCCTTTCAGAAATGACACTTTGTGCAGTGCCATTACATAGCAGAACTCCGAACCCGAACTTTCAGCAATTATTCGGGTTCGGGTTCGCTCAACCCTATCTGTAACGAGCGATCGCGCGCCCCTATTGGCTGCTCGGCGAGATGACGTAATATTAACGTGATCTCGCCCAGCAGAGCCGACCTGCCACCGTAAAGCTGGGCGGCAAGCTGTTAATGAATCTCCAATATAAATTGCCAAACCTCATGAACGTTTGGATGCTCTTCTTATCGGTGGGGACTGGCCATTCTAGAATAGTGGATACCTTTTGCGGGTCCATGGCAACTCCATCAGTGGATATGATCAAGCCCAAGAATGTTATGGACACTTTTTCAAAATCACACTTTTCCGCTTTTGCATAAAGTTTGTGTTTTCTTAGTGTAGACAGAACTTTAACATGAATTCTGTCTAGCTCCAAGGTGGCAGAGAAAATGAGAACATCATCCAAGTAGACGATCAGGAAGTTATCGAGTAACTCTCTAAAGACATTGGGCCAGATTCTCAGCTGAGATACGACGGTGTATCTCCAGATACACCGTCGTATCTCTGTTTCTGGCCCTGGGAATCTATGCGACTGATTCTTATAATCAGTTACGCATAGATTTTGCTTAGATCCGACTTGCGTAAGTCACTTACACCGTCGGATATAAGTTGTAATGTTACGCTGGCCGCTAGGTGGCATTCCCGTCGATTTCTGCACCGAATATAAAAATGAGCGTGATACGCCTATTCCCGAACGTATTTGCGTGCCGTCGTCATTTACGTAGTTTGCGTAAGGTTAGCCCTGCTATATGAGGGGTAACCTTGCGTAGGTCCGGCGTACACCGTGTTAGGTATGGACGTCGGGACAGCGTCGTGTTTTTCCGTCGTTTACGTTGTTTGCGTAACTCGTCGAGAATAGGGCGGTACGTTAATTACGTTGCCGTCAAAATCAATGTATTTGCGGCGTACTATAGAGCATGCGCAGTGGGCTACATTTACGGCCGGCGCATGCGCAGTTCGTTCGGCGCGGGGGTGCGCTTAATTTAAATACAGCACGCCCCCCTCCTTCCCTATTTGAATTACGCGGCCTTACGCCGTCCCATTTACGCTACGTCGCCGCAAATTACGGAGCAAGTGCTTTGAGAATACAGCACTTGCCAGTACATAACAAAATGTCGGAAAATAGGACTCATTTCACACTCTCGGCGCTAATGGGGTATAGGTATTTACAGTTCTGCAAATAAAATGTCTATAACTAGGACATGAATAAAGCAGCTGCTCAAAATAAAACAAAACATATACACATAGTAAAATAATGATAAAAATAATGATAAAAATCATCAAAAGTCTCTATCAATAAAATACAGCAGCGCTAGCGATCAGGGCACAGTTCAAATCCAATCACTCATTCACATTCAAAGAGATACATGAAAGTAAGAAAGTTCTCCAGAGCTCAAAGGGTGCACAAATATTCCGTGACAAAAAAGGGGGTGCTCTTCAAGACAATTTCAACTGTCCATGATTGGTGACATCACTCGTGAGCCGAACAAACCATGCGAAGATCCTGTGACAATGTCCCCTCAAGGATGTCTACTCACCAGATTGATGTTTAAACAGGCTTTGAACAGTAATGTCATCGGATTCCCTCTTCCTCATGGAGATGATATTCCAGCAGTATACAGTACTCCTAATGACCATCCGGTGTCAGGGCACATAACAAAAGCTCGATATGATGTGATACCATTTAAAAAAACTTTTATTTTAACATGCTGTTAAAAATCATGCATACAAACAGCAACAAAAAAAAGCTCCGCAGAGCAGGAACTGATACAAGGTGTAATGCCTTTCAGCCGGTCAGCGGCTCACAGAGGGTGATAGATAGTTTGTGGATGCGAGCGTTTGCCGCTAGCACACTTGATCACTCTCCTAACTGGAGCACAGCTGAACCACAGCGTCAAGCGTACGCGTATCAAAATATCGCGAGATCAGGCCCTGACGTTTCGTCCTTCCGACTTCTTCTGAGGGCGTAATCTCGCAGGTTACAAGTCAGTGTTAAATAGTGTTCATGTTGTGACAGCCACGCCTACTGCAATATTAACACCTCGTATTCCTGCTACCACCACCGAACACACCTGCAGTGTTTCACAGTAATAAACTCACTGGGGCCACATTGCTGCGCATATATGCTGCACTCAGATCACTTAAATGAACAGTGGAACTTTAAAATGGGGCATTAGTGTTCTCTTACTTAATATAACCTCAGTATAATTACATACATATATATTTTCATCTCTCCGGGAGGTTCAATCTGCATACAAGATATAATATATCTCTATATATACAGATACATGTAAACCCTCCGAAGTTATAAATGCATCTCTCCATCCAAACGTGAGTAAGTGACAGAGTTATATATGTAACATAAATATCTATATTGCAGATAAAGAATCTATCCTATTACAATACATAAAACCTCATAGAATTACATGTCGGCGCTATAAGGCGTCACGCCTTCCGGAAACAGCCGATTAGCATTCGGCTTTTCTCGGCGCCTGCGCACAGACCCAGGAGCTGACTGCGCAGGCGCCGTATATAGCAGCGTCACGCCCTCCGAAAAAACCCAAACTAGGACCGGCTATTTTCGGCGCCTGCGCAGTCAGCTCCTGGGTCTGTGCGCAGGCGCCGAGAAAAGCCGAATGCTAATCGGCTGTTTCCAGAAGGCGTGACGCCTTATAGCGGCGACATTCCGCGGTGCGCCTGAAGTTCAATGATTTTATATAAGTAAGTACGTGCATTAAAAAAAAAAAACAGCATACTGGCGCTGACGCCAGTATGCTGGATGTAATGAAACAAAGTGATTTTAAGGGTGGAACTCCGCTTTAATTTAAAAAATGTAATTTGAACATTTCTATACTTTTGGGTATGTTGGCTCAAAACTCGAAAATCATGCATCGCTTTAAAGTAATTCACTTCGAGTTCTACATTCCCATTATACTAGATCTACATAGTGATATATGGCCAATCAAAGGGGAACCAACAGACTTAATGAAAAGAATGTAGTTTAACCACTTGTCCACCGCCCACCGTCAAATGACGGCGGGCGGAGGACTACATTGTTCTGACAGCACATCATATGACGTGCTGTCTCTTTAAAGCTGCTGGGATCCCGGTGCGAGTGCCCGGCGGCAACGATCGCCGCCGGGCACACGCGACTGCCCAGTAACTGAGCGGGGACGTGGAGCTCTGTGTGTAAACACAGAGCTCCACGTCCTGTCAGGGAGAGAGGAGACCGATGCTGTGTCCCTTGTACATAGGGACACAATCGGTCACCTCCCCCAGTCACCCCCCTCCCCCTACAGTTAGAACACTCATAGGACACATATTTAACCCCTTCCCCGCCCCCTAGTGGTTAACCCCTTCACTGCCAGTCACATTTATACAGTAATCAATGCATATTTATAGCATTGTTCACTGTATAAATGTAAATGGTCCCAAAAATTTCACAGAAGTGTCCGCCATAACGTCGCAGTCCCAATAAAAAAAATTGCAGATCGCCGCCATTAATAGTAAAAAAATAAAATAATAAAAATGCCATAAACTATCCCCTATTTTGTAAACACTATAAATTTTGCGCAAACCAATCGATAAACGCTTATTGCATTTTTTTTGCAATAGAAGAATACGTATCGGCCTAAACTGAGGAAAAAAATATATTTTTTATATATTTTTGGGGATATTTATTATAGCAAAAAGTAAAAAATATTGCATTTTTTTTCAAAATTGACGCTCTATTTTTGTTTATAGCGCAAAAAATAAAAACCGCAGAGGTGATCAAATACCACCAAAAGAAAGCTCTATTTGTGGGAAAAAAAGGACGCCAATTTTGTTAGGGAACCACGTCGTACGACCGCGCAATTGTCAGTTAAAGCGACGCAGTGCCGGAAGCTTAAATTTCGTCTGGGCAGGAAGGGAGTGTAGGTGCACAGTAGGCAAGTGGTTAAACATCTCTATACTTTCAGGTATGTTGGCTCGAAACTCAAAAATCATGCATCGCTTATAAAGCAATTCACATCGAGTTCTACATTCAACCCCTTAGGGGTAAGAGTATCCAATAAATAAATCCAAAGAGTTTCACGTTTTAAAAGATCACAAACCATATTATTACCTCTCCATGTGGGTTTAATTACATCAATACCCCAGAATCTTAGTCCTGATGGATCCTGGTTGTGATGTATTTTAAAATGAAGTGAAACATTGTGATCTTTATATCCTAACCGGATATTCTTCACATGTTCACCGATCCTCACTCTTAACTGTCTCTTAGTGCGACCCACATACATTAATCCACAAGGACACTTTAAAACGTATACTACGTGTGTAATGTTACAGGTAATAAATTCTTCAATGTTAAACTCTCTATTATTGACTGTAGACCTAAAATTCGTAATACCCCTCACAGGTTCTGACACTGATTTACAGCTTTTACATCTCCTGCAAGCGAAAAAAACTTTTTGCTCCCAAAAAGATGCTGATTTCGCTGGTGGGTCCAAAACTTTTTTAACGACCTTATTTCCGAAATTCTGAGCTTTCCTATACATAAATTTAGGGTTTGCTGGAAGGTCTTATCAAGGCATAGGATGTGCCAGTGATTCTGTAGTATAGCTTCCACTTCCTTATATTGTTAGTGGAAGGAAGACATAAAACTCCACTCATAATCCTTAAAGTCGGAGCTTTTAACTGAATTCTTCAGCACATCCACCCGTGGGATATGTTTAATCTCTTCAGATATAACATCTAATTTTTTAGCATTATATCCCTGAATCTGCCTTTTAAGATCTCAGAATCTGGCCCATTGTTTACAAAATGCTGGAAAGTAGCAGAGCCCCCCCCCCCCCCCCCAAAGAACCCCTCTATGTAGAGTGCATGTGGCCTGGTATGGTTCTTTAGCTCGTCCCCCCTTTCCTGGCCTACCGGGCTGCATGCTCGGATAACAATCTGGCATAGATTTTGGAGCAGACCCCAACCCTTTTTTATTTTCAAATTTTTGCATGGGGGTTCCCTTAGAGTCCATACCAAATGTCATGAACAGGTGTGACCAAAACCGTGTGGACTGTAACAGAGGGAACCAAACTCATGTAAAGTGAAATAATGTTGTTTATTAAAGGAGTAGTAAAAGGAAAACATGTTTTTGCTGAAATGACCGTTTACAGGGTATAAAGATATAATAGTTAACTGATTTCTTTTAAAAATAGATAAAAATCAATCATATAATGTACCTGCAGTTTAGTTTCGTTTTTAGACTAGTTTCAGTTTGTTCTGTGCGTACAGAGACACACAGAACAAAAACAAACAAACACAGGGCAGTGTTTGTTTTTAAAATGAATCTGATTGGTTCTGAGGAGTTTTAGACACATAGGCCCAGATTCACAGAGCAATTACGCCTGTCTAACTGGTGTTAGACAGGAGTAATTTCAAATTTTGCGCGCCGTATCACTAGTTTGAATCCTCAAACCATGATACGGCGGCTTCGGGCTTCGATCTGAGAGGCTTACGTCTTCGTAAGCCTTCGGATCTACGCTGCGATATTTTTGCGGCCGCTGGGAGGAGTTCGCGTCATTTTCATGCCTCGGGGTATGCAAATTAGTTTTTACGGTGATCCACGAAGGTACGAGTGTCCCTCGCAATCGCCTACGTCATTTTTTGGCTGCGTAATGTTAGAGGAGCTTTTTGCTGGTCTAACAGTGCGTAACCCATGTAAAGTATGGCCGTCGTTCCCGCGTCGATTTGAAAATATTATTATTTTTTTAACGTAACTCGTTCGGGAATAGGAATGTACGTAAACTACGCTACTACGACGTGACAACGTGTTTTCGCGCAATGCACGGCGGGAAATTTGCGAACGAATGAAAAGCTATCATGAGTTTTTTTCATAAGGAGCCAGACAAGCAGGAAGTGTGGAGTTCAGCAAGGGATTACAGCAACTTCTAAGCAAAAATGGACATGGAGGACATGAAAGCAGGACTGCTATAAGGTAAAGCAAGCTATTTAGCATTGAAAAAAAATCCTTTACTGATCCTTTAAGATAAGTAAATATAAATGTAAACACACCTCCAATACCAAACCATGAACAACAATCCAACAACCAGTGACCCACAAATAACAACAGTCTAAATAAGTATGTACAATAGATGGGAAATACCAGAATCGCAAATGTAGGGTTATGCACAGGAAATCAGCAGATGGGGCAAGGAGCAAGACAGGACAGGGAGAAGGTGGATGGGATTAGGCTGCAGGGCAGGGATGCCAGATGACAGGATCACAGGAGGGACAGGATCAGGTTCAGGCTCAGGTACAAGTGTACAGGATCATAGGTAACAGTCAGGGCTCAAAAACAATACCAAGGCAACTGTGTGAGTGCTTGCCAGGTATTAATACACATCTCCTGCAATTAGCCTCAGGTGACCCCTGATCGCAGGAGACACCCACTGGCGGACACCAGTACTGCGATCCAAAAAACCAACAGCGCCACCAGCAGGTGAATCCTTTTCAGACACCAGACCTGAAGGGAGTGGTATGGATTGGGGGAGGGGGAAATCCAGGCTGTTTAATCCCTGGAATTTTCTATTGCTGGCATTGTTTTAATTACATTTCAGCTGTCAGTATGGAAACCCACTGACAGCTGATAAGTCATCAGCTGTTAGGCCCCTTTCACACTGGGGCAGGAGGCGCGGTATAGCGCCACTAAAAATAGCAGCGCTATACCGTCGGATATGCGCGGGATTCAGGCGCTAGCGGTGTGGGATTAAACCCCGCTAGCGGCCGATAAAGGGTTAATACCGCGGTTTCCCATTGTTTTAACCGCTCCTCTCACCGCTCCAAAGATGCTGCTTGCAGGAGATTTTTTTCTCTCCTGCCAGCATATCGCCTTAGTGTGAAAACCCTTGGGCTTTTTACATTGAAAAGGCTGGGCAGGAGTTTTTCAGGCGGTATTTAAGCGCTATTTTTAGTGCTGTACCATCTGAAAAACTCCTCAGTGTGAAAGGGGTCTAAAGGATTCAGAGACCAGTGTCTCGTCCTGCTGCTTAGTAACCAGTTATTTTCTACACAGAATTCAAATTGGTCGATCATTTTTCAACTGATCCGAATTTGAATCATTCTGAAAATTTGGAATTAGTTAGAAATCTAATAAACAAAACAAAATTTTATGAAAATGAAACTAATATAAACGAAATCCTCATACACATGATCGGAATTCCATCTGAATTTTCTGTGGATTCTTGTCCGAAAGGGGCATTGGCTGTGAACTTGTTCTGCATACACACGGCAGAACATTTTCAGCCAAGTTTCAACATATCACATGGTTTTTCAGCTCTTTACCGCCACCCTTTGGGCAACTTCTGCTATTGTTGTCTGATGTTTAGCATTGGTTCTGAGCATGCTTGTTTGTAATTTGTATTTTAGTCCGATGGACTCCAAAATGAAAAGAAATTAGTAACATAATGAATATATTTAAAACAAAACTAATTTTGTCCGATATGCACATTGCTACAGCTTATTCACCAGAACCTTTTCACTTACAGGAATTCAAGAGAAGTGTTTTTAAAATCATTATTGGCAAGTTATAGACTCCAATACACTCCTCTTCCATTCACTTTCATCACACTAGAGGTTTTAAAATACAGAATGGTATCCCGAACAGAACGTCATTATACTGTGGCAGGTTGTCTCCCTTACACAAACTGCCGTCGGTGTATGTCTGTCTTTGCACAGAAGATAGCGGGCGCCAGCCACGCATTGTGAGTCCATTGGACTCGATGTCCACCAGCAACCCACAATTGTGGTGTACAGAGGCAGAACAGGGATCTGCCTATGTAAACAAGGTGATTCCCTGTTCTGCCAGATGACATGTCAGAGATCTTCTGTTCCCAATGATTGGGAAATTAGATCTCTGTCATGTCCCTGGTAGCCCACCCCCCTGCAGTAAGAAAACACCCAGGGAACATACTTAACCCTTTGATCGCCCCCTTGTTTTAACCCCTTTCCTGCTAGTGTCCTTTTTACATTTATCAGTGCATTTTTTTAGCACTGATCAATGTAATAATGTCACTGGTCCCCAAAAAGTGTCATTTGGGGTCAAATTTGTCCACAGCAATGTCACAGTCCTGCTAAAAATCGCAGATTGCCACCGCTACCAGTAAAAACAATAAAAAAATAAGTCCCCAAATCTATCCCATAGTTTTGTAGATGCGATGATTTTTGCACAAACCAAGCAATGTACACCTATTGCAATTTTTTTACAATATATATTGGCCTAAACTGATGAATAAATGTGTTTATTTTATATAGAAAAAAAGCAGTGCAGCGCTGCACTGCTTTTTTTCTATGTACTCTATCAAGGATTTCTATTGACCCTTCAGTGTTCAGCTGCTTTGCCAATTGCTTGTACCTTTGCACAGTCTGTTACTTCTCCTGTTTTATTTTATATATATATATATATATATATTTTTTGGATATGTATTATAGCAGAAAGTAATTTTTTCAAAATTGTCAGTATTTTTTTGTTTATAGCTCAAAAAATAAAAAATGCAGAGGTGATCAAATACCCCCAAAAGAAAGCTCTATTTGTGGGGAAAAAAGAACGTCAATTTTGTTTGGTTACAGCGCCGCACGACCACACAATTGTCAATAATCACAAAAAATGGCAAATCCTTCTGGGTTAAAGTTGGCAGTGCCCCAGGATGACGTCATCTGTGAATGAATGAATGAAAAACTTGTATAGCGCAACACATGCGAATTTAATCGCCTCTGGGCGCTTGTTGTTCCTTTCTCTTTTGAAATCAAAAGAGATGAGTCTTGATCTTTCTCCTGAATGCTAGGTGGTTCTCCTCCAACCGAATACTGGTCGGTAAAGCGTTCCATAGTCTGGGACCTTGGAGCGCGAATCTTCTTTCTCCTTTGGACTTAAAGTTGGCTTTCGGAATCTGGAGCAGATTTTGATTGGTGGATCGCAGAACGCGATTGGGATTGTGAGCTTTTATTTTTTCACATAGATAATGGGGGGCATTCCCATGAATACATCTATGCGTTAGGCAGAGAGTTTTAAAAACAATTCTGTCTTTTACTGGCAACCAGTGAAGGGATCTCAGAGAAGGTGAGATTGATTCCCATGGTTTTTTTCCAGTCACAAGTCTAGCGGCCGTATTTTGCACGACTTGAAGACGAGCGATTTGGTACTTGGGGAGTCCGAGGTAAAGAGCATTTGCATAGTCTAATCTTGAATTCACAATTGCTCCCACCACGACTGGTACGTCTTCTTTGGGGATGAAAGGAGTAAGTCTGCGTAGTAGGCGTAGCAGATGGTGAGATCCGCTGACTACAGACCCTATTTGTGCATCCATTGTCATGTAGGAGTCAAAGATGACCCCAAGACTTTTGACTTTGGTGCTAGGGGTGATGATTTTGCCCAAAATGGGCGGGGGTATCCAAGTTGTCCCCGGGTGATTCGTGCGCTTGGCGTGAAACAGTAGAAGTTCTGTTTTTGCTCCGTTGAGTTTTAGTAAACTCTTTGTCATCCAGTTCTCTATCAAAGAGAGGCATGTCTCTAGATTGAGGTGATGATCCTTTTTATTGCATATGCGGAAATACAGTTGCGTATCGTCTGCATATGAGTGATAAAGCAGTTTTTGACTGCTAATTATTTCAAAAAGGGGACGAAGATAGATGTTGAATAACACCGGCGACAGAGGCGATCCTTGGGGGACTCCGCATGATACTGTGCGTTTCTCGGAAGTGAAAGATCCCAACTTCACAGTTTGCGATCGGTTTTCCAAAAAAGAGGAGAACCAAGATAAGTCGCTTTCTGCGACTCTGGCTACTTCGACTAGTCGAGTCAGTAATAGCTTATGGTCTACAGTGTCGAAGGCTGCGCTTAGGTCCAACAGGACCAGGAGACAGGATTTGCCTTCGTCTGCGGCCTCGAGGGCGTCATCCCATATTTTGAGCAGTGCTGTTTCCGTCCCGTGTCCAGGACGGAAGCCAGATTGGTATGGATCTAGTAGGTTGTGGGTATCTAGATGCTGTTGCAGCTGTTGTACCACTACTTTCTCCATTACCTTTGAGAGGACATTTAGGCCTGTTATGGGACGGCGGTGAGTTGAGTCCTTGGGGTCAAGGGTAGGTTTTTTAAGAATGGGTTGAATTATGCCCTCTTTCAACTGGGAGGGCACTATGCCTTCCTTGAAGGATACGCAAAGACAGAATTGCTTTCAAAGCTCTCTGTCTTACGCATAGATGTGTCCATGGGAATGCTCCCCAATATCTATGCGAAAAAATAAAAGCTCATAACCCCAATCGTGTTTTGCGATCCACCAATCAGAACCTGCTCCAGGTTCCGAAAGCCAACTACAAGGCCAAAGGAGAGCGAAGATTTGCGGTCCAAGGTCCCAGACTATGGAACGCTTTACCAGCCAGCATTCGGTTGGAGGAGAATCACCTAGCTTTTAGGAGAAAGATCAAGACACATCTCTTTTGATATCAAAGGAGACAGGAACAACAAGCGCCCAGAGGCGATTCAGTTCGCATGTGCTGCGCTATATACGTTTTTCATTCATTCATTCATTCATTCTGTGAATCTGCCCCATAGTTATCACATATTCTTGATCATGGGCCACAATGAAAAGCTATCATGAGTTTTTTTCATAAGGAGCCAGACAAGCAGGAAGTGTGGAGTTCAGCAAGGGATTACAGCAACTTCTAAGCAAAAATGGACATGGAGGACATGAAAGCAGGACTGCTATAAGGTAAAGCAAGCTATTTAGCATTGAAAAAAAATCCTTTACTGATCCTTTAAGATAAGTAAATATAAATGTAAACACACCTCCAATACCAAACAGTGAACAACAATCCAACAACCAGTGACCCACAAATAACAACAGTCTAAATAAGTATGTACAATAGATGGGAAATACCAGAATCGCAAATGTAGGGTTATGCACAGGAAATCAGCAGATGGGGCAAGGAGCAAGACAGGACAGGGAGAAGGTGGATGGAATTAGGCTGCAGGGCAGGGATGCCAGATGACAGGATCACAGGAGGGACAGGATCAGGTTCAGGCTCAGGTACAAGTGTACAGGATCATAGGTAACAGTCAGGGCTCAAAAACAATACCAAGGCAACTGTGTGAGTGCTTGCCAGGTATTAATACACATCTCCTGCAATTAGCCTCAGGTGACCCCTGATCGCAGGAGACACCCACTGGCGGACACCAGTACTTCGATTCAAAAAACCAACAGCGCCACCAGCAGGTGAATCCTTTTCAGACACCAGACCTGAAGGGACTGGTATGGATTGGGGGAGGGGGAAATCCAGGCTGTTTAATCCCTGGAATTTTCTATTGCTAGCATTGTTTTAATTACATTTCAGCTGTCAGTATGGAAACCCACTGACAGCTGATAAGTCATCAGCTGTTAGGCCCCTTTCACACTGGGGCAGGAGGCGCGGTATAGCGCCACTAAAAATAGCAGCGCTATACCGTCGGATATGCGCGGGATTCAGGCGCTAGCGGTGTGGGATTAAACCCCGCTAGCGGCCGATAAAGGGTTAATACCGCGGTTTCCCATTGTTTTAACCGCTCCTCTCACCGCTCCAAAGATGCTGCTTGCAGGAGATTTTTTTCTCTCCTGCCAGCATATCGTCTTAGTGTGAAAACCCTTGGGCTTTTTACATTGAAAAGGCTGGGCAGGAGTTTTTCAGGCGGTATTTAGGCGCTATTTTTAGTGCTGTACCATCTGAAAAACTCCTCAGTGTGAAAGGGGTCTAAAGGATTCAGAGACCAGTGTCTCGTCCTGCTGCTTAGTAACCAGTTATTTTCTACACAGAATTCAAATTGGTCGATCATTTTTCAACTGATCCGAATTTGAATCATTCTGAAAATTTGGAATTAGTTAGAAATCTAATAAACAAAACAAAATTTTATGAAAATGAAACTAATATAAACGAAATCCTCATACACATGATCGGAATTCCATCTGAATTTTCTGTGGATTCTTGTCCGAAAGGGGCATTGGCTGTGAACTTGTTCTGCATACACACGGCAGAACATTTTCAGCCAAGTTTCACCATATCACATGGTTTTTCAGCTCTTTACCGCCACCCTTTGGGCAACTTCTGCTATTGTTGTCTGATGTTTAGCATTGGTTCTGAGCATGCTTGTTTGTAATTTGTATTTTAGTCCGATGGACTCCAAAATGAAAAGAAATTAGTAACATAATGAATATATTTAAAACAAAACTAATTTTGTCCGATATGCACATTGCTACAGCTTATTCACCAGAACCTTTTCACTTACAGGAATTCAAGAGAAGTGTTTTTAAAATCATTATTGGCAAGTTATAGACTCCAATACACTCCTCTTCCATTCACTTTCATCACACTAGAGGTTTTAAAATACAGAATGGTATCCCGAACAGAACGTCATTATACTGTGGCAGGTTGTCTCCCTTACACAAACTGCCGTCGGTGTATGTCTGTCTTTGCACAGAAGATAGCGGGCGCCAGCCACGCATTGTGAGTCCATTGGACTCGATGTCCACCAGCAACCCACAATTGTGGTGTACAGAGGCAGAACAGGGATCTGCCTATGTAAACAAGGTGATTCCCTGTTCTGCCAGATGACATGTCAGAGATCTTCTGTTCCCAATGATTGGGAAATTAGATCTCTGTCATGTCCCTGGTAGCCCACCCCCCCTACAGTAAGAAAACACCCAGGGAACATACTTAACCCTTTGATCGCCCCCTTGTTTTAACCCCTTTCCTGCTAGTGTCCTTTTTACATTTATCAGTGCATTTTTTTAGCACTGATCAATGTAATAATGTCACTGGTCCCCAAAAAGTGTCATTTGGGGTCAAATTTGTCCACAGCAATGTCACAGTCCTGCTAAAAATCGCAGATTGCCACCGCTACCAGTAAAAACAATAAAAAAATAAGTCCACAAATCTATCCCATAGTTTTGTAGATGCGATGATTTTTGCACAAACCAAGCAATGTACACCTATTGCAATTTTTTTACAATATATATTGGCCTAAACTGATGAATAAATGTGTATATTTTATATAGAAAAAAAGCAGTGCAGCGCTGCACTGCTTTTTTTCTATGTACTCTATCAAGGATTTCTATTGACCCTTCAGTGTTCAGCTGCTTTGCCAATTGCTTGTACCTTTGCACAGTCTGTTACTTCTCCTGTTTTATTTTATATATATATATATTTTTTGGATATGTACTATAGCAGAAAGTAATTTTTTCAAAATTGTCAGTATTTTTTTGTTTATAGCTCAAAAAATAAAAAATGCAGAGGTGATCAAATACCCCCAAAAGAAAGCTCTATTTGTGGGGAAAAAAGAACGTCAATTTTGTTTGGTTACAGCGCCGCACGACCACACAATTGTCAATAATCACAAAAAATGGCAAATCCTTCTGGGTTAAAGTTGGCAGTGCCCCAGGATGACGTCATCTGTGAATGAATGAATGAATGAATGAATGAATGAAAAACTTGTATAGCGCAACACATGCGAATTTAATCGCCTCTGGGCGCTTGTTGTTCCTTTCTCTTTTGAAATCAAAAGAGATGAGTCTTGATCTTTCTCCTGAATGCTAAGTGGTTCTCCTCCAACCGAATACTGGTCGGTAAAGCGTTCCATAGTCTGGGACCTTGGAGCGCGAATCTTCTTTCTCCTTTGGACTTAAAGTTGGCTTTCGGAATCTGGAGCAGATTTTGATTGGTGGATCGCAGAACGCGATTGGGATTGTGAGCTTTTATTTTTTCACATAGATAATGGGGGGCATTAGGCAGAGAGTTTTAAAAACAATTCTGTCTTTTACTGGCAACCAGTGAAGGGATCTCAGAGAAGGTGAGATTGATTCCCATGGTTTTTTTCCAGTCACAAGTCTAGCGGCCGTATTTTGCACGACTTGAAGACGAGCGATTTGGTACTTGGGGAGTCCGAGGTAAAGAGCATTTGCATAGTCTAATCTTGAATTCACAATTGCTCCCACCACGACTGGTACGTCTTCTTTGGGGATGAAAGGAGTAAGTCTGCGTAGTAGGTGTAGCAGATGGTGAGATCCGCTGACTACAGACCCTATTTGTGCATCCATTGTCATGTAGGAGTCAAAGATGACCCCAAGACTTTTGACTTTGGTGCTAGGGGTGATGATTTTGCCCAAAATGGGCGGGGGTATCCAAGTTGTCCCCGGGTGATTCGTGCGCTTGGCGTGAAACAGTAGAAGTTCTGTTTTTGCTCCGTTGAGTTTTAGTAAACTCTGTCATCCAGTTCTCTATCAAAGAGAGGCATGTCTCTAGATTGAGGTGATGATCCTTTTTATTGCATATGCTGAAATACAGTTGCGTATCGTCTGCATATGAGTGATAAAGCAGTTTTTGGCTGCTAATTATTTCAAAAAGGGGACGAAGATAGATGTTGAATAACACCGGCGACAGAGGCGATCCTTGGGGGACTCCGCATGATACTGTGCGTTTCTCGGAAGTGAAAGATCCCAACTTCACAGTTTGCGATCGGTTTTCCAAAAAAGAGGAGAACCAAGATAAGTCGCTTTCTGCGACTCTGGCTACTTCGACTAGTCGAGTCAGTAATAGCTTATGGTCTACAGTGTCGAAGGCTGCGCTTAGGTCCAACAGGACCAGGAGACAGGATTTGCCTTCGTCTGCGGCCTCGAGGGCGTCATCCCATATTTTGAGCAGTGCTGTTTCCGTCCCGTGTCCAGGACGGAAGCCAGATTGGTATGGATCTAGTAGGTTGTGGGTATCTAGATGCTGTTGCAGCTGTTGTACCACTACTTTCTCCATTACCTTTGAGAGGACATTTAGGCCTGTTATGGGACGGCGGTGAGTTGAGTCCTTGGGGTCAAGGGTAGGTTTTTTAAGAATGGGTTGAATTATGCCCTCTTTCAACTGGGAGGGCACTATGCCTTCCTTGAAGGATTGATTTATAAGCTGCGTGATCGGAGGTGCCAGGATGTCGGCGCATTCCTTCAGCAGTTTAGTGGGGATGATATCATTTGGCGCTGTGCCGTTACGCAAAGAATCAATGATAATCTTTGTTGCCTGTATACTAATGGGTTCCAGGGTGAACTTACCTGATTGTGGCGAAATATTGATGGTGCTGTGTGAAAGATTACGGGAGGGATGGGGGGGGTTTGGTTCTGCTGAATGCTTTCCCGGATTGCCTCAATTTTATTAATGAAGTAATCCGACAATTCATCGCAAAATTCTTGGGTGTCAGAGTTGGGGGCTTCTAGACATCTTGGATTCATGGTCTGATTGACCAATCTGAAGAGCTCGCGGGGGCGATTTAGGGCGCTGTTGATAGCCTCGGAAAAATAATTTTTCTTGGCTTTGAAAATTTCTTTGTGGTATTTCCTGGTTGATGCCTTGTAGATGGAGAGGTTCGCCTCTGAAGAGCTTCTCTTCCAGGCGGCTTCCGCCCTTCTACGCTCTTGTTTTAATAACGCCAATTGGTTGTTGAACCAGCTGGAGGTATTTTTTCGGATGCAGGTTTTATGTTTCGGCGCTATTAAGTCAGCTGACTGTAATAGGGCTGTGTTTATGGCATCCAGTGTTTCTACAGCCGTTTGGTTCGGCTGAATTGTTTTTATTTTATTCCTTAACGTGGTTTTGAAGAGTTCCGAATGGAGCTTCTTCTGACATCTAGTCCAGTGTGTTGTCACTGGTTTTGATGTTTTTGTTAAGGGAGGGAAATCGGAAATAATGAATTTAATTGCATGGTGGTCTGTCCATGGCAATAGTTCCTTTTCCAAGATTTTTATTTCCAGATTTTGCCTGAAAATAAGATCGAGGGTGTGACCTGAAGTATGTGTGGGCCCACATACTAATTGCTGTAGCCCTAATCCTCCTAGATGTTCAATGCAGGCGTCGGCAATGGGGTCTTGTGATGAATTGGCCCAAAGATTAAAATCCCCGAGCAGCAAAAGGTGTTTGCTGTTAAGGGTATAGGTAGAGATGAAGTCCGTCAATGATAGTAAAAGCTGCGATTTTGGGCCAGGTGGTCTATAGCAGAGTAAAATCTGTACGGTCTCCTGGGAGTTTATTTCCAGCTTCAGCGTAAGGGTTTCCATGAATGGAAGAGGGTTTTGAAGGACTGGTTTAATGATCGTAAGATGGGACTTGTGGATCACCGCCAGTCCTCCTCCTCTTTGCCCTATTCTGTTTTCCGTTATAATACGGTAGTTTTCTGGCACCAGTTCTCCTAAAATGTTACAGTCGGCTGTGAGACAGCTCTCTGTAATAAAGAGGCAGTCTAAATCGTATTGTACAGTAGAATGAAATCATGGATTTCTAATCGATGTTTTACTGCCGATCTGGTGTTGATCAACGCACATGATATGTGCTTAGGCTGGGGTAGGCGGCTGTGATGTTTGATAGTCGATCTCCGATCGTTTCTCAAAAGGCGCAGAATTTTTAGTTTTTTTTTGGTAATGGCGGTGCAGGGAGGGGCAGCGTGCTGACATCACCGCTAACAGTGCAAGTCCCGAAAGCAACAAGCAGCGATCAAGAGCCAGTTGGCTCAAATACTATTTGATACACTATTTTTACCCATGGCAAATTGTAAATGCAATATTGTCTTTTAATTAATAAAACGGTTTTAAAGAATTACACTATGGAAGCCTTTCTATCCTTACATGGGGAATAATCAATTACCATTAACACTAAGGGCATCCTGAGTTGAGTATCTGGAGATATTTTGCTGCCAAGCACATAGACTAGGGGCTTGGGAATAAGCCACAGGCGTATGCGATCTCCTTAACAAGAGATCTAGCAAGCTGGTAAGCAGCAGTGTTTTTACTGGTGGAGGACATTTCCTATCATACCCTCTTACATCTTCTTAGGTGTCGAGGTTTCATGTCACCGTGGAACATTGGGTTGTGGAATCTCCGTTTGAATTGTCACTTTGAACTTTGCATTTTGTGGATTTTTTTTTTAGCTATTTAATAGAGTGAATTGGACACTGTTTTGAATCATGTATTCTTTACGAGTTTTTTATGTTCCAGTATTGACGTAACATCAGGTCATACAGAGGGTTAACAACCTTCTTTGTTTCTAATGCACTAATATGATTCATATGTCACCATAATTTGACCACATTTTATTCAGCACAGCTTATTTTGTTTTAGAGACAAAGATTGGCTTGCCAGTGGCATAGTCTTTTATCAGGCATCAAAGCACAGTGAACCAAGCCAATCTGCATAGGCTCTCCTTCAGAGCTAGCTGTAGTGAAAAAACAGGCACAGGTGCAGGATCAGGTAGGACCTTGGGCAGCATCTATGAAGGCCTGAATGATTGTGTGTGATCTGACTGTTCCAGTGGATGGTGGGCCCAAGACTGAGGTTCATCGGACAACAGAGGAATAATGAATACCACTTTCACATTCTCTAGAGAGTAAGTCCTTGGCTGAAAGGCTAAGTCAAATATGCAGGCATTCTTGAATGCTTTTAACTTCCTTTCTGTCACCAGAAAAACCTTCAGGAGTGGGTACCCTTGGTTTAGGAATTGGGACCACCACAGTAGGAGCAAAAGCTTAGCATTCTTGGACTGGTGAGGCAGATGTAGCAGCCACAGCAGGTGGCCTAGGATTCACTGTAGCAAAGAGCACCTTCCAGCTGGAAATATCCATCCTGTAGGCTCTTCACTGATTGGGTAAGGGCTGAGACTTGTTGACACAAAACCTTAAGCAGGGAAGATCCATGCTTCCTGACGACGTGTTAATCACGAAACATACGTCGAAGCGCCTGGATACGTAAAAATAACGCACTACCGGTCCCGCTGGTCCCCTGGCCTGGAACGCACGCCAGCTCCCTAGCAAGGAACTCGTATCCGGCTTGGACTTCACCCCAGTTCCCCAGCGAGGAACACTCATCATAGCCCATCCTGCCATGCTGACTAGCCCCAGTGCCGGGTCCTAGGCACTACTAAAGTAAGAGGCCATTTGGCTATGCTATTTTATCTGTGACATATTTTAAATAAACTGTACTTCACTATGGTGGTTTCCCCTCTCCCTCCTTCATGTGAGTGTTTGATTCCGGTAAACATAGAGCTGCGCAGCTGAATCATTCAACTGGTTTAGTGACCAACTGCTGTATTTGACCTTTTCTAAACAATCAGGTCAACACCGTGCGGTAAGGAGCCATCCATTAGTGCACATTTGGGGGATCTTCTTGGTGGAGGTGGACACCTTTTACAATTCATTTTCTACAATTTGCATCTGAGAAAGATTAGCCTTGATTGGACTTTATCTAACATTCTTTGAATGGACTTGAGTTTATTTATTTATTTATTAAATTTTTTTTTTTTGCACAATCTTTTTTGTACAATCTATTTCTATTTCACCATTTTCAGTGTGTTGCTGCTCACTAAGTCTGCTATTGTTGGTTCAGACGGACCATTTATTAGATTTCACCTTATTGTTTATTCTCTTATTATTCATTATTAGCGCCCCCTCCATATACCATTACTGTTCAGTTCAGACCTTTGATGAGGTCTCTATCTTAGGGGAGCTGCTTATTCACTATAATTATATGTTCTCACATTAATTTTTTTATTGGCGCGAGATACCACACCTTTTATAGGGAAGAACCTATGTCCGCCTCTGAAATATTGGCTGGATGATACTGTCACTTACCTGGTCAGAGACTGGGGTGCTGAGGGGGCTTCTCTTGTGGCGGAGTGCAGAGCACCCCTGATGATGGTAACAAGAAATGTTATGCCCAAAGAAGTACGATTGCCAGCTGCATTAGGCTGAAGTGCTGAGGAGATGATCACCGGATGATGGTGGGATTAACAGGATGCACTGCTAGGCAGGAGTGCCAGGCAATACTTGGCAGTAACAAGAGCCTGGATGCAGAATCAAGAGCCAGGCCAGTAGGCATGCATGAATGCTCAGTCAGGAGCAGAAGGAAGTAGAAGAATCAGGAAGAGGTGGGGTCATACACAGAAAATCAGGCAGCAGCAAAGTCAGGAGAGCAGATCAAAATCATACATAGGCAATCGGGCAAAGCAGTGTCAGTAGAATAAAGTCACAGCCAGAGATAGAGACAAGACAGGTGAAAGGCAAGTCGGGTCGGTAGCAGGAAATCCAATAATAGCAAATGCAGGAACATAGGAACAAATTGGGGGCTGACAATCATCCAGCAGCTTGTGAATCAGACCGCTGAAGCATCAGTGTTCGCAGCCGTTCGGGACATGTGTGTGCATGCGCATTCGCACTGGCATACGCCTAAGTGCTCACAAACATCGTCTGCTGCTCTGTTGAGTATTTTACGATGTGATCTTCTGTGAACCATCCTCTGACACTCTGTCTGTGATTTAGGCCTACAGCTTACATTGTGAGGCTGTGTAGTTGAATCTATGAAATGTTAATTGTTAAGTTCTACACAAACCAACTTTTATTTGTAGTCGTTGTATAACCAGTGCAGACGAATTGGTGATCTCTTGTTATGTACTCTTATTCATGAAAGACAGAAGTTGTCAGACAAACCTGATTTATTTTTTTGAAGAGGTAAGTAAAACCTTGGACAGGCGTGGCAGTGGACGTGGTATACTTGGATTTTGCAAAAGCGTTTGATACAGTTCTGCACACACAGCTCATGTGTAAGGTAAGGTCTACAGGGTTGGAAATATCAGTTTGTAAATGGATAGAAAACTGGCTGTAGTAGTGGTTAATTATTCTTACTCTGAATGGTCGAAAGTTATCAGTGGTGTACCACAAGGTTCAGTGTTGGGACCTTACTTTTTTAATATCTTTATAAATGATATTGGGTCTGAGATCAAAAGTAACATTTCTGTCTTTGCAGATGACACCAAGCTATGCAGTGGAATAACGTCCTTGCAGGATGTCTCCAATTTACAAGCCGACCTTAATGCTCTGTCTAATTGGGCGACTATGTGGCAGATGAGGTTTAATGTTGATAAATGTAAAGTTATGCACTTGGGGGCTAAGAAATTGCATGCATCATACATGCTAGGGGGAGTACAACTGGGGGGATCTGTAGTGGAGAAGGATCTGGGGGTTTTAGTTGATCATAAGCTCAATAATGGCATGCAATGCCAAGCTGTGGTTTACAAAGCGAGCAAAGTCCTTTCTTGTATTAAGAGAGGTATGGACTCCAGAGAGAGAGATATCATTTTGCCCCTGTACAAATCATTAGTAAGACCTCATCTGGAATATGCAGTTCAGTTTTGGGCACCAGTTCTCAAAAAGGGCAACTAAACTTATAAGAGGCACGAAGGAGCTCAGCTATGAGGAAAGATTAGAGGAACTGAGTTTATTCACTCTTGAGAAGAGGAGAATAAGGGGGGATATGATTCACATGTACAAATATTTAAGGGGTCCATTAAGTGAACTTGGTGTTGAATTATTTACTTTACGGTCAACACTGAGGACAAGGGGGCACTCTTTATGTCTCGAGGAAAAGAGATTTTATCTTCAAATACGGAAAGGTTTCTTCACAGTAAGAGATGTGAAAATGTGGAACAGACTCCCTCCAGAGGTGGTTCTGGCCAGCTTAGTAGATTGCTTTAAGAAGGGCCTGGATACTTTTCTAAATGTACATAATATAACTGAGTACTAAGATTTGTAGGTAAAGTTGATCCAGGGTAAATCCGATTGCCTCTCGGGGGATCAGGAAGGAATTTTTTCCTGTGCTGTAGCAAATTGGATCATCGCTCTGCTGGTTTTTTTTGCCTTCCTCTGAATCAACTGTGGGTATGGAGTTGGGTGTATGGGATTGTACTGTGTTTTTGTTTGTTTATTTTGTGGTTGAACTGGATGGACTTTTTTCAACCTGACTAACTTAAAATCTCTTAAAATGTTCAATTAAAATGTGTTGTACCAGAAAAATGTACCATTGATCATGGACAAGTGTGGAAGAGATTTTAACCCAGGGGTTGACATACCTTTTTTTTCAGGCTATGCAGCAACACAAGGTACTTCTAAAGCTGGTCATGCACTAGTAGAGTTGAAAGAATGTAAGCCATACCCAAGCTGGCATCTCCAACCGGTGGGGTAAAATTGATGTTTGCTTTCAACCATAGTGACAAAAGAATTTGATGGAGCATGGTAAAAAAAAATTATTGACCAAAATAAATTCTAAAAAAAATCAGGAAAAAAATTACGAAAAATCAAACATATTGTAATGAAACCTGTTAAATTGTCTGGAATTTCTTTCAAATATCTATCACTGTGAACAAGTGTTTGTAATATTGTATCTGTCACCGTTTTAATGTTCATGAAAAAACATACCTCCTCACAGCCTCCCTAAATATATAACAAATAATGAACAAGTGCTACTGAGCAAACACAAACAACATTAATTTCCCTTTAAATAATATATTGTTTTTGAAAATATATACTGTACGTGAATTTGCAATAACTAGCTGATGTCATGTCAACAACTAAGATTGTAACAGCCTAATGCTAGTACATTCTCATTATGGTTTGGGCTTAGGTGTCCCAGTTTCTTTGATTTTCCCTACTTAAATTTGTAATGGTGAGTATTTTTCCTAGAATATTTATGATTAAAGCTTTTTCCTAGAATTCAATTTGTAAGCATGGTAAGACTTGGCCCCAGTATATGGTATTTAATATAGGAATGTGTAGTATTGTACAAATACCTAATGGCCATTTCTTAACTCTTCTATTTAATATCACAGATTTTATTTTTAACTGCTGCAAATTCACTTAATTTGTCAAAACACAAGATAATCATGTTTGGAAGCTACACAGCATTAATGTTCTATACCCAATAATCAGTTAAAAGAAAAAACAAATTGACTTTTTGTTAGACGCTCAATATTTCAATTTCAGATATTTGTATTCTAAACTGCACATGATTCACTAGAGAAAAATATTGAATATTTCTAAACTGCACGTCTCACTGTAATACTCTGAAATTAGTATAGTTGTTAGCTACACACATTTCATAACTTTTGCTGCCATTAATGGCAGAATAGCCTAATGCCTACCGCCACTAATATTATTAAAATATTTTTTGCAGTTTCCCAGTCATTTTGAAAATAAAGACCTGGGGGGGGGGGGTCGCCAAGCCATAGCGGAGGACGGCAGAAGATCTTAGAGATTCCGCTGCCCACTGCCATTTTACCACATTCACAGCCAAGAAACTGCCCAATTCCTGTAGTGGTAATGCCTAAGAAGAAAGAGGACACCGAGCAGTCTGCTGACTCCACCACCAAGCGCCTGCATGGCAGCATCGTACCGTTTCTTGCTGGGTCTCATGCAGGGGAAACAACTGGTGCCAATACGGCTGATCCCCCCTTTTCCTCACTTTCTGGAGAAGTGCCTGTGCTGCTTAGGGAGGACATGCTGATGGATGCCACACAGAAGAGTGAGTCCCAGTTATCTCCTATATGCCTTGTCATTACCCAGGGGCATGCAGTCACCCTCACTGCCTCCTATACTCAGCCAAGTTTTCTGCTGGGACATTAAAGTGTTTGGGCACGATTCAGAAAGTATTTACGTCAGCGTATCAGGAGATACACTGCGTGAATACTAAGAATAGCCGTCGTATCTTTTTTTGCTATTCAGAAAAGAAGATACGCTGGTATCCTGCTAATATACAAGCAGCGTAAGTCTGTTACACCGTCGTATTCCCGATTCCCGAACGTACTTGCAGCCGGCCATCATAGTTTACGTCGTTTGCGTCAGCGTTATAGCGGCGTAAGGTTACCCCTGCTATAGGAGGCATAGCCAATGTTAAGTATGGAATTTTGGGACATCGTCGAATTGTACGTCGATTACGTTGTTTGTGTAAATCATTTCGGGAAGGGGGCTCGACGTTAGTTACATTCACGTCGTTTACATTGACAAAAAGCGACGTGATTTCGCGCATGCGCACTGGCAACGTCCACGGACGGCGAATGCGCCGTTTAGAAAAGACGTCACTAACGTGGGGTCATGATTCATTTGCATGAATCACGCCCCCATCTTACACACGCCCCAATCTTACACATTTGAATTGCGCGGCCTTGCGACGCCACAGATACACTACGCCGCCGTACCTTACAGGGTAAGTAGTTTCTGAATAAGGAACCTACCACTGAAAGTTACGGCGGCGTAGTGTATCTGAGATATGCTACGCCTGCCTATAGATAGGCAGAGATATCTGAATCTGGCCCTTTGTTTCCTCAACACTTCATATTCCTGATATGTGACAGTTGTATCATGTACTTGTACTAGGAAGTATCCTGTTCTCTTTGAATTGCTTTTTTTTGTGTGAAATCTCTGGTGTTCCTGTCAGTCCCTCTGCTTTCCTATTAAAAAAACTGACCACACTAAGCAGGAGAGCACACCATGGTCAGTTCTCTAGCTGTGTTGGGAACTTAGTGCTCTCTACAATGATTAGACTTGTCCTTGTATGCTCCACGTGCATAGCCCTTCGCTGGGAGGTTCAGTGTGTTGCTTCCCCTCCCATCAGCACTTATGCAGCAGAGAACAAATGGAATGTGATCACTTATAGAAAAGGGAAAAAAGGAATTTATAATGTTTTTCATATCTATACAACAAAGTTTTATATTTTTATTTTAATCTGAATGTGTTGTTTTACATTGTTATCATTTACAATCACTTTAAACACTGCCTTCTTAGGGAGAGAGTGATCTCCCTACAAAGGCAGACTTAGCAGCTTTTCTTAAAGCGGAGCTCCACCCAAAAGCTTTAGGCTTGTCCTCCACTCCTCTTGAAAAATTGCCACTTTTGAAAAGCAGGAACCAAATTTTGACAGGTACCCGCTCTCACTTCTGCTCCGACCGCCTGGGTGATCGGAAATAGACGTTCTCCTCCCTTCCCCCTGCAGTCTTCTGGGACACTGACAGGTCCCAGAAGACTGCATCCACCATTCACGAAACTGACTGAATTGTTTTCGTAGCTGACTTTTACAGGAGACTGGAACTCAGGAGACTGGAACTCCTCTTTAAAAAAATAGAAGGCACTTACAAGGCTGTTTTTCAAGAGATTATATCTGACACTGTTTAACTGGGCACACGTGTTGAAGCCTTTAAAGTACAACAGAATTATACCACAGCTGCACTACAATTATTGTAATCTAGAAAAGAGCAACAAGATCTCAGGTATTGGCAGAAGAAAGGGAATGGGATTTCTAGGGTTCCCAAAAAAATTAAATAGTCAAATATCTAAAAAAATATATAAAATGTATTAATACAAAATATCTAAAAACATCACAGTATCATCATACAATAACCATATCATGAGAAAGTGGCAGTAGCTTCTTGCTCTGCATGTTTCACCATGCAATGGCTTCCTCAGGAGACTTCCAATAAGCACTGCATAATATGGTCACTATAGGTGAAAGAAAATATATTAGAAAATCAATATTCACTAATCAAAACAAATTTAACATATCAAAACAAAATTGTATTTTTTCTCAAATGCATTGGGCCAAAGAATGCCCCCGAATGTCCCCATCCTGAACTGTGAAATGTGTTGTATCTATAAAGGTCACAACCCTGATGTCTGAAGGACATTGAAAGATATGAAATCTGGTGTATCACTGAGAAGGACATACAGGCCCCAAGAAGGAGTTTTGTTTGGAAAGGGAGAATAAACATATTCTAACATCAGAATACAGATTTCGGAACTAGTCCATCAGTGCTCCCAGATGGTTAACAAATTTGAAGGCAGACTTTCCCAGAAATTGCAGTCACAATAACCAACAAACAGGAGAAAAAAACATTCAGGCCAACTTGCTAGCTTCCAATATGAAAATATCCACTACAATTTGAATATCTTTACCTTAAAAGATTCGAAGCATCACATACCACTTGACCCACGGCTTCAATGCTGCAAAAAGGGAGATCCTTTTATGTCCCCATCAACTCCTTAGCGTCCAATGGCACCGAAGGAGCCACAGACGTCAAAAATTGCCACTGCGCATGTGCTAGCGGCTTTGGAATTACATCATGTGCAAGCACGATGATCATACGCAATAATCATGTGGCGTCATGATGGAGATTCTGCCCATAACTTGGTGCGGCCTCTGGTTAAAGGAGCCAATGGCTACAAACCCAACACCCATAACCCCAAACCAAAGGTTAGCAGGCTGGTAACTACTCAAGGGAATGCGATGTGCAAGTGGCCAGTGGTTCAAGCCCCACAAATATATACTGGAGAAATCACCTTACATAGTTAGTGGGGAAGATGCCCTGGGCATCCGTATGATCACCTATCTCCATATCAATGTGTGTCATGCCTTCGGCCTACAAGGAAAAATAATATCATTTGGACTTGCAATACCAACATTGTCCACTAGATGCCACTCTTAAAAAAAGACTATTGATGGGTAGTGTTCTATGTCATATCATCGGGAACTAGCTCCACTTCCTATTACAACTCTTTCATCTTCCCAATTGAAGAATGTGGTTAAGTGTGAATTATTGCGCTATTTACAAAAAAAAGGAGGGTAAAAAAAAGGAGAAAAAGCGGCTACACAAGAAATTTAGAAGTAAGTGGAAGTAAATATGCAGCACTAAATAATAAACAGTGAAATATATGGAAGTCACTGATAATAAGAACCCAAAAGGGTGTGATGAACTGTGAAAAAACACATATAAGGGTCAGTAATTGAAACTGAGTCCATACAAGAAAATTAATAAAAATACGTTACAGTGTCCGTCACAGGTGATTAAAGAATCAACTAATGAGGGTGGTGCCAAAGTTGAAAGGCGTCACAGGGAGTATATCTTCTAAGGTAAAAGTGGTGCGCCCGTGACCCGGTCTGAAGCTCCGTGACCGCGGCCACGGGACTCGTGGACCCAATTGCCGCAGGAGTCCCGCGACCGGTCCCCGAAGCTAAAGAACGGGGAGAGGTGTGTGTAAACACACCTTCCCTGTTCTTCGTTGTGGCACTGTAATTGATCGTCTGTTCCCTGATATAGGGAAAGGTGATCAATGAGGTCACACGTCCAGCCCCGCCCCCCCTACAGTTAGAAACACATATGAGGTTACACTTAACCCCTCCAGAGCCCCCTAGTGGTTAACTCCCAAACTGCTATTGTCATTTTCACAGTAAACAATGCATTTTTATAGAATTTTTTTGCTGTAAAAATGACAATTGTCCCAAAAATGTGTCAAAATTGTCCGATTTGTCCGCCAAAATGTCAAAGTTACGAAAAAAATCACTGATTGCCGCAATTAGTAGTAACATTGAAAAAAAAAATGCTATAAAACTATCCCCTATTTTGAAAACGCTATAAATTGTGCGCAAAACAATCGATAAACGCTTATTGCAATAATTTTTTTTACCAAAAATAGGTAGAAGAATACATATCGCCCTAAACTGAGGGAAAACATGTGTTTTTTATATATTTTTCGGGGATATTCATTATAGCAAAAAGTAAAAAATGTTGATTTTTTTTAAAATTGTCGCTCTATTTTTGTTTATAGCGCAAAAAATAAAAACCGCAGAGGTGATCAAATACCACCAAAAGAAAGCTCTATTTGTGGGAAAAAAAAGATGCCAATTTTGTTTGGGAGCCACGTCGCACGACCGCGTAATTTTCAGTTAAAACAACGCAGTGCCGAATCGCAAAAAGGGGCCTGGTCCTTTACCTGCATTTTGGTCTGGGTCTTAAGTGGTTAAAGTGAAACAATAAAAGTGAAATATTCCTTTAAATTTCATACCTAGGGGGGATGTAAAGTTAGCATGTGAAAGTGTAATTTCTAAAAGTCATTTAAAACTGACTTGCGGCTATAATGAATTGTCGGCTCCCGGCAATTCAGAGGGAATTCATTCATAAAAAAAAAGCCCCCAAATTCAATTACCAGGCCCTTCAGGTCTGGTATGGATATTAAGGGGAACTCCGCCGTCCATTTAAAAAAAAAAATGACGTGGGGTTCCCCCCAAATATCCATTCCAAACCCTTCAAATCTGGTGTGGATTTTAAGGGGAACTCCACCCCAATTTTTTTTTTAAAAATGCCATGGAGTTCCCCCAAAAATCCACACCAGACCCCTTATCCGAGCATGTAACCTAGCCGGCCGCAGAAAAGAGGGGGGGCAGAGAATGGCCCTACCCCCTCCTGAACCGTACCAGGCCACATGCCCTCAACATGGGGAGGATTTCCCCATGTTTATGGGGACAAGGGCCTCATCCCCACAACCCTTGCCCGGTGGTTGTGGGGTTCTGCGGAACTGCAGAATCTGGAAGACCCCTTTAACAAAGGGGACCCCAGATCCAGATCCTGGCCCCCCTATGTGAATTGGTAATGGGGTACATTGTACCCCTACCATTTCACAAAGGATCTGTAAATAGTTGTAAAAAAAACACACACACACACCATGGAAAAATAGTAATTTAAAAAAAAAAAATCCAGCGGTGGTAATCCACTCTCGGTCCCGGCTCCCCACACCAACGTTTTTGGTATCCAGCGACACGTCATCTCCTCTCCGGTCCAGCGATGAGAAGATAGTCCGGGATCCAGAGCGCAGCATCGCCAGCCGCCTCTCTCCACCGGAGACAGCCCGGCGAATGACGCTACTGAAGCTAGTGACATTTCTTATATTGGTGAGGCGGAGCCACCTGTCACGTGACCCCGCCCCCTCTGACGCAAGGGGGAAGCCTGGGCTTCCCCAGTGAGGTAGCAGAGGGTGCGTCAGAGGGGGACAGGGTCACGTGACGGGTGGCCCCGCCTCACCTACATAAGAAATGTCACTATCTTCAACAGCATCATGCTGCGCTCTGGATCTCATCGCTGGATCGGAGAGGAGATCATCTATCGCTGGATACCGACAATGTTGGAGCGGGGACTGTGAGTGGATTACCACCGCTGGATTTTTATTTTATTTTTTTATTTTTAATAAAGGACTTTTTTCCACGGTTTGTGTGTGTTTTTTACAACTATTTACACTTCCTTCATGAAATGGTAGGGGTACAATGTACCCCATTACCAATTCACATGGGGAGCCAGGATCTGGAGGTCCCCTTTGTTAAAGGGGTCTTCCAGATTCTGATAAGCCCCCTGCCCGCAGACCCCCACAACCACCGGGCAAGGGTTGTGGGGATAAGGCCCTTGTCCCCATCAATATGGGGACATCCTCCCCATGTTGAGGGCATGTGGCCTTGTACGGTTCAGAAGGGGTGCCACTCTCTGTCCCCCCTTTTTTCTGCAGCCGGCCAGGTTACGTGCTCGGATAAGGGGTCTGGTGTGGATTTTTTGGGGAACTCCACGCCATTTTTTTAAAATTTGGGGTGGAGTTCCCCTTAAAATCCACACCAGACCCGACAGGTCTGGAATGGATATTTGGGGGGAACCCCATGTCATTTTTTTTTTAAATTGACAGCAGGGTTCCCCTTATTATCCATACTAGACCTGAAGGGCCTGGTTATTGAATTTGCGCTTTTTTTTTTTTATGAATGAATTCTCTCTGAATTGCCGGGAGCCAACAATTCATTATAGCCGCAAGTCAGTTTTAAATGACTTTTTTTCTTTCAGAAATGACACTTTGGAAAAGATATAAGTACGGGGAACATGTGCTATTTCACATGCTTACTTTACACCCCCCCCTAGGTACAAAATTTTAAGGAATATTTCACGTTTATTATTTTACTTTAAGCATTATTAAATTCACTGCTCCCGAAAAAAATCTGTTTTTAAAACTTTTTTTGCATTGATACATGCCCCCTGGGGCAGGACCCAGGTCCCCAAACACTTTTTTTTTGCTTTTTTCGAATTTGCCGCAAACACTCCAAATTTTTCTTTCTTCGCTGAACAGGCAATGTTCAAGTTGAACATGAGTTTGACTCGAACTCGAAGCTCATCCCTAGCGGAGACATTGGAGCACCCCACTCTAACTCTGTCAGTCCATACTCTGCTGAATCTTTATCCCTGTCTCTCTCCTCCTTTTTCCTACCCCTCTTCCAGGCTATTCCAGGGTTTATCCCCCCCCTCTCTTGCTTGCTTTTTCTTCTCTGTTCTTTCTCCCTCTTTCCCTCCATTTTCAGTTATTGTATCTATTCTCTTTTTCTATTCTTCCTGTATTAGCCCTCGAAAATTGGGCCCTTGATAATTCTAAAGTACCAGATATTGCAGTGTTGTGGACCATGTAGGAGTAGCAAGGAGTATACACATCACCACCATGCCACATGGGATTATGCTTTATGGATACCCCAATTAATGTGCAATCTGTTTATTGTAATGGTACATGGTTATACTTATAGATATTTGTAATCTACAACATGCCTTCTTTCTATATGATGTTCATGCTGTTCGAACTGTAATCATTTACCTGTTTTTGATTTTAATTAAAAAAAAAATATGGAAAAAAAAAAACATAAATCAGTGTACAGTAAAACCTTGGTTTGCGAGCATAATTTGTTACAGAAACATGCTTGTAATCCAAAGCACTTGTATATCAAAGCATTTTCTTTACAGAGTATAAAAGAGAAGAGGGGCACCTCTAAGGTTGCGTACACACGAGCAAATAAATCTGTTCAAATCGGTCTGACAGACCGATTTGATTAGATTTGTCTGCTGGGCTGTTTTGGTTTGATCGCTGTACACACGATCAAACCAAAATCCCCGCCGGCAGACAGCGCGGTGACGTGGCGATGACGTTGACGCTGCCACGTCACCGCACCAGGAAGTAAAACACTTTTGCGCATGCGTTGAATCCATTTGACGCATGTGCGGGCAGATATGTCTTTAAAATCTTGCTTTAAAATCTGTCTGCTGGCAAAATCCGTCTGTTTGCCCGTACACACGATCAAATCTGTCTGCTGAAACGGTCTGTCAGACTGTTTCCAGCAGATAGATTTGATCGTGTGTACGCGTTCTAAGTGTAGCAATATGTTGTTTAATGTTGTACCTTCATTAAATGTAATCTTATTGCTACACTTAGAGGCTCCTCTCTTCTTTTTTATACATAAGATATTTAGTAAGAGGTATGGTGAGTTTTTTGACAAACGATAACGAAAGTGCAAGAAACGAAAACCGAAAGATCCGACATAAAAAATGCTTTATTTACGTTTTCGTTGCGGTAAAAATTTGATATGAGAGATTTGACATTATAGGGAAAAGATTCGACATCATAGAGAAAAGATTCGACATTATAGGGAAAAGATTCGACATTATAGGGAAAAGATTCGACATTACAGAGATTAGATTTCGATTTATGAGAAAATAGATTTGACATTATTACTAGTCATACAACATTAGAATTCTTGTAGGCGGAATATTCGAATGGAAATGTACGATTTGGCGTAAAGATTCGACGTTCCGTCGAATATTCTTTTGACCATTCGACAGAAACCAAGTATTATTGGATTTTCCGACGAAAGCTATTCCCCAACGAAAAACAAAATAAACCAAAACGATTTTTGGGAGTAACTAAATAAATTTATTTTCCAAATGAAAACGAAAAAACGAAACAAAATATTCCAGTCTGCACATGTCTAATATTAATATCACTTAGTACTGAAACATGCAACATGTATATTGTATGGTTTTGCTCATGTATGTTGTTTCTGTATCTGGATACTTCTTGATTTTTTTATTTTATTTTGCACCAATAAAAATATATATTTTTTACTTAATGTGTAATCTGTCTAGGGTACCGAGATAGTCTATTTTTCTCCCTTTCCTTTTTTTTTTTTTTTTCATAAAAAAGGTTTTATTAAGGCAAAATTAAGGTTACATTGACAAACGTTTCTCTCTTTCCCTTTTTGACTGGGAGATTCCTTGTGGGGAATAATCTCCTTGCATCCATTCAATATCACTTAGTAGCCTGAAGTTTAGTCCCTCATTGTACAGCACAAGCTGTACAAAAAAAGATAAATATATGTCTTGTACAATATATCTCTCTGGAAATGTTTTCCCAAACAATTGCATGCTGAGCAGTGGAAAAAAAAAACACAGATAGAGGAAGCAGATAACCATCTAGTGTGAACTGGCTTTGTTTTTGGTAAGATAAATGGTTCCTGAATGGGGCTTGGTCAACATGATCTCTGGTCAGAGATGTCCCTTTTGGCTTCATAGGGAGGATAGGGTGAAGCAAAGTAAAATTAATATACAATAGTACCATGTCACTGGAAAAAAAGCTACCGTAACTTTATTGTTCAAAATAATAATTTATCATCTCTGAGGGCAAAAGAGAAGCTAATGTTTTTTCCTTTGGTGAATGTTAAGCAAGCTCTCATAACCCCACTGTGAGACTATATACTGCATTTTGCTTTGCAAAATAGCTTTCTACATAAGCAATATAAAATACCAACTGTAGATCTAATATTTATGTTATACCAAGATTTCTTTTAGGTACTTATTACTGTATATCTTAATTAATTTATACATTAGAGGATAGATTTACCAGGAAAAACAAAAGGACAAATTGCTAAAAATTCAGCGTGCTCATGCAGGATCTCGTCCCTGTATGCTGTAACAAATACAGTATCTCACAAAGGTAAATACACCCCTCACATTTTTGTAAATATATTATTATATATTTTCATGTGAAAACATAAAAAAAAATACACTTTGCTAAAAATGTAAAGTAGTGAGTGCACAGCTTGTATACCAGTGTCAATTTGCTGACCCCTCAAAATAACACAACACACAGCCATTCATGTCTAAACCGCTGGCAACAAAAGTAAGTACACCCCTAAGTGAAAATGTCCAAATTGGGCCCTCCCAGTGTCAATGACTCATTAGTGTTACAAGGTCTCAGGTGTGAATGGGGAGCAGGCATGTTAAATTTAGTAAAAAAAATAGTAGTAAATTAAATAAAGAAATTAATAAATCTTTATCAGATACTATAGCAGCGCTATTAACCACTTAAATTTGTGTGACTACTCTTTTTTATATACCGTATTTATCGGCGTATACCGCGCACTTTTTTGCCCTGAAAATCAGGGCAAAATCGTGTGTGCACGATATACGCCGATACCCGCTTTCCCGCAGTACACTCGTGTATAGTCGGGCAGGCTCAGCTCCTCTCGCGCTCACGTCCAGGACGTACAGGACGTGAGCGTGAGAGTAGCCGAGCCTGCCCGACTATACACGAGTGTACTGCGCTCCGTATATGTCGGCGCAGTATTCAAGCTAGGCGCGGGAAAACGGGGATCGAGCGGGGAGGACGCCAGAGAAGGACGCCGGACCCGATGAAGAGGACACCCGAAGCCGCATACGGACGTCGGACCCGACGAAGAGGACACCCGAAGCCGCAGACGGACGCAGCACCCGACGAGGCCGCCGATGGACGCGGCGCAAGACACCAAAACTGTAAGTACAAAAATCTTTTTTTCCACAGGAATAGGGTCCACTTTAGGGGTGCGCGCTATACCCCGATAAATACGGTATATATCTATATATCCATACATAAAATAAAAAGATCTCTAAAAGTCAGATTGCAAGCAGGAGTCCAGTGAAATAAATGTTTTTCAGAAGTGAGACGAGCTCTCTGCTGCAGGTAAAAAAAACGTGCACCCTCCACCCTTCAAACGTCTCTCATGTCGATCTCCCCTCAAGGGAATCTACTCACCAGAAGGATGATTTCAACAGGCTCTGAACATCAACTGCATTTAAATGACTCCAACTCCAGAGAACCACGATTTGATCAGCGTGCTGTGTTCCTAGTATCCACCAGATATAAGGGCACAAAAAAGACTGGATATGGTGTAATACCGTTTAAAAGTCTTTATTCAACAAGCTGTGTCAAGTCGCATAAAAATAGTTCACAGCAACAATTTAAAAGGTGTTTTAAAATCACCCGCAACACTACCAGGCTAGTTCCCAGCTCACAGTGGGGTTTCTTCACATGTGTCAAACACGTCCGCCGTGCATAGACACCGCTCTGTCACCACATGCTGAAACGCAGATGGAACGTAGCGCACAGTGTAATGCTTCCTGTGTGTCGTGAGGTAATGCCCTGACGTTTCCTCTGAGGGCGTAAATTCAGTGTTATTGCTCTCAGGCTGAATCCATCAAGAAACTTGGTGGCAGAGCTTTTTTGCCGAGGAAAACGGTCGTGTGTATGCTTTTCATCGAGAAAACTGTCAAGGAACTCGACGAGGAAAAAACAGAGCAAGTTCTCTTTTTCCTCAACAGGAGTTCCAATTTCCTCGTCCTGTTCCTCGTCGGGCTGGTTTTCGTCGAGAAACACGATCGTGTGTATGCTTTAAAATGCTTAGAAACCCGCGCATGCTCAGAATAAAGTATGAGATGGGAGCGCACCTTCGGTAAAAGTAGCGTTTGTAAAAGAGATAGCACATTCGTTACGCCGCAAAAATTATTGCATCGTTTAAATGCTGAGCTTTAAAACCATCTTTAAAATGGGACAAAAATTAACAATAATTAACTTTTTTTGCTGCTGATATTCACACAAGTCACAAGTTCTGACTAACTTTTGTAACCTTTTCATGCTGATCTCGTGAATATTTCGGAATATTTTATATAGGCGATTTTTTTTGGGCAAATACAGATCTTCATTTTTATTATAAATGTATTTATTATTTAATTTCTCGTCATCTCCTTTTTTTATTTTATTTGTGTTGTCAAGTTGCCACCAATGAAACATTATTGTTTGGTCTAATCTGATCTGTCCCTTTATAATTAGACCTTTTTTTTCATTTTTAAAGTTAACCTGCCTACTCCCAAGCTACATTTTTGGATGGATGAAAAACACATAGACAAGTATGAACTATAAACCAAAAATGTCCATTTATTCTGGTAAAGAATATAAAGAAAATAAATAGAAGGCAGCACTGAAGAACCTGCTGCCATTTGTGCACTTGTGTGTGGAGACTAAAATTGGGACATTGAGAGGCACATACAGGAGGGAGCCCAATCAGGTCCTGGACTCCCAGAGGTCATGAACAGCAGCAGGTTAGATAGGTGTCCCAAGGTTGTGGTACTACAGCAGGCTACCTTCTGTCAGACCACCTTCCTTGCTGCCTGCTCTGCAGCCTGCCCTGCAACCTTCTCTGCAACCTTCTCTGCAGCCTTCCTTCTCTGCTTGGCTGGAGGCTGTACCACTGGAGGTGTACTCGTGCCAGGAGGAAGAGAAGAAGGTGGAAAAGGTGGGGGAGGATGAGGTGGAGGAGAAGAAGGAGGAGGAGAAGAAAGGTGGAGGAGAAGAAGAAGGAGGAGGAGGATGAGAAGGAGGAGGAGAAGGAGGTGGAAGAGATGAAGAAGGAGGAGGTTGAGAAGAAGCTGGTGGGGGAGGATGGCCATGGCAACAAATAACTGTGTCCTCAGTTAGTAGGCCCCTCACCCCCTTATTTGCCAAACTAATAAGAAGCGGCTCAAATAAGAGGCACTGGTCCTCGCCTATTTGGGCCATTTTGGCCATCACAAGGGTGCCATAGCCCTCTTCAGGGGTGGTAGGCTGCTGGAGGATGGCCTGTGCCTCTCTAATCTGCTTGGCACTTTCCTGACCCTCCTCCTGGCTGATGTCCTCCTGTGTATGACAGTTTGACTTTTGTGTTAAAAAATCACACGCAATTTTCAACTCATGACTGTTGCAAATGGATTTTACAGAATTTGAAAAGCCAATCATTATTACCCCAGCATTTTGCATTTGTTTGGCCACTACTGACTATTGATATGCAAAACACTTTTAGATTTTTTTAAACATATTAACATCTATTTTGCTGCATTTCTGAAAACAAAAAAACACATTTAAAATACTATACCTGGCTCCAAACAGCCAAATCCGGAATCTTCCTCCAGGATGGAAGGCTCCTCTTGCTCCTGAGAGGGCTCAACCTGAGAAGGATCAGCTTGGCTGGAGGGAAGGCTGCAGGGAAGGCTGCAGGGAAGGCTGGAGCATCTTCGTGGGGTTTTTATTGTGACTTGTCTGGGAGGAAGGCTGGAAAGGGATCCCCTTACTTCAAGGTGGTCATCCAGAAAGGACATTCTGCTGTAGAACCACAACTTCGGGACATATACCTGCGCTGCTGATGCTCCAGACCTCTGAGAATCCAGTACCTTGTTGCGTTCAGTCCTGTATGAGCCTCTCAAGGTCCCAATTTTAGTCTCCAGCTGTTCAGCTGTTACATGGGGCATCTTTGTGTACACAAATGGGAGCAGGCTATTCAGTGCTGCTGTACTTAGCTCTTTATTTCTGTGTACTGGGTCTTTCATGGTCCAAAGAACAGGCAGTTCCCTTAATTTGTTTATGATTTCTGCCAGGAATAATTTTTCATTGAAGGGATTCATGTTGTCTGCCAGACAAAAACAAAGACAAAAAATACTGAGTTGTTGCCATGTATTTCTGAGGTGTGTGCAGTCCCAGAAGGTGTGTATGAGGGAGCCCTGGTCTGCGCAACCTCTGAAACACAAGGGAGAGATTTCAGGACTGCACACACCTCAGAAATACATGGCAACAACTCAGTATCAAAATAGAACAGATAACAGGTAGAAGAATAGAAATAACACCTAAATTATGTCTCCTTTTTTATCCTATCCCTGACATTCCTATAGCCCACACTAGGTTAATACACACCTTGCTCACATCAATACACTGGGCTATAGCTCTCAACTGGCGTTCCGCTACAGTGCCATGGTCCCAAATTATGGATCGTATGTTGTCCATCAAACTAGCAGAACGCATTCACCACACCTTATATGATTCTATGGACATATACGATCAAAAATGGAAACCGTGGGACCTATCTCTGTTAATTCATTGAATAAAGATGTGAGTCTATTATCTTCCCCCCTTTTTTTTTTTTTTTTTTCTTTCCCATTGGCCATTAAACTAATTCGTTAGACCATTTTGTCACTATATATTGCTACTGAATGACCTTTTATACTTACCAGGACCTATTTTTTCTCCTCTTGATTTACTGCTATGTTTATGTTTCACAGATGCTTACTGCTGATATATATATAAATATGTACATATGTTTTATTTTTTTTGTACCTCTTGCCACTGTACTTCATAACTGTATTGAGACTTATTTTTCAATAAACCGTTTGTAAACAAAAAAAAAACAAAGACAAAAAAAATAATGTCAATCACAGTCTAGAAACTCTAGTAATCTTTATCCCCATATAGCCCTTAAATATCTTAGCAGTATAGGCCACTGATGTCCCAAGTTCAAAACATACCTTTGTCCACGCGCTTGTCGTTCAAACGTCTTCCTCCGCACCCCGAACGTAAGTACCACACATGTGTGTCAAAGCTTTATATACACTACGCACGTGTGACACTCCGCACATGTCACCTGCCCATGACGTTCTTACTCGATGTTTCCCTGCCCCTTCTCTTTTGGCGCGCAAACGACATTGAGGAATTAGCAGAGCAGAAGTATGAAACTCGGCCAACTACATCAGAAAACAACGTCATGGCGGAATTAACTGACCAGGTGTCGGATAATCGGCCAAGTTCATCCGAAAACGACGTCATTGCAGAATTAGCTGACCAGGTGTCGGATAATCGGTCAACTTCATCAGAAAACGATGACCAGGTGTATGTAATGAGGCCTAGATCATCATGAAAACCTTATTTAATCTTGGCTTGATTATATTCCCAAAAGATCTTTAAATAGGTGTCTACCTCATGTGTTTGGACCTACAATTCATATCCAAATTAGATCAGTCTTATTAAGGAGAGGACACTCCCCAGCTTTTAACACATCTGCACTCAGGAGCACTAGTGTGGGCCACCAGAACAACCTTTTTAGGATGACCCACACAGGTGCTCCTGTGCATTTTTGTGGGTGTCTACATGTGTGAAACATGTCCCAAAAAGCTGAGTATCCAAGAATAGAGTTTTCAAAAAAATTATGTCTTCTGCTTGTAAATGCCCAAACTTGTACCCCACTTCCAAGCAATGTTTAATATTCATTTTTTTCACCTCAAATATGTGTGTGTGATAAATATATACCTTTTTCTTTTTCATAGGGGACAGAAGACTGGGAGGATCCCACTCCTCTGAGCCACAGAAAACTCGACCTCGCAAGGAGCCCTCACCTACCCGCAATCCTCGCAAGGAGCCAACACATAAGCGCCCACCCAAACCTCAGGATGTGGAGGAAGGATAAGGGTTTGAGATTTCCACAACAGGTCAGTATCTGTCACCACAGCTTCAGGTAATACGAGATGTAGGCCTGCAGATGTTTAATTCCCCCTTCTTTCCTTTTTTTTTAGGGGATGATTATGTGCCAGAAGCAAGGCCTCCATCCTCCAAGGCCAAGACACAAAATCTCCTCCTACAAATAAAGGCCTGCAGGAGGGAGATGTCAGAAATCAAGGAAAAAATGGCCTTTATAGATAAAACCTTGAAGGACATAACGGAGGACTTGGGGGGCAAATAAAAATGTTTGGGTTCCCAGTTTTACCCACAAATTTTTTTTGTTTTTCAATCAAGCCAAAATTTTTTTTTTGGATTTAAGTCTTTTTTTATTTGAAAATAAGATGATAGTACATGTACAGGTAAATACAACTGAACCTATAATATACAACAATACAGTACATACTGTCATGTGCCCCTTTAAACCTTGGTCATCATCGTCCTTGCTTCCCAGCCCTATTTAAGCCCTCCCTCCACCTGGTTATCTGGGGGGAGCAGCAGCACTACTTGAAAACCTGAAACACGCACTACAAAGAGAAAAAATAAAAAGTAAAAAATAAAAAAAAGGGATAAAAAGCAAAAAAAAAAGGACCACAAACCAAAAGACGAGGGGAAAGGAAAAAAAAAGGGGGGATGGAAAGGGAAACTCCCTCCCCTCCCTATTATCTCCCTTTATACCTATCCCTCTCTATAGTAGTTACCCTTATGTCACTACCCTAGATACCAGGAAGGTTTCCCAGGAAGACCATATTTTAAAGAATCTTTCTTGTTGGTGTCGTGCTGTCAATACAAGTTCTTCTAGCTTACTAATTTCTTTCACCTTATTTATCCACATCTCTATAGTTGGTGGGGCTGGTGATATCCACTTCTTTGTTATACAGGCTTTTGCCGCATCTAGTAGATGGCGTATACTTATCTCTCTATATACTTTTTCTGGGATTTGATTCATATGTAGGAGGTAAAATTCTGGATCTTCAGGTATCTCATATTCTGAACAGAATTGGAGGGCCCTTTTGATCTCTAACCAAAAACCCTTTAACAAGGGGCAGTCCCAGAATATATGCAACATCGTTCCTTTACTTCCTTGGCACCTCCAACATTTATCTGACACTTCTGAGAAGATTTTATTTAGTCTTTCTGGTGTCCTGTACCATCTTGCAAAAATCTTATAATTTGTCTCTTGGATCCGCGCGCAAATTGAAGTTTCATGCGTTCGTTTGTATATACGTTGCCGTTGTTCCGTATTGAATGTCTTTTTTAGTTCCCGTTCCCAGTCTTGGACACACTTCGGGGGGCAGTTCCCTGATCGCACTAATATTTCGTAACTCCTCGATAGGGTATGTGGCAGTGTTCCCCTCTCACTACACATTTTCTCAAATCTCGTGAGTGGTCTCTCAAAAACCCCCGGGTTTGGTAATGTGTTCAAGAAATGAGCCATCTGGAGTGCGTTCCAAAACTTTAGACAAAATACATTCCCTTGTTCCATCAGGTCAACTATGGTGACCCATTTTCCCCTTTGGATAAAGTCAGCCACCTGCGTGTGTTCTCTGTCCCGTAGGTGTCGAAAGGCCCCATCTTGATATCCCGTCGGAAACAACGGGTTACCTATTACCGGGTATAATGGGGAGGTCCTGGGGTCAATGCCAATCATAGGAAGCGCTACTGCGCATATCTTCACTGTATTTCCCCATATTGGGTTCTTATTTATTTCTTTAGGTAGTGAGGCAAACCACCATGGTGCTCTTTCTAATGGTACTTTGGATTGGGACAGTTCTATTTGTACCCATAATGTTGTATCTGAGTGCCTGTTCCAGTCTATTAGCCTACTCAGGTGTACAGCATAGTAGTACTTCCTTATGTCTGGGACCCCCAGTCCTCCCTGTTGTTTGGTGTACATTAATTGTCTCCTTTGTATCCTGGGATTTTTGTGTGCCCATACAAACTCAAAGATAACTCTCTGACATTGTTTAAAGTACTGTACTGGGATGTGTATTGGTAGTGTTTGTAGTAAGTAGAGAATTTTCGGGAGTATACTCATCTTAATGATATTACATCTGCCCAGCCAAGTATGGAACCCTTGGTTCCATTTGTCAAGCAGTAACTTCACCTTTTGCAATAATGGTGGGAAGTTTAGATCGAAAATCTTGTCCACTTTCCCTGGTAATTGTATGCCAAGATATGTCAGTGCTCTGTCTGTCCATTTGAACTTAAATGTTTTCTTTAGGTGAGTTATAGATGTTTGTGGGACATTGACTCCCATTGCTTCTGACTTATTAAAATTGATGCTTAAGTTCGAAAGATATCCATAGTTCTCAAATTCCTTCATCAAATTCGGAATTGAGATCAACGGATTAGTGAGGGTAAACAGCATATCGTCTGCATATGCTGTAATTTTGCAGTGGTTCTTCCCTATTTGTATTCCTGAGATATCTTGGTTCCGACGCAGAGTACACAGAAATGGCTCTAATGACAGGGTGAAGAGGAGTGGGGATAGGGCGCAGCCCTGTCTAGTTCCATTCGAAATCTGTAGAGGCTCAGATAATATTCCGTTGGCCCTTACCTGGGCCGTTAGGCCTGTATACATGGAGAAAATCCATTTTATTATTTTATTTCCAAAGCCTCCGTGTTGTAGGACTGCCTGCATGAAACTCCAATTCACCCTGTCAAAGGCCTTCTCTGCGTCTGTATTAGCAGAGCAGAAGTATGAAACTCGGCCAACTACATCAGAAAACAACGTCATGGCGGAATTAACTGACCAGGTGTCGGATAATCGGCCAAGTTCATCCGAAAACGACGTCATTGCAGAATTAGCTGACCAGGTGTCGGATAATCGGTCAACTTCATCAGAAAACGATGACCAGGTGTATGTAATGAGGCCTAGATCATCATGAAAACCTGAAGTGGCTGTGTCACATGAGCAGGTGGCTCCAATTCGGCCTAATTCTTCAAGAACCTACGACGTGGCGGAGTCTGATGAGGAGCAGGTGTCTGTCCTTATAAGTTTGTCTAACGAGGAAACCCCAAGCCCGGAGCCTGAGGACGAACCGTTTGAAATGCAGAGCAGCAGATACAAGGCAACTAACATGTCATACGCGGAAATGGCGGAAATGGTGGACATTTTGCAAAGGTCGGATTATGAGGCCAAGCATGGGCCCTATAACCTCCCTAATGTTAGGAAGGCCAAAATAATAGAGAAAGTTGCAAACTAGCCTGGATTGCCATTTTGGAATGAAATGTTCTAAGGAACAACTGCTAAAGAGGTGGTCAGACCTTAAACTTAGGGAGCCAGAACCACTAAGGAGCATCCAGAGAATGCTTCTAAAAAGTAAGTACTTCTCCTGTGTCTCTAGATCATTATTGTTTTCCTAGCTTGCATGTTGCTCCATGTTGTTGCTTTTGCATATAGGACCTTCTAAAATAATGTTCGTTTCAGACACATCCGTTCGTCCACTACATATGATGTTTTTAGAAGAGACATGGTTAACTTATTTAATCTTGGCTTGATTATATTCCCAAAAGATCTTTAAATAGGTGTCTACCTCATGTGTTTGGACCTACAATTCATATCCAAATTAGATCAGTCTTATTAAGGAGAGGACACTCCTCAGCTTTTAACACATCTGCACTCAGGAGCACTAGTGTGGGCCACCAGAACAACCTTTTTAGGATGACCCACACAGGTGCTCCTGTGCATTTTTGTGGGTGTCTACATGTGTGAAACATGTCCCAAAAAGTTGAGTATCCAAGAATAGAGTTTTAAAAAAAAACATGTCTTCTGCTTGTAAATGCCCAAACTTGTACCCCACTTCCAAGCAATGTTTAATATTCATTTTTTTCACCTCAAATATGTGTGTGTGATAAATATATACCTTTTTCTTTTTCATAGGGGACAGAAGACTGGGAGGATCCCACTCCTCTGAGCCACAGAAAACTCGACCTCGCAAGGAGCCCTCACCTACCCGCAATCCTCGCAAGGAGCCAACACCCATCCGCCCTCCTCGCAAGGAGCCAACACATACCCGCCCACCCAAACCTCAGGATGTGGAGGAAGGATAAGGGTTTGAGATTTCCACAACAGGTCAGTATCTGTCACCACAGCTTCAGGTAATACGAGATGTAGGCCTGCAGATGTTTAATTCTCCCTTCTTTCCTTTTTTTTTAGGGGATGATTATGTGCCAGAAGCAAGGCCTCCATCCTCCAAGGCCAAGACACAAAATCTCCTCCTACAAATAAAGGCCTGCAGGAGGGAGATGTCAGAAATCAAGGAAAAAATGGCCTTTATAGATAAAACCTTGAAGGACATAACGGAGGACTTGGGGGGCAAATAAAAATGTTTGGGTTCCCAGTTTTACCCACAAAATTTTTTTGTTTTTCAATCAAGCCAAAATTTGAGGATGTACACAGTGGGTCAAGATGTGCTATCTGCCATCTCGGGATATCTATGTCTGGGTTTTGTGGGTGCAACCCCATCCTCGCTACTCAAGTAGGTGAAAGGAAGAAGGTGTTGCACCCACAAAACATGTCCATTGATCACCCTAAAAAGACTGTGTGCATGCACAAATTTTGGCTTGTCCAGGGGTGCCAACACCCCATCATAATGTGGGCAGATAGAGAATGTTGTTCGATATGGAAAAAATCGACGTTATTGTCTAGAGGTTCACATTGTTACATTTTGTGCTATATAAGATTTTTTTTTTAGTTTTGTTAAAAAAATACAAATGCCAGTTTATGGCAACTAAAAAAAAAAATGTGTGTGAATATGCACCAAGTAAAATTTGGGTCAAACCAACAAGAAAGTGTGTCTTGTTTTTCTAAATAAACCTAGAACTTTAGATGAGTTTATTTTTAGTGTTACCTATGAAAATGTTGTTAGGTGATAATGAAAATACACTTGACACTACATGTAGTACAATAGGAAAACTTAGGAGACAGCTAAAATAAACACAAGCGAGACATCAAAAATGGTTTGTAAACAGATTTTTTGTTGGTTTTGAAACAAAAGTAAAATTTTCAGATTGGCTTGTGAAGGAATGGCCCCCCTACCCATGAAATAGTCCACATTGTGATCCCGGACTGCACGGGCACTTTGGTGGGGCAAGCCACTACGGGCAGGTTCAAGGCCTGGCAACGAGAGTTCAGCATTGGTAAGTCCAGCCTCGGGCCCAACCGTGTCCATATAGGTCGGAGACTGTCTCCGTAGGAAGTTGTGCAAAATGCAGCATGCAAATATGATGTAGTTCCATTTGTAACCATATGTAACGATGTAATAAACAGGCGGAACCGGGTGGCCATTATCCCGAAGGCATTCTCCACAACTCTTCGGACTCTGGCCAGCCGGTAATTGAACACCCTCCTCTCTGGGGTGAGGGTCCTAAAGGGGAATGGCCTCATGAGGTGGGGTCCCAGACCAAAGGCTTTATCAGCCAAAAAGACGAAGGGGAGTCCTTCCACATTCTCAGCATCTGGTGGCAATGCTAGATCATCGTTTTGGAGACGAAGCACGAACTCCGTCTGCCTGAAGGCTCCCCCATCCGACATCGGGCTGTTCTTCCCCACATCCACATAGAGGAATTCGTACTGTGCTGATACCACCGCCATCAGCACAATACTATTGAACCCCTTGTAGTTGAAAAACTGGGAACCAGAACGGGGTGGTGGCACGATGCGGACGTGCTTTCCATCAATGGCTCCCCCGCGGTTGGGGAAGTTCCACCGCGTCACAAACTTCAATGCCACAGTCTGCCATTCCTGTGGCGTGGACGGAAGCTGTGGAATCAAAACAAAATGAATAAAAAAAATATCTCCACATAACAATGCAAGCAGGTTATACGAAGACATAATTATCATTCCAATGGTGAACCTAGACTTTACAACACATTTTAGAAGAGGGGGGGGGGGGCTAGATGAGTTTGGGAGTTAAAAAAAAAAGAAAAAGTGAAGCTATACTTTACAACACATTTTAGAGCGGGGGGGGGGGGGATACAGCATTACAATGGATATAACACAATACATTGGGACGTGACTAGGCTAGGTGTGTTTGGGCCCAGGATAGCATGCTGGGGAGGTAAGTGAAGGGAAATATGCATGTAGACCAAATAAGGGGTAATAAGAGCTTACAGCATGCATGGGGGCAAAGGGGACATTCACAGCATATTACAATCATGGTAATTATGGGAGGAGGAAATAAATACAATACATTAGCATACATTCAATACATTAAATGTGATATTAAAGGAGAAAACTTACCCTCATATAGTTGTCCTGCAGAACCTGGATAATGGCAGAGCAGGTATCAGGAATTATGCGGCCCAGAGCCTGGGGGGAGATGCCCCTTTGTGAACTTTAAGTCCTGAAGGCTTCTCCCAGTTGCCAGATAACGTAAGGTGGCAACTAGCCTCTGCTCAGCACTGATAGCTTCCCGCATAACGGTGTCCTGCCTGGTAATATATGGCGACACCAAAGCTAACGGGTGCTGAAATACGGGGTCAGACATCCTCAGGAAATTCCTGTATTCATCAGGATTATTTTCTTGAATCTCCCGCCGCAGAGGCATATGAGAAAATTGGTTCCTACGGAGCAAACAATTCTTGGTCCATGAACGCCTCCTTACCCTCACCAAACACTAACTAACATGTGGTAACACAAGATTAGCGCTTACACGAGATTACAGTGCGTTCCTGTCCGCTCCGCCCCAAGGGTGGTGCCAAAGGAATCGTACTTTCCTTTTATAGTGCCGTCGGACGTTGTGAACGTCACCGCGTTTGAGAACGAGGAGATTAGGTCTTTACCATGTGTACGCAAAGAAAGCCTGTCAAGTTCCTCGACAAGCCTAACAAGGAACTCGTTAAGGAAAACGATGTGTCTGAACTGATGAGTTCCTTGGTCGTGTGTACGAGGCCTCACTCTCTTATACTGGTTACTGGAAGTTCAACATGGCACCATATGGTAAACAACTCTCTAAGGATCTGAAAAAATAATTGTTACTCAACATAAAGATGGCCTAGGCTACAAGCATGGTTGCCAAGACCATACAGCGGTTTAACAGGACAGTTTCTCAGCGTTATATCCAGAGGTTGTCTTTGGGAAATAGACGCATTAATGCTGCCAGCATTGCTGCAGAAGTTGAAGGGGTGGGGGATCAGCCTGTCAGTACTCACCATACGCCACACACTGCATAAAATTGGTCTGCATGGCTGTCGTCCCAGAAGGAAGCCTATTCTAAAAATGATGCACAAGAAAGCCTGCAAACAGTTTGCTGAAGACAAGCAGATTAAGGACATGGATTACCGGAACCATGTCCTGTGGTCCGATGAGACCAAGATAAACCTATTTGGTTCAGATGGTGTCAAGCATGTTTGGCAGCAACCAGGTGAGGATTACAAAGACAAGTGTGTCTTGCCTACAGTCAAGCATGGCAGTGGGAGTGTCATGGTCAAGAGCTGCATGAGTGCTACCAGCACTTGGGAGCTACAGTTCATTGAGGAACCATGAATGTCAACATGCACTTTGACTTACTGAAGCAGAGCCCTCCCATCAGAGACTGGACCGCAGAGCAGTATTCCAGCATGGTAACGACCCCAAACACACTTGCAAGATGACCACTGCCTTACTAAAGAAGCTGAGGGTAAAGGTAATGGTCTGGCCAAGAATGTTTCCAGACCTAAACCCTGTTGAGCATCTGTGGGACATCCTCAAACATAATGTGGAGGAGCGCAAGGTCTCTAACATCCACCAGCACTGGGATGTCATCATGGAGGAGTGGAAGAGGACTCCAGTAACAATCTGTGAAGCTCTGGTGAACTCCATGTCCAAGAAGGTTTTGTTGCCAGCGGTTTAGACAATAACGGCTGTGTGTTGAGTTATTTTGAGGGGACAGCACTGTTATACAAGCCGAACACTCGAAACTTTACATTGTAGCAAAGTGTAATTTCTTCAGTGTTGTTACATGAAAAAATAAAGCCAATATAACAAAATTGCTAAACAATAAAATGCACATGTCCCAAGTATATCAATAGGTCAAAAAGACCACTACCCCATTGTGCCAGTGCAAAAAAAGCAGTGTATGGATATCTATCACTGGAACCTCACTTCCTTAGATCTATGTGCACTTGTCATGATACATGCCATGCAGATCTTTTTTTTTAATTACAAACGGATACCATCAGCACAGTATACACTATGGGGTTTATTTACTAATGGTAAATAGCAGTGGCAGCTAGTGCTCAACATTTTTGGGGGGACTGAAAAAAAAAAAACATCAATTGCAGCCACTCTGCCCATCAAATGCAGCTACTGTACCCATCAAACACATCCATTGTGCCCATCAAGCGCAGCCACTGTGCCCATCAAGTGCAGCCACTGTGCCCATCAAGTGCAACCACTGTGCCCATCATGTGACAGGAGAGAAAAAACTAGTCCGCCAGAACCCCTCTAGCGCCAGCTGCCGCCCAGGGGTGAAAACACACCCCTGGAATGCAGACCGACCCACATGACAGTTCTGGGATTGACAGCAGCCTAATTTTGACAAATTGTGAATGGGAGCCATGTAACTCTCCCATTCCCCACTAACTTTAGCCATGCCATGCAGATCTTTTTTTTTAATTACAAACGGATACCATCAGCACAGTATACACTATGGGGTTTATTTACTAATGGTAAATAGCAGTGGCAGCTAGTGCTCAACATTTTTGGGGGGACTGAAAAAAAAAAAACATCAATTGCAGCCACTCTGCCCATCAAATGCAGCTACTGTACCCATCAAACACATCCATTGTGCCCATCAAGTGCAGCCACTGTGCCCATCAAGTGCAGCCACTGTGCCCATCAAGTGCAACCACTGTGCCCATCATGTGACAGGAGAGAAAAAACTAGTCCGCCAGAACCCCTCTAGCGCCAGCTGCCGCCCAGGGGTGAAAACACACCCCTGGAATGCAGACCGACCCACATGACAGTTCTGGGATTGACAGCAGCCTAATTTTGACAAATTGTGAATGGGAGCCATGTAACTCTCCCATTCCCCACTAACTTTAGCGTAACGCCCCTACAGAAAGTAAGGGGGCGCTACATTTACATCTGCCTTTAAATATATTAATACATGCTTCATATAGTTTTGTTTCTTCATTAGATGGACATCTCTAAAAATAAAATGCATTTTTATTTTATGCTTACCACTTGATATTCATCCAGGGTTTGCATACACTTGTTGCAAATTCAGTATATGTATGCTGGGGTGTGCACTCACACATTTTGATGCATAGTAACTACTGTGAGGAAACTGTTCAGGTATGTTACTTAGTAATAGTTACATTGTTAGTCAGGTTGAAAAAAGACACAACTAATAGAAAAAAAAAATAAACACATAGAAAGTCTCCATATACACTATTCTATAACCACAGATGATCCAGAGAAAGGCCAAAAAAAATCCTCAATAAATCATAGTCCAATTTACTCCTGTGGGGGAAAGAATCATTCCTGATCTCAGAAGAGGCAATCAGATATTTCCAGGATCAACAATCTCTTAAGCCTTGTACACACGATCGGTTTGTCTGATGAAAACGGACAGATGGACCGTTTTTATTGGACAAACCGATCATGTGTGGGCCCCATCAGTTTGTTTTCAATTGGTGAAAAAAAATAGAACCTGTTTTAAATTTTTCTTATGGATAAAAAGCCGATAGAAAAAAAAAAAACATCGTCTGTGGGGAAGTCCATCGGTCAAAAATCCATGCATGCTTAGACTAAATTAGGAGACTGGAGCGCTTGTTCTGGTAAAACTAGCATTTCGTAATGGAGGTAGCACATTCGTCACGCTGAAACAGACTGACAAGCACGAAGACTGAAAAGCGTGAATCGTCTCTCACCAAACTTTTACTAACACACAGTAACAGAAAATCAGCAAAAGCAGCCCAAAGGGTGGTGCCGTTGGATTTGACCTTCCCCTTTATAGTGCTGTCGTACGTATTGTACGTCACCACGTTCGGACACGAACGGATTTTTGACCGATGGTGTGTAGGCAAGACTGATGAAAGCCAGCCTTATCAGATATCCGATGAATAAATCCATCGGATTAGATGCCATCAGATATCCGATCTTGAGTACAGGGCATTAGTGTTATTACCTTAATAATTAATATACAGTTATATTTCAGACAGGAGGCTCATATCTTGCATTAACTTTCTATATTAATGCTCATAGCAGAATTCCAGAATTCAATACTTTTAAATGACAAAGAAAAAACTCTATACTACATATCCCAGAATCCTTAGGGTCAGTAAACCCCTCCCATATGAGACCCTATATATCTCCTGCTTGTGAACAGAACTTCCTCTTTCTTTCTGCTCATAGCGATCAGATAAGTTCCATTCTGTGTTGTGTGGTGTTGTTGTTTGTTGCTGTGTGCTCAGGGGGACATTCCTGTGTGGTTTATATGCTGCGCTCCGTTTCTGTGTTTTCCCTGTCCTGTGTCACATTCTTTCCTGTGTCACATTCTTCCGCTCCCTGCTTGTTGGCGCGGCTTAACTAAGCGCCATTTTCTCTACCTCTTCTTACTCCGGCCAATCGCGGCGCACCGGTGACGTCACGGCGACGCGACCGATTGCCGGATTCGATCACGCCCGCCCCACCGCACCACTCGGCGGCTGACCGGTGAGGGAGACAGTGCTGCTCTGCTGCTGGCGGTATCGTCCCATATACAGAACACTGCCGGAGCACTGTAGTAGGTGGCAGGCAATCCTCACAAAACAGATATATATACCTTTTCTCAGGCAACCCTCACAAAACGGAGCACTGTAGTAGGTGGTCTGTTTGTTGCCTGTTAGCGCAAAAAGAACTGTGTCCCTTACCTATAATTCTAAGATTAATTGGGGCACAATGGCAGAAGGATCTAGCATCCAAGCACAACGTGGGGCAGAACTGGGGAACACCCCTGAGACTCCGCAAATGCTCACAGCTGCCCAAATTCAAGAACTAATTAGTAGTTCAATTTAGGCAGCCCTAGCATCTACTGTGTCCAATCCCTTACCTCAATATGAGGCGGTGAAAGCGGGTAAAGTCTCTTGCAAGAGAAAACACTTATCTACCCATACCGACTCCCCGGCAGGGGAAGTAAAATTCATGCTTGAGGCAGGACCCTCCTCGGCCTGGCGACCCAGCCATCCAAACAGTGAGCAACCCTTGACAAACAAGGAGATCCCTAATAAGAAATTTCTTTCTGCCCGCCGGGTTAAACCGGACTCGTTTAACGAGGATTCAGACGAGGATTCACCCAGCGGATCTCTGATCCTTACATCGGATGATTCCGACTCTTAAATAGAGGATACTGGGCATATGGTTCACGAGACGGAAGCCAACTCAGACTTGCTGCCTGAGACTATATTGGACTCTCTAGGGGAGCAATTTTTTAACCCCGAGCATATTACACATCCCAGGTCCGGGGACTGGGCCCCACTCCCGCAAGTGTCACAATATGTTGAGCACTGGGTCCGGAGTATCCTAGATAGGACAAACCGGAACAAACTGAGGGCAAAATGTCCCAGGCCATTCGTTCCCCATAAAGTGGCTGTCACGCCAGAGATTGACCCGATACTTCTTAAATACCTGACAAAAACGGGCAAATATGCAAAAAAGGGTATTGAGCGCTCTTTTAAGTCGATCCAGGATCGTGTTTTAGATCTTCTGGGACCCCTAACCAAGATTTAAAATTTGTCTGAACAGGCGGCCACCACTGATGAACCGGTGGATTTGCTACAGTTACGGGGTTGGGCTCAACGGGCCATATGCCTATTAGGCTTGGCCAACACGACCTGCGCCATTGAACGGCGCAGGTCCATTTTGATGAAGCTCGATCCACAACTATCCCACTTAGCGGAGTCTGAGCCAGGTCCCTCTGCCGAGGGCCTCCTATTCGGAGAGGACCTGATGAAAAACATTAACAAATTCGTGGGTCTGTTCAACAGCCTGGACAAGGCCCAATCTTCCCTGAAAAAATTAGGGTCTGGTTCCCGGGTTTTTGCCAGGGCCGGCAGAGGTAGAGGCCGTTCTGCCGGCCGTGCCAACTACTATAGGGCCTATTCAAGGGTACCCACTCAGGCCTTCACGCCTATGCAGCAGCAGTACTCAACTCCGATGGCACAACCAGCCCCCTTCTTCCCTCCTAGAGGACGCCCATGGAGGGGTCGAGGCGGCAGAGGCTTCCCGAGGTCCCGACCTTCTATCGGTGAGTGTTTCACACCATATTCACATACCGGTAGGGGGCAGACTGAGACATTTTACCCATGCCTGGTACACGATTACGGCAGACGATTGGATTCTGTCCGCAGTACAGGGTTATCACATAGACTTCATGACACAACCTATCATGACGGTGACCCCGCATCCCATTCACTTCTCAGAACAGAGTGTATGTCTCATAGACATAGAGCTACAGGAACTCATCTCGAAACATGCGGTCATAGAAGTAGACCCCCTGTCACCAGGGTTCATAAACAACCTTTTCCTGGTACGGAAGAAAGATGGAGGCTACCGTCCAGTAATAAATCTCAAAAACCTGAACCAGTACGTGGTTTATCATCACTTCAAGATGGAAGGTATCCACATGCTAAGGGATCTTCTAGTTCAGGGAGATTGGCTGGTAAAGATAGACTTAAAAGATGCCTATCTAACGATACCAATGCGCCAGTCCTCCCAGAAGTATCTGAGATTCAGGTGGCGGGGCCATACGTGGCAGTTTACTTGCCTTCCCTTCAGCCTTTCATCGGCTCCTTGGTGCTTTACCAAAATAATGAAACCGGTAATCGCCATGTTGCGTCGCAGGGGAGTACGTCTGATAATCTATCTAGACGACCTCCTCATTCTGGCTCGCTCGAGGTCTCAAGCCGAACTACACAAACGTTGGGCGACGTCACTCATGGAAGGCCTAGGCTTTCTCATCAACCACAAGAAATCCGTGCTCTCTCCAGCCCGAGAAATTGAGTTTTTGGGGTTTTCAGTGGACACCAGACAAGCGGTTTTACGCTTACCCCAACAAAAAATGGCCTTGATCCAGAAGGAAATCAGAGCGGTTTTGCGCAAACGGCAAATATCGCTCAGACTTCTGTCACGCATAGTCGGACTATTATCGGCATCCATTCAGGCTATTTTCCCTGCGCCTCTACACTACCGAGCCCTTCAACGCCTAAGAGCCCTACACTTGCATCAGGGTCTTCGCTACTCGGACAAAATCACCCTTTGTCCGGAAGAGGAAGAGGAACTCAGATGGTGGCTTCACTCCGCCCTAGAATGGAATGGCAAAACAATTTTCAGCCCTCGACCGGACATAATCTTGGAATCAGATGCGAGTCGCCTAGGCTGGGGAGCTTGTTGCGGCCCGGACTCCACAGGAGGGACGTGGTCCGTAGAAGAGTCCTCTCTCCATATCAACGCGTTGGAACTCCTGGCGGCACTTTTCGCTGTCAAGAGTTTTCTCTCGCAGAGGTCCGAATGTTGCGCACTCTTACGCTTGAACAACGTAGCGGCGGTACAGTATATCAATCGCTTAGGAGGTACGAAATCCAAACGATTGGCGGACATTGCTTCTGACCTTTGGAACTTCTGTCTCTCACGCAACATTACCCCCATAGCGGAATATATCCCGGGAGTGTCCAATTGGGTGGCAGATTGGAACTCCCGTCACCTGTCCGATTCCAGCGACTGGACCTTGGACAGATCGGTGTTCCTGGCGATACACGACCTTTGGGGTCCATTGCATGCGGACCTTTTCGCTTCCCGACTCAATCGACAACTGCCGAATTTCTACAGTTGGAGACCGGACCCGGAAGCCGTAGCGGTAGACGCTTTTCTTCAATGGTGGCCAGACGGCTTACATTACGCTTTCCCTCCCTTCTCAATGATCACCAGACTACTTCTTCATGTAGTCAACCTGAGAACGACGGTGGTCCTGATCACTCCTTGGTGGCCAACCCAACCATGGTTCCCTCTGACCTTGGGGATGTCGATCGACTACCCCAGACTCCTTCCCCACTCGACTCATCTCCTGACCAATCCTACCAAGGGTCCACATCCTTTACTGCTGGATAGCAGCCTACCCCTCCTCGCATTGGTTAGTCTCGGGGTGCCAGAACCTAGTACTGAGCTTTCAGAATCAGCTAGAGACCTCCGCGCCTTGGCCTGGGCCCCTGGGACTAGATTGGCTTATCGATCTGCCTGGGGGTTGTGGGTTCATTGGTGTGATCAACGACAAATTGATCCCATTCAGGCTCCTGTCTCCACGGTCGTAAATTACTTAGCGGAATCCTTTGTTTCGGGCAAAGCATATAGCTCCCTTAATGTCTATAGATCCGCCATTTCGGCATACCACTGCCCGGTCGATTCCCTGCCCGTAGGAAAGCATCCTTTGGTATGTCGCCTCCTCCGCGGTGCAAAATTCAATCGGCCTCCTCGCCCCATTACTCCTCAACTTGGGACGTCTCCAAGGTCCTTCATTTGTTCTCTTCCTGGGAGGACAACGACCTCCTTCCTTTAAAGCTGTTATCCCTAAAGCTTACCACACTTTTTATGCCTAGTCTCTATCAAACGTATCTCGGATGTGAGAGCCCTGGATGTTTCCAGGCGACAATTTTCACCGGAAGGGGTGAAGTTCTCTGTGGTACGCAGGACCAAAACCCATTTGCACTCGGTTTTCTACCCATTTTTTCCGGCCCATCCACGACTATGTGTCGTTCGATGCCTACAGGCATACGAAACTCACACGGCGCCTCTACGCCCTTCAAACTTTTCACAGCTGCTAATCTCATATGTGCACCCACACCACCCAGTGACTTCTGCCACTTTGGCTAGGTGGGTGCGTTCGGTCATGGAAATGGCGGGGGTCGACGTATCTCTCTTCGGCGCACACTCGACCAGGGGGGCGATGGCCACTAAGGTGGTTTCCACAGGGGGCTCTCTATTAGACCTTCTATTGGCAGCTGACTGGTCATCTGAGTCGACCTTTCGCGAGTTTTACTTTAGACCGGAGAATCACGTCTCTCTATCTGTTCTGACCTCCTGACCGCGGTACTCCGCTTTGTCTATGTCTTACTTTGGTAAGCTGATAGGATCACTAGAGGTGTGGGCTGCACGTTTTGGAATCCTCCATTGCACCTTCACTCATTTGGCTGCTGGAACATCTCCTTTTGACTTCACACCAGATTTCACTTGCTGCACCGAGTTGCATGATTAAGTTGGACTCTCTTCTTTTATTTGGTTTTGTCTGCAGGACTGAGTTTGACCATGCATTCTATTATGTCCACCACACATCTTTATAGATGACACGGTCACTGTTATTTACTGTTACTTTGTTCACATTGTGTTTTATAGAATTTTTTCTATATATTTATACATTTTTGTCACTTATTGTATTCACCTAGTTTACTACTTCACTTCCCCTTTCCCATCACCCTTTAGGCATCACCACCACAGCGCAAACAATATCACTTGTTGTATACCTTTTATTGTCCATTTGGATAGACCTATTCTTTGTTTGCTGCAGTATACCTCCCGTGCCCCTTTCCCACGGCCCCTTTCCCACGGTCCAATCCCTTTTCACCCATTTCAGCGCAGGAGTTTCACCTATCACTTTATGTCTTACTTTGACTGACCTGGGAGCTTGGACATATATATATATATATATATATATATATATATATATATATATATATATATATTGTATGCATACATGTTCATGGTACGTGCTAGGTTTGTCGTTACATGATGTATGAATATTGCTTTAAACATGCAAGATATGAGCCTCCTGTCTGAAATATAAATGGAGATTTTCCTAGCTGGTGACGGAAAATATTAGTTATATGAAGACAGGAGGCGAGTACCTTCCCACCCTGCCCACCCTATCATGCATATTCTTTGCCGTTTCAGGATATTGAAGCTCCACACCTGGTTCTCGTTGGTGTTTGACGAGTCACCTCCGGATCCCCGTTGGGTCGAAGTTTCGTTGTGTTTCCGGTTGGAGCGTGTTCAGTTGAAGAATTGTAGGTTACAAAGGTTCTACGCCAAGGTTGGCAAGCCCGGATGGGGTCGTTCTACGTGGACCATGGGTTCTGTGCCTGGGAGTTCATCCGGCTAGCTGCCGACGCAGGAGGTTTGGACTTTGTTCCAGCAGTTGGAGTTATACTTGGTGTATTCGCATTCACAAAGAGGAAGTTCTGTTCACAAGCAGGAAATATATAGGTTCTCATATGGGAGGGGTTTACTGACCCTAAGGATTCTGGGATATGTAGTATAGAGTTTTTTCTTTGTCATTTAAAAGTATTGAATTCTGGAATTCTGCTATGAGCATTAATAAAGAAAGTTAATGCAAGATACTCGCCTCCTGTCTTCATATAACTAATATTTTCCGTCACCAGCTAGGAAAATCTCCATTTATAGTTTGTGTTTTCAGGAATGTATCCAGTTTTTTTTTAATGTAGGGATGAGCCGAACACCCCCCGGTTCAGTTCGCAGCAGAACATACGAACAGGCAAAAAATTTGTTCCAAAACACGCGAACACTGTTAAAGTCTATGGGACACGATCATGAAAAAAATAGCTCATTTTAAAGGTTAATATGCAAGTTATTGTCAGAAAAAGTATTTGGGGACACAAGTCCTGCCCCAGGGGTCATGTATCAATGCAATTTTTTTTTATTAAACAACAGTTTTTTTGGGAGCAGTGATTTTAGTGAAAGTGAAGTGAACAACAAAAGTGAAATATTCCTTTACATTTTGTACCTTGGGGGTGTCTATAGTATGCCTGTAAAGTAGCGCATGTTTCCCATGCTTAGAAAAGTCTGTGCACAAAATTACATTTCTAAAGTAATTTTTCTTAAAAAACTACTTGCAGCTATAATGAATTCCCTCCTTAGTCCATTACCAGGCCCTTTGGGTCTGGTATGAATATTAAGGGGAACTCCAAACCAAAATAAAATAAAAAAGTGTGGGGTCCCCCCAAATTCCATATCAGGCCCTTTAGGTCTGGTATAGATATTAAGGGGAACCCATGATGCGGTCGGGTGACCCCGCCTTCAGTTATAAAGGAGCTGCCAAACAGCTTGCACGTCATTAGGCAAGGTGCCTCCGGTCCAGAGAAGATCGTGCGACAGTCTTCAAAGTATGGAGAGCATCGCTGGAGAATGGATCATCGCTGGATATCAATAATGGATTACAATGCTGGATAGACTGGATTACATCACTGGAATGTAATTTTTTTTTTAATAAAAGGACTTGTCCCAAGCCGTCTCCTGTCATGTTCAAAATGTTTACACTTTTTCTTTGTGAAATGGTAGGGGTATAATGTACCCCTTACTAATTCATATAGGGGGGCGGGATCTGGAGTTCCCCTTTGTTAAAGGGGGCTTCCAGATTCTGATAAGCTCCCACCCGCAGACCCTCACAACCACCGGGCAAGGGTTGTGGGGATGAGGCCCTTGTCCCCATCAACATGGGGACATCCTTCCTATGTTGAGGGCATGTAGCCTAGTATGGTTCAGGAGGGGGGCACTCTCTTGCCCCCCCTTTTTCTGCGGTCTGCCAGGTTTCATGATTAGCTAAGGGTGTGGTATGGATTTTTGGGGGAACCCCACAACATTTTTTTAACCACTTTAGCCCCGGACCATATTGCTGTCCAAAGACCAGAGCACTTTTTGTGATTCGGCACTGCGTCGCTTTAACTGACAATTGCGCGGTCATGCGACGTGGCTCCCAAACAAAATTGGCGTCCTTTTTTTCCCACAAATAGAGCTTTCTTTTGGTGGTATTTGATCATCTCTGCGGTTTTTATTTTTTGCGCTATAAACAAAAATAGAGCGACTATTTTGAAAAAAATGCAATATTTTTTACATTTTGCTATAATAAATATCCCCAAAAAAGATATAAAAAAACATTTTTTTCCCTCAGTTTAGGCCGATACGTATTCTTCTACATATTTTTCGTAAATAAAAATAGCAATTAGCGTTTATTGATTGGTTTGCGCAAAATTTATAGCGTTTACAAAAAAGGGGTAGTTTTATGGCATTTTTATTAATATTTTTTTTTTTACTAGTAATGGTGGCGATCAGCGTTTTTTTTCGGTACTGCGATATTATGGCGGACACATCGGACACTTTTGACACATTTTTGGGACCATTGGCATTTTTATAGCGATCAATGCTATAAAAATGCATTGGATTACTATAAAAATGCCATTGGCAGTGAAGGGGTTAACACTAGGGGGCGGGGAAGGGGTTAAGTGTGTTCCTATTTGTGTTCTTACTGTGTGGGGGGGGTGAACTCACTAGGGGGAATCATTGATCTTCCGTTCATACATTGTATGAACGGAAGATCAGCGTTTCCCCCGCTGACAGGAACGAGTGCTGTGTGTTTACACGCACAGCTCTCGTTCCCCGCTCTGTAACGAACGAGCGCGCGCGCCCGGCGGCGATCGCGCCCGCCGGCGCGCGCGCGGGACTCGGGGGTGAGCGGGGGGCGCGCACGCGGGCCGCCGGCGGTGCGCACGCGCCCCCTAGTGGCCGCGAAAGTCCCGACGTAGGATGACGGGCTCTCGCGCAGGAGAGCCGACCTGCCGCCGTATAACTGCGGCGGCTGGTCGGCTAGTGGTTAATGTTGGTGCGTGGTGGTCTAGTATGGATTTTTGGGGGGAACCCCATGCCATTTTTTTTAAATGGCACAGGGTTCCCCTTAATATCCATACCAGACCTGAAGGGCCTGATAATGGACTAAGGGAACCCATGCTGTTTTTTTTTCCTCAAATAACTTTTTATTGAAAAGAGAAAGGTTGTTTACAACATACAGGAACAAATGATACAGTATAGGGAGGGGCATAGGGAGAGAAGGCACATAGTTGCCCGTGTTACAGGTAGTCAGGTAGAAAATAATGTGGGCTGTCTACATGCTCATAGACAATAGCAAGCGCAGAACTGAGGTTGACGTTGCCATGTCATAATAACATAGATTAGTACACTGCAAAACATAGGGCATGGGGGAAATCACAAGGGTACCTAAAAGAGGAGGAAGAAAGGAAGAAGAGGCGGGAAAAAATAAAAATAAATAGATAAAAAATTAAAAATAAATAAAACAAGAGATAAAAATAAGAATAAAGATACGATGGGGGGGAAAGAGAGAGGGAAGAGGGAAGGGTCATCGAGTAAGCTTGTTTACCTGGTCACGAGTGTTCCTCCCGGAGGCGCCATGGCTGCCAGACAATGTGCCCGCTGGGCACGCGCGTGGGACTCGGGGGCGAGTGGGGGCGTGCGCCGCAAAAAGAGCCGACGTAGAGCTACGGGCTCTCACCCAGGAGAGCCGACCTGCCGCAGTAAAATGACCGCGGCAGGTCGGCAAGCAGTTAAATTACTTTTTTCCCCTTTAGAAATGTCAATTTGTGCAGGAAATTTTCTAAGCACAGGAAACATGCGCTACTTTACATGCACACTATAGACACCCCCAGGTTCCAAACTTAAAGGAATATTTCACTTTTATTGTTTCACTTTAAGTATTATTAAAATCACTGCTCCTGAAAAAACTTCAGTTTTTAAACTGAAAACAGTTTTTTGCATTGATACATGTCCTCTGGGGCAGGACCCTGGTCCCCAAACACTTTTTCTGACAAAAACTTGCATATTAACCCATAGGCTTTTAAAGGGTATTCCACAGCTTTTCGAATTTGCCGCAAACACCCCAAATTGTTCGTTGTTTGGCAATCCGGCGAACAGGCAATGTTCGAGTCAAACTCATGTGCGACTTGAACAGATAGCCCATCACTAATACTGAGCTGTCCAGAAATAGTCATTGCACAAAGCAAAGCAGACATGGATGAGTGAGTTTGGGGTGGAGGAACTTCACTGGCCTGACCTCAACTCAATAAAACACCTTTGGGATGAATTAGAGCAGAGGTTGTCATCCAGGCCTTCTCGTCCACATCAGTGCCTGACCTAACAAATGTGTTTCTGGAAGAATGCTCAAACATTCCCATAGACACAATCCTAAACCTTGTGGACAGGTTTCCCAGAGAAGTTAAAGCTGTTATAGTTGTAAAGGGTGAGCCAACGAAATATTGAAACCTACAAACGAAGACTGGGATGCCGTTAAAGTTCATGTGTGTGTAAAGGCAGGTGTCCCAATACTTTGACAATATAGTGTATCTGTTGGTAACGTGATGTACTGGTGTGTGCACATAAACTTTAGTAAATCAGGCCCCAAACTCAGATGTTTGCTTTGTTGAATGTTATGTCTTTGAAGTACCATATGATTTTTAGCAGTGATGACTGCAGGCTTGAGTAAACACATGAAAATCATTTTAAAAAGAATTACACTTTTAGAACACACTAAGTTACTTTGCATTGATAGCTTAGATGTTGCATAACTCGACAAAGATCACTTCTAGGGATGAAATGAACACCCCTGGGTTCGGTTCGCACCAGAACCTGCGAACAGACCAAAAGTTTGAACTTTAGAACCCTGTTAAAGTCTATGGGACTCGAACATTTGAAATCTAAAGTGCCAATTTTAAGGGCTAATATGCAAGTTATTGTCCTAAAAAGTGTATGGGGACCCGGGTCCTGCCCCAGGGGACATGTATCAATGCAATTTTTTTTTAAAAAACTAATGTTTTTTCAGGAGCAGTGATTTTAATAATGCTTAAAGTGAAACAATAAAATTGAAATATTCCTTTAAATTTCGTACCTGGGGGAGTGTATAGTATGCCTGTGAAGTAGCGCTCGTTTCCTGTGCTTAGAACTGTCCCTGCAGAAAATGTCATTTCTGAAGGAAAAAATACATTTAAAATTACTCGTGGCTATAATGAATTGTCGGCTCCCGGCAATACAGAGAAAAGTCATTCATAAAAAAAAAAGTGTGGGGGTCCCCCCAAATTCAATTACCAGGCCCTTCAGGTCTGGTATGGATATTAAGGGGAACCCCGGGTCAAATGAAAAAAAAATTATGTGGGGTTCCCCCCCACATATCAATTTCAGACCATTCAGGTCTGGTATGGATTTTAACCACTTGCTTACTGGGCACATAAACCCCCTTCGTGCCCAGGCGAAATTTCAGCTTCCGGCACTGCGTCGCTTTAACTGACAATTGCGCGGTCGTGCGACGTGGCACCCAAACAAAATTGGCGTCCCTTTTTTCCCCACAAATAGAGCTTTCTTTTGGTGGTATTTGATCGCCCGTGCGGTTTTTATTTTTTGCGTTATAATGAAAAAAAGAGCGACAATTTAAAAATATATATATATTTTTTACTTGTTGCTATAATAAATATCCCATTTTTTTTTTTTTTTATATTTTTTTTTCTCAGTTAAGGCCATACGTATTCTTCTACGTATTTTCACGTGACTGCACACCTACAAAATAGGGGACGATCTGCGACGGCGATCTGGCATATTGCGACGGACACATCGCACTTTTGACACATTTTTGGCGCCATTCAATTTATACAGCGACCAGTGCTATAAAAATGCACTAATTACTGTATAAATGTGACTGGCATTGAAGGGGTTAACACTAGGGGGTGAGGAAGGGGTTAAATGTATTGCCTGGGTGTGTTCTAACTGTATGGGGGAGGGGGGTGACCCCTGGGGGAGGTGACCGATGCTGTCTCCCTATGTACAAGAGAAACAGCATCTGTCACCTCACTGACAGGACGTGAAGCTCTGTGTTTACACTCAGAGCTCCACGTCCCTGCTGTCTCACCGACGATCGCGTGTACCTGACGGACATCGCGGCCGCCGGGTACACGCATCGGATCCTCGGTGATGCGTCGGGACTGTTTTTCCCCGCCGCGCGCCACCCTGTGGCCCCACTCAAAAGACGTCAACCCGGCGCCTCAGGTCTGCGCTGTTCACGTCTTTGGACGTGAAATGGTATTGAAGTGGTTAAGGAGAACTCCACTTTTTTTTTTTTTTAAATATGGCGTGTTCACTCCAAAAATCCACACCAGACCCTTTTTCCGAGCACGCCACCTGGCAGGCCGCAGGAAAAGAGGGGGGACGAGAGAGCACCCCCTCCTAAACCGTACCAGGCCACATGCACTTAACATTGGGAGGATGCTCTGGGGGTCTGTGGCCCCCTCAATGCACCATGTTCCCATGTTGATGGGGACAAGGACCTCATCCCCACAACCCTTGTGGGGGTCTGCGGGCGGGGGGTTTATCATAATCTGGAAGACCCTTTTAACAAAGGGGACCCCCAGATCCCGCCCCCCATGTGAATTAGTAATGGGGTACATTGTACCTCTAGCATTTAGCAGTGTAACAATTGTAAAAAAAAATGTGAAAAGGCTTCTGCGCTACTCAGTTACGTCTTCCTAAATAGACAGAATGAAAAATTGCAGCAATAACTATGAAGTGTATACACAACAACAAAAATAAATCAATGGTGAATGGGTTATTACGCAAAAAGGTCCATAATACATAAATATATGCAGACACAAAATAGGTGTGTATAGCAAGTGATAGAGGTGATCAAAATCATTCCACTGGAAAATAAAAGTGTCAAAGTCCTTAAATGTAAATTGCAGGTAGACTGCTAGATAAAAGTGACAAAGTCCATAAGTGAAAAATTATAGGTAGACTGCTAATGCTAACAAAAATAGTTGCGCTTACATGCAAAAACGAAAAAACAAGCAAATTTTATGCTCGTTTTTTAGTTTTTGCATGTAAGCGCAACTATTTTTCAATAAATGTCCCATTGATTTTACATACTTCACTATTGGAGGTCCTCTTTCTGTCCCTCTTGTTCCCTGGGCTTGAGCAATTTAGGTACTCTGTCAAGGGACCAGTGTTTCATCTGCCTCTACCAGGGGATATTGAGGAGACTGCTGTGTGGTGATTTTTACCATTGATTGCTGATTGTACCCCTCATTGAGGTGAGAGTTCTGGGAGACCAGACTACTGTCTTTGGTGAAGTTCCATTTGTCTTGGGAATAGTGGATACCTCTCATTAGCAGTCTACCTATAATTTTTTCACTTATGGACTTTGTCACTTTTATCTAGCAGTGAGTGAGTGAGTGAGTGAAAAACTTATATAGCGCAGCACATGCAAATTAAATCGCCTCTGGGTGCTCGTTGTTCCTGTCTCCTTTGACATCAAAATAGATGAGTTTTGATCTTTCTTCTGAAGGCCAAGTGGTTCTCCTCCAACTGAATGCTGGTTGGTAAAGTGTTCCATAGTCTGGGACCTTGGAGCGCTTATCTTCTTTCTTCTTTGGATGGGTATCTGGAGCAGATTTTAGTTGGTGGATCGCAGAACGCAATTGGAGTTGTGAGCTTTTAGTTTTTCGCATAGATATTGGGGGGCCTTCCCATGGATGCACTTATGCGTCAGACAGAGTGCTTTAAAAGCAATTTTGTCTTTTAATGGCAAACAATGAAGGGTTCTCAGCGAAGGTGAGATTGATTACCATGTTTTTTTCCCAGTCGCAAGTCTGGCGGCCGTATTTTGAACGACTTGCAGACGAGAGATTTGGTATTTTGGGAGTCCAAGTAGAGGGCATTTGCATAGTCAAGTCTGGAGTTCACAATTGTTCCCACCACGACTGCTATGTCTTCTTTGGGAATGAATGGAATAAGTCTGCTTAGTAGGCGCAGCAGATGGTGAGATCCGCTGACTACTGACCCTATTTGTGCATCCATTGTCATGTAGGTGTCAAAGATGACCCCAAGACTTTTAACTTTGGCGCTAGGGGTGATGATTTGGCCCAGAATGGGTGGGGGTTTCCAAGTTGTTGCAAGTTGATTCTTACGACTGGCGTGAAACAGGAGAAGTTCTGTTTTGGAGTTGTTGAGTTTAAGATAACTCTTTGTCATCCAGTTTTCTATCAAAGAGAGGCATGTCTCTAGACTGAGATGATGATCCTTTTTGTTGCAGATGCGAAAATATAGTTGCGTGTCATCTGCATATGAGTGATAAAGTAGTTTTTGGCTACTGATGATTTCAAAGAGGGGGCGAAGATAGATGTTGAACAGCACCGGCGACAGAGGGGGTCGTTGAGGGACTCTGCATGACACTGTGCGTTTTTCAGAAGTGAAAGGTCCCAATTTCACTATTTGTGATCGGTTTTCCAGAAAAGAGAATCATGATAGATCACCTTCTGCGACTCTGGCTACTTCAACTAGCCGAGTCAGTAATAGTTTGTGGTCTACCGTGTCGAAAGCTGTGCTTAGGTCCAACAGAACTAGAAGACAAGATTCTCCTTCGTCTGCAGCCTCGAGAGCGTCATCCCATATTTTGAGTAGTGCGGTTTCTGTCCCGTGTCCGGGGAGAAAACCCAATTGAAAAGGATCGAGCAAATTATGGGCATCCAAGTGATGTTGTAGCTGTTGTACCACTACTTTCTCCATCACTTTAGAGAGGACATTTAGGCCTGTTATGGGATGACGGTGTTTTGGGTCTTTGGGATCAAGGGTGGGTTTCTTTAAAATAGGTTTAGTTATACCTTGTTTTAAGCGGGTGGGCACTATACCTTCTTTGAATGACTGGTTTATAAGCTGCATGATGGGCGGTGCCAGGATATCGTCACATTCCTTCAGCAGTTTGGTGGGGATGATATCGTTCGGTGCTGTGCTATTTCGTAGGGTATCAATGATGTTTTTTGTGGCCTCGATGAAATGGGGTTTAAAGTGTACTTTGTTGCTTGTGGCAAATCTGTGTGGGTATTAGGCGTATGGTTGAAGGGGGGGGGGGGGGGTAATGGGAGTTCTATTTTGCTGAATGCTTTCATGGATTCCCTCAATTTTGTTGATGAAATAATCCGATTATTCATTGCAAAATTCTTGGGTATCAGAATTGGGGGCTTCAAGACAGACGGGGTTCATGGTCTCGGTAACTATTTTGAAGAGTTCGTGGGGACGGTTTAGGGCATTAGTGATGATATTGGCGAAATATTTTTTTTTGGCTTTGAAGATTTCTTTGTGGTATTTTTTTGTTATTACCTTATAGATGGTGTGGTTTTCCTCAGAAGAGCTTCTTTTCCAGGCGGCTTCCGCTCTTCTGCGCTCTTGCTTCAGCAACGACAGCTGGTCATTAAACCAGCTGGAGTTGTTTTTCCGGGTGCAGGTTTTGCGTTTGGGCGCTACTAAGTCGGCTGACTGTAGTAGAGCCATGTTTATGGCATCCAGTGTTTCTGTGGCTGTTTGGTGTGGTTGGATTGTTATTATTTTTTTCCCCTAAAGTGGTTTTGAAGAGCTCTGAATAGAGCTTCTTTTGCGATCTAGTCCAGTGTGTTGTCACCGGTTTTGATGTTTTTGTTAGGGGGGCATTTATGGTGATTGTGAATTTAAGTGGTCTGTCCATGGCAACGATTAATTTTTTTGAATGTTTACTTCCAGATCTTGTCTGAAAATAAGATCGAGCGTGTGACCGGAAGTATGTGTGGGCCCACATACTAGTTGCTACAGACCTAATCTTTCCAGATGGTCAATGCAGGCGTCGGCAATGGGACCTTGTGAGGAGTTTACCCAGAGGTTGAAGTCCCCGAGTAGCAAAAGGTGTTTGCTGTTTAGGGTGAAAGTGGACATGAACTCTGTCCAAGGTGAGAGAAGCTGCGATTTTGGACCCGGTGGTCTGTAGCAGAGAAGAATATGGACGGGATTTGTTTGTAGTTGCAGAGTGTGGGTTTCCATGAATGGAAGTGAGTACTGAAGTGCTGGTTAGTGATCGTGAGGTGAGTCTTGTGGATCACCGCCAGGCCCCACTCGGTTTTCTGTTATAATGCGATAATTCTCTGGCACCAGTTCACCTAGAACTCTGTGAGCCAGCTTTCTGTAATAAAGAGGCAGTCCAAATCGCATTGTAGGATGAAATCGTGGATTTCTTGTCGGTGTTTTACTGCCGATCTTGTGTTAACCAAAGCACTAGGGATGAGCCAAACACCCCTGGGTTCAGTTCGCATCAGAACCTGTGAACAGACCGGGGGCGTGGCCGGCAGGGAATCTCCATGGACGCTCATTGCTAGAGCTCTGTGTCTCCCTACCTCCCTGAAGCGGCTAGAGGTGACAAAAAACACGCCTGACAACACAGCAACAACCCAGGGAGGTTAGAGACCATCACCCCCGGTATGGAGCAACGCAATTCCCGCAAGAAACCCCGTAAATTGGGGTTATTTACCAGCCCGGCCAAATCTCCTTAGAAAGAAAATGGTGCTGGTCCCTCCTCCCTCACACACACAAAGCTGACAGCCAGCGCTGTGAGGAGAGAGACACAGGCTCTGACACTGCAGCAGCCTGAGAATGAACAAAATGAAGCCTTTGAATCAGACTTCATCAGCCTGGTAAAACTAAGGAGAAAAGTGTCATCTGGAGATAAAGTAAATGATATTGAAATAGACTGTTACTCTGATACTGACATTAACCCCTATGAGGAAAAGCTGGACTCCTTCCCTACCTCTGGCAAAGCAATGCTGGATACTGATATGAAAGAAATGCTAAAGTCACTGCATAGAGCAATCCAGCATGACATGAAAGCATTTATGCGCAAATCTAAAATGGAAATAGAAGATTTGGGCGAAAGGGTGGACTATATTGAAAACAAAATGACTGACTTCACTGACGCCCATAATGAATTAGTAGATGACCATTTTGCACTTGAGTAAGAAATCTAGATCTAGAAGAAATAATATTAAATTCCGCGGCATACCTGAAAATGTAAAAAATAATGACCTAAAAAATTTCTTACAAAAAATGTTCGTAGACCTTATCCCCTCATTGCAAAAACAGGATCTAGTGATCGACAGAACCCACAGGCTTCCTAAGCCTTCACATATCCCAACAAAACTTCCGAGAGATGTGATCGCCAAAATCAATTTTTTCCAGACAAAAGATATGCTAATGTATTTTGCAAGACAACATGTACCACTACCACAACCCTACGCAGGAATCACCCTGTACTCCGATCTTTCCCAAGCTACTATCTTGGCGCGGAAAAAACCTGAATCTGGTCACCAAAATACTCCGAAATCATAAATTAATTTATAAATGGGGATTTCCCACCAAATTGTCTGTGGATAAAGATAACATATTATATACAATACACACACTGGAAGATGGCCTCAAGATTCTGAAAAAATGGGGTTTACTCCCAAATGATGAAAGTACTCCAATCGACAAAACCACAAAAGGAAAACTGACCTTCCCTTGGAATGTAAATCAGAGCTGATGTATATGCCGGTAAACAGAAGAAAAAAGAAAAGGAAAAAAGAAAATCCTCATCTCGACTCTTTTCTCTCCAATTTATCATGGCCTAAGTTCCTCAGACGCATGATTTCCAGGGAGCCTTGACCTGAACCCCTGATCTTTGACTAACAAAGTCCCCACAACGAGAGCCCACATATTTATGCACACAAGAGTTGCTTAGCAACTCGCTTGTTTTTATATGTTATTTTTTGTTTTTATTTTAATTTTGGTTCCTGTTTTTGACCCGGTTCCTAATTTCCTACCGTCCCCTCATCACAAGCAGTATCAAACAATCCTCTATACTGATGGAAGTTATGTAGTCGATGGACACGTTTTACCTTTACTACATTCGATACGCATACAATTGATCTATATGAAAATTATTCACTATGTCTAAACTGAAACTACTCTTATTGAATGTGAAGGGCCTCAACAGCCCCTTTAAAAGGAAAGCCCTATGGAATGATGCATTGAAACTCGGCTGCAACATACTCTGCATTCAAGAAATGCACTTTGCAAGAGACAATCCTTCTCAATTTTCACACCTTAAATGTCCACATATTTTCGCATCTCACAACAGCAAGAAGAAAAAAGGAGACCTGACGAATATCAAGGATTCGATCTCTTTTCAACTTTTGGACTCTAAAATTGATCGACAAGGAAGGTATGTAATATTGGTTGCAAAGATTGAAAATACAATACTAACATTAGTCAATATCACGCACCAAATAGGAACCCACAACAATTCCTTCAGAAGATGACCTCTATGATCCTTGGAGATGACTCCATGCAGCAGAAAAGGACTTTAAGTTCTATTCAAATGTCCATAAATCCTATTCTAGGATCGACTTGTTCATCACTGACAGAGCTCTCCTACAGAAAACCACAGAAGCCCATATACATAATATAACATGGTCTGACCATGCTCCGATACTCATAAATTATTGATCTAGCCCAACAAAATTCCAAGCATGTTCTCTGGAGGAACAATACATATATTTTTTCACATAGGGGAGCTCTGGCGGAGATGAAGAAAAGGCTAGAATAATTTTTTGAAGTGAATAATATCAATGAAGTCTCTATTTCCAATATTTGGTGTGCCCACAAAGCTTTTTCCAGGGGAATACTTGATACAATTGACATCTAGGGGAAAAAAAAGGCGGTCACAGGAAGTAGATAATCTACTAATGAAAATAGACAAATTAGAGAAGGAACACAAGCTATCCCCCAAACATACCCTCCTCCTCCAACAATTTAATGATGCCAGACATGAGCTTAGAACGACTCTGATATCTGATCATGAAAAATACCTAAAAAAATTTAAACTAAACTATTACTCCCAGGGAAATAAAGCAGTTAAGTTGCTTGCAATGCAACTACGTATTAGACAGAACAAACAGAAAATCCATGAAATTGTTCACCACAAATCAGGAAAATATTATATAACCCACAGAGTACAGCTGATACGTTTGCAGAGTACTATGAGGGCCTATATAATCTAAAAGAAGACCAAACTACCACCCAACCAACTTTAAAAGAAATATCCCAATTTCTTGATAAGCCTAACATCCCTACTGTAGATCCCGCTACATTAGAAAAACGTAATGATCCTATAATGATACATGAAATAAAAAAATAAATTTCAATGTTACCACTAAATAAGGCACCCGGCGCAGATGGCCTATCCGGTGAATATTTTAAAGCATTTGAAAACATACTCTCTCCATACCTAACAAGACTGTTTAATCAAGCTGTCAGTACCCGCTCATTCCCTAAGAAATGCTTGAAGCAATTCTCATCACAATACCAAAGCAAGGGAAAGACTTGACTTCTCCAACTAATTATAGACCTATTTCGCTACTTAATTCTGATTTAAAAATCTTCGCTTAAGATCTAGCTAATCGATTATTAGAAATTACACCTTATCTAATTGAACCAGATCAAGTTGGATTCGTGAAGGGACGACAGGGCCCGGATAGCCCCAGGCGGATGATTGATCTGCTTGGCCATTTAGAGCGCGGTCGACTGCCTTCTCTGCTTCTAGGATTGGATGCGGAGAAGGCATTTGACAGAGTACACTGGGGATATATAGTGGAGACCCTTAAGAAATTTCGCATCTCAGGATTTATTTTTGATGCTATAATGTCTCTTTATACATTTCCATCTGTCAGGGTATTTACGTCAGGAAGTATATCTAAACAATTTAACCTTTCAAACAGTACTAGACAGGGATGCCCCTTGTCACCTATTATATTCTCCTTAGCAATAGAACCACTCGCAATTTCTCTAGATCTAACCCCAATATTGTAGGGATCAAGGTCGGTCAAATAGAACACAAATTGGGATTATTCGCGGACGATGTTCTTTTAACTTTATCCGCTACCGACACAATAATAGGAAATGTAACCGATGTCCTAGATAGATTTGGATCAGTCTCTTATTATAAGATTAAACATAGTAAATGTTTTGTATTACCTATGAACATCCAACCAGACCTAGTTGTTAAACTAAAACAACAATCAAGCTACAATTGGGACAACCCCTTCATCACCTATCTTGGGATTCAACTTACTTACCCACCTAAAAGACTATATGAAGTAAATTATCCTTCCTTATTGACTGAAATTACTCAAGATACACAATCTATTAAAAAAACACAGCTATCTTGGATTGGAAGAATAGCTGCCTTTAAAATGAAATCGTTGCCAAAAATGTTATACTACTTTTGCTCCCTTCCGATCACACTGCCGGCTAAATTTTTCACACAAATTAACTCGAAATTAAGCGACTTGGTCTGGTCGGGAAAGAAACCTAGAATTGCTTTGTCTACATTATCAATGGTTAAAGCTAAAGGAGACCTAAACCTCCCAGATTTACGCCTATACTACTACGCTTCACTCCTTGATCAAATGAAATACTGGTTTAGATATTCAAATGACAAATTATGAATGAACATTGAACGAGAAATACCTAAAGGGAAGGACCTATTCTCCCTTTCCATGGCCTACTATGTCCTACCAAAAATTAATGCACCCAACTTCCTGACAATTAAAGCTACCCTGACAGCCTGGAAATTTGCTCTAACAAAGATACGACCGACATGTAACCCAGTCCTTATACCATTACCGATAGGAGTAATCGATTACTGTAAAATAAGAACTGTCACCACACCCTGGTCCAAACAGGGAATACATTTTTTTGATCAGCTAACACCCGATGACATACATAAAATATCGAATAAACTCAGGGCCAAGCCGTTCAAAAAAAACTTTAACCCAGACGGAGGTGTGAAGCTCCCTAGGGCACTGTGGTAGTTTTTCACCTCCTATAAAACAAACGAGAGGCATATCCCATATATATAAACTTCTTTTATCTTTTCCAGCTCAAACCAAAACTTTAAATATGATTAAATGGGAGAAGGATCTATCCAAACTTTTACGTGGGAAGAGTGGCAAAAAGCCATCCATATTAACAGTTCCTCTTCGTCATGTGTAGAACATTGGGAAAATGCCCAGAAAATATTGAACCGCTGGTATTTGACCCCTTACAGACTATCCAAAATATTCCCTAACTCCTCCCACATATGCTGGAGATGTGAATCCCATACTGGCAATTTGTTACATACTCTCTGGGATTGTAAAACCTTATCTAGCTTTTGGAATAATATATCCTCCTTTATCGCATCTTTCACTGGTAATTTAAAAATACTCACACCTGAATCGGCCCTTCTAGGTTTAAATCTAGATATCTATCCTCCTCAATTTAGAATTATAGTCGTCAACTTCCTTACAGCAGCGAGACTCACCATAACGAAACTATGGAAATCTACCTTAGCACCTAACTTATCTGATGTTATCCTGAGACTCAATACTCAGGCTCACTATGAACTAATGTTAGCACATAAAAAAGGAACCATAAGTAAATTCATTAAAAATTGGAATGAATGGACTTTACATCCTAGGGCTTCAGATTTCCTGAAAAATTCTAATAATTATTAATTGTATTCCTGAATGACTACTCTCTTAATATAGAATAGATGTAGAAGATAGCTTCCTACTAACATTCCCTACCCCCCTTTCCTATATACCCCCCCTCTATGTTGATTTTGATTTTATAATATGAGATAATAAGCCATAATCCCTTGTTTATAGCATGATCCCGTTGGGGTAAACAGGGATTGCTAGCTACTTGTTTAAGCATATGACCATTATGCAACTGGACTAAGGCCCTATTGTTACTGTTTAATAAATTGATAATTCCAGGCCTATCCAGACACGCTGTTGAACACAAAGTATGACTAATAAACTGTTGTATTGGTAAGAATTTCATTTGTACTTTGTTATGTATCTTTGAAAAATACAATAAAAACATTTGAAAGAGAACCTGCGAACAGACCAAAAGTTTGTGTGAACTTTTGAACCCTGTTAAAGTCTATGGGACTCGAACGTTTGAAATCTAAAGTACTAATTTTAAAGGTTTTTTCAGGAGCAGTGATTTTAATAATGCTTAAAGTGAAACAGTAACATTGAAATATTCCTTTAAATTTTGTACCTAGGGGGGTGTTTAGTATGCCTGTAAAGTAGCGCTTGTTTCCCATGCTTAGAACTGTCCCTGCACAAAATGTAATTTCTGAAGGAAAAAAGTCATTTAAAATCACTCGTGGCTATAATGAATTGTCGGATACCAGCAATACAGAGAAAAGTCATTCATAAGAAAATAATGCGTGGGGGTTCAGCGAACAGGCAATGTTCGAGTCGAACATGAGTTTGACTCGAACTCGAAGCTCATCCCTACAAGGCCCATGATATGGCTGGGGTGAATACTTGTGATTTTTGATTGTCGATCGTCGATCGCTTCTTAACAGTTGCTCACTCAACAGCCGCGTACACACGATCAAATTCATCTGCTGGAAACGGTCCGACGGACCGTTTCAGCAGACAAATTCGATCGTGTGTACGGTCGGACAGACGGGTTTTTCCAGCAGACAAAACATGCTTTAAAATCTGTCTCCTGCGAACTCATCTGTCCGACATGTCTGCTGGTTAGTACACTAAACAGCAGACATATCTGTCCGCACATGAGTCGAATGGAAGTGTTTTACTTCCTGGTGATGGTGACGTGGCGGCGTCAACGTCACCGCCACATCACCGCGCTGCCGGCGCGGGATTTAGGCGATCGGCCAAGCCTTGGATCAAATGCCGAACGGTTAATGTCCCTAGATTGCTCATTGTTAGAGCAAAATGAGGGGGGTATTTGTGGGGGGTACACAACCACAACGCAGATGGGGACCAATTCCACCGATCGGGCTGTGAGAAGGGGTGAGTGGTAGGGTTGTAGCAGTTGCTAGGGTGGCTGGAAGGAGAAAGCAGGATTGCTAGGGTGTAACAAGATGGCCGCCGGACCGGGACTAGGCCCGAACTGGGGCCTGAGGTTCAGGGGCAGCGTGGGGAGAGGTGGAGATGGTGGGAATCCTCCTGGGGGGCTGGGGGGTTAAGTGAAGTTTTGCAGGTGGGGAGATTTAGGCTAATTTTGATCGTGGCACGCCCGCTAGGCCGCGGCTGAAGCCGCAGACTTTCTTAGCTGCGGCTGCCGCGATCTGGTGCCGGATTCGAGTAGGGCGATGGCAGCTGATAGTGGGAGCGGTGGCGGGGGGATGGCAGGGGGGTGTTTTCGCCGGGATGGGGGTCTGGGGGAGTACAGGTGGCTGCCGTTCACTCCGGCCGTTCAACCCAGGCCACAGCCTCGGCCTGTCCTGAAAATGACTGCCGCAACACTGCTCCTGGGCCGGAGGATGATCGGAGGCCCGAGAGAGGCAAGCCTTACCTGTGAAGCTCCGGCGGTGGAAGGAGAAGCAAGTCTGAGGGGGAAAGGAGACACAGGCGATCCTGGATGCTGTAGTCTGTCCTGTCCTGTAGCCTGTCCTGCTGCAGGTGGCCGGACACACAACCTGCCTGTCTGATCTGGGTGAGAGCAGACTCGTTAGAGAGCGTCCTACTCCTAGGTTCTGAGCTCCTGTTGCTATCCTCTGATTGTGTGTGGTCGGGTTGGGTGAAGACATTGCAATCTACATTTAAGGACTTGACACTTTTATTTTCCGGGGGAATCATTTTGATCACCTTTATCACTTGCTATACACACCTATTTTGTGTCTGCATATATTTATGTATTATGGACCTTTTTGCGAAATATCCCATTCACTAATTGTAAAAAAAAAAACACAGACACCGTTGGGAAAGTCCTTTATTAAAAATAAAAAATAAAAATAAAAGATTCCAGAGGTGGTAATCCACTCTCGGTCTCCGCTCCAACGCTGTCGGTATCCTGCGATGGGTGATCTCCTCTCTGGGGGTCCAGCAATGATAAAGATATTCTCTTCATCCAGGTCCAGGATCCAGCGATGAGATGTCCATCCAGCGCAGCGCATCAACTGTCTCCACCGGAGACAGCCCAGGAATGACGCGGATTCAGCCAGTAACAGCTCTTATGTAGCTGTGTTACATCAGAGGGGGACGGGATCACCCACACATCACTGGGAAAGCCTGGGCATTCCCTTGCATCAGAGGGGGACGGTGTCACATGACAGGTGGCCCCAACATCACCTACATAAGAGCTGTCACTGGCTGAAGCTGCGTCATTCCCAGGCTGGAAGTCCAATTTTTTGGAATAATGTGAAAGATGATGTTGCACCGAGTCATGCTTCAAAATTGCACATACTTGTGGAATGGACGCCATACTTTGGTACTTAAAAATTCCCATAGACGATGCTTTACATTTTTCGCGCTGATACCTCACATGTGCCATTTACATATGTGGAAGCGTCTTACTTTTGCGTTCGCTTCTGCGAGTGAGCACTTGGGGACAGGGGCGCTTAAAAAGGTTTTATTTTAATTTTTCTATTTTGACACTTTATTTTTATCACTTTTATTCCTATTACAAGAAATGTAAACAGCCCTTGTAATAGGAATAATGTGTGACAGGTACTCTTTACAGGTACTCCCCAGATCTCACCTCTAGGCTGGGAAACCTGAAATAAAAAAAATAAAAAAACGATCCTGGCTTCCCAGCCGAGACGGCAGTATTTTTTCAAATTGAGAGGCCGGGCATGACGTCATAACATTGTGCCCCGCCACAGAACAATCATAAAGACTCCGGGGACCATCTGGCACGCCAGAAATCTCTATGGTCAGCATCAGGGACTGGCTGAGAGAACCCCCGGAGGGTGGTGAAAGGGGGGGACGTCCCCTTCCGCTGCCTGTAAGTACCGTACATTAAAGTGGCTGAACAGCGCCATGATCATTCTTATGGTGAAGGGAATTGATGGTTCTAAAAGAAGATATCTGGATAATGCCTGCATCTCCCGACATCATTTAGATATCACTGCTCAAAGTCCGCAAACTAGTTTACCCTTTCGCTGCCAGGGCAGTTTTTTGCATTTTTTGCACACATAAGTTTAAAGAAAGGGGATTTTTGCGGAGGGGAGATGGCCTAAGGGAAGGTGAAAAAAAAAGGGGGTTAGTAGTAGCAACAAGTAATGATCTAGAGAATATTATGATACGGAATAATTTATTATAGTATCAAAATAGGTATAAAAAGTACAGTCGTTGACAGTCAATAGACACAAATGAAATCACTTTAAGAAAAAAATGAACTACTATGGACACATATAACAGACAGGACTCACAATGGACAACAAGAATACATGACACTAGTCTGGATGTTCATTGATTCAGCCACGAGCCACATGCACTGCGTACAATCAATAAAATGATTACATCATTTAGGGGAAGAAGGACTTTGGGGGTAATTGTGTAAATCAGGACAAATTATATATATAGGAATTGCCTGATAGCCCCGTCATATTCTGCCAATAAGTGCTTTTACTGGTGGCTGAACCCGGTGTGTGGGGAGGGAGGGAAGCAGGAAGCTATGGGGGTCATCCTACAGTAATCATATTATTTCATGGGTTAGAAATCAAAAAGCCATGAGTGGTCTCTAATTGGGCCAAGTTGAAACTGTAGTTGCTTTAGATGTAGCAATCTGAGGATTGAGCAATCGGTTGGTGTTTATTTCAGCAAGTTTGAATTAGTGCTGTTAGTCAAAGCAGTCCTAAGGCCGCGTACACACGAGGAGACATGTCCGCTGAAACTGGTCCGCAGACCAGTTTCAGCGGACATGTCCGATCGTGTGTATGGCCTAGCGGACAGGTTTCCAGCGGACAAAAGTTTCTAAGCTGGAAACCTGTCCGTCGGACATGTCCGATGGTTAGTACGCCCAACCTTTGGACAGAAATCCCGCGAATGCGTCGAATTGATTCGACGCATGCGTGGAAGCATTAAACTTCCTCTCGCCAGCACATCGGTGTCTTCTACGTCACCACGTTCTGGTCCGCGGGAATTTTGGTCTGATGGTGTGTACACACATCAGACCAAAATATCCCAGGAGACATGTCCAATGAAACGGTCTGTCGGACCTGTCTCATTGGACATGTCTCCTCGTGTGTACGCGGCCTAATAGTTAAATTCCTGAGAGAGAGAGACTGTTCCTTAGCCCCCAGACTGAAAGACATTACTCCATTGCTTTCAGACTGGGAACTTTATTTCTCCAAGACTAAGAGAGACTCCTCCATTGCACCCAAACTGAGGGGGGCTGATCTATTGCCCCCAGAGAAAAGGACACTGCTCCACTGCTCCCAGAGAGAGAGAGAGAGACTGCACTATTGCCCCAAAGAGAGAGAGAGACTGATCCATTGCCCTTAGACTGAAAGAGACTACTCCATTCCCGAATATGGAGAGAGACTACTTCATGGCCCCCAGACTTAGAAAGACTGCTCCATTGCCCTCAGGCTAAGAGAGAATTCTCCATTGCCCCCAGGCTAAGAGAGATTGCTTCATTGCCCCCAAACTGAGAGAGCTGCTCCATTGTCACCAGGGAAAATACTTCTATTTGTCCCAGACCCAGAGATAGTCCACAAACATTGCTCCTGCAGTGCTACATTTACTGTACTGTCACCATGAGAGAGATGGCAGGATGGATCATGGATGGATCATAGACAGGTCACTAGATTACAGACTGGGCAGTGCAGGTAGGCAGGGGCCAGTGCTGTATTCTTGCAATGAAATGGCAGGGAGCGGGAAAATGTGCATCGTCAGTGGCTTTCATGCACATGCCCAATGAACAGGCTTGCACAACGCAAGCGTGCACCCTCCCAGGGACCCTCTTCATGGCACAGCCCAAGTAGCTTTCAGACAGCTTTGGCAATGCACATGTGCAGTGTCAAAACTGGCCTCAGTCATGTTTTTTATGGGCAATCAGTTTTTACTATAATTTATTCTGAGGCCCAAGGATAAATGGAAGTTATCAAAATACAAATGTACTGTGCACTGTTACAAGTCACTCATTGCAATGCCCAGTTACACATGCTCTTTGCTTGACAACCCCTTGCCTATTGGTCTTGAAGATTACCAGAAAAGATGTTTAAGGATTCAAGCTTGCACTTTCTTGAACTCTGGCTCAACAAACACACCAGAAACTGTTAAACCCTATGCACAATACTTTAGCAAATTAAATGTAAAAGTGTACAATTGTGTTGCTAGCTGTGATTGGGCACAGTGATCACATGGTACAGACAGGCCCAAACACAGCTGAACTGTACCATGTAATTAGCTGTGGCCAATCAACAATACACACTAAATGAATCAGTAAAAATGGTTGATTATACCAATGAAATTCACTGGTACAAACAATCATAATATGTAAACCAAAAATTCTGATCACTTCTAAAGTATAGTACAGTAACACTATATTGCTCCAGAGGATGTTAAAAAAAGTTAAAATTTTCAAAAAATTGTGACATAAAATGACACCTTTAAAAAACCCACCATGCCGCTTAATAAATACCTTGAACTGTCTACTTTCCAAAAAGGGATCATTTGGGGGGTATATGTACTGTCCTGACATTTTTCAGGCCTCACAAAAATTAGATAGGCCATCCGTAAATTTTCAGATATACTGTATACCATAGTTTATTGAGTCTATAACTTTCCTACAGACTAAATAATAAACATCGATTTGAGTTATTTTCACCAAAGAAATGTAGCAGAAGACATTTTAGCCTAAGCTTACAAAAAAAGATTACTTATTTGCAACTGTTTAAACAGAAACAAAGTAAAATGCATTTTCTTTTAAATTTCATAAAAAATAAAAAATAAATGTTTTAATTTATTTAGCAAGAAATGAAAAACCCAGTGATGATTAAATACAAAAAAAAAATCTCTATTTGCGTGAAAACAATGATAACAATTTAAAATGGGTACAGTGTTGCATGACTGCGCAATTGTCATTCAAAGTGTGACAGTGCTTCAGCCCCAGACCATTTTGGTGGTCAAAAAAGAGGCCACTTTTTGCGATTTGGCACTGCGTTGCTTTAACTGACAATTGCGCGGCTGTGCGACGTGGTTCCCAAACAAAATTGACGTCCTTTTTCCCACCAATAGAGTTTTCTTTTGGTGGTATTATATCACCTCTGCAATTTTTTATTCACTATTTTTTACGTTTTGCTATAATAAATATAAATATATAAAAAAAAAATGTTTTCCACAATTTAGGCCGATACGTATTCTTCTACATATTTTTGGTAAAAAAAAAAAAAAAAATTGCATTAAGCGTTTATTGATTGGTTTGCACAAAAGTTATAGCTTCTACAAGATAGGGAACTGTTTTATGACATTTTTATTAATATTTTTTTTTTACTAGATATGGTGGCGATAAGCAATTTTTATTGTGACTACGACATTATGGCGGACACATCGGACACTTTTGACACAATTTTGGGACCATTGTCATTTTTACAGCGATCAGTAGATTTCCCCTCGCTTCCTGTTGTCTTCCTCTGTTTGTAAGTAGGAGTCATTTGTAAGTCAGATGTTTGAAAGTAGGGGACCGCCTGTATATACTATACGGCATGCCCTATATACTTTGCAGATAAAATTGTAATTACATGCCCCTGTTGAGCAGGGGCAGAAAAATTGGGCCTTTGGTGGTGGTGGCACAACATTGTAAGCCCTCACAGTTACTCTTGGTGGGCACAGGAACGGCCCCTGCTGTGAAATATTAGATCAAAAATTGTAATTACACGCCCCTGTTAAATAGGGGCAGAAAAATTGGGTCTTAGGCAGTGGCGGTGCTGCCACAACACTGTAACCCCTCCCAGATTCTGTTGTTGAGCGCAGGAACGAGCCCTGCTGTGAAATATTAGATCAACATGTGTAATTCCGTGCCCCTGTTAAACAGGGGCAGACAAATTGGGTCTTAGGCGGCGGTGGTGGTGCCACAACACTGTAACCCCTCACAGATTATGTTGTTGAGAACAGGAACAAGCTCTGCTGTGAAATATTAGATCACAAATTGTAGTTACATGCACCTGTTAAACAGGAGCAGAACAATTGGGCTTTAGGCACTGGTGCTGGTGCCACAACACTGCAACCCCTCACAGATATTCTAGTTGAGCGGAGGAATGAGCCCTGCTGCAAAATATTACAGCAAAAATTAAAATTACATGCCCCCGTTGAACAGGGGCTGTAAATTGGGCTCTGTTGCTGGTGCCCAGAACCAAAAATGTTCATGGAAATCAGACGTTGGCGATGGTTGCTGTACCCAATCAGACCTTGGGGATGCAGCCTAAAAAATTGTCTGAAAGCATCAATCAGACGGCCACCTTCTCCGCCACTCCTTCTGTGACTGACCGAAGCCTCAGCAACTAGTTGTCCAGGAGGACCAGGAAATTGTAACCTCCCAGGCTCTGGAAACAAACCTTTCTGCAAGGCCTCTCGAAGATGTTTAATCCTCTGCTCCCTCTGCGAAGGCTGGATAAGTTCCGCAACCTTACCCTTGTAATATGGATCAAGAAGGGTTGCCAGCCAGTAGTGATCCCTCTCCTTGATCACACAAATCCAAGGGCCCTTTCGCAGGCTTTGCAGGATCAGGGAGGACATGCAGTGTAGGTTTGCTGAGGCATTCAAACCGGAGTCCTCTGGGTCCCTAAGGGTGAAATGATCCGCAGCCACCTCCTCCCAGCCACGTGCAAGTCCATGGGTTTCTGGGGACTTTAAACGATCCCTTGAAGACTGCTGCTGATGTGCTAGGCTCCACCTCCATGCTGACACAATCCTCCTCCTCCTCTTCCTGTGTGAGCGGCGGGCCCGCAGGAATACTGTCTGGATAAAGGGGGCATTGAGAGGTAAGGAAGTCCTTCTCTTCCTCCCTCTGTTCTGCCTCAAGTGCCCTGACCATTATTCCATGCAGCGTGTGCTTCAACAGGAAGACAAGATTGACAGTATCACTGATGCATGCACTGTCGTACGTGTTGTACGTCACCGCGATTTGCTCAGCATTATTTAAAAACGATGGTGTGTGGGCAAGATCGTTTTTAATGATGAAGTTGGAGAAACTTTGTTTTTTCTACATGCTGAAAACCAATGTTTTTTTTCATGCCGAAAAGTGATCGTGTGTAAGCAGCATCATTCTTGGACTTCACTTGGTGTCATTCGGCACAGTGTTAATTATTTTGTGGTATCATAAATTGGTTATGCAATTATTGATATATTGACATTTATAGTGCTACACTTTTTTCTTAATGTCCCTGTCCATGCCTGCTGGACCATGAGTCAGCGGTAATATATGCACCTTACTGTTGACCGCCCTGTCCAAGACATTGCCTTCCACTTGTCGGTAGAAAGCCGGTATGGACTTCAGAGAAAAAAAAATGCGTTTGGGAACCTGCCACTGAAGTACCGCACATTCCAAACATTCTCGAAAGGGGGCAGTGTCTACCAGCTGAAAAAGGAGCAGTTGGAGTGCTAGCAATTTAGCCAATTTAGCCAAATTAGCATTCAGCCACTAAACATGTGGATGGCTGGGACCGAATTTTTTTGACGGTTTAGCAACTAGGGCAGATCAGATTTAGGTGTACCGCTAGCAGATTGCCCGCAAGTGCTTGGGACACCTAATTCTACACCTTCATTCCTCTCCATGCAGGAGCAGGAAGAGGTTTGCCTTGTTCTTTGGTGTGGGTCTTTTAACAACTGTTGCCAACGGACTGCATTGGAGGTCTGGTCAAGCATGTAGTGCCCAAGCGGCTGCTGTTTTGGCCACGCTTAATACGCTTCAGACATATGTCGCAAACAGCAATGGTGCGATTTGCTGCACACATCTCAAAGAAGGCCCATACCAAAGAACTTTTGAAAATATGTGCAAAGTCAGCAGCGCGGTGTGATGCAGTCGGTTTTATGCCTCATGGAGATGTGCCTTCTCCTCCTCCTTTCTACTATCAGGCACCCACGTAGTCAGTGACCTCATCATCCCCTCCCTCCTCGCCACTGGAGGCCAAGCATGCCCCATGGCCACATGCTGAGGATGCACCGTGGCCAAGACCAGCACTGTTGGCTGTAGACACAGAGCCTGCTTGCCCTATTTTAGTGGCCTGTGGGTGTCTGCCTCTCCTTGGTGGCCTTCCAGACATACTTTACAATTAGATTAGCAAAACAACGCCTGAAGTTTACTAAAAACAGTACACCAGGAATGGCCTGCAATCAGGTATAGGCTTGGCTGGACTAGAATGCAGTGGATATATGTATGAGAAATAAATGGTAGTCACAATAAAGGCGCCCTGTTGACTTCCACCGCTGCGCTAAGGTGAAAATAATGAATATAGGTTCACAGCTGCTGTTTTTAAAGGAGAAGAAATGTGATAGCATATATGATGTATCTGAACAATGTTAATTGAAATATCAAACATATACAAACAGCGCTCATATGTGGATGATCCGCATAAGTGAACAACATCAAAAAATAAATAAATAAATATATAAATGAAATAACCCGTGAATGAGTAGTGATTCAAACAGAAAAGTTCATAATGTTTGAAAGCAGGGTAAAAAACAAATCAATGATCTTCACAGTAGTCTTCCACCACACCCGATGTGAAAGTGAATCCTCCACCAGTTAAGTTGGCCACTCACCAAACGAGTTGCCTAACACTCACGTGTTTTGGAAAAAGAGCATGTGATGTAATTTTCAACCCATCAGGTAAATTCCAATTCCAGTGTAGTAGTGATCATAAAATAAAGAGAGCGTATAATAGTGTGATACCGTAATGACAATTTAATGCACACCAAAATAAAACTGCAAAAGTTGCACTCACAAAAGCAAATGAATCAAAAGCGTGAATAAACAAAGCAGAAGTTTCTCAATATCCGAATGGTTGATGAACTGCGGTCACGGCGGACCTGTGTGAAACAATCCAAAAACTTCTCACCAATCCCTGGTTGGAAAAACTCACGATCGCTAACAGTCACTCAGATGTGTCTTGTAGAGCACTCTAGCCACGTTGGTTCAATGGTCCATATGTCTAAATGTAGCTGTACCTCGACATGTTTCGTCGTATAGACTTAATTATAAGGTCACCTTATGATTAAGTCTATACGACGAAACATGTCGAGGTGTATGGACCCAAACAAGCGTGTACTTATTAGGTCATATAGGCTTAATGGTAACGATGTCCAAATTTGCTGCATTTGCAGACGACCTCCTGTTCTCAATAACGGCCCCAGAGTTGTCTTTACCAGCCCTTCTGAAGGAGATAAGGGACTATGGAATTGTATCTAATTTTAAAGTGAATTACAATAAATCAGAGGCGATGGGAGTAGAAGTAAATAGACAGACACAACATCAACTAGCCGCAAATTTCCCGTTCAAATGGACAGACTCCCATATATCATATTTGGGAACAAAAATACCAAGAAAATTAAATAGAATCTTTGACTTAAATTTTGCCCCCCTGGTTAGGCAGTTTAAAACTGACCTCCAACGATGGGATAAGGAAACCTTTACATGGTTTGGGAGAATCAATATTATAAAAATGAATCTTATGCCAAGACTGCTTTACTTATTGCAGACCCTACCTGTAAGGATCCCTCTGGGGTTTTTGAAGGACCTAAGAGCTAGATTTACCAGGTTCGTGTGGGCAGGAAAACCGGCGAGAATCCGTCGTGAGATTCTGTCCTTGCCAAAGAACATGGGAGGAGTGGGTCTTCCTGACCCATTGGGGTACTATGACGCAGCTCACCTAGCAAGAGTGGTCGAATGGTGCGAACACCAGAAGACCAAACCTTGGATTTTTATGGAACAAAATACTATGAAGATTCCGTTGGAGAGATTGGTGTGGATCCGAGAGATAGATATCCCTCAAGAGGTGAAACATCACCCCACAATAGGTGCTACATTACGAGTTACAAAAAGGAAGTTTAATAAGACGAAGCTGTCACAATATCCAAGTCCACTCATTCCAGTGCTGGGAAACCCGAGGTTTCAACTAGGTCTTACAGACGTATGTTTCAACAAATTAAGAAATCAGGAAAGAGCAGGTTAATACATTTTGAAATCAACAACCGAAGGGGGAATAGTGGAGAATCGGAAGGTGACCCTATAAGCGGATTAGATCCACTGAGACGACTCCAGCTGAGAGCAGCAATCAGAGCATTGTCCCCACAAGGGAACTCATCTAGAGCACTCTCAGGGTTTGAGAAAAGATGTTTGGAGGGCAACCCATTGAGACATGGCCTGTCCTTAATGTATAGTCTCTTGATAGATCTAGAAGTCCCCAAAGATTTACCATACATACAAGCATGGGAAAGAGATTTGGGGATGAAATTCTCGGAGACCCAGAAAACAAAAATCTTCACCTTTACACATAAGGCCTCGTTAGCCACCAGATATCAGGAAGGGGGCTATAAGACTCTAACCAGATGGTATAAAACTCCCTCCGTCCTAAAACGCTGTTTTCCAGAAGTATCAGATCGGTGTTGGCGGTGTGGAGACGAGGAGGGCACAATACTACACATTTTTTGGCAGTGCGTAAAAATAAAAGAATTTTGGGAAATGATCACGAGCACGGTAAAAGAAATTACAGAGGTAGAATTAGGAGTAAACCCCGCTACGTATCTACTATTAGATCTCCCAATCTCAACGGTAAAATTCAGAAACTCATTGCTTAGACATCTCCTAACAGCGGCAAGGTCCTGTATTCCAATCTTATGGAAAAGCTCAGAGACGCCTACTAGACATTCAGCTGATGGAGAAGCTAACGATGGGAATAAGAGAACAGGAGGAGAAGTATAGACATATTTGGAACCCATATATAAAATATAGAGAGCAGGAGTCCTGAGGGGGGAGGGGGGACACCTGGGGAGCAGAGGGAGAATTTCCCTTTTTTTTGGGGGGGGGGGGGTGGTAAGGATAGGGATGTTCAGGGGGGAAGAGGGGAATACATAATAATGTCATAGATGGTAAAAATGCGACCAGGAAAACGGACAGTTGGTTAAGAATAACAAGGTCGAGATTACCGTAAAAAAAACGATATACTGTGTAGCTGTTTGTGTAATCCCACGGGAATGTAGATTGTCAGATTAGAGATATAAGTTTGGCTGATATAATTGTAAGGAATTGTTATGGTGTGTAATTGCATGTGCAAACTCTTTTTGATTAATGAATTGGCCGAATGTTGTTGGCTATCTGCTTGAAAAACAAAAATAAAGAATTAAAAAAAAAAAAAGGAATGGCCTACAGTCAGGTATAGGCTTGGCTGGAATAGAATGCAGTGGATATATATTTAATATACTGTGGCTCACTGAGTCGCCTGCCTGAAAGTGTCTTTGAACATGCACTCCAGGAATGGCCTACAGTCAGGTATAGGCTTGGCTAGACTATATATACACAAGCCTGTATATATATATATATATATATATATATATATATATTTAATGCACAGCAGCTCACTGAGTCACTTGCCTGCCTGAAAGTGTCTTTGAACACGTACTCCTGGATTAGCCTACAGTCAGGTATAGACTTAGCTAAACTATATGCCCAGAATTCACATACCTTGGTGCATCTTTATGCCGGCGTAGCGTATCGAATATACGCTACGCCGACCCAGCGCAGAGTGGCAAGTACAGTATTCACAAAGCATTCGCCCCCAAATCTACACTGGGTCCCTCGGCGTAACTCGTCGTAAGTGGAAGTGGACATGAGGCATGCTAATGAGGCGTGACCTCATGTAAATGAAGGGCCGAGCGACATCAAGTTACGAATAACGTACGGTGTATGCGCCGTCCACCAGTGCGCATGCTCAGAATCATGTCAGGACGAATGCCTAAGATATGTCGAACACTGCCTACTACGCGAACGTAACCTACGCCCAGCCCTATTCATGTAGTACTACGTAAACAACGTACAATACGACGGCTGTTCCCTCGTCCATACCTTTGCATGACTTACACCTGCTTTATGTGGGGTAAGTTTTCGCCGGACGTACGACTTACGTAAACCGTGTATATTAATGCGCCGGGCGCAAGTACGTTCGTGAATCGACGTATCTCACTCATTTGCATATTCGAAGCGTAAAACAATGGGATCGCTCCTTGCGACAAGCATAAATATGCAACCACGATACGACAGCGTAGGAAACTTACGTCTGTTGTAAAAAGCCAATTTTCAGGCGTATCTTGCTTTCAGAGTCAGGCGCATAGATACGACGGCGCATATGTGCACTTACGCGGCGTATCTCGAGATACGTCGGCGTAAGTGCTACGTGAATCCATATACACACACACACACACACAAGCCTGCATATATATATATATATATATATATATATATATATATATATTATGTATATATATTAAATAAACTGCAGCTAACTGTATCGGCTGCCTGCCAGAAGTATATTAGAAACAGTACACCAGGAACGGTCTGCAGTGAGATCACCCTGCCTTTGGCCAATTATGGCTCTCTTCGCTGACGGCGCTGTGATTGGTCAAAGCATGCGGGTCATAGTGCATGCTTGACCAATCATCAGCCAGCAATGCACTGCGATGACGTAGTACATTATGGGCCGTGACGCGCTGCTCATATTTGGCGCGAACGGCCCATAATGTCCGATCTTCGTTAAACGATCGAACAGGACATGTTCGATTCAAACTCATATTCGACTCGAACAGATAGCTCATCCCTATACAGGAACTGAAGACGTACAGTAAGCCTGGATTTGACATTCCCACCACCCCGCTATCACTCTCCAAAACCTTCAAAATTGTAGATCAATCTCGTCACTAGCCACTAAGCAGGTAGTTTTATTTTTAATAAAATAATAAAAATAGTCACCCATTCTATATCCACTGACAATCATTTTCCAAAAATACTACATGAGAGCTTTCTGGAAGTTGATCTACATCCCCCACACTGATATAACAGACGTACAGTGTTCACCATTTATCACTATGCAGAGCTGACAGAGCTCAGCAACAGAAGACATGCATCTCTTTTCTATTAAGAAAAGCACTGCGTTTAAAATCACCCATCTGACCTCTCCCTAAAGAAGCAATATCATCACATCCAAACTGGGAGCCCGCCAGTACCACAGCTGTGATCGCTCAGATGACTAATTGCAAACCTCAAAGAGAATCTGGTTTTTACTCTATTTCTATATTTGCCTGCATAATAAAATGCCGATGATCGAGGAGGTGCAAGTATACCTTTTGAATCACCAATGGGATCATTAAGAAGGAAGAGGAAGAGATGAAAACAACGCATGGTTTATTCGGCAAATGGAGGCATATAACGAGATGATATCCCAAGGGGGCTTTATCCATTTTAATAATACATTAAGGAGTCTAAGTAAATAGTCTGTTTGTAGAAGCCAAACAGAGCTTGAGTAATTAGTTACCAAGTAGTGAGGCAACTCCCTGCGCTATGAATTTAACAAATTTATAAAAGCACTTAAAGTAAAAGCTGTTAGCAAAATTAAAAGAGAGACATTATTCAGCAAAGAGCTGTGTTGGCCACATTCACTTATTGGAAATGAGAGCTTAACTTGAATCCATTCACTGAAGTTAGTGTTCTAATTGATGCCTTTGTTAAAGAAACTGGGAAAATGCACCATATTTCCAACAATATCTAATGCCCCAAACCAAAAAAATCTACAACATACTGTATATATACTATATCTATCTCGCTATCTATCTATCTATCTATCTATCTATCTATCTATCTATCTCGCTATCTACAGTATATCTGTCTGTCTATCTATCTATCTATCTATCTATATATATATATATATATATATATATATATATATAGAGAGAGAGAGAGAGAGAGAGAGAGAGAGAGAGAGAGAAAGAAATAAATAGAAACATAGATACATAGATAGATACATACAGAGCTTTTTTTCTCAGAAAATAGGTGCAGGAACTCAACCACGACCCGTTCAGATTTCACAAACAGTAGAAGGGTCTTAAAGGGGCATTAAATACCAGAATTGCATTACATACAGTGTGCAGAGTTCAGGGGGTTACAAAGCAGTCACTTGTAAACACAGAAACCAGACTTCTGTGTTCACAAGTGATTGTGGTGAGCGGGCACCAAAGGGTCTGAGCCAAAGGTGGTGGAACTGAGTTCCACCAAGTTCCCCCAGAAAAAAAGCCCTGGATACATAGATACATAGATAGATACATAGATAGATACATAGATAGATAGATACATAGATAGATAGATAGATTGAGCAAAATTATAAACACAACACTTTTGTGTTTGCCCCCATTTATCATGAGCTACAACTTTTTCTATGTACACAAAAGACATATTTCTCTCAAATATTGTTCACAAATCTGTGCTAGTGAGCACTTCTTCTTTGCCGAGATAATCCATCAAACTTACAGGTGTGGCATATCAAGATGCTGATTAGACAGCATTATTATTACAGGTGTGCCTTAGGCTGGCCACAATAAAAGGCCACTCTGAAATGTGCAGTTTTACTGTATTGGGGGAGGGGGTCCGAAAACCAGTCAGTATCTGGTGTAACCACCATTTGCCTCACGCAGTGCATCACATCTCCTTCATATAAAGTTGATCAGATTATTGCCTGTGGAATGTTTGTCCATTCCTCTTCAATGGTTGTGCGAAGTTGTTGGATATTGGCAGGAACTGAAAAACGCTTTTGTATACGCCGATCCAGAGGATCCCAAACATGCTCAATGGGTGACATGTCTGGTGAGTATGCTGGCCATGCAAGAACTTGGAGGTTTTAACCACTTAAGACCCGGACCACTAAGCAGGTTAAGGACCTTGCTCCTTTTTGCGATTCAGCACTGCGTCGCTTTAACTGACAATTGCACGGTCGTGCAACGTGGTTCCCAAACAAAATTGGAGTCCTTTTTTTCCCACAAATAGAGCTTTCTTTTGGTGGTATTTGATCACCTCTGCAGGTTTTATTTTTTGCGCTATAAAACAAAAATAGAGCATCAACTTTTTGCTATAATAAATATCGCCAAAAAATATATAAAAAACATTATTTTTCCTCAGTTTAGGCCGATACATATTCTTCTACCTATTTTTGGTTAAAAAAATCGCAATAAGAGTTTAAAGATTGGTTTGTGCAAAATTTATAGCGTTTACAAAATAGGGGATAGTTTTATGGCATTTTTATTAATATTTATTTTTGTTTACTACTAATGGCTGCGATCAGCATTTTTTTTCATGACTGCGACATTATGGCGGACACATCGGACAATTCTAACACATTTTTGGGACCATTGTCATTTTCACAGCAAAAAGTGCTATAAAAATGCATTGATTACTGTGAAAATGACAATTGCAGTTTAGGAGTTAACCACTAGGGGGCGCTGTAGAGGTTAAATGTGACCTCATATGTGTTTCTCACTGTAGGGGGGTGGGGCTGGACATTTGACTTCATTGATCGTCTTTCCCTATATCAGGGAACAGACAATCAATGACACTGCCACTGTGAAGAATGGGGAAGGTGTGTTTACACTCACCTCTCCCCGTTCTTCAGCTCCTGTGACCGATCGCGGGACACCGACGGTGATTGGGTCCGTGGGTCCTGTGGCCGCGGTCATGGAGCTTCGGACCGTGCGTGACCCACCCATTTTGCCGACGTATATCGGTGTTAGGCGGCCCTTAAGTAGCTAAGCTTCCAGGAATTGTGTACAGATCCTTACAACATAGAGCCGTGCATTATCATGCTGCAATGATGATATGATGGTCGTGAATGAATGGCACAACAAAGGGCCTCATGATCTCGTCACGATATCTCTGTGCCTTCAAAATGGCATCAATAGAGGGGGCATGGCTAGCTGATGGAGCGGATGGCAGCTCACTGAATCAGCTCCTCCTCAGCCCGGGCCGTTATGGGACTATACAGCATCATAAAGCCTCATTTTTTACCACCAACAAGGGTACTCAGAGTAGGCACCTTCCCTGATACCATCTCGTAAGAGGAAGGAGCGTGTTAAACTGGGGAAGATGATGGACTTCCTTGTGCTGCCACGCTGTCTCCACAGCCAAGATGGCGCTAGCGGTCATACAGCAGACACACGTGGCTCTCACCAGCAGCATGGGAAGGCTCACAAAGCCAACCAAAGCCACAACAACCACAAAACCAAACAGGGGCATGAACAGTATCCTCCTCCTCCATCAGCTACCTCCAGCCCAGCAAAGAGTAAGCAAAGGACATTTGCAGTGACAACAGATACAGAAGAGGTAAGCTGTTTTGACTCATCCCTAGATGACACCAGGGAGCTGCAAGACTCCATTACAGACTTCCCTACATTAAACCAGCCAGTCATGGACTCAACACTTAAAGACATGCTGGTGTCTCTACGCTCTACTCTGCATGCTGACATACTGGCCATTACACAACAATTTAAAACAGAGGTGTCTGCAGTAACTAATAGTGTCACATATAGAATCCAAACTGGGAGAATTTGAAGCCACATTCAATGAAATGGTTGATGCCCATAATGACAGGGATGATGAAATAATGCAAATCAACACCAAATTGGCAAACTTGGAAGATAAGTCAAGACAAAATAATACTGAAACTGAACCTCGGAACTGAAAAATTATTTCATCAACCTCCTAAAAGCAGCACTTCCAGAAGCACCGCTAGAGGACCTAGTCATTGATCGCATACACTGACTACCAAGGCCTAAAAACATCCCCTCACATCTACCTAGGGACAATATAGTCCGGGTTCACTTCTACCACATAAAAGATCAATTTATGATGATTGCAAGGCCCCCAGGATGATCTGCTTTCCAGAACTGCAAGATTTGTCCTTTTTGTGCAGATCTCTCATAATTTACTATTCAACAACGCCAGCAATTGGCCACATTTACCGATTAGGCTCAATAGTGACATTATCTGTTTCCAAGAGACTCACTTTATTTCTCACAACCCCCCAACATTTCGCCACTACAATTTCCCACATGTGTACATGGTCACTGGTCCCAAAAAGGAAGGAGTCGTCTCAATTGCCGTCAATGTCATGGAAGGCGTCTGAGCAGTTTGCCCATCAGCAACAATGGCAGTGAAATTCAGGTACAGCGCGTGCGCGGTGGCGCGAGCATGCACAAAGGCGCGCGCGGTCATGGCACTTGGCGCCAAAACACCCTATTTAAAGAAGCCAGGTCCCCCACTGTCTTGCTGTCCAGTCTACAGTGTATCCTAAAGATACCTGTACCCATATATCCATTTGCTTCTGGTTACTTGATCCGGCTCTCACTGACCACTCCTGCTTACCGCCTGCCCCTGATCCTAGGTACGTCTGACCACACCTGCTGCTCTCCCTTTTTTTTTATCCATAAGTCACAGTCACAGATGATACATGTATAAAGCAAATCAAATACCTTCCACATTAGCCTTAGAGACATTCTCATCTCCTATATCCCTCCCAAGGGAGGTGCATCTCAAAGTGGCAAAGAAGGAACATATCAGCTTGCTCGTGGGTAAAGGCATCTGGGACCTTCTACAATTGTGTCAAACTAGGGCCCCTTGTCAACATACTCAGTTCCTATATCTATCACTAGGATCCTCTTGTCGTGAAAAGGATGGAAGATGGGGTCGGTCAAGACCGCCCCGCCCTCCCATCGTTGATAAAAGAAGAAAGGGAAGAGAAAAAAAAAGGGGGGAGAGAGAAAAATATATATATATTGAAAAAAAAGGGGGAGGAGGGGGAATGTGGAGGGGGAGAGGGAAGATGGCATGAACAAGAGCATCGTATCTCAAAAGCACAACGCTGAGGATGTGGGTGAGGAAGCCCACTACCCCCGCCGTCCACATCACGTTGGAAGAAGCACAAACTAGAGATGTCACAAACCATCGGTCAAGCATAACATCACCTAATCTCATTCAGCCCATGTTCTGTACAAGAGTTTGGTACTCCGCTGTGTTTCGAAATTCGAACCAGCTGTTCTAGACATAAGCAAAATTGGGGATCCTATCCTGTGCAGTGCAGATCAGTTCCTCTATCGCTGCAATATGGTTAATGCGTGTCACCCAAGCTTTTATAGTTGGCTGCATTGATCATATGTATCGCCACAGAGTTGTGATATCTTTTCTTGGAAATTTTGGAGAGGTGAAGAAGGTACTGTACTGGCAAAAACTCCAGGGGGAGCGCAGAGACCGCCGTCGTCACATCATGCACTGTTTGCCAGTATAGCTGAATCAGAGGGCATTCCCACCAGATATGGAGGAAAGTACCTAAGGCTTGTTCACATCTCCAGAGCCGGTCTGGTACCAAAGGGAAAAACTTGTGGACGGCATCCAGTGTTCTATACCACCGTGTCCTAATCTTGTATCAATTCTCCTGAACGTTCACACTTAGCGAACCTTTGAATATAAGCCAGTTAATCTTCTCCCAATCCTTTGTCTCAATTGGTCTATCTAATCGGGATTCCCAGGAGGCCTGCTCCGACTGCACAGACGCAAAGGGTGCTTTGAAGAAGGAGGCATACAGTGTCGAGATTACATGCCTCTGAGGCGATGTACTAGAACATAGCGATTCAAAAGCAGTCGGCGATTTCGTAAAACTTTCCCTCCCTCCCTTTTCTCCGTTTCCATGTCCCCTCGAGCCCTGGGCGGAGAGATATCAGAAGGTCTGCGTCGCCTTTGCCGGTTTCTCTGTGATCTCGGGGTGTCATTCATCCGGATATGTATCCAGGGCTCAGGTTGAAAAAATGTGCCGTATCAGTCGGGAACATTGGCAACAGGGATGCCCAGCGTGTCACAGAACTGTTGTAGGTCCGCAGGTGTCCTCAGCGAGGCTGTTCGGTTCCCAGCCGTGGCTTGAAGGCAAAATGGAAACTTCCACTTGTAGAGTATGCGTCTGTCACATAAGGTTTGTAGCAAGGGTCGCAGGTCTCTCCTATGCTGCAATGTGATAGCAGACAGGTCTTGGGACAGCTGAATACGAGCTCCCTCATATTCCAGATTGGCCTGAGTGCGTGCCAAGAGTAGTATGTCTTCTTTTTGAATAAAATTAACCAAGCAGCATACTATGTCTCTAGGCGGGTCTGTGTCCCTGCCTTTGGGCCGAAGCGCCCTGTCACATCTTTCCATCTGAACTGGGGCATCATGCGGTCTGCCTAGCAGTGTGTTAAATATCGCCCAGACAGCTTGTTGCTGACGTTGGGGATCCTCCACAGATTCCGGGATCCCCCGGACATGCAGGTTCCGCCTGCATCCTCTGTTATCTAAATCCTCCAGGTGCCTGTGCATGTCCATGTGGTGATGAGCATGGGAAGTGGATGCACTCTGCACTTGTTGGATGGCTGCCCCATGCGTCATGGCGGCCGACTCCACGTGTTCCACCCGGGTAGCGATCATTCTGATGTATCCTTTCAGATCAGCGATCACTGCAAACATAGCAGTCTTAATATCCAGGGCCACCTGCTGTAGATCAGCCATGCATAGAGGGCGTTGGGTGGGCGGGGAAGCCATACCTTGTGGTAGTCCTGAGGACGCCATGGAGGACGCCAAGGGTAGCTCCATACTCAAGTCCGAGGCTTGAGATGCAACCTGCACGTCTGTCGGCATCGTGCGGAACATCGCCAGGATGGTCTTGCTGAGCTGTGTGGAGGAATCCAGCTGTGACCGGGCGGCTGCCTGGTTCTTTCCTGCCATCGTGATTGTTAAGGACCGAGGGATTCAGTGAATTGTGAGCAAGTCTGAGGGTCTGGACAGCGGAGCTCTGCTACTATGCTGCCATCTCGCTCCAGTGCCAGACCATGCCCCCTGCTCTCCCTTTTGCTCTGATCTCCGCCCTCCTGTTGTACCGACCCGGCCTGGACTTTGACTACCCTTTGGATTCCGCTTTGGCTCCTGATCCGCCCACCTGTGTTTGACCCGGTCTGCATCACCCTGTTTGTCTCCTGCTCCGCTAGTGCCGTACTACTGTCTGCTGTTTGTGGCTTGCTGTCTGCATCCTGCTAGGATTCCGGTGCACCTCCCTGTATCCGCATCCAGCCTTCTACTCCAGCTAATAATAGGAAAAGTGATAAGCGCTAAAGTAAAATAGTGCACAGAAATAAATGAAAATATATATGAAAATATATAAACAAGGTGCTGTTCTGGTGTGTGACAGAACAGACTAACACACTAATGAGTGGAGACTGACCCCACAATACAATGTGTGAAAGTGTGCAACACTAGACACTAATGAGAGTCTATTGGTGAAGTGATCAGATGGATCAGAAGTGACAGATGGATTTTCTACACATGATGAGCATATCCGATAGTCGGTCTCATATTGCCCTTACCTTCAGGTAGTGATGTATATGCAAAAAGGGCAAACAGGTTCCTTCTCTTACTGTTTCAGTGCCGCTCCTCAGTGCTGTGAGTTTCAATGGTGTGTGGTGTGTTTCACACATTGTATTGTGGGGTCAGTCTCCACTCATTAGTGTGTTAGTCTGTTCTGTCACACACCAGAACAGCACCTTGTTTATATATTTTCATATATATTTTCATTTATTTCTGTGCACTATTTTACTTTAGCGCTTATCACTTTTTCACTTGTTTAGCGGTTGTGTTACCCTTCAGATTAGCGGCTTTAGTTCACATTTATTGACTCTCATTTGCCACATTCCGGTACTCGCAGTAGCGCAATAGATTTTTCAGTATTCTACTCAATCTACTAGCCAGGCGTTTGTGTCCCTCTGAACTCTTGACCCCTGTCTACTCTACCAGGGGCTCCTAAGTCAGAGGCTTAAAAGAGGCTGTTCCCTGCACGTTTTGCTCCGCTACCAGGTACGTGACAGTCAGAGACTCCATTCCATTAACTCAAGTTGAAACCCACCTAGATGGTTCTGGTAGGTACATCATTTTGCTATGTAAGATCTTTAAAATAAAATACACGTTGGTAAATCTGTACCTCCCAAACACAAATCAACTATGTTTTTTAAAGAAGATATGGAAAAAGGTGGTGTTCCTAAAACAAGGACATGTGATCTTATGTGGGGACTTCAATGCAATCCCTGATAAAGACTTGGACCTTTCCAACCCCATACCTTCTCAATTAAGAGGGGCAACTTTGGCTCAGTTTATTGCATCCATAGGATTATTTGATGTGTGTAGATGCCAGCACTCCACAGAAAGAGACTTTACCTTTTATTCGAATGTGCATCATATGTATTCACACATAGACTTATTCCTAGTAGGCAAAATCATGCTGCAAAACATTGTCAAGTCTGATATTCATGTAATAACTTGGCCCAATCATGCGCCTACTTCCATCAGTGTGGGTGATCGCGGTACTAAAACAAGGGCAAACAGGTGGCGCAATGATATATTTACTCTCTCGCAACCTGAGAACTCAAAACAAATTAGAAAAGCTCCGAAAGAGTTTTTCGATTTTAATGCCCCGTCGGTCAATAATCCCTTCACACTCTGGAACACACACACACAAGGTGTATATAGGCCTACTTATGCAACTGAGTTCTAAACTTAGGAAGCAGCGGACAAAATGGCTCAATGACCTGCTGACTAAAATTCAAGACCTTAAACTATTCAACAAACAAAATATTACACAAAAACTTAGAGACTCACTTTTTCTCACTAGGCAGGAACCTCAAGCACATCTGATTTCTCAGCAGGAGAACTGTTTTCGCACTTTGAAAGCCAATACCTACCGATGTGGCAACAAAGCGGGGAAACTGCTGGCAAATCAGTTGAAAGACAAGGTAGCCAAACAAAAAATCCAGCACATGACAAATCCCAAAACAGGAAAAAAGTGTCCAACCCTAAAGAAATAGCAGACGCCTTTAGCGACTATTATGAAGCATTACATAATCTTAAGGATGACACAGACACCCACCAACCATCAGACGACTCACTGTCTCAATCTGAGGTCTACTTGCTTAATCTACCATTCACTGTACCCAAAATAGAGAAAACAATCAGAAGTATGCCACATTGTTATGTGGCATACTTCTGAACGTCACCTTCTGATCATCACCAGGTCCCGGCGGATATTCATCTGAATATTACCAGTTGTTTCAAAATGAGTTGTCACCATACTTAAAACAGGTCTTTGATGCCGCAATGTCCAAAGCTTCCTTTCTACCAGAAATGCTGACAGCTACTATAATTAACCTGCCTAAACCAGGTAAGGAACCCTCCGCACCACAAAATTTCAGACCCATTTCTCTATTGAATCTTGACGTCAAATTGTATGCCATATGAATTGCTAATAGACTATCGATCTTACTACCGAAACTTGTCAACCAAGATCAGGTGGGGTTTGTGCCTGGTTGCCAAGCAAATGATGCAACTAGGAGGATGATAAATCTCATACATTTAGCTGAAAAAAACTTGAAGGCCTTCTCTGCTTCTCACTTTGAACGCAGAGAAGGCCTTCGACAGTGTGCACTGGGGATATCTGACTAGGGTACTGAAGAGGTTTGGTCTGATAGGCCCGATTCAAAAGGCAATACTAGCACTATACTCTTCTCCTTCTGCATATTTGTATACGGAAGGCACGTTCTCCAGGAATTTCCGAATAACTAATGGGACCAGACAGGGATGCCCCCTGTCCCCATTGATTTTTGCTTTGGTCATGGAGCCCCTGGCAGAAAAGATTAGAACCCACCCCTTAATTCAAGGTATTTCCTACCAGGGCAAACATCACAAAATCTCACTATTTGTGGATGATGTCATTTTGACACTATCTGACCCATATGCTTCCCTCACAGCAGTCCACGACACTCTTCTCTTATTTAGCAAAGTAGCTTACTATAAGGTCAACGATTTAAAATGGAGTATCCTAGGCATATCGATAGAAGATAGAGACACTAAATTAGCCCTCAAATGGGATCTACCATACCCGTGGTCCCCGAACTCTATAACATATCTGGGAATTCAGTTAACATCTCCTATCGCCAACCTCTATAAGACCAATTATGTCCCACTATTTGCTGAATTCCAACAAGAAATGTCCAGGATCTCTTGGACCGGTAACCTAGCGGCTTACAAAATGTTACTATTACCAAAAATTACTTATTAATTTAGGGCACTTTCAATTCCCCTTCCTTCATCATTTTTTACCACTATGCAGAAACAATTATTCAAATTTGTGTGGGCAGGTAGCAGAGCGAGATTTCCCCCAATACTACAGAGGAAGCACAAAGCAGTGGGTGGATTGGGTATTCCAGTCTTGAAAGATTATTATATGGCGGCAATTTTGGAACAGCTTAATGGAGCCAACTAGAACATGCATGGGTGGGTCCCAATTCATCACTATCTCTTCTCATTGCGCACAACCTGCCACATACAAATATCCCAATAGATCACTCCACTATACAAGGATCAATGAACGCATGGACATATCTAAGAGAGGTAGCACACCCGACATTACTTTCTACTAATATTCCCATCCCACAAGACACCCTCCACTGGTTAGTCCCGAACATAACCCTAACTCATTGGCTGAGAAAGGGCATCTCTCATTTGAGAGATCTTATGGAAAGTGACAAATTGATGTCATTTTCGGACATTCAAACTAAGTTTCATATACCTTTCTCAGAGTTCTTGACGCATGTCCAGATCTCCATACTTTATCAGCAACTTAACACAAAGTACACCCCAATCCCACAAAGATCTGGCTACACTTAAACTCATCTAACCCAAAAGCGAAAGGAATATCCCTGGTATACAACATACTCCAAGTATGTTTTTGTCAAATGCAACCCACTAATCAAATGGGAAAAATATCTAGGTAAGGTTTACTCAGACAAACCACCCGTTTTCAAGATGCACAAATTATGCAGAGTTAGCACAAACATTTCTGGCAAGATGGCACTTTACCCCATACATAGTCGCTAAATTTTCTGATGCTAACTCAAATCTCTGCTGAATGGGATGCGGACAGGTGGGGACGCTATCCCATATGGTGTGGGCATGTCCTCACCTCCACAGCTTCTGGTCAGAGGCTTTTAAGCTAATTGCGAAGATTACAGGGGTCTTTGTACTGCCATCTATTGAAAAAGCTATACTGAGTGTTGATATGTCAGAATACCCTCTAATGATGAGCAACTGGAAAACTAATGAGACCCCCACCTTGAGAGAACTTACCATGAAAGTCAATATTGTGGCGGAATATGAAAAGATACTGGCTTATAGAGATGGCTCTAATGCTAAATATGTTTCCAACTGGTATATGTGGAACTCTTTAAATTGTCTTCGGTGAATGTCCTATATTCTGTTACACTTTCTTTCTTCTCCCTTCTCCCTCTTTCCTTCCTCCTCCCCTTATATTGTGAAATGTAAAATCAATATTAAGGTGTTTTCTTTTATTGTTTCAGAACTTACGTATTTAAGTTGTTCATATATTTAAAGTGGAGGTTCACCCAAAAATCAACTATCTGCCATTAGATCCAGCATACTGCTGACATCTGCAGTATGCTGTTTTTTTTTTTTTTTTTACTTATCGTTTTATCAGGCTTTGTTATCCGGCTCCGAGCGGGGATTCCTGCGGGGAGTAGGCGTTCCTAAGACAAGCTGAGTTTATTGACGGGCTGGTAAAGCGTGTCACGCCTTACGAAAATACCCAAAGTGACACTCGGGTGTTTACGCCGCTATACGGTGCCTGCGCCTGCCGTGTAGAGCTGACTGTGCAGGCGCCGTAAATTGCTGAGTGTCACTTCGGGTATTTTCGGAAGGTGTGACGCGCTTTACCAGCCCGTCAATCAACTCCGCTTGTCTTAGTAACGCCTATACCCGGAAGGAATCCCTGCTCGGAGCCGGATAACAAAGCCTGATAAAACGATAAGTACAAAAAAAAAAAAAAAAACAGCATACTGCAGATGTCAGCAGTATGCTGGATCTCATGGCAGATAGTTGATTTTTGGCTGAACCTCCGCTTTAAGGTCATTAATGCTACTTATATGTTCTAATACACAATTAACCCTTTTTTTTGTTCAAAGCCTGAGAATAGAGTGACTTATTGTAAGTTCACATATGCTTTGTTTCACTCTGACCACAATCTGTAAGTGCCTTATTGTACGGCAATTTGAATATGACTTGCATTCTATTTTCTGTACTTTGTTGTGTTTCAATAAAAACGATTTGAATTAAAATGGCATCAATAAAATGCACCTGTGTTCATTGTCCATAGCATACACCTGCCCATACCATAACCCCACCACCACCATGGGCCACTCGATCCACAATGTTGACATCAGCAAACCGCTCACCCACATGATGCCATACACGCTGTCTGCCATCTGCCCTGTACAGTGAAAACTGGGATTCATCCAGGAAGAGAACACATCTCCAAAGTGCCAGACACAATCGAATGTGAGCATTTTCCCACTCAAGTCAGTTACGACGACGAACTGCAGTCAGGTCGAGACCCTGATAAGAAGGACTAGCATGCAAATGAGCTTCCTTAAAAATGGTTTCTGACAGTTTTTGCAAAAATTATTTGGTTATGCAAACTGTTTGTTGCAGCAACTGTCCGGGTGGCTTGTCTCAGATGATCTTGGAGGTGAAGATGCTGGCTGTGGATGTCCAGGGCTGTTGTGGTTACACATGGTCTGCGGTTGTGAGGCCGGTTGGATGTACCGCCAAATTCTCTGAAATGTCTTGGGAGACAATTTATGGTAGAGAAATGGACATTCAATTCAAGGGCAACCGCTCTGATGGGCAGTTCTGCAGTCAGCATGCTAATTGCACGCTGCCTCAAAACTTGCGACATATGTGGCATTGTGCTGTGTTATAAAACTGCACATTTTAGAATGGCCTTTTATTGTGGCCAGCCTAAGGCACACCTGTGCAATAATCATGCTGTCTAATCAGCATCTTGATATGCCATATCTGTGAGGTGGATGGATTATCTTGGCAAAGGAAAAGTGCTCACTAACACAGATAAAGCCCAGGTTCACATTGTTTCAACTTTGAAATTGTGCTACTTGACTCAAAGTAGCAAAGTCGGCGCGATTTCATGTGCTACTTGATAAACATCTGTTTGGCTTCATGCACAGATGTCTATTGAAGTCGCAACTGAAATTGGCAAAAGTAGTGCAGGAACTACTTTTGCAAAATCGGTGTCGCACCAATTGGAACAGTGCCATTTCCGCCAATAGGCTGCGACTTGTCATGTGATTTGATCTCTCAAATCTCGTGACAAATTGCTCCAATATGGACCTAAGCTTAGACAGATTTGTGAGCAATATTTGAGGCCTCGTACACACGATCAAATCTGTCTGCTGGAAACGGTCTGCTAGACCGTTTCAGCAGACAGATTCGATCGTGTGTACGGGCAAACAGACAGATTTGGCCACCCGACAGATTTCAAAGCATGCTTTGAAATCTGTCGGCTGGGAACCCGTCCGCCCGACATGTCTGCTGGTTAGTATGCTAACCAGCAGACATGTCTTCTCGCACACGCGCCAAATAATTCGACGCATGCACGGAAATGTTTTACTTCCTGGTGTGGTGACGTGGCGGCGTCAACGTCACCGCCACGTCACCGACACGTCAGCGCGCTGTCTGCTGGTGGGGATTTTGGTTTGCTCATGTGTACACGCGAGCAAACCAAAATGCCAGCAGACAGATCTGTTCAAATCGGTCGGTCCGACCGATTTAAACAGATAGATTTACTCGTGTGTACGAGGCCTGAGAGAAATACCCCCTTTGTGTGCATATAAAAAGTCGTAGATCTTTAAGTTCAGCTCATGATAAATAGGGGCAAAGACAAAAGTTTTGCATTTATAATTTTGCTCAGTGTATATAAAACAATGACTCCCAAGCTGCTTAGGGGGCTCCACCGCTTTTCCTACTGGTAATCTGCCTTAAAGCTGCATCTAGACACTCATTAACCTTTCAACAGATACATTGAGGCCGCATACACACGAGGAGACATGTCCGATGAAAATGAAAATCATCAGACATGTCTCCGGGGATCTTTTGGTCTGATGGTTTGTACACACGATCAAACCAAAATCCCCGCGGACAGACAGCGCGGTGACGTGGCAGTGACGTTGACGCCGCCACGTCCGCAAATCAGGAAGTAAAATGCTTCCACGCATGCGTCAAATCCATTTGACACATGCGGGGGATTTTGGTCCGCTGGTTAGGCGTACTAACCAGAGGACATGTCCGACAAACAGGTTTCCAGCGGACAAGTTTTAAAGCATGTTTTAAAACTTTTGTCCACTGCAAACCTGTCCGCTAGGCCATACACACGATCGGATATGTCCGATCGTGTGTACATGGCCTAAGATAGAATTCAAGGCCTTTAAACTTTTTTTTTTTTAATTGGCTCGTATGTCTAGGCCAGGGGTGTCAAACAGGCGGCCCTCCAGCGGTTGCAAAACTACAAGTCCCATGAGGCATTGCAAGGCTAACAGTTACAAGCATGACTCCCACAGGCAGAGGCATGATGGGACTTGTAGTTTCGGAACAGCTGGAGGGCCGCCAGTTTGACACCCCTGGTCTAGGCAAAGAGGGTTAGGGGTACAAGATATAAAAGCACCAAATATATTTTAAGCTTTCTTATGTTAGTAAAACAAAAAAAAAAAAAAATGGTGGTTTTCATTTCTTGAGTAGCAGCCTCACAGTATTTTTCAAGTTGATGATGGCTCTAATGTTTCAGTGGAAACCTGCCAAGAAAAAATTAATGATAACCATATATTGATTAATAAAAGCCTCTTAATGACAATGGATCTTTTAAAGTGGTTGTAAAGGTTTGTTTTTTATTTTCTAAATAGTTCCTTTAAACTAGTGCATTCACTAGTAGTTCACTAACCTTTTCCTTCGATTTCCCTTCTAAATGTTTTTCTTCTTTGTCTGAATTTCTCACTTCCTGTTCCTCCTCAGTAAGCTGGTTTAGCTGACTAACCCCCAGCCAGAACGGCTCGCATGATGGGGGCAAGCTTACTGAGGAGAAACAGGAGGTGAGAAATTCAGACAAAGAAAAAAAAAACATTTAGAAGGGAAATCAAAGGAAAAGGTAAGTGAACCAACAATGCACTAGCTTAAAAGAAACCTAGTTAGAAAGTAAAAAACATACCTTTACAACGCCTTTAACTATCTCTGTTATTGGTCCCAGATACTGTAGTTGCCACTGCCTAATAGGAAATGGTCCTTAGGCCCCATGCAAGCAGTCACAGATACTTTAAAGAGCAGTGAGGTCTACTTGCGATGTACTGAAGATCTGGAGGCAACTTACCTTAACAAAATTCCACATAGAAGACTCCTATGCTTCTACAGTCAGTCATCGTTCTTTTTCTTTTGACCCTAACAAAGGCCATTTTGTGCTCCTTGGGCCTTGTTTTAGGTCCCAGGCAAAGACCAGGCCCAAGCAACAGACCTCCTCACATGTATATTCCCCACACATCTTTACCATGCAGAGCCTGGGAAGGAAGAACCTCTAAACTGAAATTCTCTTCAGGCAAAGTCTTGGAGGCAAACACCCTTCTTGGAAACTCTCTCCAAATATTTACCCACTTCCCCAGCCCACATCATAAACATTTATGTGATTGGCTTGGGAAGAATTAGGCTGCATTCACACCTGAGCGTTTTGTTTTGCTCAAACACGCTAGAGGGGTACAATAACATTATTCTCTATGGAGATGGTTCACATCTCCACTGCAAAACGCCGAACGCCGAACGCCTAAAGCTCAAACAAGTCCTGGACCCTTTTTGTTCGCGCGAATCGGGCGGCTTGGGCGTTTTACATTGGTGCCAATGACCTGTACAAGATCGTGGTAAAAAACGATGAGTTTAGTCGCGGCAAATCGTGGGAAAAATGCTGCAACTCGCATACGCTTAGGTGTGAATGCAGCCTAAGCATGTGTAATCCAATATGTTGCATCTTCTTGCTCTGCTTGAGAATACTCTCCAAAAGCAAGCAGAAGCAAACAATGTCACTGGGCTTACGAAAAATATTACAAACCCAGATAACAAACAATAGCTCAAGATGGCTAAGGTAACCGATAGATTGGTCAGTATTTTACCAATTGGTTGAACAAAAGAGAGAAAAAAAAACAGACTTGATTCCCCCATCTTCTACACACTCGATGTATGGGGGAACTCTACTCACTGAGCTGATGTATTCTGCCAATGGGGAGACTTCCCCATCAGAATACACTGATTAGAGCTGCCAGCTATAACCTGCACTACTGATTGAATGGGGGAAAATCCGACAGTTGTACAGTTGTTGAATGGTAAATTAACTTCTGTACAACCTCACTGGTCATACATGGATCAATAAAGAGTCCATGTTCAGCAGACAAACAAGTATTGTCTTGTTGTGTGCTTGTGAGCAGTTGGAATATCTGATAGCTATATCCAGACTGGAAGGAAGCGGTATATGGCGGAAGCACTCAAGCGGAGTGTGGGATGTTTCGTTACATTGCTGGCAAGCAGTTGGAAGCTTCCTGCAGTCTGGGTCATCCAAACCTCCACCTGGATCCAAGGTCCGGATAGCAGGAGAGGAGAGGTACAGATACAAGCTGCCATGGAAAAGGAATTCAGAAGGAGGTTGCGAGAGATGCCGATTCAGCACAGAGGACCAGTTTTAGAGCAGGTCCTGCTGGGATGGTTTGCGTCTATCTGCTGCAAACTCTGGGAAAAAAAAAGCTAGCCCATGAGCAGCGACACCAGGGAAAAGTTCTCCCCTCCATCCAGGAAAGTTACTGGTCACAGTATGGATTGCGGGTGCTGTTTTTGGGAGAAAAACTGCACAAGGAACAGACAGCTGAATTAAGCAGGCTGGTCTGGGCAGAGATGTGGCTGGATGAGAGCCGCAGAGCCCTTCAGTGGCATGTATCCCAAGCATGCCCTTGGATAGCAGATGACAGCCCAACAGAAGGATTTGGCTACGGCGGCCTGGGACTGTTGTATATGAAGCTGACAGGGGACCTTAACTTTGGAAGTATTTTGGAGTGGCGGTTGGACAAAATCATAGATTACAGGGAAGGGCTACTGAATGTCTCGGAAGTGCACTGGAAGATATGGATTTTCTGGCCGTTCAGGAATGGGAGCTGGAGATTGCCTACAGACGGCTGCAAGACTCTGATCCATTTGACAACTCTTGGCTGAAGAATCGGCAATGTGGCAGAGTAACAGTGTGCTTTGCCAACCTGCCCCCGCAGCTATGGATGCAAAGGTCTTATGACGGATGCAGCAAGTGCTGACTGACCTCGATGATCCTGTTTCTGCATGGGATGATCTTGAATTAAGGAATGTGCCTGTCCAGCAGTATGCCAGAGATTCGGCAGTGGAAAATGTGGAGATTGCCATCCCCAAAGCTGAAGTGCTGACAACAGAGCAAAGCTCTGCTAACCTGTGCCCAGCACTGATAGCATCTTCTGGGTTCCACGGACAGGAGATGTGAACCTCTATCCCCAGACACCAGTTGCAGAGACAGGGGATTTGATAGACTTTTCTGCTGAGGAAGAACAACCTGATGAGCCTCCAGCAGAAGAGCTGGTTTCATGGCCAGACTTCACTGTGCTCTGCCCAGCACCAACAGCAGTATTTGTGTTGTTAGAAGGAACTTCCCCAGATGAAGCGCTGGTCACCGGACAGAGAGTCCAAGAACTCTGCCCACAACTGTGGCAGTACCGGAGGCTCTAGGTGAGAAGGTAGTGATCACTTCCCAGCAGCAGATACAGGGGGAGAAGGAAGAGGAGATGTTCATCGTCCCTCCCCAACAGTTGGCCAGGGTGGAGAACGTGGTCTTTCCTCATGAGAAAAGATCCGTGCACCTGGGAGACAGTACCATAGACATGTCTTCCCAGCAGCCAGATGAGGGAACGGAAAAGGAAGCAGGCAGCTTACCTCTCCAATGGCAGCTGCACAGTTTGGGGGGAAGGAATCCAGCCTTCTGCCTTAACGGTTAGCCAAAGCGGATGATGTGGAGTCCCCAGCAGAAGTGCTGGCAACAAGGCAGAGTGCTACCAAACTCTGCCCAGCACCAGCAACAACTGTGGAGTTCCAGGGAGCTGGGGCAGTCGGCTCATGTCTCCAGCCACAGATTACAGAATGTATGGACTTAATGGAATGTTCAGAGAATGTTATAGATTATGCATCACCTGCTCAAGTACTGACAGCAGGACAGAGAACTGCAGACCCCTGCTCTACACCATGGCAGTTTTAAAGGCCCGAGGTGAGAAGGTGATTGTTCCTCTTTCCCAGTAGATTTCAAAGATGCAGGAAGGAGAAGCAGCCATTTTCCCTTCCCAACAAGGGTTTGTGCACCTGTGAGACAATACCAGTGAAAGGGAGTTCCAACAGCAGATGGCGCCCCAGAATGATGACACCAACCCAGTTGAAGTGCTGGCGACCATGCATAGTGCAACCAACCTCTGCCCAGCACCGGCAACAACTACAGAGTTCCAAGGACCCGGGGGAATGGGCCTCCCTCCCCAACAGTTAGCCGGAGCAGATGGTGTGGGGTTTCCAGCAGAAGGGCTGGCAACAAGGCAGAGTCCTGCTGGCCTCTACCCTCAACTAACAGAGGACACATTTCCTGTAAAGGTGGATGGGGCTTCAGTCTCCACCTTTATACCCTGGGGATGAGCCCAGCCACTCTGTTTTCTCTCCTGCGGCTAAAGGGACTCCAGGGGGATGGAGCAGTCCGCACTTTCCCTCATGAGCGGGTATGTTCTATGAGAGAGGCAGAGGTTGGCTCAGTGAGTAATGCTCCGTTTGGAACAATTTGTTTGGGGTAGTGTGGAGATATTGGCATTAGAGGACTGGAATTTTGGACCCGTCTGGGGTCTTCTTCTGTGTCAGTCTTCTGCCGAATAGGGAGAGATGTGACGGGAGGGACCGTGGAACCCAGAATCACTTGGAAAGTATGGAATACCCTTGTTTCAGCTCCCCATGCACCTTGTATGTCTAAAGCCTCGTACACATGATCGGGCAGCAAACAAACTTTCCCTTGGATTTTTGTCCCAAGGGAGTTGTCCGGTTACACCCATAGCATACACACGCTCTGACTTTTTTGGCAACAAACACGAACGTAGTGACATTTCAACGTACTGACGAGGGTTTAAAAGAGGAAGTTCAGTTCTCCGGTGTCACCCTTTGGGCTCCTTCTGCTAATCGAGAGTTAGTAGAGGTGTCGTCTGTGTGCATTCGCAAATTTTCAGTTTCGTGCAATTTTGTTTATTTCTGAACGTCCGTTCATCAAGCAGACATATTGCGCAATGCTAACTTGACCCACAAAAAAAAAATCGAAATATGTTTGATTCATATAACCAAAATACACTAATCCAAAGTAAAGACATTTGTTTTTACTCTGTCAGTATCACCAGCAAAGCAGCCTTTAGTAGTATCACATTATAAAGAAGAAGAGAATGTGCACTGTTTTTCTTCATTTCAGAACTTGCCGCGTCACGAATGTGCTCTTTGAAATACGAATGCTAGTTCTATCAGACAGAATGCTTCCGGCTGGTCTTTGCTTCTGAGAATGCGCACTTGTACTTTGTACGAAAGTCCGATTGCTTGCTGTACACATGGTCGGACTAGACACCATTGGACTCTTGTTAACGTAAAGTTTGTCCATTTGCAGACCAAACTTTTTGTCCGATGAAACCCGAAAACGTTTGTCCGATGGAGCGAACACACGGTCAGACTATTTTAAAAACTTGCTCATTTTGAAGTTTGTTGGCAAAAAGTCAGACCATGTGTAGGGGCCTAAGTCATCCTGGCACAGACAAATAAGTATAGTCTTGTTGTGTGCTTAAGAGCAGTTGGAATATCTGATATATCCAGACTGGGAGGAAGTGATATATGACGAAAACACTCAAGCAGAGTGTGGGACGTTTCGTTACGCACTCCTGGTAGTTCTTCAGCCCACTGATCTCCTGATCTTTCGATAGACCCGCTGATTCACTGCCACCGAATCCCTTGAGCTTTTCCAATCTGCACAGTGATATCTTCCTCAAGCATCACCCCACCTCTCTGCTGGGTCCCTAGCTTGGCACTCAAGATACCTCTCAAGCATCACTGGCCTGCTAGGTCCATGGCTTGACACACGAGGCTGCTCTGCAAACATCACCTCCGCTGGCTGGGTCCCTGGCTTGATACCCAATGAAATGGAAACAAAAAACTAAATATTCCGCGCTATCAATGGTAAGCAGCTCACACTACCAATGGACAATGGTGGAAAACAGAACGAACAAAAAAAGTGTAGCGCATATATGAATAAGAATCACCCAATTGAATGAATGTATAAAAAGTGCTGGGTAATTCTTATTCATATATGCGCTACACTTTTTCGCTACACTTTTTAGGTTTGTTTTGATACCCAGTAAAGATTCCCGATTCTTTAACTGTCCCCAGTTGATGAGAATGCTTCTATGGTACTTGCTTCAGTTACTCATTGTTGTCCCTGGTAATAAAGTGGTTGGTCCCTCAGTGGCAACAGCTTCCCTTCTACCTCCGACCACAACAGGTTCTCCGACCGGCAGAACCAGCACTTTTGGTTAGAATGCAATCACCAGTTTCAACCCTGCACTGCTCTCCTGCATTTGGATAAGCCCTCAGACATCTTAGCTGCCAGATGTGCCCAGGATAGGCCCAATCTCTGGCCTATCAGCCCGGCAATACAACACGCGTCCACCCAGACAGCCATTCAGGTGGCACAGAACATAGATCATCTGACTCCACCCAAATATATAGACTCTTCCAGCAGGCCAAGGGATTCAAGAAAACACCTGCCTATTAGCTGAGATACCCCATATACCCATAACCTGACCTTGTGTTGTCCTTCTCATTTCTAGTACCACAAAGTCCACAAAGTCCAGATCTCTAACAATCACGTAATTATTCCTGGCAAGTAAATGTGTGAGGAGCAACCCTGCACTCCAGGGTGCTACACATGTATTGACTTTTTTTTTTGTTGACACTGAGTCCAGCTTAATGAAAGGTCCTTGCATATGTAACTATGGCATATATGTGTGGAGGCTGAAGATGTTTTTCCTTTATGCATTCTATGCATTCCCCCCTTAAAGTGTTTCTAAAGGCTGAAGATGTTTTTCCTTCTATGCATGCCCCCCTCAGCCCCCCCAATACTTACCCAAGCCCAATCTCAATCCAGCAATGTGCACAATCCAGCAATGTGCACTCTTCCAGGTCTCTCATTCCTCATTGGCTGAGATGCAAGAGACATTGGCGACTGCAGCTGTTAATCACAGCCAGTGAGGAGGTAGTGGGGGGAGGACTGAGCCACACTCTGTGTCTTATTGAGGCTTGCTAGGAGGGCAATCGGCAGGAGACCTGAGAAGAGGAGGATCGGGCCTGCTCTGTGCAAAACCATTGCACAGAGCAGGTGTATATATGCCATTTTGTTATTTTTAAAAGAAAAAAAATACCTTTAAAAAGATTTTAAGGAGACTTACAAGTGCTATTTTGTGCCTGCAGTGACAAACCCCTTGTAGACATCCCCTCCTATAGCCAGTTGGCTCTAAATGCTCCACCTCCATCCAGCACAGAGGAGAAAAAAAGCAACCAGCTGAATCTTTAAAAGTAACAGCACGACTTCCACTAAAAAATTTGAATCTGCAAAGTTGCTTTTTTCTAACTTGTGCTGAATGGTAGTGAAGAATTCAGGGTCTACCTGCTACCACCTTCCCACTGTACTTCCTAGATTTGTTGCTATCTCACAAGCTGGTCAATTTGCCTACTTACACTACACCATCTCCCCCATTACCTACAGTTCTAGTGGTGTCCCTCAGACATCACTTCCATGTCAGGGAGTCCCTGTGAGACATCTGGTGTGCAGATATGTGTATGCACATGATATTGCCCACAGAAAGATGACTAGGCCTGCTTATGCTTGCAAAAAATGAGGACTTGCATGCACATGCAGGATTCCTGTTGGCACCAGATGGGCTTTTTTAAAGGGTCACTAAAGGAAAAAAATGTTTTGCTGAAATGACTGTTTACAGGGTATAGAGACAAAAAAGTTAACTGATTCCTTTTAAAAATGATTAAAATAGATATAAATCAATCATATAATGTGCCTGCAGTCTAGTTTCACTTTTAACCTCCCTGGCGTTATGATTCTGTCTGGAATTTTGTACCAAAAGCGTTGCAATTGTTTTGCAAGGAAATGTGGTGTTATGTATTATAGGCCTGCAATTCTTAGTAAGTACTTACTTAAACCTGACCAAACAAGACTCTAGTAGACATCCCAGATGTGATAAAAGATGAAACACAAAATCATGAATTATAATCTAATAACTAATATTATTTTATTTAATACTGTAATAAAGAATAATGAATTTAGTCAAATAAAGAAAATTCAATATACATCTTGAGTGTGATACACTTTGAAGCAGGGGACTGCACAAAGTCCGACATCGCAGTCAGGACAATAGTATCTTGTCTCTTTTCGGACTTTTTTTCCCTTGCTATCTCTTTTTGAGCAGCACACTACGCACATTCTGGCAGGTGCTGCCTTTTTTGCAGTTGGTGGGATATAACCCAAAAAATGGCGACCCGTCAGACGCTCTGGATTCACCACATCAACAGCCCGACGTCCTGGTCTGTTTGCAGATACAGATGGCACCTGGTGGTTGACGAAAATCAGCTCAGCCACCTTCCAGATGAAGTCAGAGTGGACAAGAGGCTTGGCACTATATGCCCTGTGCAGGATGTAGGCGTTCCAAAGGCATTGTTCCAGAAGATGCCGGAATATTTTTTTGTAATATTTTTTCTGTTGTTTCCGCATAGCGGGGTAGTATGTCATAGCCTGATCGGCTCTATCGACTCCTCCCATTGAGCTGTTATAGTCGACCACGACTTGGGGCTTCAGCACGTATTTTCCACCTTTTGTGTGGACCATGGCAGTGGAGGTATTGTGGACAGTGCTCATGAGGCACACGTCCTTTTTGTCTCGCCATCGCATTGCCATGATCTTACCCTTTTGCCAGGCAACAATTTCTCCGATTTTTAATTTTCTCTTCCCAAATGCAGATGGCATTTCACGGCGGTTAGGCCTAACGGTACCATAGGCATCAGTCTTATTCTGTATCAGGACTTCATATAGTTCCGGAGATGTATAGAAATTATCGGTGATCACACAGTACCCCTGGTTCAGCAATGGCTCCAGTAGTGTAAGCACAGATGATGTGGCCATCCCATAGCCGCTGTACCTGGGGTTGAACTTTGTGCCTTTACCAGTATAAATGACGGAGTTCCATATATACCCAGTGGATGCCTCGCAGAGCATAAATGACTTGATGCCAAACCGCGCTCTTTTTGAAGCGATGTACTGAATCCAACTCAGGCGACCCTTGTAGGCCATCAAGCTCTCATCCACACAGACATCCCTATCTGGCACATAGGTCCGCTGGAAATTACCAACAATAATTTGGCATACCTCCCATATTTTTTTGAGTTTGGGCGCAGGATGCGTGGCCTCATCGAACTCTTCATTGTTGGTGAAGTGGAAGTTCTTCATGATAAGAGAGAAACGGCATTCTGACATCACAGTGCCAAAAAATGGAGTGGCCAATAATTTGTTGGTGGTCCAGTACCACTTCTGGAGCGGTTTCCCCACCACGCCCTGCAGAATAATGAGCCCCAAAAACTGCCAGATGTCCTCTCTGGTCACTGGTTCCCATTTTCTGCTGCGGGAAAATTTGGCATGCGGCGTAGCGGATTGCTGCTCCTGGTAGCGGTTTGTCTCCGTTACAATTTTTTCTATGACATCCTCTGTAACAAATAATTTTAGGTAGGCCAGAGGGTTGTCCTGCTCCACATTTACCTTCAGCCCTGGTGATCCGGTAAACGGAAATCTTGGGGGCGCAACCTGGTCCGTATCGGCAATAGGGCACCAAGTGCGCACATTACTGAGGCTAAGTGCAGGTTCTTCGCCTTCATCACTTGACAGATCAGTGTTGGTCTCAGAGTCAGATGACAAATCCCACGACTCACTTTCACTCTGTTCGGCGAGCATCTCTGCACCATTGTCGCTGTCACTCAGCTGCTCCAAAAGCGCTTTTTGTGAAAAGTGGCGCTTTTTTGATGTCATTTTTTTTTATTAGATCACTATGGGGAAGGCAAGGGCACTGTCAAGTGAGTAGTGTTGTAACTACTAGTGAGTACTAGTGAGTAGTCAAGTGAGTAGTGTTGTAACTACTAAAGGTGATAATCTGAGGGGATTGCACTGTATTGCACTGTATCACCTCTTGTGTAACTTTTTTTTTAAATTCCCGCCTAGTTCCGCACCCGTGCGTCGCTACGTCGCAGAGAGCGGAACAAGGAAGTGTCAGATCGAGCGAACACAGCGTCGCGGGATCGCGGGATAAGGTAAGGCACTCGCTGTGCGCTCTGCAGCTCACCCCGTGTCTGACACGGGATCAACAATGTTAGCAGCAAATTTTTACCCCGTGTCAGACACGGGAAAACCACCACGAAGGTTAAACTGGTTTCATGTTTCTGTGAAGTAGAGAGACACACAGAACAAAAACAAACAAATCCAGGGCAGTGTATTGTTTTTAAAATGAATCTGATTGGTTCTGAGGAATTTTAGACACACAGTAATGACAGCTTGGACCACAGTGAAAATCTGCCATGAGATTTTTCATAAGGAGCCAGACAAGCATGAAGTGTGGAGATCAGAGCAGAATTACAGCTACTTCAAAGCAAAAACGAACCATGAGGACATGACACCAGGACTGCAGTAAGGTAAAGGAAGCTATTTAGCTAAAAAAAATCCTTTAGTGATCCTTTAAAGGATGCTCATGTTCTGTGCTGACTGATCTTAATTTAGTGGCAGGATTTTAATTTTGTGGCGTACTCCAAACTGGACAGAAACTGAGTAGTTTCAACGGCTAACACTTTACCTAAGACCCCTCAACACTTAATTAGATCACATAAGCTAATTGACACTTGTAATTCTCTCAATATAGACGCTCGAGAATATAAATTGTATTCCCATTCTCATGACAGCTATTCCTGTTTAGACTACATTTATAGCTCTCCAATCATACTTGCTAATTCATCCACTGCTGACATCCATGTACTATGCCTTCTGTTTAGGATTCCTGGCCAGCAGTAAGTGAGTGGACTCAAAGTAAGGTTTTTCTGTCAATCTGAAGGGTAGTCTTGTCTGTTGTGAGCACCATAACCTGAGGCTGTGAGTAGTACCTTGTTTAAATGCCTATCAAACCTCCAAGCACCACACCTGGTGGAGGAGGGACAGGCCCCAAGCCCACACCTGGTTCCAGCATAGGGGAGAGCTTGGAGAATGGGAATAAGGCATTTTTCTAAAAATAAGCAATCATCCTTTAAATTAAAAACTCTTTTCAAAGTGGTAAGAAAGAAAAAAGAATAATTTCCTGTAGTAATTTTCCAAATGCAGCCATAACTCCCCCCTCATATGCAGTCATGTCTCCCCCCCATATGAAGCCATGTCTCCCCCTCATATGCAGTCATGTCTCCCCCCATATGAAGCCATGTCTCCCCCCTCATATGCAGTCATGTCTCCCCCCATATGAAGCCATGACTCCCCCTCATATGCAGTCATGTCTCCCCCCCATATGAAGCCATGTCTCCCCCCTCATATGCAGTCATGTCTCCCCCCATATGAAGCCATGACTCCCCCTCATATGCAGTCATGTCTGCCCCCCATATGAAGCCATGTCTCCCCCCTCATATGCAGTTATGTCTCCCCCGCCGTCTAGTTGTTCGGCGCTCAGCAGAACATAACAGCTTTCATTTGAATAGCTGCTGTTCCCTGTCGCGCGTCGTCATGGCCCCTCCCCCTTGTCCGGGCACTTTGATAGACAGATCACCTGTCCAATCCTGGGAAAAGTGCCCGACAAAGGGGGAGGGGCCATGACGACGCGCGGCAGGGAACAGCAGCTATTCAAATGAAAGCTGTTATGTTCCCTGACTTAAGCGGCGAACAGCTAGACGGCGGCAGTGGCAGCAGCAGCAGCTCTCCAATGATCCAGTGTGATTTTATACATACCTGGGGACTGCTCTGCTCTCCGCTTTCTTCTTCGCTTCCTCTCCGACTTCCTCTCTGCCTCCACTCCGCCATCCTCGCTGCCCCCTCAGTCTCCTCTGCGATCGGTTCCCGCCCGCTCTCCGCCCCCTCTCCGCCCGCTCTCTGCCCTCTCTCCGCCCCCACTCCGCCCCCACTCCGAAAAAAAAAAAAAAAGTATTCGGATTAGGCATCGGGGGTATTTGCGGGAGTACAAGTACTCCCGCAAATACTCGGTATCGGACCCGATACCGATACTAGTATCGGTATCGGGACAACCCTAATTTCCAGGAATAAATCATGGCAAAGACTTTTAGTAGATTCTAAATTGCCTCTTCTTTTTAAGATAGGATACTCTGAGAGGGGGGGCTTACCTGCTGTAAATGTTGCAGTTCATTGTAAAAAAATAAATAAAATCATTGCACCCATAAGAAGAGTAGCAACTGCTTTCAGCTCTGTCACTCTTTTAACAACAATTGCACGGTCATACAATACTGTACCCAAATGATTTTTTTTTTTAATTCCCACAAATAGAGCTTTATTCTGGTGGTATGTGATCAACTATGTGGTTTTTATGTTTTGTTAAACAAAATAAAAATACAGAATAAAAAAAAAAAATACAAAACCGGTTTATATCTTGTTATAAAATTTTGCAAACAGGTTATTTTTCTCCTTCATTGATGTACACTGATGAGGCTGCACTGATGGACTGAGGTAGGCTGCACTGATAGGCACCTATAGGGCAGCACTGATGGGCACCGATAGGGCAGCACTGATGGGCACCAGTATACGACACTGAGAGGTGGAAGGGCATTGATGAGAAGTGGCACTAATAGGTGGCACTGATAGGTGGCAGTGATGAGCCCTAATCGGCACTGGTAGGTGACACTGATAGGCAGCACTGCTAGGTGGCACCGATTAGGCACTGATTGGCACCACTGGGGGGCATTGATAGGTGGCACTTGTGAGCATTGATAGGTGGCACTGTTATACACTGGTGGGCACTGACTCATGGCACTGTGGGTACTGGCAGGTGGCACTGATGGGCACAGATAAGGTGCCTGTGTCTCTTCCTCTTCAGGACCAATGTCCCTTGCACATAATCCGGTGATCAGCTTTTTTTTCTCCTCGTGCTGTCAACGTGAGGAAAATAAATGATTACCGAGCTTACATCACGTGATCAGCTATCATTGTCTGTCAGCTGATCACGTGGTAAAGGGTCAGGATCAGCCTCCCAGCAAAGTAGGTCCGGGATGTAGCGCGGATCAGAAGGAGTTAATGTCAATGGTCCCAAAAAAGTGTCAAAAGTGTCCGATCTGTCCAATGTTGCAGTCCCACTAAAAATCCAAAAGCCATTTCTAGCCTTCAGTTACCTAGGCTGTCTATTGCTGACTTGCAGCTTTTAAATGCCCACATTACAGTAATTTAACACTTACCGCTCATAAACTGGTTGGTTTTGTACCCTCTAGACAAGCTGGTGATAATACCAGGCAGGGCCGGATTTCCCACAATGCCACCGAGGCCAGGCCTCGGGGCGGCAGTGAGTGAAGGGGCGGCACCGCTTCTGCGGTGACTTTTCGACTTTCGCGCCCCCCCCCCCCTACGGGCGGCGGCACTTGTTATTTAGGCAGTGTAGCTATTTTTCGCCGCCCGCTGCCGAGTATTCCCCCCCCTCTCTTTTCAGTAAAATTTCACATCGGCGCTGTGTCTGTGTGTGAGTGCAGTGGGGGACGGGGGATGGGAGCATCGGGAGATCAGCTGACCTCCTGGCCAGCGAGAACACCAAGCACCCAGCACTGAGGAGAGCCCATATGTCTAAGATGGTCAAAGATGCAGAGGTAAGGAGGAGAATGGATCCTCCCTCTCTACATCTAGCTGTGTGTGGGGGATTGAGGTGAGTTCTACATCGAGCTGTGTGATTTGAGGTGAGTTCTACATTGAGCTGTGTGTGGGGGAGAGAGGGGGGAGTGAGGTGAGTTCTACATCGAGCTGTGTGTGGGGGGGGGGGGAGGGGGGGGTGAGGTGAGTAGTGCTGTAATTTATAGTCAGGTAGGTCAGTGTGTGTGTAAGGAAGCACTCCGCTAAATCAGGTGAAGACAAGTGTCACCGAAGGTGCAACAAATAAATTAAATTCCACTAATCCATGAAATAAGAAATATATGAGTACCTTATAGTGTATCCACTGAATCAAAACAGTAAACACAAGAGCGAATATAATAATGCAGAATAGGATACCGCTAAACCATATCATGTGCAAATATCGCAAATTAATAAAAAGCCATGATGTAATGAAACAAAACATGCTTGATCTTAGATCCCATTAAGGGAAACAATTATATACATATGTGAACCAGAAAAAATATATATATACAGTGAATGTCCATCGGTTAAGTTAAAGGGGTGTTCCAGCCAAAAAATGTGTTTATTAAAAGTCAGCAGCTACAAAAAGTGTAGCTGCTAGCTTTTAATAAACACTCACTTACCTGCTCCTGCGTTCCAGCGACGCGCCGACCGGGGCTCCGCTCCTCTCCCCCCCTCCCCGGCCGGCGTCTCCATCCCGACTGTTGGCACCCAGCCGTGACAGCCTTCGGCTTCACGGCCGGGCACCCACTGCGCATGCGCGAGCCACACTGCGCATGCGCGAGCCACACTGCGCATGCGCGCGCGGCGTGGCTCACCGCTGATTGGAGAGGCGATCGCATGGGACCTGTCAGTGTCCCATGTGATCACTAGTGTTGCTCACGAATATTCGCATTGTGAATATTCGCTACGAATATTGCATATTCGAGTATTCGCGAATATCTCGAATATCGCGGCGAATATTCGCTATTTCGAATATTCGTATTTTTCAAATTTCGCAATAAATTTTGCATTCGCGAATTTCGCATTCGCGAATTTCGCATTCGCGAAATTTCGCAATTTTTTTTTTTTTAAATATAGCGAATATTCGTAAATATCGAATATTCGTGATATTTTATCCAAAAAAAAATAGCGAAATTTCGCTTTCGCATATGCGAAATTTCGCTATTTTTTTTTTTTTATAAAATATAGCGAATATTCGTAAATATCGAATATTCGTGATATTTTGCATTAGCGAAATTTCGCATTGGCGAAAATTCGCAATTTTTTTTTTTTTATAAAATATCACGAATATTCGATATTAACGAATATTCGCGACCGCATATGTGAAATTTCGCTTTTTTTTTTTTTTTATAAAATATACCGAATATTCGTAAATATCGAATATTCGTGATATTTTATAAAAAAAAAAAAAAAAAATCGCGAAATTTCGCATTAGCGAAAATTCGCATTGGCGAAAATTCGCAATTTTTTTTTTTTAAATATCACGAATATTTGATATTAACGAATATTCGCAAAATACCGCGAAATCGAATATGGCGTATTCCGCTCATCACTAGTGATCACCTACAGATAGGGGCTGGTGTAGGCGATTAAGGCTTAATCGCCTAACCAGCCCCTCGGCGGAAGCAGGAAGTGGGACAGGAAGTCCCACTCCTACTGAAGCCCCCACTCCCCCCCCCAAAAAAAATTACATGCCAAATGTGGCATGTAAAGGGGTGAGGAGTGGAACAAGAGGAAGTTCTAAATTTGGGTGGAACTCCTCTTTAAGTGAGAAAGTCCATAGAGTTGTGTGATGAATAAAACACCCGTGCACACTCCAAATGACTGTACTTCCTTGATGCAGTGTAGAACCCAATGTGAATCCACCACCAAAGGCCAAAAAATCTGCTTACCAGATCCTATGGTCCCAATGGACCGGGTACAGCATGTAATAAACCCATGTGGTTACTTTTCTGGGTTTTGACTGGATGTTAGTGATCATAGCAGAATTTAGTGTAAGGAATAAATAGTAAAAAATGCATGTTGACAAGGGGAGTGTAGAGGAGGGCGGGGAGTCTACTGACATCACGATTCCACCCACAAAGCACCAGACAACAGATCCACCCACAAAATCTGAAGTTTTTCAGTTTTTATAACAGACAGAGGGGAAACATTTGACAGGTATGAATACATGCAGGAGGCATCTATATCCTTATAGATCAGCACTATGGCAGTAGTTTAGAAAGAATGAAAGTGGGTTTACATCCACTTTAAGACTTTGTTTATCTCTACAAATCTGTCTATTATTCTTTTGCCAACCTCTGTCTGCATCTTGACCATTCTCTGCCTGATGTTTTTTGCTTATACCTGATCGATGATTGCTGACCTAGCTTGTCTGACCCTGCATCTAGTCATCCATCTGTCCTGCTCTGCATTGTGCCTGGTGATGCTGCTCCACCATCTACTGTGTGCTGCCAGTCTTACTGCATCTGCTACCATCTGCTGCCCACCCAGGCTGAGGTCTGCTGTTCTTGTTGCCATCTGTAGCTTCAGCTATCCATCCCAAATATGGTGATGCACCTGCCATGCACCTCTGGGACTAAAAAAAGATCTTACAGGCCCTCTTAGCTTAATTATGCTCTTGTGGCCACTGTCACAACACCAGTGACCCTTAAGTCTGGGCTGTACGAGAGGTCTCCCTCTACATGTCTGGTTTTGCCACAAGGTATGTGACAGGGCTATATCAAACCAAAGATGAAACATTCCCTGCAGTAAGTCTAGGGACTTTGAAATGTGCTGTTTTCTATGAAAAGCAGAGTCATTAAATGACAAGAGGAATGAGGGGATGCCCTGCATTCTAGTCATAATACTGTTGCTATTGTTGCAAGTAAAGGACATTTGAGTTCTTCTTTAAAGAAATTTAGAAACTTTAGTAACTGATATCAATGTTTATGTTGCAGAACATCTTACAACAATCTGCAGCATACCTCCTGTGACAGGTTGAGCCCGTGACAGTGTTTAAGATCATGGTTTATGTCAGATTAAATGAGATTTGGTTAGAACCCCCTGTGTGGGAAGACATACCTGAATGAACTTTGATGTTCTTTTAAATAAAAGTGGTCAGGAAAGCCATGAAAACTATTTCTGGCATTGAGTAAACTCACTATTTTTGGTATGCAAGGATCTAGAACTCTGCCATATTTGCCCACATCCTCCACCAATTGTGACATGTTGGGTTTTTGTATCTCAATAGTAGAGCCAAAATAGTGAGTTTACTCCATGCCAGAGTTTTGGCTTTCCTGCCCACTTTTATTTAACCGCTTCAATACCAGGCTTTTATACCACCTCCATACCGGGCCTATTCTGACACTTCTCTCCTACATGTAATAATCATCATTCTTTTGCTAGAAAATTACACAGTACCCCCAAACATTATATATGTTTTTTTTAGCAGACACCCTAGGGAATAAAATGGCGGTCATTCCAAAGTTTTATCTTGCACGGTATTTACGCAATTATTTTTCAAACGCCTTTTTTTTGTAAAATTTTTTTTTATGAATTAAAAAAATAACAAAACAGTAAAGTTATCCCAATTTTTTTGTATTATGTGAAATATTATGTTACAACGAGTAAATAGATACCCAACATGTCACGCTTTAATTATGGGCACACTCATGGAATGGCGTAACTTCGGTACTTAAAAATCTCCATAGGCAACGCTTTATTTATTTTTTACAGGTTACAGTTAAGATTTACAGAGGAGATCTAGTGCTAGATTCGTTGCTGGCACTCTAACGCACGCGGCGATACCTCACTTATGTGGTTTAAACGGCGTTTACATATGTCGGCGGGACTTGCGTGTGCGTTCCCTTCTGCACGCGAGCTATCGGGGACAGGGGCGTTTTAATTTTTTTTTTATCTTTTATTTATTTTTTTGACTTATTTTTTATTTATTTTTACACTTTTTTTCCTTTTTTTTTTCCATTTTTATTCCTATTACAAGGAATGTAAACATCCCTTGTAATAGGAAATGTGTGTGACAGGTCCTATTTATGGAGAGATGTGGGGTCAATAAGACCTCACATCTCTCCTCCAGGCTGGAAACCATGAGATCGGTGAAAAAAAATTCACCGATCTCATGAATGGGGGCTTACAGCCGCAATTGCGGCTTTGTTTACTTACGGGGACCCGGGCGTGACGTCATCAGTTCGCGCCCGGGTCCTCCGACGGTCATAGAGATGACTGGTGACCATCTGGTCACCAGTCATCTCTATGCTTCCTGCCGCCACCGACGATTCGTTCTCCGGGCACCCGAAGGCACAGGTGAGCCCGGAGAAGCACCGGATGGTGGCGGGAGGGGGGGATGTCCCCTCCCGCGGCCTGTAAGAACGATCAAGCGGCGGAACCACCGCTATGATCGTTCTTACATTGTGCAGAATCGTCGGCTGAAGAAGAGGATATCTGGATGATGCCTCTGGCTGCAGGCATCATCCAGATATTCGCCTGCAATGCCCAGGCCGTCAATTGATGGCCACTTAGGATGGTAAATCCCAGGCCGTCAATTTTCTATGGCTGGGTATTGAAGTGGTTAAAAGAATGTCAAAGTTCATACAGGTATGTCTTTCTACACAGGGGGTTCTCACTATCAATATGAATACAACACAACATTCAGCCTCCTGGCTCTCTTGCAGTTTTACTGTTCTGATTGATGGTAAGGAGGACTAAAAAGTTTAAGGAGGAGCAAACACATTCCAGTATTCATGCACAGATGCTGCACCTTAGCTCTGCATTTTACTTGCAGCTTCCAAGCTGCTCTGTCCTTCGTGGACTCTCTTAGGCTTGGGCCTAGGTCTGCCCTGTCCTGGACAATATGGTGCCTACCTCACTCCACACCACCAGGCTGTATGTAAAAATGTTCATCACCATAGGTATACCACAATGTAAAACCTCCATACATTGTTGGCCATAAATTAGCTTCTGATAACTCTAGATCAGGGGTCTCCAAACTGTGGCCCGAGGGCCATATGTGGCCCTTTGCTAGCCTTTATCCGGCCCTTGGGCACTATTCCTCCCACTGACACCAACAATGGGGCCCTATTTCTTCCGCTAATACCAATGATACCAATACCAATACTAATACCAATGATGGGATACTATTCCTCCTACTAAGAGGGACACTACTCCTATTGACCTCCAACCCTGAGGACATATTTATTCCTACTGATGCCGAGCCCCAGACATTTCTACCCCTGCTAGCCACAATCTGGCCCTCCTAAAGCCTGAAGGACAATAAACTGGCCCTTTTGTTTGAAAAGTTTGGAGACCCCTGCTCTAGATCATAGAACGAGTAACAGCATTAGAAGCTTAATTTATCTCAGGAATACTGCAGACATGTGCATTTGTTTTCGTTAGAATGCATTTTCATCCGAAAATCATTTTTTTTCGTTATCGTTTTAACAAACGATAACGAAAGTGCAAGAAACTAAAATCAAAAGATCCGACATAAAAAATGCTTTACTTTCGTTTTCGTTGCGGTAAAAATTCGATATAGAGAGATTCAACATTATAGGGAAAAGATTCGACATCATAGAGAAAAGATTTGACATTATAGAGAAAAGATTCGACACTATAGAAATAATAGATTCGACATTACAGAGAATAGATTTTGATTTATGAGAAAATAGATTCGACATTATAGAGAATAGATTCAACATTATTACTAGTCATACAACATTAGAATTCTTGTAGGCGGAATATTCGAACGGAAATGTACGATTCAACGTAAAGATTCGACGTCCCGTTGAATATTCTTTTGACCATTCGCCAGAAACCAAAAAGATTCGACGTTCCGTTGAATATTCTTTTGACCATTTGACAGAAACCAAGTATTATTGGATTTTCGGACGAAAGCTATTCCCCAACGAAAAACTAAATAAAGCAAAACGATTTTCGGGAGTAACTAAATAAATGTATTTTCCAAACGAAAACGAAAAAACGAAACAAAATATTCAAGTCTGCACATGTCTAGAATACTGATGCTCCCAATTTTCTTACACAGCTTGCAGGTTGATAGCATAAGGACTCCTTTTATCTTTCCATGTTTAAATTTGCCCCCACTTACATTATTTCATCCAGTGAATATTTTGGATGTCCCAATTGGTCATATACCTTTCTTACTTAATAAATCTTTTGTATACATATACAAATAAAAAAAATAAGTATATAATAATTATAAAAATAGTGATTATTTAAAATTTTAAACTTTTACAATTCTTGCATCATTATAAATATAAGTTTGTTCAGGATAGTAAATTGTTAATAGAAAATAATATTTTAAGTAAACAATATAAAAAATATACACGTTTGATAAAATGTTGAAGTAGCTTTCAATTTTTAACCTCATCGGTTATGAAGGTCTGTGTAATTGTTTATGTATCTTGTTGTTCTGCTATGTATCCTATGCATGTAAATGTCTGATGCAGACTTATTGTTCCAGCCATCCATAACAAATAAGAGTGTTTGCAAATTGACCACAGTTTTAATAATGGATGTTGCTCATAACATACCAAGCCACTTTAACTGGACCCAGCATTGACTTTACCTGTTTTGAAACCAAACAAATATAATAAAATGTCAAACCAAAACATCATGCTTGAAATAATAGCAATGGCTTGATATTCTTGGCAGTGATAGACACTTGAGAGAAAAATGAAATTATGTGCATTAATTATAAAAGACTAATTAAAATCAGTAGTTAAATATGCAAAAAAGATGAATGATAATGAGGCTGAGCAATACCGCAGAGTCTAGCACTTTATAAATTACTCAGATGGGCCATGGAGATTGATCTAGCGAGAGAAGAATCTGGAGTCTTTGGGGGAAAAGATTAAAATGTGAAAATCTTTTTTTTCTATTCTCAAATATCACAAATCATATAGTATACACACTGGCTTTGTTGAATCAAAATAAGCTTTAATCTTAAAATCAGATGAGCGCCTAGAATAGATAAGTGTTATGGAGAAGCAGTGTGTTGAGTTATAGTGTGAAACGTACATAATGGTAAGCCATTGCTGGAGGTGGTAGAATGTTGGGATTTTTTCAAAACAGAGAGCTGCGGGGGACAAAGAAAAACAAAAGGTATGTGATATGTGAGAAAGATAATCATCAACATATGTATGTCAGCCTGAAAAAGGGGGTTAGATCACAAAATAAATATTATATATTCCGTTCACATGCTTCAAAGCGCAGCTTCTTATATTGCAGTTCTAAGTAAAAAAGGCAAGAGCAATAGCACACCTGACATTGTCACATGTATCAAAGGTGGAAGGTTCTCTTGCTAGAGCCTAATTATCTTTCAGTGTGCTGATATCACTATTAGCATGCAGAAAGCATCCTAATAAACTGGCTGACATAAATGGGAACAAAATAGATGAGCTGGCCGATGTATACATTGTTTGCATATTTTTGAAAGGAGAATATGAAAGCTTTCTACTACTCTCAAAAGAACAGCTATTAAGTATTAATGCCGCTGGGATATTAGGCTTTTGTGACACTCATTCTGGCATATATTTTTGGTAAACAAAACAACCAAGAGCCTGGTTGCTTAGAGTTAAGACAGACAGCTATGTACATATTTGGGGGCCAGAGCATTAAAGCAATATTACTCAACAAGATTTTGATGATTTTTTTTTCTTTTAAATCTTACATTTTTCCGCAACATGATTAGTTAATAAAAGTGGACAAAGTTTAGTGCAAAGCTTCAATATTTCATCAATTGAATAGGGAGAAATGTACTAAAACTGGAGCACACAAAATCTCACATTCTGGCCGGATTTACACCTATGCGAATTGAGTGCGGCTTAAACCGCATCCAATACGCAGAACATTTCTAAATACATTGTTTTCAATGAGGCTGGTTCACATATGTGCGATGCATTCGCACTGTGCATTGCCGAAAAACGTGTGCGTATTTTAGGCCTTGCGGTGCGGCTCAGGTGCAAATTCAGGCCCATTATCTTCTATGGGTACGCAGCTGATTCGCAGATGTGTTAATTTCTCTTCAGGATTTGTCTCATTCAGCCCAATACACTTCCCCCCACTCTGCTCTCCCCTGTAACCTCTCCCAGGTCTCCAAATTCGCAGCTAAAACGGAGCTAATCTGCTGAACACTTCTCTTATCTCCCTGCAGAGATAAGGAAGCTGAAATTCGCACCGCACTAGTGTGAATCCGAACTCTAGGTTGTATTGTCAAAGCCTAGTTGAACAAGCTGAAGTTAGAAGCTGATTGGTTACTATACACAGCTGAACCAGATTGTGTGTGCAGCAGTTTTAGTAAATGCCCCCCAATGTGTTTACAATGCTGTGTTTTTACAAATATCTTATGTAGCATTACCCCCGGAGGAGCTGCTGGTTGTTTTGGGTGGCACATTTACCTTGTGGCTCCCCCCAATTCCTAGGGGTGAATGATGCGTATTGCATTTGGTAGAAGTAAAGGAATGTCCGCAACAGGTGCTCCTTGCAGGGCTCTTTATTACCCAGCCGGGTAAAAACAATAAACTTGTGGTGAGGAAAGTAAAGTTGAAGAAGAAAGGAGAACAGCAGATTCAGGCGTGATGATAGGGAAACAGTCCTGCTCCCAAGCGTAATACTTCTCTGCGCCACTCCTATGTGAGTGGGTTTAGCGTACCCGGACAGGCTTTTCTCACTGACCTTGCAGCCGGAGTATCACTCGAACATTTGTAGGATAAAGTCCCTGCCACAGACCCTCCTTGGTGAACTTAAACTACTGATTTGTAGTTACAGAGATGTCCCTCTTTAGATAAATTATGCCTGAATCTCCTTCAACTTGTCGCCCAGGTACCGACTGACAGGTGATCAATCCTATAGTGTCCGGCTACTTTGATCCCCGGGGGCTTGTCGAGGCCCTTTTGGATTGCCAGCCTCTCAATGGTGCTCCTCAGATGGGCTCTCCACCGAACAGCAAATACAGCTTGGGATCCTCAAAGGTGGGAAACCCAGTCGCTCACTGGGTCCCCGTCGCTGTTCAGATGCTCCAGGCCAACATGGTCCCGAAACTAGGAACACCTCGTAGGCCAGGTAGGCCATAATGCCGGGGTGCCGTTATGTGGTCACCCTAAAGGTGGGTGCCACACGTGACAATTTGGATCAGAGTTTAACTATACTCTGATCTCTCTTTAAATTTAACTAGCACCGGTACTATAAAGTACACAGGCACTACACTTATTTTATAGAATATCTTTCCCCAAATGTGAAGGCTGCCATTGCTGTCTTCTGCCTGTATACTGAGTTTCCAAATCCATGTACTTGTTGCAATTTAGTGACTCTTAAAGTATTAAAAGCAGGGGGTCAGCATAACAGCCTGGAAACTAACATTTTTAGAAGGAGGTCAGCAATGGCAGTTCCTATAATTCTTTTATGACTTGATGTATAGGTATGAGCCCGATGTACGAGACAAAAGAAAGTTTGACTTAAACATCTGGTGTTCGCCGAACAGCGAACATTATGCGAGGTCGCAGCAAATTCAAAAGCTGCGGAACGCCGTTAAAGTCTATGGGACATTAACATGAATAACCAAAAGTGCTGATTTTAGGCCGCGTACACACGATCAAATCTGTCTGCTGGAAACGGTCTGCCAGACCGTCCCAGCAGACAGATTCGATCGTGTGTACGGGCGAGCCAACGGATTTGGCCAGCCGACAGATTTGAAAGCATGCTTTCAAATCTGTCGGCTGGGAACCCGTCCGCCAGACATGTCTGCTGGTTAGTACGCTAACCAGCAGACATGTGTTCTCGCACACGCGTCGAATGGTTTCGACGTATGCGCGGAAGTGTTTTACTTCCTGGTGCGGTGACATGGCGGCGTCAACGTCACCGCCACATCAGCGCGCCGTCTGCCGGCGGGGATTTTGGTTTGATCGTGTGTACACGATCAAACCAATACGTCCCCAGCAGACAGATTTGTTCAAATCGGTCTGTCCGACCGATTTGAACAAATCTGTCTGCTAGTGTGTATGGGGCCTAAAAGGCTTATTTGCAATCTATTGCCATAAAAAGTGTTTGGGGACCCTGGTCCTGCCCCAGGGAACATGTATCAATGCAAAATAAAGTTAAAAATTAGCAAAATAAAAACGGACATTTTTTCAGGAGCAGTGATTTTATTTATGCTTAAAGTGAAACAATAAAAGTGAAATATTCCTTTAAATATTGTGCCTGGGGGGTATACCTGGAAAAGTGGCGCACTTTTCCCATGTTTAGAATAATACCACAGCAAAATGACATTTCTAAAGGAAAAAAGTAATTCAAAACTCCTTGCAGATTTAATGAAATGTCGGGTCTCAGCACTATAGATTAAAAACAAATTGAAAAAAAAAATGGCATGAAAAAAGGGTCAAAAATAGTAAAAATGACAGGAGACACTTTAGCACAAGTCCTTTATTAAAAAAGAAAAATGTCTGTGATGTAAATCCATCTCACGCCACCCGATGAACCGAAAAATAAAAATAAAAAAAACAAGATGAGTTTTGATCTTTCTTCTGAAGGTCAGGTGGTTCTCCTCCAAACGAATGCTGGTTGGTAAAGTGTTCCATAGTCTGGGACCTTGGAGCACACATCTTCTTTCTCCTTTGGACTTGTATCTGGCTTTGGGTACCTGGAGCAGATTTTGGTTGGTGGATCGCAGAACACGATTGGAGTTGTGAGCTTTTAGTTTTTCGCATAGATATTGGGGGGCCTTCCCATGGATGTACTTACGCGTCAGACAGAGTGCTTTAAAAGCAATTCTGTCTTTTACTGGCAACCAATGAAGGGTTCTTAGCGAAGGTGAACTTGATTTCCATGTTTTTTTCCCAGTCTGGTGGCCGTATTTTGAACGACTTGCAGACAAGAGATTTGGTACTTTGGGAGTCCAAGATAGAAGGTGTCATGGACCTTGGAGTGCTGGAGTGTTTCTACTGGACAGAGGCGTAGCAGTGGACGTGGTATACTTGGATTTTGCAAAAGCGTTCGATACAGTTCCCCACACACGGCTCATGTGTAAGGTAAGGTCTACAGGGTTAGATATATCAGTTTGTAAATGGATAGAAAACTGGCTGAAAGACAGAATTCAGAGAGTTGTGGTTAATGATTCTTACTCTGAATGGTCCAAGGTTATCAGCGGTGTACCCCAAGGTTCAGTGTTGGGTCCCTTACTTTTCAATATATTTATAAATGATATTGGGTCTGAGATCAAAAGTAACATTTCTGTTTTTGCAGATGACACCAAGCTATGCAGTGGAATAATGTCCTTGCAGGATGTCTCCAATTTACAAGCCAACCTCAATGCTCTGTCTAATTGGGCGACTAAGTGGCAGATGAGGTTTAATGTTGATAAATGTAAAGTTCACCTCCAAATACGGAAAGGTTTCTTCACAGTAAGAGCTGTGAAAATGTGGAACAGACTCCCTCCAGAGGTGGTTCTGGCCAGCTCAGTAGATTGCTTTAAGAGAGGCCTGGATTCTTTCCTAAATGCACATAATATAACTGAGTACTAAGTTTTGTAGGTAAAGTTGATCCGGGGTAAATCCGATTGCCTTTCGGGGGATCAGGAAGGAATTTTTTCCCCTCCGGTAGCAAATTGGATCATCGCTCTGCTGGGGTTTTTTGCCTTCCTCTGGATCAACTGTGGGTATGGAGTTGGGTGTATGGGAGGATGTACTGTGTTTTACTTTTTTTTATTTTTTTTTATGGTTGAACTGGATGGACTTGTGTCTTTTTTCAACCTGACTAACTATGTAACTATGTAACTATGTACTTGAAATCCTAATTCATGAATTTCAGAAGATGGGACGTTACAGATACAGTTCATATTTCAGGATGTCTTGAGATATTACAGGTGATTTTATTTTGACCCCCAACCAGGTCAATAGACTCAGAAGATATACTAACTGTCCATTGTGTAAGCCTGTAGAGGTGTTAATTCAGGTCTGCTCCTAGACCTTTCTATTGTGTGATAAAACTTGTTTAAAGCCTTTTGATTATCAGGTGTATTGAATTAGCATGTCAATTATGTTCAAGGGAACTTACCAAGCTATGCGGGGCCAGGCTGTCTGGGTAACACATTTTGTTACAATTAGTAATTAGTAATTAACTCAACTGATGAGCCTAAAGCAGAAGAGCTGGGATCAGGGCCAAACTTCACTGTGCTCTGCCCAGCACCAAGGGCAGTATTTGTGGAGTTACAAGGAACTTCCCCAGCTAAAGCGTTTAAGACCTCTGCCCCACCCCTGTGGCAGTTCCGGAGGCTCAGGGTGAGAAGATGGCGATCACTCCCCAGCCGCAGATTACAGAATTTATGGACTGTTCAGAGGATGTTATGGATTATGCACCCCCCAGCAGAAGTGCTGGCAACAGGGCAGAGTGCTAGCAATCTCTGCCCAGCACCGGAACCAACTGTGGAGTTCCAGGGAGCCGGGGCAGTTGGCCCCCCTCCTCAGCAATAAGCTGAGGTGGTAAAGCTTTTACTCCCAGCTGAATCTCTGGCAGCAGGGCAGGATGCTACTGGCTGCCGCACACAACTACAGGACGTTGGCTTTGCTTTGCAAGCACAGGGGGATTTTCACCTACCACAAGTGGATGGGACTTCAGTCTCCACTTGTATACCCCAGGGATTGGGGACAGTTGGCCCAGATCCCCAACAGCATGACGAACTGAGCCCAGTCACCCTGTCTTCTCTCCAGTGGCTGAAAGGACTCCAGGGAGAAGGGCCAGTCCAGGCCTCTCCCCAGCGGCAGGCATGTTCTCTGAGAAAGACGGAGGTTGGCTGGGTGAGTAATTCTCTGTTTGGGACAAGTTATCTGGGGAACTGGGTGGGTACCGGAATTGGGGTCTCTCCCAGTGTTAGTCTCCTGCCAAAGGGGGAGATGTGTGACAGGCCTAGCCAGCACAGGGGATTTTGGAGAGGACTGAATGCAAGCCTCTTGCCATCCAATTATGGGCCAGGGCCTAAAAAACAGGAAGGAGGATGGGTTATCCCGACAGACAGTCCTGGAAACTTAAGACTACTTTTCCAACATCCTCGAGTTGACCCGTCTGGGTCCCACTGTGGCTGTTGGACTGTTTCCCAGGGGAAGTAATATGTGACAAGACTCTTGCTTGCTCAGTTCTGCTCTCCCGACACTCCTCTGCTTCTTTTGGATCAGATTGCAGATTGCAACGTCTGATGGTCCAGTCATCCAAGGTTCCGGGATCTGAACTACAGCTATGTGCCGTTCGGAATCCATTTAGAACACACACCAGGCATGTATGTTCAAACAGGACTCTTTATTTTCAAGTACACAGCACACTTTTATACAGAATTTGGAACATCCCACCCCCAACAACCGCCTTCCTATTGGTCAATTGTAAAGTATATGCACTCCTCACTCAGGTCCTCCTTAACCATGCAAATGAGGACTTGGAATAGTCAACAGGGATTGGTCCCATAGCTTGAATAGAAAGACTATGGGCCAGATTCAGCAACACTTGCACTGGAGTATTTCGATATGTGCCGCGTAACTGTGATTATGCGCCGTCGTTTCTATGTGGCCGTACCCACCAAACTAGATGCGACAGAAAACGGGCCATTTCCGATCGGCTTAACTGTCCGACGCCAGAGTATCGTCAGCGCATAATTTCGCTTGGCGCATCAGTCGCGCCTATTGATTTCCCCTGCAAATATGCAAATGAGGGAGATTTCCCGATTCGCGAATGGATTAGCACCATACGCCGGCTACATGCGCCGTGCGTATCTCATCCGTCCGGCGCAAAGTTATTTCTACAAATAGCTGCTTTATCTTTACTCCAGACGGCCTCAGGTCAGCAGGAGAGCAGCTACAGCAGCGTTACCGACGAAACTAGCAAGCTGAACAACCACACTTGCAAGGACAACACCTCTGTGTGCCAACATGCCAGGGGCAGTCGTGGTCCTAGCACTAGTACTGGGTCCCCCGGAATGAAGGAGGCGGGCACGTGAGAGGATATACCGCACGCGCATGAGCCTCTTTGGCATGGGGGATGAGGAGGTGTATCGCCTCTTCAGATTCAGCCCTGATGCAATCCTTGAACTAACCACAACCCTTCAGGGTGACATCACCAGCAAGACACACCGCTCACAAGCAGTGCAGCCACTGGTGAAGGTCCTGGCAACACTCCATTTCCTTGCCAGTGGATCATTCCAGCGTACAAGTGGAGTGGTGGCTGGGATGTCACAGTCCTCCATAAGCAGATGTGTGCACCAGGTTGTCCCTGCAATCCTCAGACGCATGTCCAACCAGTTCATCAGACCAACCACTGAGGAGCTGCGGCTGAAGGCAATGACAGATTTCTACAGCATTGCCAGATTCCCACGCACCATCGGGGCCATTGATTGCACACATGTGGCCCTACAGCCCCCCAGTGCCACAGAGCACATATACCGCAATCGGAAGCATTGGCATTCCATCAACGTACAGGTGATAGCCGATGCCCAACGCCTCATATGGCACGTCCGTGCCAAACACCCCGGGTCCAGCCATGACAGCTTCATATATCGTCAGAGCCCCATCCCAGCAGAATTCGAGCAGAACATGTATGGGGACAGCTGGCTGGTTGGTGAGTGACATGGGTGGCAGGCATGACTATCCCCTCCCGTGATGCACATCAGAAGTGGCACATGCATGACTAACATCCTCCTGTCTTTTCCCTTACAGGTGACTCTGCATATGCACTGGGACCCCATCTAATGACTCCTTTCCGGAACCCCCAAACCAGAGGAGAGAGAAAATACAATGAAGCACACATCAAAACCCGTGCAGTGGTGGAGCAAACATTTGGGCTCCTGAAGTCCCGTTTCCGCTGCCTGGATAAGTCTGGGGGGGCCTTATTGTATTCCCCTACCTTTGTGTGTCAGATCATCGGTGCATGTTGCATTCTGCACAACTTTGCTATGAGAAAAGGCCTGCAGATTGACATACGTGATGACCTGACCCCCGACCCACACAGTCCCCACCTGCCAGAGGAGACCCAGTCTGCTGATGGAAGAGCAGTCAGGAGGGTCCTCGCCGTAGGCATCTTTGGACACTAAACCAAAACATTAATCACACAGACAATGCACGCGTGTACACCACTGATGTCCCTAGATCACACACACCACATGCACATCGCATTGGATTAGCCCAAGTCCAGCATGTAGGACTTGGGAGCAGCAACGCCAGCGTCAAGGCCCCAATGATGTCACTGTCCATTCATACACCTTTCACACGTCATTCATACAGCCGTGGGGTTAACTTCACCACCACGGCCGAGGGCGACCCCCTCCAACTGCTCCCTGTCCAGGCAGCGGGCGACCACCTCCTCCTCCGTGGTCAGGCTGACCGGACATGGTGGACCACCACCTGTGCCCCTCTCATGGCTCCTAATGGTGGCCACCTTGCCACGGACCTTGCGCCGCAGGTCGTTTATTTTTTTTTGAATGTCGCCTGCAGTCCGGGTGGAGTACCCTAGCACATTGACCCTGGCAGCAATGGTCTCCAGGATGCCCTGCTTCCTCTCCCGGCTGGTCTTCCTGCTTTTTTTCCCGTGTAGGGAATCATTAAACGTCTCCATAGCCGAGATGATCACAGAGACCTCCTGGGCATTAAAGTTGAGGTTCCTCCTCTCTCTGGGGGTAGCGGGAGCAGCCATGACAGTGCAAAAGTATCTTCCCTGGGGTGGGGGGAAACGGATATACTTTTGCGTTTCCGCTTGCGCTTTTATACGCGCAACGGAACACATTGCGCTGACGTTTCCCGTGAAGTGGTGCCGACGGAAGTTGTGAGCATGCGCACAAGGGGGCAAGTGAAGCCTCACTTACTGCGCATGCTCCGTGGATGATGCGCTGAACGTAAGCCTCTGCACTGGGCTCCATCATTTACATATGATCACACCCACTTCCACTTGCGTCGGGTTACGCCAGCGCATTATCGTTACTCTGGCGCAAGTTTACGCGCAAGTGCTATGTGAATAACAGTACTTGCGCCGAAAGTGTCGGCGGAGTAACGTAAATGAGAAACGTTACTCCAAAGTAAAGAAGCGCCCATCTACCTGAATCTGGCCCTATGTGTATTGAGACAGAAGCCCCAGGGGGTAATCAATGTACACAATAGCCCGGTCTATTTAACAGGACATAATTACTAGATATGTGCATTCCCGTTCGTACGAATGTTATCTTCATTTTCGTACCCGTGGGATAATGTGTACATACGAAAAAATTAAAGCACCAAAATACGAAAATGACGGGATTACGAATGAGCCGCATAAAGAACAACTACAAATACGAACGAACGATTCGACGAAAATACGACAAAACGAAAATGGCAAAAAAAACGAAAATTACATCTGTAACAAAAGATTTGCATTCTGTTTTTTTGTTTGAATCCTTTTTCCGTTCGTATTTTCAGTCGTATGTTCATTGTTCATATGACATCTATAACAAAAGTTTTGCATTCTGTATTTTGGATTACTTTTTTCTGTTCGTATTTTGGATTCAAAATACAGAATGCAAATCTTTTGTTATAGATGTCATATGAACATACGACTGAAAATACCAAAAGAAACAGGATTCAAGATACATAATGCAAATCTTTTGTTATAGATGTCATTTTCGTTTTTTTTGAATGGGCAGTGAGTGAGTGTAGTTAGTGAAGCAGCTTCTCTTTTGTGCTGAGTACACTAGTACAGTGAGTAGTACAGTAAAGCCAAATAAACTTTTCTGTGGATTTTCATCTGAAGGGAGATCAGTTGGCCAGACTTTTGAACCCAAAAATGGTTTTCTGATGGAGTTTAAAAACGAACAAATTTTGTGAGAACGAACGGAAAACGATAGTTTTTATGTTTGTTGTTAAAAAAGTTTGACCAAGTGTATGGGGCTTAACAATAGGTAATATGGATGAGCCGCGTGTTGAAAGTGCTGCGAATCCCGCGATATATTTACGAAAGTACAAAATGATGAAAATCCTTTTTCTGTTCGTATTTTCAGTCGCATGTTCATATGACATCTATGTACCATGTACGAAAATAAAACGGTAACGAAACTACGAAACGATCAGAAAAAGAAATCGCGCCGTACGAAAAAAAAATGGGAACGAACAGGAAAACGGGCGTCTTACGAAAAACGAATGGAAACGAACCTACGGAACGATACGAAACGGAACAAAAAAAGACGAAAAAAAATTCTGTGCACATGTCTAAAATTAACTACACCTGAGAGATTGCATTCCTTTAGATCAGGAGTCTCCAAACTACGGCCCTCCAGGTGTTCAGGAACTACAATTCCCATCATACCTAGTCATGTCTACGAATGTCAGAGTTTTACAATGCCTCATGGGAAGTGTAGTTCCACAGCAGCTGGAGGACCGTAGTTTGGAGATCCCTGCTTTAGATAATGACATTTAGTTGAGTTAATTACTAATTGTAACAAAATGTGTTACCCAGACAGCCTGGCCCCGCATAGCTTGGCAAGTTCCCTTGAACATAATTGACGAGCTAATTCAATACACCTGATAATCAAAAGGCTTTAAACAGTGTTATCACACAATAGAAAAGTCTAGGAGCAGACCTGAATTAACACCTCTACAGGCTTACACAATGGACAAATAGTATATCTTCTGAGTTTATTGACCTGGTTGCGGGTCAGAATAAAATCACCTGTAATATCTCAAGACATCCTGGAATATGAACTATCGGTAACGTCCCATCTTCTGAAATACATGAATTAGGATTTCCTTGTCAATATATCTTTATTGAGGTGATAAAGAAATGTACAATTCAACAAAATAAAATAAGTTAATTACAGACACAGAATAATTTCTTGGTTTACATAAGTGGTAAGTTCACAACAGGTGAGTCTGGTGGCTTCAATGGACATATTAATAGTACAGATAAGGTTATAACTAAGAGACCAATTTTCTGGAGTTTATTTAAAGATGCTTCGTTTCTTCCAACCAGCCCAGATGGTTTTAGGGCTGTGGTGTAGGCAAGAGTCCTGATGAGTCAACGTAAGTGTTTCAACCAAAATCAACCTTATAACAATGCTAAGAACATGTATAATAACGAGGTTCATAGTCAGAGCCCAAGGCGGCGGAGGAGGGTGGGGAGGAAAGCGGGGAGGGGAGAAAGGGGTGTCTGCAGGAGTGGTCCAGAATTGGCTGTCAATATCAAATATACGCTAAGCGGTAGACTGTTAAACAGGCTGGGCTACCATGGTAATAATACAATATCATTGACTTCATTGGGTATTGCATATTCATACCACGGTTTCCAGGTTCTTTCGAATCCAGCGGTCACGTCCATGTCGATTGCCATCATTTTGGCGTGAGTCATAGCTAGGTTCATTCTGTTCGTTACTTCGTTAATTGATAGATTAGGGGTTTTCCATGCTTTTGCCAATGTTTGTTTTGCAGCTGTAAAGAGCTGTGTTAATAGTTTAAATTGTTTATGTGAGACATTTTTGGGTTTGAGGTTTAATAATGCGCTTTTGGGGTCCAATGGGATCCCCTTACCCGATAGTTGACTGATTATTGTGAAAATTTCTGACCAGAATAACTGTGCTTTAGGGCACGACCACCAGATATGAAAGAATGTTCCTGGAGATGAGCAGCCCCTGAAACAATGTTCAGGGTAGTTTGACACAAATTTCGCAATCCTAGTAGGAACTAGGTACCATCTAGTAAGAACTTTATAGTTAGTTTCACAAGCTAGTACATTTATTGAAGCAGATTTAGTGTTGGTCCATATTTGATTCCAGTCTTCTGGATCTAGTTCAATATCCAGGTCTAGTTCCCATTTGTTTACATAGGGGAGTTTCCCCGTAATAGAGTTAGTCAACAACTGGGAGTATATTGATGAGATCAAACCTCTAGAGGGAGGGGTGCTTTTGCAGAGCTTATCAAAGGCAGATAGTCGGGGAGGGCTGGGGATGGAGTCTGCATAAGGTTTGAAAAAGTTTTTAATTTGGAGGTATCTAAATATTTCAGATTGTGGTATGTTATAGATTTCGCATATATCCGGAAAGGACCTAAATGTAGAGGAATCCAAGAATTTATACAGGCATGTACAGTCCTTTTTCACCCATTCTTTAAAGGTGTTGGGGTAGATCCAAGCAGGGTAGAACGATGGATTTTTATAGAATGATAAGAGTGGAACATGGGAGGATAAAAGGGAGTTCTTTATCTTTAAATTGTCCCATAGGGAAAGAGAGTGCTTAAGAATGGGGTTATGGATATGTTTGCGTGATTTGGATGGGATCCACATAATGTTGGAAATCGGGATGGGGTCGCATTCCACTGCTTCAATCGAAACCCAGAGGGGAGGTTCCTTTGTTGTGTGGTACTTTACTAATGTGGCTAATTGTGCAGCTCTATAATAGTTCAAAAAGTTGGGTAGCCCCAGTCCTCCTTTAACTTTAGGGAGATGCAAGATTTGATGTTTTAATCTTGGTTTGGAGGAGCCCCACACAAAGTTGGAAACTCTTTTTTGTACAATCCTTAAGTAGTATGATGGGATTGGGGCTGGGAGAACTCTAAAAAGGTAAAGGAGTTTAGCTGCCGTTTGCTTTCTCTGTTTCCCTGAGGGGAGCTGTTCTGAGGCGAGCAGTGCTGTCTTAGTGGTGCCTTTGCTCAGCTGATGGCTGCATGGAGGATTCGTTTTTGTCCTGTTTCTGGCACCTCCTAGCACCATTCTTTCACCCAAATGTCCCCCTCACCTTCCTACAGCTTGTGGTCCGTTTATGGGATGGTTTGACCGGATCAAATACCGGGTTATCCACGGCTTTCTTCCCCGAGTAGCGGAGCTCTAGGCAGGCATGTCTGCTCCTCTAGAGCCCGCCCATGTGACTCCATGAATTAGGATTTCAAGTAGAAACACTCCAGCACTCCAAGGTCCATGACAGAGGGCATTTGCATAGTCAAATCTGGAGTTCACAATTGTTCACTTCACGACTGCTATGTCTTCTTTGGGAATGAATGGAATAAATCTGCATAGTAGGTGCAGCAGATGGTGAGATCAGCTGACTACTGACCCTATTTGTGCATCCATTGCCATGTAGGTGTCGAAGATGACCCCCAGACTTTTGACTTTGGCGCTAGGGTTGATAATTTGGCCCAGGGGGTGTCCAAGTTGTTGCAAGTTGATTCTTATGAGTGGCGTAAAACAGGAGAAGTTCTGTTTTGGAGTTGTTGAGTTTAAGATAACTCTTTGTCATCCAGTTTTCTATCAAAGAGAGGCATGTCTCTAGACTGAGATGATGATCCTTTTTGTTGCCGATGTGAAAATACAGTTGTGTGTCATCTACATATGAGTGATAAAGTAGTTTTTGGTTACTGATGATTTCAATGAGAGGGTGAAGATAAATGTTGAACAGCACCGGCGACAGAGGGGATCCTTGAGGGACTCCGCATAACACTGTGCATTTTTTAGAAGTGAAAAGTCCTAATTTCACTATTTGTGATCAGTTTTCCAGAAAAGAGGAGAACCATTATAGATCACCTTCTGCGACTCTGGGTACTTCAGCTAGCCGAGTCAGTAATAGTTTGTGGTCTACGGTATCTAAAGCAGCGCTTAGGTCCAACAGAACTAGAAGACAAGATTCTCCTTCGTCTGCGGCCTCGAGAGCGTCATCCCATATTTTGAGTAGTGCTGTTTCTGTCTTTGGGTCTTTGGGATCAAGGGTGGGTTTCTTTAAAATAGGTTTAATTATACCTTGTTTTAAGCGGGTGGGCACTATACCTTCTTTGAATGACTGGTTTATAAGCTGCGTGATGGGCGGTGCCAGGATTTTGGCACATTCCTTTAGCAGTTTGGTGGGGATGATATCGTTCGGTTCTGTGCTATTTCGTAGAGTATCAATGATGTTTTTTGTGGCCTCGATGGAAATGGGTTTTAAAGTGAACTTTATTGCTTGTGGCAAATTTGTGTGGCTATTAGACATATGGTTGAAGGGGGGTTAATGGGAGTTATATTTTTTCCTTCAATTTTGTTGATGAAATAATCCGATAATTCATTGCAAAATTCTTGGGTACCAGAATTGGGGGCTTCAAGGCAGACAGGGTTCATTGTCTCTGTAACTATCTTGAAGAGTTCGCGGGGACGGTTTAGGACATTAGTGATGATATTGGCTAAATTATTATTTTTTTGGCTTTGAAGATTTCTTTGTGGTGTTTTTTTGTTATTACCTTATAGATGGTGTGGTTTTCCTCAGAAGAGCCTCTTTTCCAGGCGGCTTCCGCTCTTCTGCACTCTTGTTTCAGCAATGACAGCTGTTCATTAAACCAGCTGGAGTTGTTTTTCCGGATTCAGGTTTTGCGTTTGGGCGCTACTAAGTTGGCTGACTGTAGTAGAGCTGTGTTTATGGCATCCATTGTTTCTGTGGCTGTTTGGTGTGGTTGGATTGTTATTATTTTTTTCCCTAAACTGGTTTTGAAGAGCTCTGAATAGAGCTACCTTTGCGATCTAGTCCAGTGTGTTGTCACAGGTTTTGACGTTTTTGTTAAGGGGGCATTTATGGTGATTGTGAGTTTAATTGCATAGTGGTCTGTCCATGGCAACGATTAATTTATTTGAATGTTTATTTCCAGATCTTGTCTGAAAATAAGATCGAGCGTGTGACCGGAAGTATGTTTGGGCCCACATTCTAGTTGCTGCAGACCTAATATTTCCAGATGGTCAATGCAGGCGTCGGCAACGGGATCCTGTGAGGAGTTGGCCCAGAGGTTGAATTCCCCGAGTAGCAAAAGGTGTTTGCTGTTTAGGGTGAAAGTGGACATGAACTCTGTCCAAGGTGAGAGAAGCTGCGATTTTGGACCTGGTGGTCTGTAGCAGAGAAGAATATGGACGGGATTTTTTTGTAGTTGCAGAGTGTCACTGGTTTAGTGATCGCAAGGTGAGTCTTGTGGATCACCGCCAGGCCTCCTTCTCTTTGCCCCACTCTGTTTTCTGTTATAATGCGATAATTCTCTGGCACCAGTTCACCTAGAATGGTGTCCGCTGTGAGCCAGCTTTATGTAATAAAGAGGCAGTCTAAATCTCATTGTAGGATGAAATCGTGGATTTCTTGTCAGTGTTTTACTGCCGATCTGGGGTGAATACTTGTGATTTTTTATTTTTTATTGCGTCTTAACAGTTGCTCACTCCTTAGAGCATTTTTGGTGCCAACTGGTAAAGTTGAGGCAAATGGTTTTAGATGCCAGATGGGTTCTGGGCAATATCTCTGATGGGTCATAGTCGCAGAACCGTGGGGGAGGTCATGTTGATTGGGGGGTATTGAAGGGTGATGGGAAAGGAAGACTTCTCGAGCGGGGCTCCGCTCACTGCGTCTTCCCTCCATGTTTGAACTGGAGGAAGGCGTAAAAACCCTGGTCAGGCTGTGCCAATCCGGGGAAAAAAATTCCTTCCTGATCCCTCAAGGGCGATCAGCCAAGCCTTGGATCAAATACCGAACATCCCTAGATTCCTCACTGTTAGAGCAAAAGGAGGGAGGATTTGTGGGGGGGTACACAAATTGGTGGACCAATTCCACCAATCGGGCTGTGGAAAGGGGTGAGTGGTAGGGTTGTAGCAGTTGCTGGGGTGACTGGAAGGAGAGAGCAGGATTGCTAGGGTGTAGCAAGATTGCTGCCGGACCGGGACTAGGCCCGAGCCGGGGCCTGAGGTTCAGGGGCAGCGTAGGGAGAGTTGGAGATGGTGGGAATCCTCCTGGGGGGCTGGGGGGTTAAGTGAAGTTTTGCAGGTGGTGAGATTTAGGCTAATTTTGATCGCGGCGCGCCTGCTAGGCCGCGGCTGAAGCCGCGGCTGAAGCCGCGGACTTTCCTAGCTGCGGCCGCCGCAATCTGGTGCCGGATTCGGGTAGGGCGATGGCGGCTGATAGTGGGAGCGGTGGCGGGGGGATGGCGGGGGTTGTTTTCGCCGGGATGGGGGTCTGGGGGAGTACAGGTGGCTGCCGTTCACTCCGGCCATTCAACCCAGGCCGAAGCCCCGGCCTGTCCTGAAAAGGACTTCCGCAACACTGCTCCTGGGCGAGAGGATGGATTGGAGGCCCGAGAGAGGCAAGCCTTACATGTGAGGCTCCGGCGGTGGAAGGAGAGGCAAGTCTGAGGGGGAAAGGAGCCTGTCCTGTCCTGTCCTGCTGCAGGTGGCCGGAAACACAACCTGCCTGTTCGATCTGGGTGAGAGCAGACTCATTAGAGAGGGTCTGCTGGATACAAGGAGACCTGCCTGCCTGGAGCTATGAGCCACACGTCCTACTCCTAATAAGCGTCCGCCATTCTGAGCTCCTGTTGCTATCCTGAGATAGGAATGCAGTGTGTTAGACTTACATCTATTACACTTTATAATACCTTCCCTTCAAAAAATAAAACAGGTCTCTTTGGGGGGGGGAGGGGGTCTATGACATTATGTACCAAATGTGTGTGCAGTGAAGGAACCTTGATTCCAAGCCACAACTTAAAACCAAGCCACAAGGTGGGTAACAGATAAGACACCAGTCCTTCCACCATCAGCAGGGACACCAAGTGCCTCCATTATCAGTTGGTTACTATTGTATATAGGCATCCGAACCTAGAAGTTTGCATGTGTTGTTCAGGCCAGTATGGATAACCACAAGGGTTAAAGGGGCTGTAAAGGTACATTTTTTTTCCTAAATAGCTTCCTTTACCTTTAGTGCATTCCTCCTTTACTTACCTCATCCTTTGATTTTGCTTTTAAATGTCCTTATTTCTTCTGAGAAATCCTCACTTCCTGTTCTTCTGTCTGTAACTCCACACAGTAATGCAAGGCTTTCACCATGGTGTGGAGTGTCATGCTCGCCCCCTCCCTTGGATTACAGGAGAGTCAGGATGCCCACTAACACACAGCTCCTTTCTCTATCTGCAATGTAGAGAGCGTTATGACTCTCCTGTAGTCCAAGGGAGGAGGCGAGCATGCCACTCCACACCAGGGAGAAAGCCTTGCATTACTGCATGGAGTTACAGACAGAAGAACAGGAAGTGAGGATTTTTCTGAAGAAATATGGACATTTAAAAGCAAAAGAGAGAAAGGATGACAGACCACAGTGGATTGTAATGAACTGGGAGCCTGTGTGGTAGTCCTTAGTGGAGAAAAGAGCTGGCTGTGTTGGGGAGCAAGATGAGCCTGAAGTCCATGTAGGGAGAATGGCGTCAGGCTGCCCTGTGTGGCCATGATGGTATATCCAGAAATCGGATGTCCGCCCAAAGACGATGTGTCCAGCTAGGAGTAGTGAGAGGAGCTGTCAGTCCAACCACTGTGTGAGCCAATCGGGATGCGTTTTGGAAGCTTAACTATGCCTCCTTCATCAGCCTGATTGATTGAAAATACCTCAGGGAAATTATAGAGCTGTTAATTATCCTCATGACATCCAGGTTAGTAGATCATTTCAATAAATTGGAAATTACAGGGGAACCCTGTATAACCGGTGATGTATATAAAATACAATGGAAAAATGGGTGTTTACTGCGCTGTCCCTCAAAATTTTTAAATAAATAAAATATATGATGCTGCAACTTTCAAGTGAGACACACACACCAGAATAGCAAAGAAAATATATGAAGCTGCGCAAGAAAAAAATGTGATGCTGTATATATGTATATACAAGAATTAGTTGAAATATAAGTGGAGAAAACTGTCTCCTGTCTCCTCCACAGAACTTCAGTGAATATTCGCACACACCTGTATAATACCTTGTGCTTACTATACACTCTTAAAATATATATGTGTCTAAAATTGCGGGCAAATTGCCCCTAATTGATATAAACACGTTGAAATGTCCAGAGAAAAGGGTAAAGTTCCAAACATAAGGGGATCTCCCAAGATGTAAATTTCACATACAAAAGTCCACGGTGACAGATGAATAACACCCAGGAAAGAGTGAATGAGTAAAGGAATCCCCCACCACCAGGTACTAGCCGCTTACCAGACTGTATGATCTCCTGATTAAGGGAGATCACACATGCTCTATGGTTTCCCAGCCCTGGGTCTTTCCATCTCAGCGGGAAGGATTATCACTAATATTTAGCTCTCTTGTCCACCTCAGCAGGTATTCAGATGGCCCATGTGGGACAAGAAAACACTTCCATAGTGTAACCCATACAAATTTTTTTTATTAAAAGATTAAAACCGCACTTACATTTAGGTGAATGTATATAGGCGATACAATTTGTAACACGAGCCGGCCGGCTTCCGGGACTGGCATGGTACGCGATGACGTCAGCACGCCGCTAACCCTACGCCATTTTTTCTTAATAGACGTTTTCCAGGGGCACGGGCGGCATACTGACTCACCACCTTAAATGTCTTTCAATGCAATAGGTAACGTCTAGCTCTGACTTCCTAGTTGTTCCAGCTAAAGCATCGCCATCTTGATTACTGGCACATACCCTAGGTGCATAGCCTAAAACAAAGGTATATTGCCAATATACATAGTTACCATCATTATATTGACATTATTGCATGTCTGTAAATGATTAGAATATAAAATTAAAACTAAAAATTCTATTGAGCAGGAAAAAATAGCATCCGTCCACACCATGCGCCATCACCTTCTAGAGGCTAGCAGCGGAATTGCGGGGTTAGCATAGCTCAAAGGAATAACTCCTAGGAAGCCAATATATGCTTTATATGTCTAATTGAAGGTCAACAGTATGTTTGAATTCAATTTCATAATGTTACTATAGATCACCAGCACATAATAATAGTACCGTAGTTATAAACTAAATTAAAATCTGTGTTGAAAAAACAGAAAAAGAAAAAAAAAAACTAACATGATAATTGTGTGACGTAGAAATATGTGCTGTACCTGGACGAGTACTTTGTTTACACAAACTCATCCATATACTTAATATGTGTGCTCTATGTTGACTGTTATCAACCAAAGAGCTTGGGGATTCAATGTGCTAAAGTGAGACAATGTGTGTCCACATAATCCCACACTATCCGCTTATCAGGCATTATGTGTGTGTGTATATTGCATACACATAAAAATAAATTATGTGTTCTCATATATAGTGATAAAAAATCAATAAAAAAGATCAAAAGGATAAAAAGTCCAATCCGTGCGTATATATGTATATAGATATTGCTGAGTCCTCGACTCTAAATGTATCTTACAATATTGGAACAGGGGTATAAATTCATTGTTTAGTGTGGTGTTAAATAGAGTCACCTCTATTCAAAAGAAAAAAGAAACTAAAGGTTCAAAAGCCCTCAATTATGGGGCGAACTACTTATAACTTATAGTGTAGAGGTTCCCATTATTCTATTCCTTCGTCCTACCCACCATTTGGTCAGCCAGGATGTTAGAGCTACTGTAGTACACATACATAGATCCTAACCATTGTCAATGAACGCATTGCCATCTGTGTCCACATTTAGGCCATACGGTATGTAACAATGAACCCTGTGGTAGAGAGTTCTCTACTAAGAGATTCTCCCCTCCAATGTGCGGTATATTTGTTAATTCCCCAAAAAAACGGTAATAGCAGGATTGTCATTGTGGTGAATGGCATAAAGTTTAGACACTGAATGAAATCTATAGCCGCTTTTTATATTAGTGATGTGTTCACCCAGGCGGACATGCATCGATCGCTTAGTCCTGCCAATATATTGCAGCCCGCATGGACACTGTAAAAGATATACAATGCCCTTCGAGCTGCACGTAATGAAAGGTTCTATTTTGTGTTCTTTACTTGTGCTTGTTGAAGTAAAAGATTCTGTTTTCCTGTTTTTGGTTTTGTTTAATGCGCATATCTGACATTTGCGACACTGGTGGTATCCTGACATAGTTTGGAAAAATTATACTTTTTTAGGTGGAGGATTGACCACATTTGGGGCAATCATATCCCTTAAAGAAGGAACTCCCCTAAAAATGATTTGGGGGTTAGATGGTAGAAAGGTTTTAATAATTCTGTCATTCCCTAATATATGCCAGTGTTTCTTGAGCATTTTCTTAACCAGATAATGTTGGGTCAAAAACGTAGTTATGAATGGAATGATAGGCCCCTCTCTTATTTTCTATGTTTGGACCCTCCTTCAAGAGCAATGCTCATCAATTATAGCAACTTCTTCCAAAGTTTTATTCAGAGATTCTGAGTCATATTCTTTTTCCTCCAATCTATTTTTCAAGACTTTTGCTTGTAGTCTGAAGTCGCTCATGTCTGTGCAATTACGCCTCATTCAAATTAATTGGCTTTTAGGCACAGACCTGAGCCACGGACTATGATGACAGCTTCCCATTGGTATAAAGGCATTCCGATCTGTTTGTTTGAAAAACGAAATTGTTTTAAAATTGCACTCCACGATTGAAATAGTCAGGTCAAGAAAATTAATCTTTACCCTTTTTTTGGGGAATTAACAAATATACCGCACATTGGAGGGGAGAATCTCTTGTTAGAGAACTCTCTAGGTTAGAAATGGCCTGGATCCACAGGGTGCGTTGTTACATACCGTATGGCCTAAATGTGGACACGGATGTCAACGCGTTCATTGACAATAGGTTCGGATCTATGTTTGTGTACTAGCTCTGACATCCTGGCTGACTAAATGGTGGGTAGGACGAAGGAATAGAATAATGGGAACCTCGACACTATAAGTTAGGGGTGGATCGCCCCATAATTGACGGGCTTTTGAACCTTTAGTTTGTTTTTTCTTTTTAATAGAGGTGACTCTATTTAACACCACACTAAACAATGAATTTATACCCCTGTTCCAATATGTAAGATACATTTAGAGTTGAGGACTCAGCAATATCTATACAGTATACATATATACGCACGGATTGGACTTTTTATGCTTTTGATATTTTTGATTGATTTTTTATCACTATATATGAGAACACATAATTTATTTTATTTTATTTTTTTACAATAAATTTTTATTGTGTCAAAAGATAATGATACATACATAGCAAACCGTGCATTTAAAACAGATAGAGGCGAAGTGTAAATGCGGACGCAGCCGCTACAACAAGGGAGTCGAGTATATAACACAAACACATGAAGCCTGTACAATATAACATTCGTAAATAACGTTTCAGGCCGGCCATTTACGTGCGTGACGGTGGGTCACAGAAAGAGCAAATGGAATAAGACCAAGGTGAACGACCAGAAGGGCGTGAGGCCCATCTCCTATGACCTGAGTATGCGAGATCAAATATTGGTGTTGTCTAGCGGCAGAAGGTGCGGCGCTAGTGCCTATCAGGAGGATGGAGGGGGCGAAGGCGTGTACTGGGGTGAGCTATACATAAGTCCCGGAGACATAATTTATTTTTATGTGTATGCAATATACACACACATAATGTCTGATAAGAGGATAGTGTGGGATTATGTGGACATCCTGTCTCACTTTAGCACATTGAATCCCCAAGCTCTTTGGTTGATAACAGTCAACATAGAGCACACATATTAAGTATATGGCTGAGTTTGTGTAAACACAGTACTCGTCCAGATACAGCACATTTTTCTACGTCACACAATTATCATGTTAGTTTTTTTTTTTCTTTTTCTGTTTTTTTTTTTTAACACAGATTTTAATTTAGTTTATAACTACTATTATTATGTGCCTGGTGATCTATAGTAACATTATGAAATTGAATTCAAACATACTGTTGACCTTCAATTAGACATATAAAGCATATATTGGCTTCCTAGAAGATATTCCGTTGAGCTATGCTGACCCCGCAATTCCGCTGCTAGCCTCTAGAAGGTGATGGCCCATGGTGTGGACGGATGCTATTTTTTCCTGCTCAATAGATTTTTAGTTTTAATTTTATATTCTAATCATTAACAGACACGCAATAATGTCAATATAATGATGGTAACTAGGGATATTGGCAATATACCTTTGTTTTAGGCTATGCACCTAGGGTATGTGCCAGTAATCAAGATGGCGATACTTTAGCTGGAACAACTAGGAAGTCAGAGCTGGGCGTTACCTATTGCATTGAATGACATTTAAGGCGGTGAGTCAGTACACCGCCCGTGCCCCTGGAAGACATCTATTAAGACAAAACGGCGTAGGGTTAGCGGCGTGCTGACGTCATCGCGTACCATGCCGGTCCCGGAAGCTACGGGCTGTGATCGAGAGCCAGCCGTCTCATGTTACAAATTGTATCGCCTATATACATTCACCTAATTGTAAGTGCAATTTTAATCTTTTAATAAAAACAATTTTGTATGGGTTAGACTATGGAAGTGTTTTCTTGTTCCACATGGGCCATCTGAATACCTGCTGAGGTGGACGTGAGAGCTAAATATTGGTGATAATCCTTCTCGCTGAGATGTAAAGACCCAGGGCTGGCAAACAAGCCATAAAGCATGTGTGATCTCCCTAAATCAGGAGATCATACAGTCTGGTAAGCGGCTAGTACCTGGTGGTGGGGGATTCCTTTACTCATTCACTCTTTCCTGGGTGTTATTCATCTGTCACCGTGGACTTTTTTATGTGAAATTTACATCTTGGGAGATCCCCTTATGTTTGGAACTTTACCTTTGCTGTGGAAATTTCAATGTGTTTATATCATTTAGGGGCAATTTGCCCGCAATTTTAATCACATATATATTTTAAGAGTGTATAGTGAGCACAAGGTATTATACAGGTGTGTGCGAATATTTACTGAAGTTCTGTGGAGAAGACAGGAGACAGTTTTCCTCCACTTATATTTCAACTAATTCTTGTATATACATATATACACCATCACATTTTTTTTCTTGCAGAGCTTTATATTTTTACTCTTCTATATAAAATACAATATTGCATGTGTATGATATGTAAATTAGAGGCTGTAATGAAGAACTGCTAATATAAAAAATGTGATGAGAAGATATTTAAACATGAAAAATTTTTTTTTTAATATACAAAATAAACTTAAAAATAAGAATAAAAATAAAATATATACAATTATGAAAATAAAAATAAAAATAAAAATAGAAATTAAAATAAAATTATTGATAATACATTTTTTAAAATTCAAATAATAAAAAAAAAAATTCAAATGGAAAGTTTGAAACGGAAATATCAGGGGATGGGCCTGATAAACCTATATGATCGTGTTTGGCTAAGTTTCAAAGTGATGTGTTATACTGAATCTAGTAGGGTCATCTTTGAGGCTCCTCCTCCTATCTTCTCCAAATCTGTCTTGAAGAGTCCTGATAGTACGTCCTACATAAAACTTCTTGCAGGGGGAAGTGACAAGGTAGACAACATAACTGGGGGAGCAGGTGAGAAATTCCTGAATGGTATACGAAATACCTCTTTGATCGTTGATTTTTTTTTGCCCATGAGTGACATGGGCACACGTAAGGCAAGGCTTTTTACAACATTGATAGATATCAATGAGAGATAACATCTTTAGAATAGTGATCTGAGCCTTGATGTTATGATGACTTCTTACTTGGAGCAATGTAATTTCTGATATTTCTTGCCTTCTTGAACACCATATTCGGTTTGGAAAAGATGTGGTCATGTAGTTTGGGATTATTAAGTAGGATACCCCAATAGTTGTTTAAAGATCTTTTAATGGAGCAATGTTGAGTATTGTATTGAGTGATGAAAAATGGGACATTTGAGATGCATGTGCGCAGCTTTGTATGAGGGACGCCTGAGCCGACAGCTCGGCACCGCTCCGGTCCTATTTGGCCCCTCAGCACCACCAAAATCAAAGCAGACCAGACAGTATCCAGAGTGAACCAGAATACTGCGTAAATCCAAGATTTGCAGGACCACCTTGAGAATGCATTCTCCAAAATTGACGATCTCGAAAATTGTTCAAGGAGATACAATGTCCGCATTAGGAGGGGTCCCTCAAGGACACTGATCAAATTGTAAGATCATTTATTAAGGAACGTATCCCCGACATCCCAGATCATGAAGCATTTTCTTGATCCTTCTGTACCGGTCGTACTCCCTCAATTTCAGGTCTGACCAACGTTTCCTCAATTGCTCCTCGGATCGGCGTACCCCAAAATTTCTATGCGGACTCCTGACAACTTTACTCATGATCTTGGCCTTTCTCACATTAGGGTTGGTGTACGGCCCATGCTTCCCATCATAGTCAGTCCTCCTCGAGATGTCCACCATCTCTGCCATCTCTACAAAGGACATATTTGAGGCCTTATATCTCCTCCTGGATAGGGATGATTCTTGCTCTGGGCTTTCCTCCTCATTAGTACTATTATAACGCACCTGCTGTGTCTCCACCATATTGCTCTCCCACTGCACCAAAAGAGAAGGGGTGGGGAATATACTAGAAAGAATGTCAGGGGCGGGCGACGTGTGGGAAGTTTCATGTATGCGCAGTGTATATAAAGCTATCACGCATGTGTCGCACCTACGTTCTGTGTGCAGAGAAAGGAGGAAGTGCTGAACATGAGACCAAAGGTAACATTTTAACTTGGGTCATTAGTGAATTATACTGCTTTGAGATTGAGGCCTATATTGGGATTAGATTAGGAGAGTTTAGACTGACATTAGTATTTTTGTCTTGTGTTTTGTCTTGCAGAAATAATGAATGCTTTTAAGAACCCCAAATTCTTGAGCACGTTCCTTGAAAGGTACAGGGAACTGCCTGTTTTGTGGGAAATCAAAATCCCCCTCCATAAAAATAGAATAGCAAAGAAGGCAGCGTTGAAGAAACTGCTGCAATTTGTAAAGACGGAGGTCCCCAGCACAGAAATCGAGTTTGTGGACAAGAAAATTGGAAATTTGAGGGGCACATACAGGAAGGCGCACAATAAGGTCCTGTAATCACAGAAGTCAGGAGCAGCAGCAGAGGATGTGTATGTACCTAGTCTGTGGTACTACAATGCCAAGCTGCGGTTTCCAAAGCAAGCAAAGTCCTTTCTTGTATTAGGAGACGTATGGACTCCAGAGAGAGAGATATAATTTTGCCCCTGTACAAATCATTAGTAAGACCTCATCTGGAATATGCAGTTCAGTTTTGGGATCCAGTTCTCAACAAGGATATCGGGGAAACTGAAGAAAGTGCAGAGAAGAGCAACCAAACTGATAAGAGGCATGGTGGAGCTCAGCTATGAGGAAAGATTAGAGGAACTGAATTTATTCACTCTGGAGAAGAGGAGAATAAAGGGGGATATGATCATTATGTACAAATATATAAGAGGTCAATATAGTGAACTTGGTGTTGAGTTATTCACTTTACGGTCAACACTGAGGACAAGGGGGCACTCTTTACGTCTAGAGGAAAAGAGATTTCATCTCCAAATACAGAAAGGTTTCTTCACAGTAAGAGCTGTGAAAATGTGAAACAGACTCCCTCCAGAGGTGGTTTTGGCCAGCTCAGTAGATTGCTTTAAAAAAAACCTGGATACTTTTCTAAATGTACATAATATAACCGAGTACTAAGATTTGTAGGTAAAGTTGATTCCAGGGAAAATCCGATTGCCTCTCGGGGATCAGAAAGGATTTTTTTTCCCTGCTGTATCAAATTGGATCATGCTCTGCTGTGTTTTTTGCCTTCCTCTGAATCAACTGTGGGTATGGAGTTGGATGTATGGGATTGTACTATGTTTTTTATTATTGTTTGTTTATTTTTTTTTGTGGTTAAACTGGATGGACTTGTGTTTTTCAACCTGACTAACTATGTAACTATGTACAGGCATACTCCAGTTTTAAGTACACAATGGGGTTTATTTACTAAAGTTGGAAAGTGGAAAATCAGTCCCATTTCTGCATAAAAACCAATAAGCTTCTAACCCCAGCTTGTTCAATTAAGCCTGGTTATAAAACCTGGAAGCTCATTGTTTTTTTATGCAGAAGTGAGCCTGATTTTGCATGTTCCAGCCTTAGTAAATAAACCCCATTGTGTACTTAAAAGTGGGGTATGCCTGTACAACAAAATGCACTTTCTAGACAACCAGACTGAAGTGAGGCAATCACTTTCTACCCTTCCCTCCACCCCAGCTGAGGCTTCCGAGGACCAACCTGAGCCTTCCATTCCTTGAATAATTGAATGCACCCAGCTGGAGACAGGTATAGTATTTTTCTAAAGATTTATTGTCCTAAAATTAATGATGTTAAATAAATGTTAATATTAATAACAAATTAAGTTTGAACAAAAAGTGTTTTACATATCAATAGACAGTAGCGGCCAAAAATGATTGAGACCAGAATGAAAACTGCTGGGGTCAGAATGATAGTCTTTTCTATTTATTAACATTCAATTTGCAAACAGTCATGAGCAGAAAATTGTGTGTGAGTTGATGAACCAAAAACTAAAACTATGTCCCTTTTTTATACACAGGAAGAGATAAAAAAATGTGGTTAAAAAAATTCTTGAATAAAAGTAAACAATGCCGGCTGGAAACACAACTTACACAGTTTGGAAAACTGCCCTTTGGCCCAGTCTCCCAAGCAGTGCCGATCCTGCCCTCCCTGGGGCCCTAAGAAAAATGTCATGGCACATTAAAAATGAGAAGGGGGGGGCGCTAACGACAGTGACATGTCACATTAAAGAAAGTTGAGAAGTGGGGGAGGGGGTATTCTGCTGTCGGAAATAACATCTTACATTAAATTGAGAACCAAGGGGTGCTGACTTCTTGCCTCTTCTCCCATGCAGCCAGCGAGTTCAGAAGTGGGGGTTAGGGGGCGAAAATGACTCCTTACCAGACGGGGCCTCTAGTTATTTGGGGGCCCTTCACAGCTTTTTGGGGCCCTAAGCGGCTTGCATAGTGAGCCTATAGGGCGGATCGGCCATGCTCCCAAGGGAGGGGATCATGCTCTGCTTCAGTATGTCACAGTACATGTTGGCATTCATGGTTCCCTCAATGAATTGTAGCTCCCTAGTGCAGGCAGCACTCATGCAGCCCCAGACCATGACACTCCCACCACCATGCTTGACTGTAGGCAAGACACACTTGACTTTGTACTCCTCACCTGGCCACCACACACCATCTGAACCAAATAAGTTTATCTTGGTCTCATCAGACAACAGGACATGGTTCCAGTAATCCATGTCTTTAGTCTGATTGTATTCAGCAAACTGTTTGGGAGCTTTCTTGTGCATCTTCTTTAGAAGAGGCTTCCTTCTGGGACGAAAGCTATGCAGATCAATTTGATGCAGTGTGTGGCGTATGGTCCAAGTACTAACAGGCTGACGCCCCACCCCCTTAACCTCTGCAGAAATGCTGGCAGCACTCATACGCCTATTTCCCAAAGACAACCTCTTGATATGACGCTCTCAACACCTTTGGTCGACCATGGCGAGGCCTGTTCTGAGTGGAACCTGTCCTGTTAAACCGCTGTATGGTCTTGGCCACCATGCTGCAGTTTCTGGGTTTTGGCAATCTTTTTATAGCTTACGCCATATTTATGTCGAGCAACAATTCTTTTTTTTTTTTTCAGATCCTCAGAGAGTGGATGAGGTGCCATGTATAACTTCAGTGACCAGTATGAGAGTGTGAGAGCAATAACACCAAATTTAACACACCTGCTCCCCATTCACGCTTGAGACCTTGTAACACTAACAAGTCACGTAACACTGGGAGGGAAAATGGGCCCAATTTGGACATTTTCACTTAGGGGGGTACTCACTCTTTTTGCCAGTGGTTTAGACATTAATGGCTGCATTGAGTATTTTGAGGGGGCATAAAATATACACTGTTATACAAGCTGTACACACTACTTTACACTAAGGCAAAGTGTAATTTCTTTAGTGTTGTCACATGAAAAGATAGAACAAAATATTTTTCGAAAATGTAAAAGGTGTACTTTTGTGTCTGTGTGTATATATATATATATATATATATATACACACATACACATTTTTTTAGACCTATATACCATGTAGAATTATTAAAGGATCACTAAAGGAAACATTTTTTTTTCCGGAAATGACTGTTTACAGGGTATAGAGACATAAAAGTTAACTGATTCCTTTTAAAAATGATTAAAAATAGATAAAAATCAATCATATAATATGCCTTTAGTTTCATTTTCGTTTTTAAACTGGTTTTGTGTTTATGTGAAGTAGAGAGAGAGACAGAACAAAAACAAACAAATCCAGGGTAGGTTTTGTTTTTAAATTGATCCCAGGGCAGTGTTTTGTTTTTAAAATTAATCTGATTGTTTTGAGGAGTTTTAGACACACAGTGGGCCACAGTAAAAGGCTCAGAGAAATTTTTCATAAGGAGCCAGACAAGTAGGAGTGTGGAGATTGAGAGAATTCAGTAACTTCAAAGCAAAAACGGACAATGAAACATGAAAACAGCACTTCATTAAGGTAAAGGAAGCTATTTAGCTAAAACAAATGTTTCCTTTAGTGATCCTTTAAGCCTGTGACATATAGGATGACAAGGTATAAAGGATATACTAGCGCTAATGATATGAAGCATACTTACCAAAGATATACAGATTTTTATTGTGATAAATAGCACATTGGTTTATTATAGCAACAACAACTGTTCCAAATCTCAGAGTCAAGGACAAAATATCCTGTTCCTAATTTTCATCCATGGAAGTAACCCTTGGGTGTAGTGGGATGATTTGTTGGTGTAGTAGGAGGAGCTACTCTAATAAAACATCCACACACCACCGACGTTCCTAACCTCTGATGACGCTTCTGGGGAGGAACAAAATGCATTAGCGGGAACTTCCGATGTTTGAAACGCAAACCACAAAAGTTGTGTTTACAGCCATCGTAGTTTGCTTTTATTCAAGAGTATTAGTAAAGTGGGTATTCCTGTGCTACTATGAAAATGAGAAATCCCCTGGTGTGGGGCTTTAAAGGCAACAGTAGTAAGAGTAATGCGTACAAAATAGTTTTATTGGTCAATTATATAGAAAAAACACACAATATAATGAATTTAAAAACAATGACATAAAAAAGTGCTACTATCGGTTCAAATAAGACAAATCTTATGGTGCAGCAGACACTGTATGGGTCAAACACTACCCACGGCAATAAATGTGAAAAAAAGTAAAAAGTTGGTGTTGCGCTCCAAAACATAAAGTGCAACAGTAAGTGACAATATATGTCGATTCAGTAAAAAATGGCAGATAATAGTATATAAAATTGCAATGCTTCAAGAGAATCAAAGTATTAAATGTTGATCAAATACAGTGCAGTAAATACCAAAGTGACTCTAGTGTTTTAAAACAGGATAAGTAAATATATAAAAAATAGATGCATAAACGTATGTCAAACTTCAACAAAAAGGGAGCTGTGGTGGCTCAACGTGATTGGCCTGCGCTGACAAGCCGTTCACCTCTGGAAGGGTTCATCCCGGTCTCGGCTATGTGAATTGATTTGGTGGTCTCAGCCCGGCTCCCGATGGGTGTGCTGTGCAGGTATGCCGGCTTAGTACGTCCACCCCCCCCCCACAAAAAAAACCACCACACTTGCACGCACACGAAATTGGTTTACCACGCACGCACATTGGCATGCGGTCTCCTAAAAATGAGAGGCGAAGGACCTACGGGGCTGGCTGGGTGGGCTAGACCCCCTCCTCCCTCATAGGGGGAGTCCCTCTGCCCCGTTGGGGTCCCATTGGGCCCCAGTCGGGCTCCCAAGTGGAGCAGGTAGGGTGGGGTGAGTGGGAGGCCCCCCTCACACCCGCCATTGCCACCGGGGGCATGGAGAAGGATGGCGATTGCCTCCGGGGGGAGGGTCTGCCTACTGTCAACTCCTGCAGTCCGGCTCCTCTCTCTCGAGTTCACGCACAAAATACACTTTAAAAAAAAAAAAAAAAAACTTCAACAAAAATCCATGTACATGAAAGTGCAAATAATCACAGTCCGGAAGTAGCGTAATCTTCCAACCATGGAGAAGTGCAAGGTGCAAACTATAACAGACCCACTTTACTATTACAACTATATGAATTTATGGACTATTACTCACCTGTATTGTACTATACAGAATGTGTTTGTTAGGACACAACATTGATATTTTTATTTTGCATTTACAAATTTATTCAGGTTAATACCATTTAGATATTATTATTGTTTTTTCATATGTTTTTTCATTGTTTTATTCAGCGATGGGTTTACATATGTTGCCATATGGTTTTTGGGTAAACTAAATTAGATAGCTGTATATGTGTGTGTAGATGTATGTATATGTATTTATGCATTTATATATATATATATATATATATAGATAGATATATGCATACATATATATATATATATATATATATATAGATAGATATATGCATACATATATATATATATATATATATATATATATATATATATATATTGTAATTATGAATATATTTCATCTAGTAGGGGCGAAGGCTTTTCATTCAGCGTACGGATTAGATTGTTCATTTAACTTGCTAATTCATGGCATTGTTATTAGACATTACGGAGTCAGTGAGTTAAACCACTTTATGTGAGGGACCCCATGCTGGGATGTGCCATGAGGATAGCCCCACCCTTTAAACCCTGGGAAAGTTCACTTTAATCTGCTGCCCGGATATAGTCACCAGGATTTGCATGAAAGGGGGCTGACTTATGTAGTGATTCCTCCAATCCGGATCCTAGCTAGGGACGTCAGCATAGAGAGATATACTCGACTGCAGAGGGAAAGGGAACTCACTTTTATGGAGACATGGCCTTAAAGGGTCACTAAAGGAATTTTTTTTTTTTGCTGAAATGACTGTTTACAGGGTATAGAGACATAAATGTTAACTGATTCCTTTTAAAAATGATTAAAAATAGATAAAAATCAATCATATAATGTGCCTGCAGTTTTAGTTTAATTTTTAAACTGGTTTCATGTTTCTGTGAAGTAAAGAGACACACAGAACAAAAACAAACAAATACAGGGCAATGTTTGTTTTTAAAATGAATCTGAATGTGAGGAGTTTTAGACACACAGGGCCAGATTCTCATAGATTTGCCCTGGCGTAGCGTAAGCCATTTACACTACGCTGCCGCAACTTAACCACTTAAGACCCGGACCAATACGCTGGCAAATGACCCAAGGGGTTTTTGCGATTCGGCACTTTAACAGACAATTGCGCGGTCGTGCGACGTGGCTCCCAAACAAAATTTGCGTCCTTTTTTTCCCAAATAGAGCTTTCTTTTGGTGGTATTTGATCGCCGCGATTTTTATTTTTTGCCTATATACAAAAATAGAGCGACATTTTTGAAAAAAAAATCAATATTTTTTACTTTTTGTTATAATAAAAAACAATAAACTAAATTTTAGCAAACTTAGGCCAAAATTTATTTAGCCGCATGTCTTTAGTAAAAAAAAAATCGCATTAAAAAAAAATTAGCACCTAGCGGGAACAGCGACACTAATACACTAGAAAAATGATCGTAGTGACGCTGGCAATGGGAGTGAAAGGGTTAACTAGGAGGATCGTAAAACTTTATTGGGGGGGTGGGGGGGGCTACCCTGAATACTGACTGCTGACCACACTGCGTAAGACACTAAATACAGTAATCTACATGATTACGTAGTGATTCAGGGGGGAGGGGGGGGGGCGAGGGGGCGTTCTGTAGTGATCTTGCGGCGCTAAACAAACGCCGAGGGAGAGATCACGTCACTTCCTCCTTCCTGTGTTTAAAGGAGGAGGAAGTGACAGGTAGGCGGGCGCGCGCAGCGGGAGCGCCGGAGGGGGCGGATGAAAACGGATAGCCGCCCCCACTTGTCGATCGCTCCTGCAGCCGCGCGGACCGCCGCATGCGCATACGCCCCCCCAAGGCCGTATATATACGGGTGCCTGTCGGTGCCATTCTGCCGAAAAGCCCAGTGCGCATGCTCCAGCTTAATTTAAATACACGTTTGAATTACGGAAAGTAGTTTGCGTTGTTGAAACCGACGTTGTATTTAAATTAAGCGCGCCCCCGCGTCGATAACGGCGCGCCGGCCGGGGAAAAAGCCCAGTGATCGTAAAAGTGTTGTTGAAACTTACGCAATGCCGTATTCGCGAACGACTTAGTAAAACGACGTAACCGATGGAAAAAGCCGACGCTGACCCGACTCCATACTTAACATGGCATCCGACGGCACCCGACGGTACTGCGTAAGGTTACTCCACATATTAGCAGGGAATCGACGTATTAGCCTCATTTGCATAGGCAAATGAGAAAACAACGTAAAGGCCAACTAGTGGCCGGAGTTGTCATTACATCCACGATCCGCAAGTGTAATTGTATTACACTTGTCGGATCTTCACCCGTATCTATGCCTAAGTGATTCTAGGAATCACTCGCATAGATACCCGGGGAAAAAAACGGCGATACGACGGGGTATCTGAGATACGCCATTGTAGCGCCTCTGAGAATCTGGCCCACAGTAATCACACCTCTTTGATCATGGACCACAGTGAAAAGCTAGCATGAGTTTTTTCATAAGGAGCCAGGAAGTGTGGAGATCAGAGAAGTATTACAGCTACTTCAAAGCAAAAAGGAACAATGAGGACATGAAACCAGGACTGCAGTAAGTTAAAGGAAGCTATTTAGCTAAACAAAAAAAATCCTTTAGTGATCCTTCAAGAATGGGTCTAAAAGGGTAACTATGGTATAGGCATTTTATACTTACATGTAGCAACTGCACACGCTTGTAATCTAATGTTTTAGACTCGGAATATGTTTTATATTCCTCCATGTAAATTTTTGTATTTTAACCTACGGTTTTCGGCTTGTTTGGGACTATAGATAGGTTCTGTGTGTTAGATTAGACTTTGTATAATCTCTTATAAATGTTTATTATATTGAAGCGTTTTTATCTGGTCAAAAGAACTCTTATTTAACTCTTATCATATCTTTATGATATTGAATCTTAAAATATAGATTTAATTGTCAACACATAAAACTTCTTGTTATTGCTCCTTGTGTTTGCTTTGGCACCTGTCCGTGCACACGTCACATAAACCTCAGTTCTCCATTTCCCTCTGTGCTACTCCAGCCAATGACTCTGTCATTCTGTGTATTTCCCACATGCTGACATGACACAAAGCCATTCTTCTAAATTGGTTTTTAATCAGGCAGAGGAAAAACCTGTGATTCATATCCTTACCAAAGAAAGACACATGCAATCAGAAAATGTTTGTTAACTCCTGTGACTTCACAGGTAAACAGAACAGATACAGACATTGATACTAGTGTGGCTTCTCTTATTTATTCGTATTTTGTGTATATCTCACATTAAGCTGCTGCTCATTGGATTATGATTATTTTATTTTCCTAACTAATACATTAGCACATTTGTTTCCCCTTTAGACATGGATACATGAAAAAGTGAAAATACTGCGCTGTCTAAATGATAAATATTAAATGTATATAAATACGAATTGCCGCTGCAACTAACAATGTGAGATACACACAATAGAAAACAATGTTAGAAAAGATAGACAATAAATGGATGTGCACTAAAACGTGGTATCTAAGATCACATATACATCCAATTGTCATATTGAATGAATGTGTGTTTATTAAAGAGGTGATGACCAATGTGAACAAAAAAACTTAAATGACAGCTGGCCTGTCCATTGATAATATTGTCAAACCAACTAAAGTACCATCACATAAAGTGTAACATGCTGGCTTCCTTCCATTAAAAAATAGGAGCCCACAATTTTCTCTGGAAAACTTGAAACCGGAAAACAGGTGGTTTTCTACACTCTCTGGTGCTTAAATTATATTTCCACTCGTACAGTCCTGTATAAAACGAAAGCTTCCTCCTGGTACATAATCTTAAGGAGGAGATAGGGGAGTGGACATTTACCATAATGAATTCTATCTATGTTGTGCTGGCAAATATCATTATCAGTTGTAAATTAGGTTTTTAGCACTGCGTCCTAAACATAGGGGGTTATCTACAAAAGACAAATCCACTGTGCACTACAAGGGCAAACTACACGTGCAAAGTGCAATTCAACTTGCACTGAAAGTGCACTTGGAAGTGCAGTCGCTGTAAATCTGAAGGGTAGATCTGAAATGAGGGGAAGCTCTGCTGATTTTATCATCCAATCATGTGCAAGATAAGTAGTGCAAGTAAATAACCCCCAAAGTGTTAGGCCCCATACACACGATCGGATATATCCGATGAAAACGGTCCGCGGACCATTTCCATCGGATATGTCCGATCGGGAGTTTGATCCGATGGCGTGTACACACCATTGGATCAAATTCCCCGCCGCCGGACGGCGCGGTGACGTGGCGATGACGCGGCGGTGACGTTGACGCCGCCGCGTCACCGCTACGTCACCGCACCAGGAAGTAAAACACTTCCGCGCATGCGCCGAATCCATTCGGCAGCGGCGCGGCGGCGGTGGGAGCCGACATGTCTGCTGGTAAGTGTACTAACCAGCAGACATGTCGGGCGGACAGATTCCCACCGGATAGATTTCAAAGCTTGCTTTGAAATCTGTCGGGTGGACAAATCTGTCCGCTAGCCCATACACACGAGCGGAGATGTCTGCTGAAACGGTCCATCGGACCATTTTCAGTGGACATATCCCCTCGTGTGTACGCGGCCTTAAAGTTTTCAGGACTTGAATCGAAAAAAAGGAAGGAGAAGCAAGATGGGCTTTTTGAGGATATTCTTTATTTATTAAATGGATGATAAGCAGGGGTGTGTTTCAAACAGAGCTGTTTGCATGATTGCCATATTGGTGCTAGGTTTATCCACTGTCCTTGGATTATGGCCTAACACCTGGATCTTCCCATCTCTGATAATCTTTTTAACGTTTTTAATTGGGTAGTATAAAGGAGCATGTTTATGAATTGTTCGTTCCTGAAGAAGCAGACGTTGACCTGTGAAATTTGGTAAATGTATATGTGGAGACTTATGCCGCGTACACAGGGTCGTTTTTTGCGATGAAAAAAAACGACGTTTCTTGTGAAGTAAAAAACGACGTTTTTGAAACGTCACTTTCAAAGACGATGTTGCATACACACCATCGTTTTTTTCACAAAAAACGAGGTTACGTTCACCACACTTTTCCATTGAAGCTCGCTTCATAACTAGCTTCTGGGCATGCGCGGGTTGAAAAACGTCGTTTTAAACGACGTTTTTGCTACACACAGTGACTTTTTGTGAAACAAAAAACAACGTTTTGAAAAACGACACAAAAAATTCAAGCATGTTGGAATTTTTTTTGGGTCGTTTTTTTTAAGACAAAAAACGACGTTTTGCCCACACACGATCAATTTAAATGACGTTTTAAAAAACGTGTGTACGCGGCATTAATCTCTTCATCTTGTTTATGATAACCATATTGGAAGTAATTATGTAAGAATAAAAATCTATGTATGGAGGATGTGATTGTAATATCAGCAACATGTGGTGAATATTGTTTTATTTATTTTTTTATTCTTTATTAATGCAAATAAGGTATCCAACAAGGCAGTGCATGATATAACAGCAGCAATATCTCATAACAGGTTAGGTATTGTAGAAAGGGGGGACATACAGAAAATCGACATAAAATACAGATAGCAAAAAGTACCTAATGAGTGTCATATACTCAATGTCAATGAGGATTGTGTCCTCAAATATTGGGGGGGGGGGGGTCTAGCTAATGGAACAAGCATACCCAATGGTGGGAAGGACAACCTGAGAATCAGCTACAGGCCATGTTGGTCAGAGAGCACCTCTAGACACTAAGATAGTGAGCGGAGATGTCTCCTGAGTCCAGTGCTGTTAGTAACTGGTCATATAGCATGCCTAATCAGACACCCAATTTTCAAAAAAAGGAGGATTGAGGGTCGACATCGGAGAAATAAGAAAATACAGAAAAAGACAGGCCGAAGGGGAGAAAAAGAAAATTATGGGGGGGGGGGGGGGTCATGTTGAAGAACGCACTGAAAAGGTGGAGGTCGAGAGAAAATTCATTTCCTAGAACAAGTTCCTAGAAAGGGCCATGCCCTCATCAGAATAAACATGTTCCACCTATTCTGGGCGGCGAGGACCAAGTCTTCTAGTTTGTTAATGTCTTCAACTGTGAGGAGCCACAAGGAGATGGAAGGAGGAAGGGTTTGTATCCATTCTTTTTAAAGAAATGCTGGCTTTGGCGGCATTAAGGACTGACGAGTACGATACCATTGGGTAAACAACTTGTAATTTATTTCCTGAACACGAGCACAGATGGAGGACTTCAGAGTAAAATAAATTATATTCTGCCATTAGTTAGGTGTGAAGGTCTTATTGAGATCTATTTCCCATTTTCTTAGGCAAGGCAATGTAAAGCCATCTGGAGGGGAGATCAGGAGGAATACATCTTTGAGAGGGTAAGGAGAAAAAAACAGCTGTCTGAGCAGTATGATTCAAACATCATCAGCTTGCGTTAATACCATGTGGGGGGTCCTAGGGCATATAGACAATGATGTAACTGTAGTGCCTTTCAGAGATTCAAGGCAAAGCAGCCAGCTGGATGCATATCAATGTTGAGATTTAAGGTCAGGCACTGGCAAAAGAAAGCAAAGAAATGAGAAGCTTGAAAGTAACCTTTCCCCTTGAGCTCATGAAACAGGCCCCCTGGAGGAAAGCCAAGGTTGCTAAAGATGGGGTATAATAGAGATTTTAGGGTGTGTCCCCCAAATCTTTGTTTGTCTACTGTATGAATGAGATGAGCCACCGTAGGGGAGGACACAATGAGGCATTCATCAGAGCGTAGTTTGGTTAAGAGGGAAGTTTTTTGGACAGCTGCATTTTTTTTAAGTGAGATCCTACAGATATACATTGCCCTAGAAAAAAACCTGGTTATTGAGACCAGTTCAGATGACACCACGCTAGTGGTGTACTAAGTGGGGGGCGGGGAGGGCCAGTGCCCTCCCTCCGACTGAAGCAGAGACAGCAGGCAGGGTTAGGCAGCGGGCGGGTTTAGGCAGTGGCAGGCACCCCCCCTCCATGACTGAAGCGGAGACAGCAAGGCTGAGAGAGTGGGTTGAGAGACAGCAGACGGGTTTAGGCAGTGGGTGGGTTTAGGCAGTGGCGCAGAGAGAGCCTGAGGTAGTGGCTTTGCTGGGGGGTGGGAGCCGCACCAGAGTGATACCTGTGGGATCCCCTTCTCTCCGTGGTCGCGGCTCTGATCAGTCTTGGCACAGCCGAGCAGAGTGAAGTCGCCTCCCCCTCCTCCTTTATGTCTACACAGGGGGAGGGGACCCGACCAGTCCACTAGTGCTGTCTATGCATGTCCTGATCATCTGAGGTACATTATGGGACTGTGGGGATCTGTATTGTTAGGGGGTGGGTCTGTATTGTTAGGGGGTGGGTCTGTATTGTTAGGGGGGTGGGTCTGTATTGTTAGGGGGTGGGTCTGTATTGTTAGGGGGTGGGTCTGTATTGGTAGGGGTCTGTATTGGTAAAGAGTGGGTCTGTGTAAAGTAAAGGGGTTCAGAAGTCTAATGGGGTCTAGAGGTCCAGGGTGCTGTGTAATGTAAAAGGGTGCAGGGTGCTGTGTAATGTAAAGGGGTGCTGTGTAATGTAAAGTGGTCCAGAGGTGCAGGGTGCAGTGTAATGTAAAGGGGTGCTGTATAATGTAAAGGGGTCCAGAGGTGCAGGGTGCAGTGTAATGTAAAGGGATACAGAGGTGTAGAGTGCTGGGTAATGTAAAGGGGTGAAGGGTGCTGTGTAATGTAAAGGGGTCCAGAGGAGCAGGGTGCTGTGCAATGTAAAGGGGTCCAGAGGTGTGGGGTGCTGTGTAATGTAAAGGGGTCCAGAGGTGTAGGGTGCTGTGTAATGTAAAGGCGTCCAGAGGTGCAGGGTATTGTGTAATGTAAAGGTGTCCAGAGGAGCAGTTATGGAGAGGGGGTACACAGTAGTGACAAAAGATATTGAAGGATACAGAGATATGCAGGGGGCACAGTGGGGTGTTTTTACATTTTAAGGCAGGCGTGCTAGATATAGGATCCGCCCTGCATGCTAAATTCTCTAGGTACGCCCCTGCACCACGCTAATAGGGCCTCAAAATAGGGCCTGAGACTAAAAAGTAATCCAATCTGGAAAACATCTTATGTGAGGGGGAGTAGAAAGATAACTTTTTACCGGTAGGATGTTTGATTCTCCAAGAGTCCAACAAATGATCGAAACATAACAATTTTCAAAAGGAGGCGGCTAGAGCCTGCATCTGAGGGGGGAAATGAGTATGGAATAGTGATCGTCTATCTCGTGAGGGGGAGAAAGCAACATTAAAGTCACCACCAATAATTGTAAATGGATGGGAATATTGTTGTAATATCTCAAATACAGGGAGTCCCTGAGTTACGAACATTCGACTTGCGAATGACTCCTACTTACGAACAGGAGGCTGCGTGGCCACTTTTCAACAGTGGGCACATTCGATGGAACCTTTTCGAAGGCGGGGACATTCGACGGAACATCGGAAAACTACATATCTGCCGTTCTGCGCTTGCTGTTCCAACTTACGAACATATTTGACTTAAAAACAAACCTACAGTCCCTAACCCATTTGTAACTCGGGAACTGCCTGTACCTCAGTGAGAAATGTTATCTGACCTGAGTTAGGGGCATAAACATTCATTAGGGTAAGAGTGGAAGACATTATTATTATTATTAATATTATTATTGTTCACAATTTATATAGCACCAACAGTTTACGCAGCGCTTTACAATGTAGAGGGAATAAATGCACAATTATAGTACAATTCAATACAGAAAGTACAGGAGGGCTCTGCTTACATCCTAAAGGGAGGGGGTGGTGATACAAAAGGTAATAGCTGCAGAGTGATTTGATGGGGGTGGCTCAGGGACAGTTGTTAGGTGGGTGTGGGATAAGACATAAATTCACATTCTAAAATCACATAGCGACCATGAGGGTCTAGGCGAGTGGACAGGTGCGCTTAATAAAATCGCTACCCCGGCCTTGCCGGGTGAGTCAGATGCCATGTAGGAGTGGGGGGAAATATCTAGAGGCAAATTTAAAGGAACCTCCTGGGCAGAAGTGTGTCTCCTGAATCAGAATAATATCAGCCCCGGAAGCCTTAAATTCTTTTAAAGCTAGCCAACACTTTTTAATAGAGTTTAAACCTTTAACATTGTAAGACCAAATTTTTAAAGCCATAACCAGACATTAGCACAATGCACAAGTAAACAGTGTATATTGGAAAAAAGAAAACCTGTGATGTGGGCGGGTATTATAAAATAAAAAATAGCAGGTAAAGCATACAAAGATAAAGTAATTAAAAAAGCAAAAAATAGAGAAAGAAGAAAAAAAAAATGTATCATGGGGTAGACATTATTGTAACAACCAAAAGGCTACAACAGTAACAATTGTGGACCTGAGATACAACAGTGTCTCAGGAGCCCTGGGTCTGTGCCAGAGGGCATGTGGGGAGACATGAAGACTTCACAAGGTGACGAGACAGACGATTCTGTCTCACTCTCTGACCAAACTAGACACGATCAAACGTCACTTAGGCCCCTTTCACATTGAGGCGTTTTTCATGCGGTACAGCGCTAAAAATAGTAACCGCATGAAAAATTGCCCTGTAGTGTTCAAAAAGCCCGAAGGCTTTCACACTGAAGCGGTTAGCAGGAACGCTTACTCCCGCGGTAAAGCGGTGTGTTCACCGCTCCTATCTAAAAAAAAACCGCGGCAATAAATGCCCGCAACGCGGGCGGTTTTTTTTCGGCTGCTACTTACCCGAGCGCCCGAATAGCTAAACACGTTGCGGCGCTACAAATATGAGGGCTCCACGCCTCAGTGAAAGGGGCCTTAAAATTATGGGCGAATTTAAAATGTTTTACTCCAAAAATCTAAAAAAATAAATGTTTTACTTACCCGAAATAGCTGTTGCTATGAGGAAGTCCCGAATCTGCCCCTCATCCTCCGCAGTGGATCCTCTTCCTCCTCCTACACTTGGTTTGTTCTTGTAAATGGGGCGCGCTGCATTCTGGGAACTGTGTGTATCCCAGAAAGCAGGCGGCCCATTCACAGAGCGGCAAGGGACCGTCATGTGTAAAACAGGGCTCAACAACAATGGCAGTCAAATTAATAAAACAGGGGCCCTGACTAACATGGTTCGCGTTTAGCAACGCTTTATCAAAGTCTGTTCTGTGTACAATAATCATAGATGTCCATATCTGCATTTAGCCATCAGAGTTACCATTGGTGCCTGGGACTTTAACACAGACCTTACCATACCTCTGATTGGTCCTATCATCATTCCATCATCAGAGGGAGTTGGAGCCCGCACACTGCAGCCCGCCGTGCCGCCGCACGTGATCATCCCACACTGCGGCCCCGCTACGTCCTCTGTTTACTGTTGAGGTCTGTCTGGTTTGGCTAACATCGCGGCAGGGACAGTGCTGGTTCCCACAGATCGGTCCACACTTGTTATTCCCTGCTCGTCGAGCGTTTTATCATAGTGGGGGTCCATCTGACCATCTGTGACATTGGTCTTCAGCAGTATGTTCCTGCCCGTCGGGTTCACCAACACAGTGGTAGTCAACCTGACCATCTAAGGTACTGTTTCCAGTCTCTTCACCAGTGACATTTCCATCTATCTTGCGCGATCGTACTGATTATTTGTATAAACAGTACATGGACAGATATTAGTTTTTGATATTCACTATTCCATCACAGGACTCTCCTCAGTGGCGATTATTCTGGTCAAATTGTTTTTTATTAACTCTATGTACATGAGTTTTTATCATACATGAATGATATATTTATTGTGTGCATTTATACCTATGCTAATTATTTCATACTATAAAGTTTGATGACTGAACTCATAGAGCACTGCTTCTTCTTTTTTGTACCCTGCTGAGTACCTGTCACCAGCCCATCAGAGTACCTGAGTACCTGTCACCATCAGAGGACCCTGAGTACCCTGCTGAGTACCTGTCACCAGATCATTAGAGTATCCGAGTACTACCGGTTCTAACACCAGATGAAGTCACACGACAAAACCGGTAGAACACGCTACAAACGTCAAATCGTTTCCAGGCATCAGACTTTTGTCAACATTTATTGCCATACTGTTTTTGTCTACACGTGAGTACCCATTTTTAGTTTATTTAAAGTGGGGGTTCACCCTAGAACAACTCTGTCCCATCCCATCCAGCATACTGGCGTCAGGACTCGGCTATATACGGCGCCTGCGCAGTCAGCTCCTAGGTCTGTGCGCAGGCGCCGTATAGCGCCGGGAAGAGCCGAGTCCTAGTCCGGCTATTTTCAGAAGGCGTGACACACCATAGCCGTACCATTCCCCGCGGGAGGGAGAAAATAAAATTATCCATTACACAGTAAGTACAGCTGACGCCAGTATGCTGGATGGGATGGGACAGAGTTGTTTTAGGGTGAACCTCCGCTTTAAATAAAGTATAAAACGATACAACACTATCTGGGGCTCCTTTCTCTTCTATGTATGGGCTATTACTGCACTAACATCATCAGTGCAGGGAGACAAGTAACGGCTAGAGGGCTACACAGTGGACTATACTGTGAAGGCACCAGACCCTAAGAAGGTGTGAAAAAGTTGATGAGTGCGGGGTGTATAAGAGCATGGATTGCAGTGTTCACGGCATACAACAAGAGCACAAAGTACATTTAGAATCACTCAGCACTTGACAATTGGATTTGTTTAATTCCAATAAGGACATTATATTGCACTGAACAAAAAAAAGAAAAAAAATATTTTGTTTATCAGCACATATTTTAAAGGGTTAACATAGGTACCCTAATGGTACAGGAATTTTACGTTTTGCACATTTTCATGTGTTTACATAGGGACAGTAGCACTTTAATTTGCACACCACTGTGATGTATATTTTATGTAATTTTTATTTTTTCATAGCTGTATTTCTGATATATTCTGTGGAATCATTCTAGTAGTTCACTTGGCACTTTGGACTGTTTAGCACTTTTTGTATATTTTGCACACTGCACCTTACACTAGGAGCCTCTTTTATGGAGCATTTGGCTCCGTAGGACCAGCGCCAACTCTACCTTCTTTTTCTTCTTAACATAAACTGGCAATTATAACCACGAGTCATTTTACATGGAATGTTACTTGTTTTTTAATTTTTTCTTTAATTTTAATTTTTTTTGCTGGAGCATGTTTAACGTGTGCTACAGATGCACTACTTTAGAAGAACAGTAAGGGGACCCCCCAGGCACTATATTTAAGGGAATTTTTCATTTTTATTGTTTCACTTTAAGCATTATTAAAATCACTGCTCTTGAAAGAATGATTGTTTAAAAAAAGAAAAAATATTGATACATGTCCCCCAGGGCAGTACCCAGACCCCTATACCCCTTTTATTGCCAATTACTTGCATATAATTGATTTTTCCTGTTTGGCTTCTATAGACTTCAAAGGGGTTCACCGTTCAGGTTAGAACAGTTCCCCTGTTCGGGAGTTCTGCTGTGGACCGAACAGGGGGGTGTTCAGTCCATCCAAACTGCTGTGTCCACTGGGATGACAGATCACTGTACCAGGCCAGTGTTGGTATCCAGGGCCGGCCTTTGGGGTGTGCGGGCTGTGCGGCCGCACAGTGCGCCATGGGCAACAGGGGGGCCGTGCGGCTGTCACAACTCGCTGAATGTCAGTCAGTCAGTTTAACTTTTTTGAATGATTCATCACAGGCAGGGGTGGCCGGGTTACTGCTCAGCAGCACTCCGGCGCTGTGGGGGGGGGGTGTGGGCGCCGTCGTGCCAAAGTGTCAGACACTATTCCCCTCCCTCCTCCTCCTCTCCTTGTTGTCTCACACAGCAGGTGGTACTGGATAGCGCCATAAAGCGTGCATAATGCAGCTTCTAAATTCTAACAGCGACAGGGCTCTGACTGTGTTGCTGATGTCGCACTGAAGCCGGCCCGGGACTGACAGACTGAGTCAGACTCCTAGAAGAAAAGTTACAGTAAGGCCGCCCACCCCCCTCCCCCTTATCTAGCAGGCTGACAGTCCAGCTCTGTCCTGTCTTCACACCTGTCATTCCCTCCTTCCCCCTCGCCCAGATGTGAGCCTGGCACTGTGATTGGCCTGTAGTACTGGTACCATGTACTGTCTGTCTGCACCCCTGCCATTTGGAAAACTCACTCCTTACTCTGCTCTGTGTCACCCCCTCCTCTGCTCTGTGTCACCCCCTCCTTTGTGTCACCCCCCTCTTCTGTGTCACCCCCCTCCTCTGCTTTGTGTCACCCCCCTCATTTGTGTCACCCCCCTCCTCTGCTCTGTGTCACCCCCCCTCCTGTGTGTCACCCCCCTCTGCTCTGTGTCACCCCTCCTCCTCTCCTCTGCTCTGTGTCAACCCCCTCCTCTCCTATGTGTCACCCCCTCTCCTCTGCTCTGTGTCACCCCCTCCTCTGTGTCACCTCCTCTCCTCTGCTCTGTGTCACCTCCTCTCCTCTGCTCTGTGTCACCTTCTCTCCTCTGCTCTGTGTTACCCCCCTCCTCTCCTCTGCTCTGTGTCACCCCCCCTCCTCTGCTTTGTGTCACCCCCTCCTCTGCTCTGTGTCACCCCCCTCCTCTCCTCTGCTCTGTGTCACCCCAATCCTCTCCTCTGCTCTGTGTCACCCCCCTCATCTCCTCTGCTCTGTGTCACCCCTCCTCTCATCTGTGTCACCCCCTCCTCTCCTCTGCTCTGTGTCACCCCCCTCCTCTGCTCTGTGTCACCCCCTCCTCTGCTCTGTGTCACCCCCCTCCTCTGTGTCATCCCCCTCCTCTGTGTCACCCCCCCTCCTCTGTCTCACCCCCTCCTCCTCCTCCGTCTTACCCCCCTCTTTGCTCTGTGTCACCCCCCATCCTCTGCTCTGTGTCACCCCCTCCTCTGTGTCACCCCCCTTCTCTGTGTCCCCCCCCTTCTCTGTGTCACCCCTTCTCCTCTGTGTCAGCTTACTCCCTTCCTCACTCTTACTCTCTCACTTAGCCCCTCACTCACCCTCATCCTCACCCCCCACCAACTCACCCAACCCCCTCTTTCTTTTTACAATTCTTTATTTTATTTTTATTTTTTAAATTATGCTTCGTCTTCCGTTTTTATACATCAAATCAAAAAAAAAAGTGAAAGAAAAAAACAGCTCAAAGCATATGTACAACATCTAGATATCTCATATTACATCTTATTCTTGTTACTCTATATGATAATGTCGCATCATCCTAATTGTCCCTTCCCCCCTACCTGAACATACCCCCCGAATTCCAACCAAGAACCACCCACTAATTAATAATAATAAAAATAAAAAAAAACACTGTCTCTCTCGTCTCCCAAGTTCTCCATATTCAATGCTCACCCTCAGGGGTTCTGCTCTCTATATCTGATATATGGTGTCCACACCTGTCTGTATCTCTCCTCTTGCTCTCTCATTCCCATTGTGAGGTACTCCACCAGCTGAATTTACGCTACTCTGTTCAACCATTGTTGTCTTGTCGGTGAGGCTGTGCTTTTCCATAGAGTTGGTATACAGGCCCTTGCAGCTGTTATTAGATGCCTAAGCAGGGAGTTTTTATATTTTGCTATGGAGATTGGGAGATCATTTAGCAGGAGCGCTGCCGGATTATCTCTCAAGTCTACTTCAGTAATTTCTTTTAGAGTATCGATTACCACTTCCCAAAAATCTTTCAATTTAGCACATTCCCAGAATAGGTGTATCATGGTTCCTCTCCTTTCCCCACATCGCCAACACTGATCTGAAACTTGGGGAAATATCCGCTTTAGTACCACTGGGGTCCTACACCATCTAGTTAAAATTTTATATCCACTCTCTTGGTATCTGGTAGCTATCGAGGCTTTGTGTGTGAACCTAAAAAAATTTGTTTTCTGGGTATCAGAGAATGTAATTCCCAACTCTCTTTCCCACGCTTGTAGGAATGTAAAGTCTTGCGGGATCTCTGACTCCACTAGAAGACTATACATTGAGGATAACCCATGTTTTACTGCTTCCCCCTTACAACAAATTTCCTCAAATTCTGATAGTCCTCATGTTGCTTCTCCTTGTGTTTTCATGGCTTGTATAGCAGCTTTTAGTTGCATTTGTCTCATTGGGTCCAATGTCCTCTTCACTGTCTCTTCACTATCCCCTCCCTCCATTCTTTGACTACTACTCACGAAGTGGATAAGTCTACTCAGTCCCTGTCGTCTTAAATTGTTAAAGTGCAGATCCGTAAGGCCTAATTCAAACCTGGGGTTCCCAAGTACTGGTGTCAAGGGGCTTGGATCTTTTGAAATTTTGGTTTTCCTGAATACCCTTTTCATAGTTCTTATCGTAGCTCCCACTGTGGGGTGTTTCTTTACCTCTTGTGGGATATCCGTATCCGAGATCCACACCATGCCCTCCAGAGGGATGTTCGTTATTTTTTGTTCTATGTGTATCCATAATTTTTCCCTTAGGTGGGTACACCACTCTACCACCCGGGCCAAATGGGAGGCATCGTGATAGATCATTGGATCCGGAAATCCCACTCCTCCCCTCTCTTTCAGTAAGGTCAAAATTTTCCTCCTTATTCTCGTTGATTTTCCTGCCCATATAAACTTACCAAATCTAGATCTCAAGTCTCTTAAAAATCCAAGGGGAATCTTTACAGGTAGGGTCTGGAATAAATAGAGTAATTTAGGCATTACGTTCATTTTAATAATATTGATTCTCCCGAACCATGTAAAGATCCCCTTGTCCCATCTTTTAAAGTTGGCCTTGAACAGTCTTACCAATGGTAGAAAGTTCAGTTCAAATATCCTATTTAAGTTTTTTGGTATCTTAGTTCCTAAGTAGCATATGTGAGAATCTGTCCACTTAAAGGGGAAATTTGCCGCTAATAACTGCTGTTTATATTTATTAACCTCTACCCCCATCGCCTCTGTTTTGTTATAGTTCACTTTAAAATTGGACAGATCTCCATATTCCTTTATTTCTCTTAACAAGACAGGGAGGGATATCTCTGGGGTCGTCAGCGAGAACAATAGGTCATCTGCAAATGCTGCAACCTTGTATTCGTCTCCTCTTATCTGGATACCTCTAATGTCTGAATTTGCTCTTATAGATCTCAAGAATGGTTCAAGGGCAAGAGTGAAGATAAACGGTGAAAGCCAACCCCCTCTTTTTAACCTCTCTCTCTCACCTCTCTCTCTCTTCCCCCCACCTCTTTCCATCCTCAGGGGGTGGGGCCCCACGAGGATGGCTGTATGGTGCCTCAATAATTGATAACAGCAGCCCTGTGAGTGTACCAGTTTGGATGTGTCCTGAATCCTGTGTGGGGGGACTTGATCTAATCAAGGGGGGACCGATTTAAGGGAAAGGGAGTCCTGGTGGACTACAAGGCCCACAATTTTACTATAGGAGGCATTGGTGGACTACAAGGCCCAGCATTTTACTATAGGAGGCATTGCTGGGACTAAAATGCTGGGCCTTGTAGTCCACCAATGCCCCTATAGTAAAATGCTGACCCTGTAGTTCACCAATGCCCCCTATAGTAAAATGCTGGACCTTGTAGTCCACCAATGCCTCTATAGTAAAATGCACCAATGCTGTAGTGTCAGTGTGTAGTGGTCAGTGTGTGTATTGTGTAGCGGTCAGTGTGTATTGCGTAGCAGTCAGTGTGTAGCAGTCTGGGGGGGGGGGGGGGCACCACAGTATTAGCTCGCACAGGGCGCCTGAACACCTAAGGCCGGCCCTGCTGGTATCACATGACTGCTATGGCCAATCACATTGATCACATTTGTATAGAATGAATGGCTTTTATTCCTAGTAAGTCAATGTGTCCTATTGTGTTGATCTCAGTTATGGTCACAGTGATCAGATGGTACAAACAGAACCATCACATTGCATCTGTGTACTGTATTACCTATCTCATCCACTGAAGCTTTGAAATTTAATGTTTCTATTTGAGTTTAAAAAAAATTCTTTATGCTTCCATCACTCCCTGTAGGTCACCTCCCATCATGCACTGCTTGCTGTATCACATAATTCAATACCACCTCTTGTCTTATTTTCACCCGCTTTGCTAAATCTTTCCTTTCCTGCATGCATTTTTTAATATGCTTTTTTCTGCATGTTTTGCTGTGTTGGCACTCATTTTTTTCATATGGCAAATGTGTGCTTGCTTTACATTTGGGATACCATTAACAATTATTGATCAAAAGTGCAACTAGTTAATTTTAGGTGTATACAGGTAGTCATACACTGTACAATATCTGTAAAATCTCCTTAGTTACCAAAATTATATAACAGGAAGATACACTTTGTATCCAATCAGGTAGGCCCTTGCACTCTGTAGTTAATAGCAGATCTAAATGAGATTGTACAATTAGATTGTGTAGTGTATGGTGAGCTTTACAGACTTCCAGGGACATACTTCTTCTATTTTTAATACTACAGCTCTGCTCCACATAGACCTCAGTGCCTGCACACGCAAATAAATGATCTATGCAGGATAAAGGTAAGGTAGGAAAAAAAAGGCTGTGTATTTGCATGACAACGGTGATCACTGATTGCATTGATAAAGCATAAACTGTGTCTTAACGGTTTTCCCAACTTCAGGGACATCCAGGATTTAATGGAGGAATTTTTGTATACAACAAATTGGAGGCTATAGTAATGCCTGTTCTAGGACAAATAGAAAGTGTTTTATTTTCTTGAAAAGAGGAACATTAATGGTATATTGGTACACAGGAAAGCTGGAATTTAGAAAAAAAATGGGCAAAATCCCATATGGGTACGTCTTACCCATTTTCGGCCATCAGAGGGCACTGCTCCTAATGTGCCCCTGCCTATTGATATCAATGGGCAGCGGCGCGGATGCTTTTAATCCTTTTTCGACCATTAGCGGGGGTTAAAAGCTCCCTGCTAGCAGCCGAACAGCGCCACAAAAACGACGAAAAAGCGCAGATCAAAATAGCGGCGCTTTACCGCCGACGGCCACCAGCCCCAGTATGAAATTGCTCTAACTTTTACTGTTTATGGGCTTGAACAAGTCAAAGTAAAATTGTGTCAGTCATCAGAACGAATTGGTCTCTTCTTGGAGTTAAGTAAGTGACAATATAACAGTGGTATGCAGAAGGTGAGAACCATTATTACTTTTTAATATCTTGAACATTTTTAAAACACGTTTTTTTGTTTTGAGATCTCGTTATTAGAAGGGTTGTGGCACCTTAGACATAATCACAAACTACAAATTTACTTACAACATTTTTTCTATTCAGCACTGCACTTTAATTGGCAATTGGCAATTGGATCGGCATTAAACACTGTACACAAATTAAATTTATATCATTTTCCAACACAATTAGAGCTTTATTTTGGTGGTACTTAGTCACCACTGGGTTTTTTATCTTTTGCTAAATAAATAAAATAAAAAAAAGGACAAAAAAAAATAAATAATATGTTCTACGTTCTGTTATAAAACATATCAAATAAAATATCTTCCTAAATTTAGGCTAAAATGTATTCTGCTACATGTCTTTGGTAAAAAAAAAAAAAAAAAAAACAATAAGTGTATATTAATTGGTTTGTGTGAAAGTTATAGTGTCTACAACCTATGGTATATACTGTTTATTTGAAATTGAACAATCCTAATGTACTGATGGCCCATCATTATTTCTTGAGGCCCATAAAATACCAGGACAGTACACATTTCCTCCAAATTACCCATTTTTTTTGTCTGAGGTATTTTTTGAAGTTGCAACTTTTTGTCTCAATTTTTTTGTATTTTTTTTTTTTAGATACAGTTGCCAGTGCAGCACAGCATCATCATATGACTTATGTGGCAGTGACCAGAGAACTACTTTGGGGGGAGTGAGCAAGAAGTTTTCGATGATCACTGTAACAGCAATGTTTTGAACTATCATGAATGGACTACAGCTGTGATTACTAGTGATCTGTGGTTGGCTACAGCTAATCCTATGGTTTAGGGTGCTGTAGCTAAATGCGAGTTACCACGTACAAACGCATTTGGTGCTTGAAATGCCTCTAAACTCAGCTTCTGAACGCATTTTTTGGGGTTCCAAAAAAAGCCTCTTAACTCAACTGCCTAGAAATGGCTATAAACGACCCTGTGTACATGTACTGATAACATAACATAGAGGAGAGTTCAGGAGCAGTTGAAAAAAATGCCCAACTGCTCCTAAAAGTCAGTTTACCAACAGCAGTGTACATGAGGCCTAAAAGTTGTTTTTTTAACCACTTGTCAACCGCCCGCTGTCAAATGACGGCGAGCTGAAGACTACATTGTTCTGACAGGACGTCACATGACGTCCTGTCTTTTAAAGCCGCTAGGGGGCGTGCACCGCCGCTTTGCTAGGATCCCGATGCGCGTGCCTGGCAGCAACGATTGACGCCAAGCACACGCGATTGCCCAGTAACTGAGCAGGGACGTGGAGCTCTGTGTGTAAACACAGAGCTCCACGTCCTTTAGGGAGAGAGGAGACCGATCCTTGTCCCTTGTACATAGGGACACAATCGATCACCTCCCCCAGTCACCCCCCTCTCCCTACAGTTAGAACACAAACTAGGCTACACATTTAACCCCTATTAGAAAAATAAAGAGGGGTTGGGACTTTGTATGAGGCATGTGGTATGCACCACCACAGGCCTGCACCCTAGTGGTTAACCCCTTCCCTGCCAGTCACATTTATACAATTGTCAGTGCATATTTATAGCACTGTTCACTGTATGAATGTGATTGGTCCCAAAAATGTCACAAAAGTGTCCGATGTGTCCGCTATAATGTCACAATCCCAATAAATAAATCGCAGATCGCCGCCATTACTATTAAAAAAAATAAAAATAAACATGCCATAAAACTATCCCCTATATTGTAAACGCTATAAATTTTGCGCAAACCAATCGATAAATGCTTATTGAATTTTTTTTTACCAAAAATATGTAGAAGAATACGTATCGGCCTAAACTGAGGGAAAAAAATATATATTTTGGGGAATATTTATTATAGCAAAAAGTAAAAAATATTGTTTTTTTTTTTTAAATTGTCACTCTATTTTTGTTTATAGCGCAAAAAATAAAAACCGCAGAGGTGATCAAATACCACCAAAATAAAGCTCTATTTGTGGGAAAAATCGGACACCATTTTTGTTTGGGAGCCACGGCTCACGACCGCGCAATTGTCAGTTAAATCGACGCAGTGCCGGAAGCTGAAATTTCGCCTGGGCAGGAAGTGGGTAGCGCAAAAAATAAAAAACGCAGATGTGATCAAATACCACCAAAATAAAGCTCTATTTGTGGGAAAAAACGGACACCATTTTTGTTTGGGAGCCACGGCTCACGACCGCGCAATTGTCAGTTAAATCGACGCAGTGCCGGAAGCTGAAATTTCGCCTGGGCAGGAAGTGGGTAAAACCTTCTGGGGCTGAAGTGGTTAAGGAACGTCTGCATTATTTTGTTTTTGCAAAATAAAATTTTAAGAACATTGTAAAAGCTTGGTTTTATGTACTGTATATCACATATGGCAAATGTTAGTACTATTCAATTTTACCTTTAAGATTTTGGTTTCCTCCTTTGTAAAGTCAGTGATAACAGATCAGGAACCTGCGAATCCAGTAACATTTATAACCTTTCATGTGAGCTGTCTTACCATGTTTTCTTGAGGAAGTTTGGCCTGGGTGAACAGGGCCATTGGTCTATTTATAAGAATAACTGCTGCCCTCACTAAACCTTTAATAGTTTTCTCTGATAGAGTCATATCCTCCCCAATTAATAGCTGTGAAGGCTTTGGTGGGATGTGGCATATAACCTTTATTGTGTTCTTCTATCCTTTGTTTTGACTACTTCAACACACCCTGGCGCTTTCATTTACAACTAATGATATTGTTAGAAGATATTGTTTTCAACATCAGCAAACAAAACTTTTAAATTCATGTTGTAGCATACACCTCTTATGTAAATGCCATAACTATGTGGGCTCTGGCACCTAAACCCTTAGCACATTAAATTAAATGCACTGATCTCTTTATTTGTATACATTTAAAGGGAACTAATCAGATAAAATTAATCTTGCACAGTACATGATGCCATAAGCAAACACAGGTCATGACAATAACAGATTTAGGTAGCTTAGACAGCCAAATAAAAAATATTAAGGAGAGGAAACTGTTATCGTGTAAATAAAAAATGGCTCTTGTTTCAAATGACAACTAAATGAAACATAAGGTTTGGAGGAAGGCATAAAAAATAATTGTAAAAAAAGTATTTAACCTTTCAGGAAATTGTAAATTAAATTTGGTTTCTTATTAATGGCCATTGGTAAGGAAACATGCTACCTAAATGCTAGAGTGATGAATGAGCAGCAACATTGTTGTATTCAAGCAAAATCTAGTCAGTGATGGCTACATGACCCCAGAGCTCACTATTTCTTACAGTAAACTTGATGAGTTTTGTGAGTACAGTGAATTCCCGCATTGTGTTATGCTATGCTTACTCCCAGACTATTACCAACACAAGATCAATGAAGGGAAGCTGCAAGATAAAGAGGCTGAATTACTAAAGTGTGTGAATATTCACTTTAATTATCCAATCATGAAAAGGTGAACAGTAATTTAATCTTCACATGATTGGATAACTGAAATATATAATTACACATTTTATTGTGTGAAGATTCTCAATTCCTTATTTAATCAGGCTTAAAGGGGTCGATTTACTAAGGGCAGTTTATTTTTTTTTTACTTTGCAAGGGATGTTGCACATTGCATGGGAATTTTTCCTAAAGCTTATTAAATGTGGTGACATTTTAATTTGTAAACAATACCCAATGGCAAGGAAAAAAAAATTAAAATCTTGCACCTAACTGGATGATATAAGTCAGCAGAACTTCACCCTATTTACTAAATGCTCGGGAACATTCTCATGCAAAGTGGAACTTTCCTTGCAAATTAAACAGTATATTTGCCTTTAGTAAATCAATCCCACGTGTGCTAACTCATGTGTGTTTCCCAGCAAGCTAACAATCCTACACACCTTCTAGGTCCAGCTGAAAGAAGGCAAGTTGATTACATGTCTGGATATTAACTAGACATGTGCAGACTGGAATATTTTGTTTCGTTTTTTCATTTTTGTTTGGAAAATAAATTTATTTAGTTACTTCCGAAAATCATTTTGATTTATTTTGTTTTTCGTTGGGGAATAGCTTTCATCCGAAAATCCAATAATACTTGGTTTCTGTCGAAAGGTCAAAGAATATTCGACGGAACTTCAAAACTTTACGCCGAATCATACATTTCCGGTCGAATATTCCGCCTACAAGAATTCTGATGTTGTATGACTAGTAATCATAATATTAAATAATTATATTATTATTACTAGTCATAGTCAACCAACATTAGAATGTTTCTATAGCCTATGGGCGGAGCATTAAAATGTACGAGTGCAGTATATCTTCTCCGTCGAATGTCAAATCTATTATTTCTATAGTGTCAAATCTTTTCTCTATGAAGTCGAATCTTTTCTCTTTGATGTTGAATCTTTTCTCTATAATGTCGAAAAGTACCATATGTGTGTGTATATCAGGTTCGATAGACAGATTGCTATTCTGTATTCAGTCAGCGTCATGTCGAATCTCTCTATATCTCATTTTTACCACAACAAAAACGTAAATAAAGCATTTTTTATGTCGGATCTTTCGGTTTTCGTTTCTTGCGCTTTTGTTATTGTTTGTTAAAACGATAACAAAAAAAAACAGATTTTCGGACGAAAATGCATTCTAACGAAAACGAATGCAAATGTCTAATATTAACTGCAAAGGTGATTGATTTTCTTATATGTTCTATGTAACGCACCTTTGCAAGCCTTTCTGCATTGAGGGCTGTATTTAAAACTTGTTTGAATATCACAGAACAAGAAGGTTATACCATGGCATAAACGTTTAAAAACACTGCCTTAAAGTGTGAAAAGTACATTTTAGATTACATATTAAATATGAATTCCAGGATATCTGCCATTTTGTAAAAAGTGAAGGCCAAGGAGCTGTATGACATTTCCTGGGCTTATCTCTATTATATTTACATTTCACAGGTGTATTTCTCTGCCATACAGACACTCTGATATCTGAGAGGAGAGAAGCACAGAAATAAGTTATACCACCCTTCCCCTTTGCTGCCCATTCACAGAAGACTTGGTATTTTGTGAATGTGTTCACATAATACCAAGACTTCTGTGAATGGGCAATAGGAGGGGAGGGGCAGACATAGCTGCTGCAGTGACTCTACTGTTTAAGATGCATAGCTCAGAAGGATCAGCATCGGGCTCCCAGAACTACAGCTATCATTAGAAAATGATAACTGTGAATGTTTTCAAACAGATTTCCCATATGTATTTCCACTACAAACCTTGTTCTGTCATATGGACATCAGCTATCATGTCAGGTATAAATAAAAATGCTAAGCCCAGGAGGTGTCATGCACCTTGCTGGACTGATCTCATATTGTGTCTTCATTTTTTACAAGGGAGCTGAATTATTGGAATTCAGCTTTAAATTGTTATTAAATGACTGGGACTTCAATAGAAGGATTAATCATAAAATAAACTTGTTTGTACAGTATATGTATACACTATATTTCTCATTTAGCAGAATGTTCCAACATGTGTTATGTGCTTTTGGCAATTTGATCTCTATGGCAGATATATGTATAAACTAAGGCCTCGTACACACGAGTAAATAGATTTGTTCAAAACGGTCTGTCCGATCGATTTGAACAAATCTGTCTGCTGGCATTTTGGTTTGCTCGTGTGTACACACGAGCAAACCAAAATCCCCGCCAGCAGACAGCGCGCTGACGTGTCAGTGACGTGGCGGTGACGTTGACGCCGCCACGTCACCGCACCAGGAAGTAAAACACTTCCGCGCATGCGTCAAAACCATTCGGCGCGTGTGCGAGAAGACATGTCTGCTGGTTAGCGTACTAACCAGCAGACATGTCGGGCGGACAGGTTCCCAGCCGACAGATTTCAAAGCATGCTTTGAAATCTGTCGGGTGGCCAAATCCGTCTGTTTGCCCGTACACACGATCGAATCTGTCTGCTGAAACGGTTTAGCAGACCATTTCCAGCAGACAGATTTGATCGTGTGTACGAGGCCCAAGAATTAAAACAATTTTGTTGATCATAGAGCTTTGAATCTATATTTCAAATATTCATAATTGATAACTTGAGCAATGAATTCTACATAAGAATACATTTTAAATCTTAAAACTAATTTATAATATATTATTTAAATTAGAATGTCATGTCATCAGCTTATCAATGCAGAATTAGATATTTCTGTAAGTCAATGGAACAAAACAAATGTCATTCATTGTGAGAAGCCTTTATGGACCATTGCCAGCATGCAAAATAATGGGAGATGTTGACCTTTATATGATAGACTTTTTCTATCTATTTGCCCTCTTTTCATATGCATCTCTCTCCACACCCAGACCAGGTCTCAGAGCTGTATGTTATCTGAAATAATTACCCCATGCTTTCACATGTCCCTGGTGACTTCAATGGGAGAAAGAATTTCAAATTGTCGTCTAGGCTAGTGGATCTTAATTAAGCCACCCAGGTATTAAGATGCCCTGCTGATGTCCATATGGCAGAACAAGGTTTGTAGTGGAAATACATATGGGAAATCTATTTGAAAAGATTCACAGTTATAATTTTCTAACATTTTAATTTGTTTTAATGGAAACTGATGTGTAATTCCATTATTTAAATACAATGCAAATGAGTTATAAAAGAAAATATGATGTCAGAGAACCGGTACTTAAAATGTTACTGTACTAAAGACAAATGAATGAATTATTTCCCATTAAGTCATTACATATGTAAGCAATTCTCTTGCTATAATATATTTTAAAATAACAACTGTGCATTATAATAGGTACTCTAGAATTAGACCTCAAACATATTAACTGGCTCATAAATGTATATTTTCACATGTGATTGCATATGTTACAAATTAAAATGGCAAATAATAAATGTTAGTGCACATTTCTTCTTTAATCTAAAACCAAATAATAACCCAAAAATGTAAAAGCTGTGTTGTAACCCTAAAATAGCTGGGTTGAGGTAATTGGTATCACTGCAGATTTTTTCCTTTTTCAGTATCACTTAAGTGTCAGTACATGCCTTGGTATCAAATTGCTGTCATGTGGTGACAATGCTCAATAAATGAGTGTCTAAGCAGAAGCAGTGTTGTCACTCTGCATGCCTCTGCTGTTGAAAACATGCCTGCATGCAGATACATGGCACGCCTACATGTCCAGCCAGACATCCTGTAGTCAGACCTGCCTCTTTTGCCCACGGTATTTCCTTGTCTTATTATTATTATTGTTTTGGTAAACAAACTTTACTTTTATGTGTATATTATGCTAATGCAGATATTTTATTTTATTTTTTTTATCTACTGAATTTACTGATAAAATTTACAAATAAAATATTGTATTTCAAGACAGAGAAATCTAGAAACCTTTTCGTTTCAGCCCCGCTGCTCACAGGGAAGGAACCAAGATGGCGCCGCCGGTGGATCAGCGAGGCATTCCCTGCACTACACAGACCACCCAGGGACTCATCCGCAAGACATACTTCCTGGATTACCATCCTCCTTCCCTCCTATCACCTCACCTGCAACCCCGGCCTCGCAAAGCCCAGCAAAATCGAGGATGCGGATGGATCTGAATCCCCAGGCCTCAGACACAGTGAATAGAGGCCTCCATAATGACACTGCTATCTCCTCACTGCAATCCTCCATAGCACAGTTTCCAACATCAGGGCAACCGGTGCTGGACACAACAATGAAAGATATGCTCCTATCCTTACAATCCTCTCTCATGACTAACCTATCATCGCTGATTAATACGTTTTCATTAGAAATAAAACATATGGATAATAGGGTGCAATTTATGGAAAACAAAAATAGAGGAATGCACTGATACTGTTAATGAGCTGGTGGATGCTTATAATGAACAAAAAGATGACTCTCTCTGGATCAAAGCAAAGCTTGCAGACCTCAAGGACCGCTCCAGATGCAATAACGTTAAAATACCTGGGATTCCTGAGTCCGTCCAACCCAAAGAGCTACATAATTTTGCTAGCACCATGTTCTCAAGTATGCTTGCTGAGCTATCACCAATTGAGCTTACTATTGATCGCATCTATAGACTGCCTACACCCCGCCATCTTGAAGCGGATGTACCCAGGGATGTACTTCTGAGAGTTAATTTTTTCCAAGTGAAAGAACAAATTCTTATGAAAGCAAGGTAGTTGTCACTACTTCCAGCACCGTACTCAGGCATCCAACTGTATGCTGACTTACAAACTTACGAAATCACAAATGGCGCAATCCGGCCACAATCTTGGCCACTTACAATGGCATACCCCACACTATCTCCACTCTTGAAGGTGGCATGAAGCTTCTACATGCCTGGGGAATCCTAGCAGAACCCCCCCCCCCCCACAATCAGCCAGATCCTCACGGGATTCCAAACCCCTTTACCTTTGGTATGGGCCGGGAGAAATTCAAAGACAAACATCATTAACCATCTAGCCCAAGCTACTGCAATGAGTGACTTTCATAGTCCGGTCCAGTAATGCGCTCAAATACCTGCTTGCTGAACTTTGCCCCAAAGTTGGTCAGCTGCTCAGTTGAGCTACCTATTGCTGACTCACCTGTTCATTTTACCACAGTGTGTGTGTTTTGGTTTGTTATTCCATTTTAGTTTTCTTATTTTTACCATTTCGGTATATCCAACACCTCCAGGCAAACACATTACAAGCACTTATAAATATTGTTGATTATCACAACTAATTTGTTTTATACCTCTGTAGAACATTGCTAGTGAAATTTTTCATCGCTGACAAACCTCGATGACAGCCTTCTCATCCTGCATCAACCCAATCTCTAAGATCTAGTACATCGTCCAACGGCCTGTAAGTTACTCGCTTCTCTGATACACCTCATTTCCACTTAACATGGGACTCGCCATCCTCTCCCTCAATGCAAAAGGGTTAAACCACCCAGCAAAACGTGCTTCCCTATGGAAACTGACGGTGTTTGTGTGTTCAAATTCATTTTTTGCCTGTTCGTATGTTCTGCTGTGAACCGAGCCGGGGGTGTTTGGCTCATCCCTATTAATTAATAATACTTTATCCACAGTCATGTTCTAGTGAAGACAGGCCGATCCAACCATTTTGCATATAATCTGGGTTAAAGGAAAGAAACTTTACATGGAAACCCCATTCCTTCTTCTCCATACACCCTTTCTATGCTACCACCTAACTAGTCTGTATTTAGAATTTCTTTGCCATTTTTTAACCTCGGAGCAATGTTTAAATATTAGCTTCTTAATAAACAACATTTAGAGTTAATAGTACCATCATCCTGGAGATCAATTGGAATAGAAAAGAACAAGCAAACTCCTGCGCACGGGTGTATTTGTCCAATACTTTTTCAAGAGTCTTCATGGAGAATCACATAAATGTCAAAAAGAAGTAATAACAGAGGCCTTGCTGTCCTTCATGGATGGGGGAAGTCCTGGCAGAAAACAAAAGAAAAAAGAAAGGCGCACCACCCTAGTGTATTACCGCTAGACAATTTATTAAATAGTAAAAATATTAAAAACTACTCACAAAGGACATGTCAGACAGGCTTGTCAACAAACAATGAGGTATAATCCCCTCGGACCGCACTCCACAATGGGGGGGCTTTGGAACTATGTTGCTGCTGGCTGACGCGTTTCGAGGCGTCTGGGGCCTCTTCATCAGAGCTCAGCCAATAGAGGTATGGCTTAAGGGACCCCAAAGACCCAGAAGTCCAAATGCAAAAGCTAGAGAAAGAGGGGGGCAATAGGACTATAGTGGTACAGGGTAAACAGGTAAACTCAAAAGAGCAATTATAATAAAAAGTATCTTGTATTTAATGACTGTCTTTAGTATTTGGTTGATTTTTATATGTGTGGAATTCTCCTGATGAAGCGACCCAGTCGTGTAACTAGTTGATACCCCCTCCTACGTGACTCCCATCTTCACCATGATCTTCCCCTTGGGGACAACCCAATCTCAGCGATCTGTACGGCTGGTCATTTTATTTGCTTATTGTGATTAATTGTTTATGTTTTGATGTCTTTTATATTTCTTTTTTTCTATATACTATGTTAATAAATGTATACTTTTTAATATAATAGCTCTTTTGAATTTACCTGTTCACCCTGTACCACTATAGTCCTATTGCCCCCCTCTTTCTCTAGCTTTTGCTGTTGGACTTTTGGGTCTTTGGGGGCCCCTTAAGCCCTACCTCTATTCTAACCTTGGAGCAATGTTTTTAGCAGGTCACCACTTTTGGTGTTTTTCTCATATTTAACAACTATAATTTATTTATTTGTTGCCCTGATGCAATCTAGAAAGTTTATATAACTGAAAGGCTTCTTGATTTTGACTGGAATGCAGAATACTATTTATTTTACCACAGCAATTTAGTAAACAAAGCTATATTGGCAGATATAGTTAACCTCAATAGAGATAAGCTATGAATTCTGCATGGGTTTACTGTATATAGTGATATTTTTAAAGGAATATTTGTGCACTTTTGTACAGATGCATCAGACAGCTTTTCTTAGCAGCCTCGTGAAGGTCTTCTAAACCAGTGATAGACATGAAAACTCCACATAACACACCAGGATTGTGCCTATGAAAAAAGAAAATGAAATAAAATTGCCTTAGGCAAACAGCTTCAAAGGTGCAGTGCCTTTTGAAAAAAAAAATACTTGCCCTTTATAAATATGCCTTATATGTTCAGTCATGCATGGGTATATATGACATATTCTGAAAGATGATATGCATTCCTGAGTGCTGTGCATGTAGATTTGTATATTAATAATATGGAGGAAAGCCAGGATTTGATAGGTGGTAAATATTTACAAAAAGTGATGTGATGGTTAGAGGAGCCTTGCCTGAACTTCATAAAGACCATGCAGTTTTTTTGTGAGATAATTCATTATATTTCAGTATAGAAAGAGTGTGCATCCCCACAAATGTGTCAGCTTTTTTAGTGTTTTAGTGTCATACAATGCCTGTATGCATCTCTTTTTGTGAGTATCCAATTAAATGTTTTTTTTTTTTTTTTTACAATACACCTTTGGTAATGCACTAGGCGTGTGCGCCCTTCTGTGTGCTCTTTAACAGTAAAGGAGTAGACAAAGAAAATAAGGTGCTAAAAGAAATGTAATCATCATTTTTTTTTGTTATATTTCTAGTATATGATTAAGAGAGTGATTCAGATATAAAGTAACATTATTGTAATTTTTCATGTAGTCTGTTTCATATATCTGCATTTCAAGGGTGAGCTTCCATGTGCATAAAAAAAAAAAAAAAAAAACATTTTAATAACATTTGTTCCTTTTTTTTTAAAGTTAGTTAGGCTTAATGGGTCCTAATTAACTATTTTCCCAGAATTTTCTTTAGCTATTGCTTTTATGATATCTATTATTTTTTTTATATATTTTATTGTTTATAGATTGTATACAAACTAAAATATCACCAAAAGACAATACAATTTGTCGTAAAAACAAACAGTATATGTATGCTTATTTTTGTTAGCTTGAAGGGGTAATAAACTCCTTTAACAAAACATGTGAGCCCCTTGGTGGTTTAAGCCATAATGTGCTAGTATGCACTGCATACTAGCACATTATGTCAAACTTACCATAAAACAAAGCCTTAAAAAAAAGTCATTACTGACAGGGCTTAGATTTTCACCTGGTATTCCTTCCATGCGCATGAGAGCCATGGCACGGTGCTCTGAAGGGTCAGCATGCCCTCCCTTCAGAGCAGAATACTCATGCACCTTATGACATCACAGTCTCCTTCCAGTATAAATATCTCCTAAACACCGCAAATTTAGGAGATGTTCACAGTACCTACAGGTAAGCTTTTACTATAGACTTGCCTGTAGGTAGAAGATCAAAAGCGGAGTTTACCACCACTTTATGTATTGACAAAGTTATTGTCAAATAAACAGGCCCTTAGTAGTGATATAAAAATTGCTATAGCCCATAAGAGGTATATAGCTACAAGACCTAAAGTTTTTTAGGATCTTGCACATCTGATGCACAATGCATATACTTCCGATTTATTCATGCTAGGGAAAGGGATGATTTTAGGGCACCCCCTTATTCTAAAAGGGGTTCCATATTGTGATTAATCCCTTCCCAATCACTCCAACATCTATCAAGGATACCGTTATCATCAACATGGGGAAAAGGAGCATTGCCCTGGCAAGCTACCCTTCAATTGACAGACTTCTATCAAGGATAAGGTAATAATAAAAAAAAGAAACGGAGCTATGAGGAATAACAAAGCTGCTGACACATCATTTGATACAAATTGCTAAATATAAGTGCTCTAAAAAAGGTCAGATGCTCATGATGTCATCACGCACTCTGATACCCAGAAGCATTCTGCCTGAGTTCCGGGACTATTTGTATACAAGCAATTGTACTTTTTAAATTTGTGAGTATACTGGTGTATTTTAATAAAAGATTTTAGTTTGCAGTTTTACACTGTTGTTTCTTTGGTTCCTTTCCTGCACTATGATGCAGTCTTGCAATATGGATGATGATGATTACCAATGGAATAACCAAATAAGAGGAAGGTTATGCCTTTGGGCCTCAGGAAGTTAGATAGGCCATCAGTACATCGGGATTGATGAATTTTCAGATATATACCATAGTTTGTGGACTCGATAACTTTCCTACAGACTAAACAATATACACATTTTGGCCTAAATTTATGAAGAAAGATTATTTCTTTGTAAAATGTTTTAACAGAAACAAAAAAAAACTTATTTTTTTTGTTAAAAAAACAAAACAAAAAACAGTGGTGATTAACCACTTCAATATCAGGCACTTTTGCCTCTTCCTTTTCAGCTTTCAGCGCTGTCACACTTTGAATGACAATTGCGCAGTCAGGCAACACTGTACCCAAACAAAAATGTTTATAATTTTCTTCCTACAAATGGAGCTTTCTTTTGGTGGTATTTGATCACCTCTGGGGTTTTTATTTTTTGCTAAAAAAGACCCACATTTTCTGTAAAATAAAAATATTTTTTTTGTTTCAGTAAAAAAAAAATAGTTTTCCCTTCACTGATGGGCACTGATGAGTTGGTACTGATAAGGTGGCACTGATGGGCACTGATGAGAAGGCACTGATATGTAGAATTGATGGGCACTGATAGGCGGCACAAGATATGCAGCACTGATGGGTACCAATATGCGGCACTGATATTCAGAACTGATAGGCAGAACTGATGGGCACTAATAGGTGGCTCTGATGGGCACTTGCAGGTGGCACTGATGGGCACTGACAGGCAGCTGTTATGAGCACTGACAGGTGGCACTGATGGGCAGCACTGCTGATGAAGTACTGATGTGTTACTGCTGGGCACTGATTGGCACTGTATTGGGAACTGATTGGCACTGTGGTGGGCACTGGCAGTATTTATTATTGGGGCACTGCTAGGCACTGATTGGTAGCTGATTAGCAGATCGGTGGGGGCTGTGCTGATAATCAATGACAGAGACTCCTTATCATGATCGGAGATGCGTCATGTTAGACTGACACACCGCACTTGCGATCCCCACGCTGCATGCCCCCACAGGTGCACGCCGGCATGTTATCCTGCTGGACGTCATATGACACCCAGTCAGGATAACAAAACCGCTTCCCAGCCGTCATTCTGCATATGGCGGACAAGAAGTGGTTAAATATCAATAAAATGTATCTCTGTTTGTGTGAACAAAATGATAAAAAATGTAGTTTGGGTACAGTGTTTCATGGCCTTGCAGTTGTCAAAGTGCGACAGCGCTAAAAGCTAAAAGTGGGCCTCAGCAGGAAGGCGGTGAAAGCACCCGGTATTGAAGTGGTACATGTTCTTCATGGCAGTGCTCAGGTACACGTCTGGTTTTACCAAGAACATGAAAACTGGCCTTCAAAAGGGCCAGTAAAAATGACAAGATTTGACTCCTATAGACCTTAATGTTTTGTTTTGTTTTTGGCAGATTTCAGGCTAGATTTTCAAGCTGTGAACCAAACCTAGACTGGTTTGCTCATTACTATTGCTAATAAAGTTAGGCAGGTCACTTTAGTCATAATGTCAGATGGCAAAGTGATGGGTGAAACTCCTGCGCTGTGCTGGATGGGGAGGGAGACTAGAGGGAGGGGGGGGGAGGGGGAAGGTGCACTGCAGCAAACAAAAAAGGTCTATTCTGGTAGACAAGAAAGATAAATGCAAAAAAAGGTGATATTGTATGCGCTGTCAAGGGGAAGAGAAAAAAAATGTAAGAGGAGTGAGAACTCCAAGATGGGGTGGGGAAGTGATGGGTGAACCTACTGGATGGGAAGTAGTGAATTAACAAAACATGAGGAGAAAGAGGGGGAACATCGCGTGATACAGTATTTTAATAAAGGAAAACAACAGTAAAAAAACTCACATTTGAGCAGTAAAAACGGTCGTACATCCACAAGCTACGAGCTTGTCTACCGTCTGTCAGGTGGTATGCGAGGTCCAGTGCTCCAACCCGACGCATATTCGCCACACCACGTGACTTCATCAGGGGTCACGTGGTGTGACGAATACTGTATCACGCGATGTGCCCCCTCTTTCTTCTCTTTACCTGCACCACCACCATTTGAGTCTCGGGCGGGACTGGTGCTAATACAGGCAGGATCACAAGAGAAGAACCAGGGGACTGACGAGCTTGTCGCTCGTGGAGATAGGCCACCTATCCTTTCACTCTGTGTAAGTGCACATTCACTCTGCAGTGGGGGCTCCAACAGCAGTGACAGGATTACGCTATTAGTTTTTCATTTTGTCTCCCACATGCACCATTGGATTCTGGGTCCCACAGGTTCACCATCCCACTCCACAGGAGGGCATTCATCCAGCAGGAGATTGCAGTTATTTCCCCTTATTTCCCCACCCCTTGTAACAGCATGGGACGTGACAGGTTCTCGTTAAGCAGAGATCTGGGGTCTATTAGATCCCAAATCTCTCCAATAGCCTCGCATGCAGCAACTGATCAGACACAGATCGATTAGATTAACTGCTTTCCTGGCCACTTCTAGCCAGATAAACAGAGCAGCGGCATTGTAACCGTAAATTACAAAGCTGCAAGAGTTTGGTGTTACCTACCAAGAAAAATTACCCAAACTGGAAAGTGTGGTGAAAGGGCAACAAGAAGAAATCCATGCTCTGCAGAGACAATGGCTGTACTTTCGTTCTATAGATAATGCTAATGCATGTATGCTTCTACTACTCAAGTTCCATGGATACCACCATCATTACAGAGGTTTCCTTAACCAGTCTTGCATATATTTCCAGATGTAACCTGTTGCAATTGCATTTTGAGAAAATAAAGGTATTGTTTATGATCAACCACCTCACTGCTGGCTGAGGAAGCCCTAACTTGTTCCATCCCTTATGTTGAATAGGACAGCACAATCCTGAATAATATTGAGTCATTTTTGACCCCAATTAATCATGTTTTTAATTATCCCAACTGCTGTTCTACTGCCAAAGCAAAGTTGCATGGTTAATGGCAGGGTAGACACTCTGGCCCAGATTCAGAGAGAATTGGATTCTCGTAGCGTATCAGAAATACACTACGCCGCCGTTTTTTACCTGGCTCTACGTGGAATCCAGGTAGATTTTGTCCAGTAAACGACGGCGGCGTAGTGTATTTCTCCCGTCGCAATCCATCTAGACGAGTTGGGGGCGTGAAGGATTTAAAATAGGTGCATTCCCGCGGCGAGCGAACTGCGCATGCTCCGTTCGCAAATTTCCCGCCGTGCATTGCGCGAAATCACGTCGTTACGTCATTCGTTGTTTGAGTAGCGTCGTTTACGGACATTTCTATTCCCGAACGAGTTACGCAAAAAAATAAAAATTAAATTCGACACGGGAACGACGGCCATACTTAACATGGGCTATGCACCGTTAGACCAGCAAAAAGCTGGTCTAACAGTACGTAAAAAAAACAGACGTAAGCGATTGCGAAGACCGCTCGTATCTTCGTGGATCGCCGTAAAAACACATTTGCATATCCCGACGCATGAAAACGACGCAAACTCCTCCCAGCGGCCGCAAAAATATCGCAGCGTAGATCCGAAGGTTTACGAAGACGTAAGCCTCTCGGATCGAAGCCCGAAGCCGCCGTATCATGGTTTGAGGATTCAAACTAGTGATACGGCGCGCAAAATTTGAAATTACTCCTGTCTAACACCAGTTAGACAGGCGTAATTGCTTTATGAATCTGGGCCTCTGTTGCTGATTAAAGATGAGCTTGCCAGACTCTTATGGCGCGTACACACAATCAGACATTCCAACAACAAAACCGTGGAATTTTTTCCGACAGAATGTTGGTTCAAACTTGTCTTGCATACACATGATCACACAAATGTTGTCAGAAATTTCGACCGTCAAGAACACAAGAGTACATGTAAAAAGAATTGGTTGCTCCAACGTGACCAATTCTCTCATATGCCTTTGCTGCAGGAGATCCAGGAGAATAATCCTGATGATTTCAGGAATTACCTCCAGATGACGGACCCCATTTTTCACCATATGTTGGCTTTGCTGTCCCCTTATATTATGAAGCAGGACACCTGCATGCGGCAAGCCATCACTCCCGAACAAAGGCTAGTTGCCACGTTGCGCTACTTGGCAACAGGGAGAAGTCTTCAGGACATCAAGTTCTCAACAGGCATCTCTCACCAGGCTCTGGGGATCATTATTTCAGAGACCTGTTCTGCCATCATACAAGTCCTGCAGAAGGACTATATTAAGGCAAGTTTTCTCCTTTAACATCACATTGTATGTATTTAATGTTTGCTAATGTATTGTATTTCTTTCATCATTCCCTAATTACCATGATTGTGCTGTGAATGTCCCCTTTGTCCTCATGCATGCTATAAGCTTTTAAGGCTCCTTTTTTGACCTACATGCATATTTCCCTTCACTAACCTCTCCAGCATGCTATCCTGGGCCCATACACACATAGCCTAGTCACTTAACAATGTATTTTGTCAGTTCCAGTGTAGTGCTTTACCCTAAACACCCCCTTAAATGTGTACAAATGTTATTATTGTCATTAAATTCAGGCACAGTGCCAGAGGCACTTTTTGGGTCCCAAACTCATTTGGAATCCCCCCGCCCCCCTTTTTTTTTACAATTGGCCATCAGAGGGGGTGAGGATAAGTGAACCTTTGGGCCCAGATTCACAAAGCACTTACGCCTACGTAAGTGCAAATGTGCGCCGGTAAGTGCAAATGTGTGCCGTTGTATGTGTGCGCCAGACCCACAAACAAAAATACGCCTAAAAACTGGCCACCCTACACCGACATAGCTTGCACACGCCGGCATAGCGTGGGCGCAAATATGGGCTGGACACATGTTGCTACTCCCATTGATTTTGCTTTCAAACATGCAAATGAGGGAAATACGGCGATTCACGAACGTGCGTGTGCCCGACGCATTCAGCGCGAGGTGCGCGTAAGTTGTACGTCCGGCGTTAAGTTATTCCCCATAGATGAGGTGCAAGCTGGCAACAGACATGCAAAGGTCTGCACCAGGGAACACAAGCCTGCGTATTGTGCATTGGATGTGTATCTGGCTGGGCGTACGTTAAGTTCACGGCGTACGTGGTGATCCAGCATAGATTAGGCAGTGGTTGTGAGCATGCGCATAAGGGTGCTGTGCATGCATCTACGTCATGGCATGTGCAGTTCGTGATACACTGGGCGTAAAACACTGCACCATGATCGGACCATCATTTGCATGGGGTCACACCCACTTCCACCTACGACGGGCTGCGCCTTCGAAACCCACTCCACGCTGGTGCAGCGTTGGGAGCACTGGCTTGCTGAATGCAATGCTTGCCTCTCCGCTATATGCTGGCGTGGCGTACAGCGTTTGCGCTACGGTGGTGTAATGTGCGCCCATCTCTCTGTGAATCTGGGCCTATATTTTTGTCTTAAAATACTCCTTAAAATAAATGTTAAACTAATGTAGGCCAAGAATGTTTGTGTCTAATCTTCTTGCAATGTTATGTGCAAAAAGTAAACATTTTTTTTACTGGTTTGACTCCACAGTTTCCTTCAACAGCACAGGAATGGCAGACTGTGGCTTCCCAATTTTCACAGCGGTGGGACTTTCCCAACTGTGGAGGGGCAATCAACAAGGGGTTTAATAGTATTGTGATGTTGGCGTGGTGTCGGCGACATACAAGTTTTTGTATGTGGATGTGGAGAAGAATGGCCAGATGTCGGATGGTGGAGTCATTGCCCAGACAGAGTTTTACAGACGGCTCCAGAAAGGTGGCTTTGGATTCCCACCTGCTGAAGATAATGTGGCAGGACTGCTGTTTGTTTTTGTCGCTGATGAAGTGTTTGGGCTGGGTGAACACCTGATGTGGCCATTCCCCATGAGAACCCTCACCCGGACCAGAGGGTTTTTAACTACCAGCTGGCCAGAGCCAGAAGAGTGGTGGAGAATATGTTTGGAATAATGGCCAGCCAGTTCCGCCTATTCCCTCACAGCAATAACCATGGCAGAATAAAAACATCATATTGCTGCGTACTGCATGATTTTTTAAGGCAATATGCTACAAACCATGTGGCTTGCCTCCCAAAGCGCCTGTGAAGTCCGGCAAAAAAAATATCTTGAATATTTTAGGAACCCCGGAAAGAAAAAATGTGGGTGTCCCCCCCAAATTCCATATCAGGCCCTTTAGGTCTGGTATGGATATTAACCACTTTCTACCCGCCCGCCGTCAAATGACGGCGGGTAACTCTCTGTTCCTAACTGCACGTCATATGACGTCATGTTATTTAAATCGGCTAGGGGCGCGCACACGGCCAGCGGCGCGCGTGCACACCCGTCGCGTCACTGAGAAGCCCGTGCATGTGCCCGGCGGCCGCGATGCCCGCCGGTCACACGCGATTGCCGACAATTGAGCTGGGACATGCAGCTCTGTGTGTAAACACAGAGCTGCATGTCCCTGTCAGGGAGAGAGGAGACCGATTGTGTCTCTTGTACATAGGGACACAATCGGTCACCTCCCCCAGTCACCCCCCCTACAGTTAGAACACACCCAGGAAATACAGTTAACCCCTTCCCTGCCAGTTACATTTATACAGTTATCAATGCATATTTATAGCATTGTTCACTGTATAAATGTAAATGGTCCCAAAAATGTGTCAAAAGTGTCCAAAGTGTCCGCTATAATGTCCCAGTCCCGAAAAAAAAAAAACGCAGATCGCCGCCATTCCTAGTAAAAAATAAATAAAAAATAAATCATAATTATGTCCCCAATTTTGTAGGCAATATAACTTTTGTGCAAACCAGTCACTATATGGTTATTGCGATTTTTTTTTTACCAAAAATATGTAGAAGAATACGTATCTGCCTAAACTGAGATAAAATTATTATTTTTTTTTTTAAATGGGATATTTATTATAGCAAAAAGCAAAAAATATTGTGTCTTTTTTCAAAATTGTCGCTCTTTTTTTGTTTATAGCGCAAAAAAAAAAAACACGGGCGATCATATACCACCAAAAGAAAGCTCTGTTTGTGGGGAAAAAAAGGACGTCAATTTTGTTTGGGAGCCACGTCGCACGACCGCGCAATTGTCAGTTAAAGCGACGCAGTGCCGGAAGCTAAAATTGTGTCTGGGCAGGAAGGGGGTGTAGGTGCACAGTAGGCAAGTGGTTAAAGAGAACCCTTCAATCAAAATGTAAAAAAAAATGGTGTGGGGTTTCATAACAAAATACAGGGGTCACCCCCAAAAATCCATACCAGACCCTTCAGATCCGTTATGAATTTTAAGGGGAACCCTGCACCAAAATAAAAAAAATGGCATGGGGTCCCCCCAAAAATCAATACCATACCCTTAGTTGTGGGGATCTGTGGGCGGGGGCCTTATCGGAATCTGGAAGACCCCCAGATTCCACCCCCCATATGTGAATTGGTTGGGATAATCAAAAATCAAAAATCAATGAAACATTCCAACAATGTAATCCAGTCTGTCCTGCGTTGTTCTCTATGTTCCACGGTGATCCAATGACATGGGTGGGTTACCCTGCCCAGTGACGTCACGGGGTGGGGTCATCCGTCCACATCATTGGGTAATCCCCGGCTTTCTCTAGCAAACAGGGGTTACCCAATGACGTGGGCAGGTGACCCCGTCCTGTTACGGGGCAGGGTCACCCGCCCACATTATTGGGTTACCCCCGCTTACCGGAGAAAGCCGGGGCTTACCCAATGATGTGGACAGGTGACCCGCCCCCTCTTATGCGTCATGTGGAGGGGAGACTGGAGCATCGCTGGACATCGGATCACCGCGGGACATAGAGAACAATGCTGGACAGACTGGATTACATCGCTGGAATGTTTTTTTTGATTTTTGTGGACATGTGGCCTGGTACGGTTCAGGAGTGGGGGCGCTCTCTCTTTCCTTTAGAAATTACATTTTGTGCAATGACAATAACTTGCATATTAACCTTTAAAATAGATTTTTCATGTTCGTGTCCCTTAGACTTTAAGGGTGTTCGCGTGTTCGAACAATTTTTTTGCCTGTTTGCATGTTTTGGTGCGAACCGAACCGGTAGGTGTTCGGCTCATCCCTAGTATTGAGCATAGAAATAAGAAGCCACACATTGTTGAGTAGAAAACCATTTACTCTGTGCACATTCACATGTGCATTAGAATTTTTTTCTAGGAAAAAACCCCAACATTTTTGTTTATTAAAGTTTGACATTCAAAAGATCTTTTTTTTTGCTTAAACAGTCATGTTTCAAACCATAACATACACAAATCTGGAACTTACAAAGTTCAACATAGAAAAAGTTGAAGATGCACACAAATTGTGATTCAAAATGGGATTTCCCTCCTGATCCCATACCTAATGTCAAAATGTGCTATCTCTCCTCAATGGACATGTTTCAGAGGTGCAACTCCTTCCTCTCACCTACTTAAGTTGCGAGGAAGAGGTTTCACCTACAAAACGCATACATTAATTTACCATGATGGCAGATAGCACATGTTGACACAATGGGCCAGATACACAGAGCCCTTACTCCTGTCTAACTCGCATTAAACTGGAGTACTTTCAAATTACGCGCGTTTTTTCACTGCTCTGAAACCTCAAACCATAAAAATACGGCTTCAATCCGACTGGCTTACATGTTCATACGCCTTCGGATCTACGCTGCAATAAATTTGCGGCCGCTGGGTGGAATTCCCGTTGTTTTCCGCGTCGGGGTATGCAAATGAGCTTTTGCCGACGATCCACGAAGTTACGAACGTCAATCGCAATCTCTTACGGCATCTTTAGTCATCTTTTTGCTGCGTAAAGTTACACCAGCTTTTTGCTGGTCTAATATTAGACAGCCCATGTTAAGTATGGCCATCATTCCCACGTCGAATTTCAACGTTTTCTGACGTCTTTTTTAATTTTTTACGTAAGTCGCCCGGGAATAGGAATGTCCGTAAACGACGCTACTCAAACCAAAAATGACGTAACAACGTTATTTCGCGCAATGCACGGCGGGAAGTTTCTGAACGGAGCATGCGCAGTTCGATCACCACGGGGACGCGCCTAATTTAAATGCTTCACGCCCCCTAATCGCGTATTTCGATTACGCGGCGAGAAATACACTACGCCGCCGTACCGCAAGGGACAAAATCTACCAGAATTCGGCGTAGAGACTGGTAAAATACGGCGGCGTAGTGTATCTCTGATACTCTGCGCCAATGTAATTGTATGTGAATCTGGCCCAATGTGTGTATCTTCAAAATTTGGCATTTAACCGCATGCCGACCAGACGCCGCAGTAATACGGCGGCAGGTCGGCACTGCTGCGCGAGAGCCCGTAGCTCTACGTCGCCACATTCAACGGCCACTAGGGGGCGCGTGCGCGCCGCCGGCTGCCCGCGCGCGCGCCCCCCGCTCGCCCCCGAGTCCCGTGCGTGTGCCCGGCGGGCATGATCGCCGCCGGGCACACGCGATCGCTCGTTACAGAGCGGGGAACGGGAGCTGTGTGTGTAAACACCCAGCGCTCGTTCCTGTCAGCGGGGGAAACGCTGATTTTCTGTTCATACAATGTATGAACGGAAGATCAGTGATTCCCCCTAGTAAGTCCACCCCCCCCATACAGTTAGAACACAAATAGGAACACACTTAACCCCTTCCCCGCCCCCTAGTGTTAACCCCTTCACTGCCAATGGCATTTTTATAGTAATCCAATGCATTTTTAATGGTCCCAAAAATGTGTCAAAAGTGTCCGAAGTGTCCGCCATAAGGTCGCAGTACTGAAAAAAAACGCTGATCGCCGCCATTACTAGTAAAAAAAAAAATAATAATAAAAATGCCATAAAACTACCCCCTATTTTGTAAACGCTATAACTTTTGTGCAAACCAATCAATAAACGCTAATTGCGATTTTTTTTACGAAAAATATGTAGAAGAATACGTATCGGCCTAAACTGAGGAAAAGAATCGCAAAAAGTGCTCTGGTCTTTGGACAGCAATATGGTCCGGGGCTAAAGTGGTTAAAATGCGTAAAAAAATATTGTAATATAAAAAAGTACACAGAAAAACAGTAGAATTTTTGTGTGCTTTAGATTCTGCCTAAAATATCAATAATGTTCTTAATTTTTTTTCAACATCATTGATCTTTTCCTTTATTATCTCTGAATCCCAATTGCACACCATTATCTCCCCGATGAGGATGTGTACACTTGCCCTGGTGAAACGAGTATCTTCTTCCACAACATCCACATCACCTAAAATAAAAATAAAACACACCAGGGTAGATTCATGTAGCACTTACTCCGGCGTTTTTAGAGATGCGCGACGTAACTGTTACTTTGCGCTGTCGGATCCATGCGCCGTACCTACTATACCAGATCCGCCTTCAAATAGGCTACTTCTTACCGGCGTAACTTTTCCATGCCGGCGTGGCTTTGGCGCATCTTTACGCGGGACAGATCAACCGTTCCCATGGATTATCTATTCAAATATGCAAATGAGGGAGAACCGCCGATTCAGAAACGTACGTTTGTCCGGCACCGGCGTAACCCGGTGCGCGTAACTGCAATTTCCTGCGGAAAGTCACCCCTCATAAAGCAGGGGTAACTTTGCACAGGAGTTGAACAGATCAGCTGGAGAGCAGCTAAAGCAACACTGTTACAGACGAATTGAGCTAAAACACTAAAGCACCATGTTGGGAGAGCCCATCTGTGATCACAGCCTTCTCCTGAGGGCTGAAATGTAACATTCTCCGGTCAGCAGGAGTCTCCGGTGCAGTCATCATAAATGCAAAAAGCAGGATGCAAAAGCCCTAGCAATTCAAAAAAATGCTGGTCGCGTTTTGCAAGTGAGTGGCGCTTCTGTGTGCATATTTATGCACTGGAGTAGGAAGTGGCGTGGCGGATCTTGGTGGTGACGTTGGCGCCGTACTGCGCATGCGCACAGGAGGCAGACAGCCAGGTGACATCATTGCGCATGCGCCGTTTAAGATACACCGTACGGATCTCTCTGCACCACCGTCAGACCATCATTTGCATGTGGTGACTCTCACTTACAGTTCCGCCACCTTACGCCGTCGAAAAACCGCTGTGCAGGTGAGTGAAAAATTGATGAATAAAGTACATGCCTCTCCGCGCTGGTACGGCGTAGTGGAAAAAAGATGCGCCACGCCGGAGCAACGATGCGCCATTGTACATGAATCTACCCCACCATGTATTATAAATATGCAGACATGCATCTATTACTTGAAGCTGTGGTCTCAGACACTGACCTGTTGTGGTCACTATTTTGCCCACTTCTTAAACCTCTCCTTCCTCCACATCTTTAGATTGTGGTGTGATTAGTTTACCTTCTTTCTGAGGTGTGGGGTTCCTGGTGTCCACAGATGTCCCGAGTCATCACATGTTGATAGGGACAAGGGCCTCATCCCCACAACCCTTACCCGGTGGTTGTGGGGGTCTGCGGGTGGGGGCTTATCAGAATCTGGAAGCCCCCTTTAACAAAGAGGACCCCCCAGATTCCGCCCCTTCTATGTGAATTGGTAATGGGGTACATTGTACCCCTACCATTTCACAAAGAAAGTATAAAAAAAAATACAGACACAGTTGGGATAGGTCCTTTATTAAAAATAAAAAAATAAATAAAACTCCAGCGTTGTAATCCTATGTCCCGCAGTGATCTGATGTCCAGCGATGCTGCAGTCTTCACTCCACACGAAAAAAAAAGCCAAGCTGCCTCGAGCCTGTCCTGTGTATAACTGCTTGAAATTGCTACAGCCTCTTCTGGCCTGTTTCAGAACATCTTGCAACCCTGGGTACATGTTTAAGAAATGCTGTACCACATAATTAAGGACATGTGCCAGGCATGGCACATGTGTCAACTTTCCCTTTCGAAGGGCAGAGAGCAGGTTAGTGCCAATAGTGCACACCACCATTCCTGGCTCAAGCTGGCATGGCATCAATCACCTCTGGGCCTGTTCCTGCAGAGTTTAAAGAATATCTGCTTTAGTGTGGCTCCTGCCCCCTAGGCAGACCAGCTGAAGCACTGCATGGCATCTTTTAGCCTGATCTGTTGAACGCTTAGGAGGTACTGGTGGTTCATAGGACAATTCATCAGAGGAGGGCATGGAGGAGGGTGTGCTACAGTATATGGAGATGTGGCAACAAAACAAGCTCCAGCACTAAGCCATGTCCTGCATCCTTCCTAGTTGCAAGCAGCGTTACCCAGTGTGCTGTGAACGAAATATAGTGTCCCTGACCATGCTTGCTGGACCACATGTCAGCAGTAATGTGAAGCTTGCTGCTGACTGCCTTGTCCAATGATGCCATAACATTGCCTTCCATGTGATGGTACAGAGCTGGAATGGCCTTACATTCAAAGAAATAGTGACTGGGAACCTGCCATTGTGGTACAGCCCCTTCTGCAAATTCACAGAAGAGGGCAGAATCCACCAAACATAAAGGTAGGAGTTGTAATGTCAGCAGCTTGGACAAGCTGGAATTTTGATGCTGGGCATGTGGGTGGCAGTGACTGTATTTTTTTTCTGCTACAGCAGCTGGGGCAGAGAAATTTGTCTGCTATACTTTACGCTGGTGGTGTGCTGCTGGCAGACATGCTGCAAGTACCTGTGACACCCTTTGCTATACCATCATCACTGTCAGTTGAGGCTGCTGAAAGGTCATGAGATATAGTGGGGGTAGACCTGAAAGGTGTGTAGTGAGGAGGAGAAGAATTCTGTGTTGCCTTCAGGTGATCTTGCCAACAGGCTTATTGGTGGGAGGTTAAATGCCTTGTCAAGCATGTAGTACCCAATGACTGGTGTTTTTGCCACAATTGATCTGATTACGGTAAATTTTTCAAATTGAAATCGGCTACACATGTGCTAAAAAAGGCCCTGACAGCTCAGCTGTGGGAAGTGGGCCAGAAGATAACCGCTTAAAAATCTTATGGAATAGGGTGGCTGCTCTCTACTCTTCCACGATGGCTGCCTCTGGAGGTTATCCTGCCTCACCCTCATTTTCTACCCTCACTTTCCTATCACATTCCTCACTTTCCTATAATATCCAGCACCCAAGTCATGCCAGTGACCTCATCATTATCATCTCCTCAATCCTCATCATAACTGGAGCTATCTTGGCAATACGCTGTGGCTGAGGGAACATGACTGCAAATTAGTTGTTTATCAGTGTTCTCCCCTCTCTGTAGGCTCATGTTCCTACCTTTCTCAACCTCAGTCAGAACCAACATCTGAATCAAGTAATGCATGTGAATCGTCAAGGAGAAAGTGGCTGATGTTGTGTTCAAATAACTCAGCTGACTCCTCCATGCATGATGCTGGGGCTATGGCAGGAGAAGCTGTAGAAAAGGAGGCAGAATAGGCCACTCTTGCAGTTGTGGTGGACTGCACACTAGTTTCAGCTTGGGTGATAGAGGATGAGAATGGTTTGGTGAGCCAGTCCACCACCTCCTCTGCATGCTGTGCCTGGATAGCACAGGTAACATCACTAAACAGAGAAAATGGGGTCCTGTTTGAGGACGGACCATGTGACCACGTTCACCTTCGCCACACAGACACTGCTTGCCTCCTCATAGTGGCATGGGATTGTCTGTCTCTCCTTGTTGGCCTTTCAGACATGATGGGGGGGGGGTAGTACCCAAATGTAATAGATATGGGAAATGTGTAATCTGATGCCCTTAATTCTATGGAAAGTGGTGTTTGGTGCACTTTAACTTGAGGACTTCTGCTAACAGAAATGTCAAAACTCCCAAAATAAAGGGGGGAACAACAGCGCTGCAGTTCAAAAAAGGAGACAGGCACAAAACAAAAATTAACATGCAGCATCCAAAAAATAGGGGGTGGTATACAGCACTATATGATAAGTAATGTGGTGTAAAAACACTGCACTACAATATACTTCAGTAAAACTGTACTGATGCACTACAACATACTGCAGTGAAAGCAGGGCCTCCTCTGATACTGGTCCTCTGTGCTGTATCTGCATCTCTTGTAACCTCCTTCTGAATTCCTCTTCCATGGCGACTGGTATCTGTACCTCTCCTCTCTATTCAGTTGGTGCTGTTGTGACTTCAACTGCTGCAGCACCTCTTTGATGTAGCCAAGTTGCAACCACAGCCACTATAACCAGGTCTATGATCTCTGGTGGAGGGTTAGGACCATATTGTGCCAGTCCTCGTTTAACAGCCCGATCAAAACTTTCCTCCTTGGGTGTCCTGTCTGTTAGGCTGGGCCTTTCAGCTCTATCCATTTCGACAAGTTCTGCGATAATGTCTCTTTTCTTACGGTTGCTGGCCGGTCTGCCCTGGCTTTCCAGTAAGTCCTTGAGGGAAGAGAGCTTCAGCCGTTCATACTGTCTCTCCATTGTCTTGTGTCCTCTTTCAGCCGTTCTTTAAGGCTGTGGAATCATCCTACTGCTTTGCCAACAATTGTAACGGTCAGGGGTTAACGCCATTTACGATTTTCCATTCCACCAACCCACGACAGCTTCTCAACACTCCACAATCCAGCAGACAGGACCTATTGGATTTCCCCCAGAAGAATGAGACACACACAGCTCTGTTCTCTGGTTCCAAAAGAATGACAATCTTTATTGAGAAGACAGGTTTTTATATACACAAAAAGAATGCTGCATTAATCAAATGGACAATGACACACTCCACCCACAACATCAAACAATGGTTCCTAATGAGTCCCCCTCAATCCACTTCTTAGACAGATGTTCTGACTGTGCGATAAGCTATTCTCACCTGCTACACAATACACATTCCTTTAGTAAACATAAGTCAGACGTCTGACCTTTAGAGGGTGCTAAGTCACAACACATATTATCATCAATAGAACTTCACGCAATGAAAGGTTCTTGAGAGGCAGACTTAATTAGCACAATAGAATGCAATCACAGCAAGCTTTTATCGTACACTACAGACAGGTAGCTGGAGGTGATGACATATTTCAATTAAAATCTTTCAATTAACCTGTTGGGTTCAGAATGAACAACTTGTAATATTTCAAGATATCCTGCAATACATGAATTATCATTACTGTCCCATCTCATGTAATTCAATATATAATTTCTCAGTCATCCTATGCCCCTAGTGGTAATAGGATGACCCTAGACCCAATAATCATTGGTGGAGTACCCCGTATCCTTCAAGAGCTTCTGGGTCCCATGGGCCATACCGTTACAGCCACATTTAGACTCTATTCAAGATCCAGGGGCATGGACTAAATTTGGTGTTAAAAAAACTATCGCAAGTAATACATGGGGGAACATTTTCCTCATTTGCAGAAATGAGGCAATGCTAAAATATGTATGAGAGTTATACTTTCAGATATATGCAGCTTGTCCATGCTCTATTAGCTCAATTCCCAGAGGGCATCCCACAATTAAAAGAATTAGGTTTAGAGCAAATGTTAAGGAAATAAGTCAATCTCAACTCTGTATAATTATTTATCAAGGACTACATCGTCAGACATAAGCAAACTATGCGAATGTTGGACAAGAGATGTCCCAAATCTAGTAGAAGAGAACTGGGAGGAGATATGGAGGTTCCCATTTCAGATATTAGTATCACTTCGAGACAAATTAATACAATTTAAAATAACACACAAGAGCTACTATACACCACATAAGTTATAAAAGGTTTCCCCATCAAATCCTCAAAATTGTTGGAGATGTGCAGGTATTCAAGAAAATTGAGTCCACATATTATGGACTTGTCCGAAGATAGTGGTATTTTGGAGGGAGATCTTGAGAAATATTACTATAGTAACATCAGTATCCTTGAAACAAGAGGCAAAGATCTGCCTATTAGGAGTAGTATGGAAGAAAGTCATGTCATGTCTACAGGAAAGAGAACACAGGTGGGTCTATTACTTTTCTATGCAAGAGTTGGAAGAAAGTTGAAGCTCCCTCGTTGGTATATTGGAAACATTTAGTGAATTTCAATTTGCCATTGTATAGGAAGACACCATTGTAATAGAGGCCATACTTTGTTGCGGTAAGTGGGCTTATAGCAGCACTATCTTAGATGTATAGCATTTTTAGGGTGTGCCCCCCAAGTATGTTTTTTGTATGTTGTATAAACCCTGACCAGGTCTCTTGGGCTGGAGCACCCCTCTCCCTCTTCATTACCTCACATTAGTGGCCACCAGTGTAAAGGAGGAATCCATTCAGTTCTCCCACATAGAGAAGTTTATCTCCCATGGTTGGGACACAGGTTCTTTCATTTTATTAACAGGGTAGGACCCACTAATTTTGGGTACTTTGTTGCAGTAAGTGGGCTTAGCACAACATGACCATATAGTGTAACCAAACCCCCCGTATTTTTGAATATGTTCAGGTGTTTTTAACTAGCCTTGCAGGATAAATGTTATTTTTGTATGTGTGCGCTATAATCTGTTTGTACTGTTTTTGGTCTTATAGCAGCACCGTCTTAGATGTATAGCATTTTTGGGTGTGCCCCCCAAGTATGTTTGTGTATATTGTAATAGAGGACAGGGGGAGAAATATGAAAGAGTGTGGGCAAGTTGGATAGAGAACCCCATGACGGTTTATGGGAACTATATCACAAAATCCTCCTAAGATGGTACCCAACACCCACAAGGATAGCTGGATTTCATCCCCACAATCCTCCGCTCTGTTGGAGACAATGTGGACACAGGGGCTCATTAATGCATATATTATGGACATGCCCATCATTAAGAACCTTCTGGTCGCATGTTTTTGATCTCATAAGGAATATCACTAACACCATCCTTCCCAAAAATCCAGGACTCACTATACTATCATTGGGAATAGAAGAAGTCCCACCAGCTCTAAGGCGGTGTACACACGACCGGTTTTCTCAGCAGAATTCAGCAAGAAACTCGATGGGAGATGTATTCTGCCGAGAAAACCGGTCGTGTGCACATTTTTCGCCGAGAATCCCGTCGGGAGTTTTTTGACTGCCGAACTAGGAACTCGACGGGGGAAACTATGGGGCCAGATTCAGCAAGACTTGCGCTGGAGTAATTCGATATGCGCCGCGTAACTGTGAAGATGCGCCGTCGTTTCTATGTGGCCGTACCCACCAAACTAGATGCGACAGAAAACGGGCCATTTCCGATCGGCTTAACTTTCCGACGCCAGAGTCTCGTCAGCGCATAATTTCGCTTGGCGCATCAGTCGCGCCTATTGATTTTCCCTGCAAATATGCAAATGAGGGAGATTTCCCGATTCGCGAACGGATTAGCACCATACGCTGGCTACATACGCCGAGCGTATCTCGTCCGTCCGGGGCAAAGTTATTTCTACAAATAGCTGCTTTATCTTTACTCCAGGCGGCCACAGGTCAGCAGGAGAGCAGCTACAGCAGCGTTACCGACGATAAGAGCTAGCTGAGCACCCCCACTTGCAGGACAACACCTCTGTCCATGCTTGTCTGTCAACTTTTACAGCCATGGAGGAAGACATCATAGGTCTCCATAGCCGAGATGACGGCTGACAGCTCCTGGCCTTTAGAGTTCAGCTTTCTCCTGTGTGTTTGCGGGGAACGGGAGCAGCCATCTCAGAACAAAAGTAACTTCACTGCGGGGAGGGGGAACAGGATATACTTTAGTGCCGGAATGGCGCATCTACGGGCGCATTTAAACGCCCAACGGAACGCATTGCGCTGACGTTTCCCGTGAAGTGGTGCCGACGGAAGTTGTGAGCATGCGCACAAGGGGGCCGAGTGAAGCCTCACTTACTGCGCATGCTCCGTGGATGATGCGCTGAACGTAAGCCTCTGTGCTGGGCTCCGCCCATCATTTACATATGATCACACCCACTTCCACTTGCGTCGGGTTACGCCAGCGCATTATCGTTACTCTGGCGCAAGTTTACGCGCAACTGCTATGTGAATAACAGTACTTGCGCCGAAAGTGTCGGCGGAGTAACGTAAATGAGAAACGTTACTCCAAAGTAAAGAAGCTCCCATCTACCTGAATCTGGCCCTATGTGTTTCGCCCAACGAGTTTCTCGGTCGTGTGTACGCCGCCTATGAGACAAAGTCTTGCATGTATTTATGAGTGCTAGACTAGCAATAGTTAGGGGCTGGAAAAATTTGGAAGCATCAACTCTTCTGGAAGTAATTAGAACCACTAACTTACATATAACCTATGAGGTGATGTTTGCCGCTTCCCAGGGTAAATACCACTCAAAGTACCATATCTGATGACCTTGGTTTGACTGGTTTCAAAACAACAAGACTTACTGAAATATTTAGTTGACTGTTATGTTGTTTTTTAGCATGTCCAAAAGTTTTTCCAACGCCATCATTAAAAACGACGTTGCCCACGCACCGTCGTTTTTAAAAAAGAATGAGCAAAGCGTGGTGATGTACAACACGTACAACGGCACTCTAAAGGGGAAGTTCTATTCGCCTTTGGGCTGATTTAGCTGATTCTGTGTTAGTAAAAGACGATTTGCGCGTTTCTGTCTGTTACAGCCTGATGAATGTGCTAACTCCATTATGAACGGTAGTTTTACCTGAACGAGCACTCCCATCTCACAACTTGCTTCTGAGCATGCGCGGGTTTAAAACGTCATTTTAGCCCACACACGATCATTTTTTACAACCCAAAAAACGTCATTTTTAAAAACGACATTAAAAAATGCAGCATGCTCAATTTTTTTTTTCGTTTTTCAGAACATGAAAAATGATGTGAAGCTCAAACACGATCATTTTAAGTGAAGTTTTTAAAAACTTACATGAATACATTTCCTTTTTCTGGCTCAGTAACTTTATCAACTTTATTAATATCCACTTACCGCTGACTTTTTTACAACCTTGAGTATTGTATGTACTATAAACACAAAGTACACAACACGGCGCAAGCATGGCAGCTTCCAAAATGGCCAACGGCGTCTTGAGCTCCGCTCCACCATGGCCCCTTCTTAGCCACCCAAGCACACAGCACACTCCCCCCGCCTCTCAACTGTATTTACAAGCGGGGGAAACCCCCGTGAACCCTCCGATGACAGTGGCGCAAGCTAGGAGAAACCTATCATGCCAGATGTCAGCAGCAGCCGGTCAGATCAGCTACGACAAGATGGCGGCAGCCCCACAAGGCCCTCACATTACGGGGGGTCACGGAAGACTCTATTGCGGATCAGGACTCGATCCCTCAGCCATCCCCAGGTACCGACTATCCTACTCTGCCCCTGGCCACATCTCCTGCTTCCACGTAATCCTTGCTGGGCAGGATGAGCTCTGGTGTCCTCACTACCCCCATGCTGGATCCTCACACACGCCTGCTTCTGGCTGTAAGTGAAGCAAACAAAGCCGTTCCTACCCCCATTGACTTCCCCTCCATGATGGAAGCTTTTGCACAAATGCTCTCAAAAAGCTTAGCATTGAATGCAGCACAGATTATCCCATCCATCCATGCTGATCTGCAGCAATTAGGGAGGAGAATTAACACAACATATGACGTCCTTGCCTTCACAAGCCACTGAGGGCGGGGGGCACGAGCTCTGCCGGCGGCATGCACCCGCCATGTCACTGGGAACCCAATGTGCGTTGCTGGCAGCCGCGATGTCCACCGGGAACCCTCGATTCCTAGTAACTGAGCAGGACTGTGGATCTCTGTGTGTAAACACAGAGATCCACGCCCTGTCAGGAGAGGAGACTGATGGTGTGTCCCTTGTACATAGGGACACCGATCGGTCACCTCCCCCAGTCAGTCCCCTCCCCCTACAGTCAGAATAACTCACTAGGATACACATTTAACCCCTTGATTGCCCCTTAGTGTTAACCCCTTCCCTGCCAGTCACAGTTACACAGTAATCAGTGCATATTTATAGCACTTTTCGCTGTGAAAATGACAATGGTCCCAAAAATATGTCAAAAGTATCCGATGTGTCTGCCATAAAGTCACAGTCACAAAAAAAAAAATCACTGATCCTCGCCATTACTAGTAAAAAAATATATATTAATGAAAATGCCATAAAACTATCGCCTATTTTGTAAACACTATGAGCCAGATTCATAAAGGTTTACGCCGGCGTATCTCGAGATACGCCGACGTAAGTACAAATGTGTGCATCAGCATCTTTGCAACGATTTACAAAGCAAGATACGCTGAAAAACATGGCTTCAGTCGTCCGACGTAACTTGCCTACGCCAGCGTATCGTGGGCGCATAGTTATGCTGGACGCATTCGACGTTCCCATTAAAAATATGCAAAGGATGCAAGATACGCTGATTCACGTACGTACGTACGCCCGACGCAGTAATCTACGCCATTTACATAAGGCGTTTTTCCGGTATAAAGATAAACCACCAAAAAGATGGCGCAGCCCATGTTAAGGTATGGACGTCGGAACAGCCGTCAAATTTTACGTTGTTTATGTAAGTCGTACGTGAATGGGGCGTTCGACGTGTATCTTAGGCATTCTATTCGACGTGATTCTGAGCATGCGCACTGGGATAGTCCACGGACGGCGCATGCGCGGTTCGTTCGGCACCTCATTTACATGGGGTCACAGTTCATTAACATGTATCACGCCCACCTTCCACCTACTTTGAATTAAGCGGGCTTACGCCGGCCCATCTATGCTACACCGCCGTAACTTAGGGAGCAAGTGCTTTGTGAATACAGCACTTGCCTCTCTAAGTTGCGGCGGCATATCGTATATTCGATGCGCTATGCCCGCCTAACGATACACCGCCCTACCTGAATCTTCGCCCTATAACTTTTGCGCAAACCAATCAATTATTGCGACTTTCTTTTTACCAAAAATGTGTAGAAGAATACGTATCAGCCAAAACTGAGGGGAATTTTATATATAAGAAGGCCAGTATGGTGGGCTGAGTTTATGGGAGGAGCCCGGAGGGTATTTAAGCAGCCCACTCACACATGCTCTTTGTCGGTTCAGTGTGCAGTATTACACGTCACTGGGTCGACTCTTCCCAGCTCACCTCATGTCCGTGAGTCTGCGCATTCAATCGCATTCGACATCGCAAGTGCATTGCGGCTTCTCCGTTCATGGTCTTCGGCGGCGGTTCCCGCTTACTGTCGCAGGTTGTATTCAAACCTTTTGTATCATGTGCAATCTTGCAATTCGTTATGCTTCCTATCCTGCATTTCTTTTGTAAAAATCTGCCTCTGAGTTATTGTTGCTCATGTTCTAACATCTTAGTTACAAGCTTGGTACATTTGTAACTTCCTCCTGCCAAACAAACTATTTATTTGTATATTCATATTTGTGTCCATGCTTGCTGTCTCATTCATTTGGAGATTAGCATATATTCTTTGTATGGGTTCTTTGGCAGATTGAGGTGGTAATTGAACTCACCTGCTGCCTTGTCTGCACTTGATAAGCCTGGGGGGATGGGTGGCTGGTAGCAGACACTCTACAACCAATTCACAGCAGATCTGTTCAACACTCCTTACTTCCGATTCGTATCGGATTTGTTTCATGCATTTTACAACCGTTTTTGTATCAGTCATTTCTCTTTATAACCGTTTTGTATCAGATACATTGCATACTTTCCACCATTGCCATTCTATGTTTCCCCCATGCCGTGCGTTTTAGTTTCCGCAGCAGAACTTACGAATTGTTTGTACACGGTTCTTCTCTCTCATTTATTTACCAAAGTTATTGCCTGTGCGTCATGCATGGCGCCACACCACGCCACACTCTTCTAGTGTGTTGCACATCCACTCCAGTCCAAGCAAACCCATTTGCATGTTCATTGTCCCAGGTAGGATTCGTTAGCTTATTTGTCATGTCAAAATTCGTGGCCACTCATGGTGTCACCCGCATCATGTTCGGTTCCCACAGTGGAGCTTATAAAATATTCATACGCACTTCTCGTGTTCTATTTTCTACACCAAACCTTGTTGTTTTGCCCCATGCATGGCATCCCTACACCTTTCCTACATGTTTCACTCCAGCCACAGTCCGCCGCAAACTCACTCGCATGGCACACTGTCGCAAGTAAAATGTTATTAAATTCTTTATGTCCTATCAATTTGCTACTATTCGTTGTCTCCCATATCGTTCGTTAGTGGCCCCTACGGAACCTACGATTCATACAGGCATTGTCCTTCTACCCTATACTGCTTGCTTAAGGTACAAACAAATCAGGTGTTTCTATCCTTTCCCAGTAACCCAATTCTTATTGATTGAGACCTTGCAACCATGCTAATCATCTCAGAAGCCTGACACCCTTGTTAAGACCCTTGCAACACATGACCTTTACAAAACACAAAATAAAATATATATAAAAACGCAAAAAAAAAAAAAAAAACGCAAAAAATAAAAAATAAAAAAACGTTTCCACCACGCAATCTCAGCCCCTCGGCAACCTGACACCTGTTAAGACCATTGCAACCATGCAAAATCGTCTCATCAGCCTGACACCCTTGTTGAGACCCTTGCAACGCAATATCGTCTCAGCAGCCCTATACTCATTGAGATCCTTGCAACCATGCAAAATCATCCCAGCAGCCTGACACCCTTGTTAAGACCCTTGCAACACATGACCTTTACAAAACGCCAAATAAAAAATATATATAAAAACGCAAAAAAAAAAAAAAAACGCAAATATATTAAAAAAAAAAAAAAAAAAAATTTGCCACCACGCAATCTCAGCCCCCCGGCAACCTGATACCTGTTGAGACCGCTGCAACTACGCAAAATCATTTCAGCAGCCTGACACCCTTGTTGAGACCCTTGCAAACGCAATACCGTCTCAGCAGCCCCACACTCATCGAGACCCTTGAAACCACACAAAATCATCTCAGCAGCCTGACACCCTTGTTAAGACCCTTGCAATACAAGGCCCTTACAAAAACGCAAAAAAAAAAATATATTTTTTATATATAAAAAAAAAAACGCAAAAAAAAAAAAAAAAAAACTTTGCCACCATGCAATCTTGGCCCAGCAACCTGACACCTGTTGAGACCATTGCAACCACGCAATACCATCTCAGCAGCCCCACATTCATCAAGGCCCTTGCAACCACACAATACCGTCTCGGCAGCCTCACACCATTGTTGAGACCCTTGCAAACGCAATACCGTCTCAGCAGCCCCATATTCATCAAGGCCCTTGCAACCACGCAATACCGTCTCGGCAGCCTCACACCATTGTTGAGACCCTTGCAGACGCAATACCATCTCAGCAGCCCCACATTCATCAAGGCCCTTGCAACCACGCAATACCGTCTCGGCAGCCTCACACCATTGTTGAGACCCTTGCAAACGCAATACCGTCTCAGCAGCCCCACACTCATCGAGAGCCTTGCAACCACGCAATACCGTCTCGAGCAACCTCCCACTCATCAAAGACCTTTGTGACCACGCAGTCTCGCCCCAGCAACATGGCATTCATTGAGACCCTTGCAGCCAGAAAAATGGGTGTTTTTCAGCCGCCCCTGATCTCTCCTCTATGTTTCTTATCAGTACGTCTACAAAGGATCCCCAATCACTCCTCTATGTTATCTTATCAGTACATGTACACAGGTTCATTTATAGTCATTTCTAGGCAGTTGAGTTCAGAAACCTTCTCGAAAAAAAAAAATGGGTTCAGACGGATGTTCAAAGGCATTCGAAACGCCAATACGGATGTTCAAAGGCATTCGAAACGCCAATGCCTGTAACAGCTTGTAAACATAGCCAGATGTGGTAACTCATGTTTACCAGCGTTTCATTCACAGTTGTTTTCATAAAAAGAAAAAAAAAGGGGGGAATATTGTCTCAGCAACTTGATTGACTCATTTGAGACCCTTGCAAAATGTCATCTCAGCTACCCAAACTCGTCTACACCTTTGCAACCACACAATCCCGTCTCAGCAACGCCCGTTCAGACCTTTGCAGCTATACAAAGTCATCTTAGCAAACTGACACTCATTTGACACCATTGCAAACGCAATATCGTCTCAGCAACCTGACACCCGTTCAGACCTTTGCAGCCATACATAATCATCTCAGCAGCCCGACACTCACTTGAGACCATTGCAAAACGCAACATCGTCTCAGCAACCCCTCACTTGTTGAGACCCGTGCAACCACACAAGGCCATCTCAAAACAAACCTCATAATCATCGAGACCTTTGCAACCACGCAATATCGTCTCAGCAAACCAGACTGAGACCCTTGCAACCACACAATATTGTCTGCAGCAGTATAAAACACTTTGCAGCACGCACCTACGTGCAAACCCGAATACAAACTAAACTTGCAAACACACCTCAGTGACAATCAGCCAAACAAACACACAGTGGCACCCAGTTGGCCATTCATCTTTAGTGGCACACGGGCCACTCATCTTTTCCCTGTCTTTTTCCCTGCAGTTAGTTCAGGTTTCCAACCAGCACCAGCGAGTGCACGTTGGTCTGCGAGTGCACGTTGGTCTGCGAGTGCACGTTGGTCGGCGAGTGCACGTATATCGTCTTGTTGAGCACCTGTGTATTGCCTTGATTTTCTCACACCAATGCAAGATCCAGTCCAAGTTCTCAAACTAGACCAAGCATCAGTAGCAGACTTAGCTATGTGGGACAACTTCCCCACCTGATAGAACAGCATTTCAATCTTCATCACGGCAGTGTCAGCCGAGCCACCACAGGCTTTTGCCTGCATTTTTCGTCCGCCGCTGGTTCTCCAAACCTTGGCCCCCAGAAATTCTCTTAAATTTCTGCTTCACCCAGTCTTCATCACGCCTCGTGCTGTACCCCATTGTGGCAGCTGCCCAGGTCTGGGGCCACACTTGAACTGGACAGACAGTGTTCTTCACCACAGACAATCAAGCCACAGCCGACTTCATCAATTAAGGTAGATCAAGCCTCTCCCCATCACGTCCTTCCTGCGCAGGCTCGCGCAGCTGTCACTTTGTCACCAGTTTAATATCTTCTGTAGACATGTTCCAGGCAAATGCAAAATCGCAGCTGATGCTCTGTCCCTTTCCAACCTTACTTTGTTTTTCCAGCAAGAGCCTGGAGCTGACCCAATAACCATCCCTGTCCCACCCTGGTCATTTCTGACGATGGATTGAAGTAGCATCTCACCAACTCAACCCAGCTTATTAACCACTCCTTGGCACGCAACACACTGAAGGCCTATTGCACTGCTTGGAACACTAACTGCTCATTTTTGGCCACTTGCCTCGGAGCAGCAATAGGCAACATTAGACACGTCCTAGCCTTCATATCGTATTGCCACACGCAGCTGACCCTCTCACAATACTATCACGCCATATCTAGATGGCGTCCAGCATTTCCTGTCCCTGCAGGACCCCAGTAAACTGTCAGTATTCTCGAGCCCATGCAGTCAAGTCCCTTCTACAGAGCATACAGAAGCACCAACCTGTAGTCAGTGGCGAGCGCCTACCTTTCTAGAGTGCCCTCTTTAGGGACATGTCTGAAATCCTTACTCGTTCCCCATTTAGGGCCTTGCCCAGCATAGTCATCCAAGCAGCCATCTACCAGGCCTTCTACGGTTCCCTACAACCTAGTGAATTTACAGTCAGTGTCTCCGGCAGTCAGACACTGCTCCGACGCCACCCGACTCGCTTTCGAACCCCTACACTCTCAGTCTGCAAACGCAACAAACTAGCCCCGGGGGTTGACATCAACCTGTTTCAGACTAACAATGGCTGACGCCCAGTGACGGTGCTCGACCGACTACTGCTCCATCTACCCAGCCAATCTGATGGTAGCTTGTTGCTACCCTTTCTAAACCAGCTCCCTGAGTGGCAGACAGTTGTCAAGCATGTCAGAATCCTAAGCAACTTGGGCTTCAAATCCCAGTCGGTTCTCTGGACATTCTTTCCGAATTAGAGCAGCCTCAACTGACTCCCAACAGGGAGTACTAGACCACGTTATCGAGATACCAGGCAGCTGGGAAGTCTCCTTGTTTTGCCACATACATCCCAAATCCTCAGGAAGGAATGGCACAAGCCTTTACCAAGCTGGCTCAATAAATACAAGAAATCAATATAAGCTATTTCCCTATCTGAGTCTTTTGCCCCCTTTTCTTGGCATACTGACCAGACCACCAAGGCACACTTCAGGTCTATTTATGTTGTAAGTCTTGTCGCGTGTTTATGTGATCCACATCACTCTCGGTCAGAGGGCCATGACCATAAATATATATATTTTTTTATTATTATTTTTTTTTTTTTTTAGGGATATTTATTATAGCAAAAAGTAAAAAAATATTGCTTTTTTTTCAAAATTGTCCTTTGTTTATAGCGCAAATAAAAAACAAAAACAAAGAGGTGATCGAACACCACCAAAAGAAAGCGCCATTTGTGGGGAAAAAATTCATTCGGGGAGAGTGTTGCATGACCGCGCAATTGTCAAAGTGTGACAGCGCTGAAAGCTAAAAAATGGCTTGGGCAGGAAGGGGGTGAAAGTGCCCAGTATTGAGGTGGTTAATGGATCAGGGCCATTATCTATGACATTACAATGTTCCACGTGTTTTTGGGGATCCTCCCTGCCTTTCCTACATTGAAAGCACATACTGGAGCTGACCCCACTCCGGCATTGACTCAGCAGTTGTACAACTTCACTTCATTGCAGGACTGGCCTTTGCAGAGCAACTGGGGCCTCTAACTTGGACATGGGGAAGAGTGGGAGTTGTTAACCCTTTAACTCATTTGGGAGCTTGCACGAAAAGCAGTCAGCCTGATAAAGGCATTGTCATGAGAGGATTCACCCATTGGTGGCACTGTTGGTCCCGTGGATTGCAGTACCAGTGTCCATCAGCAGGTGTCTTCTTGCAGCCAGGATCTGTGATAAAGGATCTCACCTTTTGGTGGCACTGTTAGATCCATGGGCCATAGTACCGGTGTTCAACAACGGGAGTATTCTGGCAGTGTGGGGCAGGCAGCACAAGCTTGGCATCTATGGGCATGTAGCTGTTTTGGGGGAAGGCAGAGATATAGACGTGCTGTGTATATACAGACCATGGACACTCCTCATACAGCATGTCTGGCAGCACATCTTGTGCATCTTGTGCTTGCACATCTTGTGCTTGCAAATCATCTGCAGTGAGTCTGTTGGGAGACTTCAAACCCCTGTGCTTAGAGAGATCGCCGTGATAGCGGTCACTAGACATGTGCACAGAAAAAAAAATCTTTTTTTTTTGTTCTGTTTCGTATCGTTCCGTTTTTTCGTTTTCGTTCGTTTCTCGTAAGACGCCCATTTTCCTGTTTGTTCCCGTTCATTTTTCGTATGACGCGATTTTTTCGTATTCCGATCGTTTCGTATTTTCGTTACCGTTTTATTTTTGTACATGCGGGATGGTTCGTTATTCTGTTTAATTCATGTTCGTTACTTGTTAGACAATAATTTTCGTGAATTTTCGTCAATGATTTGCAGTATCTTGAAACCCTTTTCTTTTGCTATTTTCAGTTGTTCATATGACATCTATAACAAAAAATTTGCACTCTGTATTTTAAATTCCTTTTTTCTGTTCGTATTTTGGATTCAAAATACAGCATGCAAATCTTTTGTTATAGATGTCATATGAACAATGAACATAGGACTAAAAACAAACAGAAAAAGGATTGAAATAAAATACAGAATGCAAATCTTTTGTTATAGATGTCATATGAACAATGAACATAGGACTGAAAACAAACAGAAAAAGGATTGAAACAAAATACAGCATGCAAATCTTTTGTTATAGATGTCATATGAACAATGAACATAGGACTGAAAACAAACAGAAAAAGGATTGAAACAAAATACAGCATGCAAATCTTTTGTTATAGATGTCATATGAACAATGAACATAGGACTGAAAACAAACAGAAAAAGTATTGAAACAAAATACAAAGTGCAAATCTTTTGTTATAGATGTCATATGAACAATGAACATAGGACTGAAAACAAACAGAAAAGGGATTGAAACAAAATACAGCATGCAAATCTTTTGTTATAGATGTCATATGAACAATGAACATAGGACTGAAAACAAACAGAAAAAGGATTCAAATAAAATACAGAATGTAAATCTTTTGTTATAGATGTCATTTTTGTTCTTTTGCCGTTTTTGTTTTGTTGTTTTTTTTCGTCGGATCATTCGTTCGTATTTGCGGTTGTTCGTTATGCGGCTCATTCGTAATCTCGTAGTTTTCGTATTTTGGTACTTTAATTTTTTCGTATGTACACATTATCCTGCGGGTACGAAAATGAACATTTTCGTATGAAAATAACATTCGTACGAACGGGAATGCACATATCTAGCAGTCACCTACTTTGGTAAGGAGACTGCAATACCATCACTTAGGTGTCTTATTGGTGGAAGAAGATCTCTCTTTACACAAACTCAACTTTGTGCACCATTACGAATCACACCATAAGGATTGTTTTTTTCATGGTTTATTGATTAAATCATTAATGTGAGACTATTTATTCACCATTTATTCATTTTTTTTCAATTCATTTTTTTCATCACCGATTGGTTTTGGAATATTTAGATGCACTTTAGATTTGTGAACTTTATTTTAAACACATTTATATTGTATACCTGTGTCCATTTATTAGGTTAGACACGGCTTATTTGTTTAGCGCTGTACCTTGTCTTATTTATTGTCTAAAATTTGTTATTCAATTTTTGGTACTGGCAGCTGTACATCCAATTATCACTGTGGGGTTTTTCACTTTGACATTTATCTAGCGCAGTGTTTTTTTCCTTGTTTGGTCTTTTTTTCTATTGTGGTTACCTGAGGACAATTACTGCAGTCTCATAAATACCCGGCAATCCCTCACATGCTTGCCTTGGTATCTCTCTCCCTGACCTTGAGCCTGCATCTGACCTGATCCGATCTGATCCCTATCCTGAGCCCATCCTGGGCCTGTCCCTCCTGTTACCTGATTACCTTGGATCCCTGCCCTGTAGCCTATCCATCAATCCTCTCCCTGTCCTGTTGGTTTCCCGTCCTTACCTATCTGTTGATCTCCCTGTGTATGACCCGCGGCCTGGCTTTTGATTATGAGTCCGGTATCTCCCATTTATTGTATATACTATTTGTTGTTTGTGGGTCTTGTGGTTAGTTGTGCACTGTGTGTATTCACTTACTTGTCACCTATCTTAATAAACACCATTATCTTTCACATTTTTTGATCTCCTCTGTGCAGCCTTTACAGTCTAGTCTACTAATTCCCTGATAGGCATCCTTCTATGTTTGTCAGTAATCCCTTGTATGGGAATATAGTTCTCATCCCATGCTGGCTGATATAGGGTTATTGATGCTGTAATGGTTCTTTTTCATGTGATCCTCTAACTTATTCCTCTGCACAGTCAGCGTAGTTAACTCCTACTGAGCTGAGGAATACCCATACATTGCACGAGGAGTCATTCCCCGTTCTAGGCTAATGGTCCTAGACCACACACCGAACAGGGCCTGCTTGCTCCCCTGGTTCTCCAGCCCTTTAAGCTGGGACTCCAGGGCAGCAGCAGGGAATGGGCCTGGGAATGGTACTCGGTGACATAGGCAATTTTCACATTGATTTATTACAGACATCATAGGCTCCTTGAATGCCTTAAGTTAAGTTTGTAGTTAAGCGGGGCTGTAGTGGACCCAGTGCACCTGCAATAGGAATCAGGAGCATCGTTGGTGCCCCTAGGTTCTTAACCGGTTTCTCTGCAGAAAGGGCATTCCAGACCTCAAAGGTTAAGGGGTAGGAGATGAAAAGCCCATCCCACCCCTGGGGTGGGAGGGGGTCAGGGGATCAGAGTTTAAAGTTCAGTGTTATTGTTATTTCTTTATGACTGTAAGAATTTTACAATAATGTAACCCCCTTTTCTTTCTTCTTCTCTTTCTTCACCCCTTTTCACAGGGTGTTCACAGGTTCCACGGCTGCCTCCGGCCTCCCGTCCCAGGTCCCAGATCATTGCAATCTCCACCCCTCGGGGCTTCTTAGTGAGTACCTCTCCCAAAAGAAAAGGTAAGCTACGGATCTCCCGAATATTTCCATCGCTTCTGATCCATGGCTAATGCAAATCACTTCACACTCTCCCTCAAAATTATCTCACACAACACTCAAGCCTTAACTCCCCCGGTCAAACGTAGGAAACTCTTTCAACTTTACCACTCCATGCATGCAAACATTCTCTTGCTACAAGAGACCCACTTCCCATCCACATTTAAACCCACACTCCTCCATCAGCGATACTGACAATTTTTCATAGCGTCGGCAGATAACAAAACAAAAGGGGTGATCATATGTTTTGATAAACACATTAATCTCTCTGAACCGGAGACTATAGTTGACCCCCAGGGATGCTATGTTCTGGTTTCTGGACACACTGATGGGGAGCTATATACTTTTGTTTCATATTATACCCCCAACAAGGGTCCAACTTTTTTTTGACTCCCTGCTACACAAACTCGGACAGCTTCGGGGAACCTGACACAGAACCCATCCAAGATTATGGAAGCCTTCTACAGTTCTACTCTGAACTATACATACCAAACCCACCACTCCCCCAACCGCTACAGAATACATTTTTAGACAATCTCCCTTTGCCCACACTGACTGAAGACCATAGAGACCCCCTTGAGGGTCCGTTCACACAAGAGGAGATACTGGACACCATTAAATCCCTTAAACTAGGATCCTCATCTGGACCAGATGGTTTCTTCACTGGTTATTACAAAATATGTGGCCCCTGCCCGGCCTCACACTTGGCTCGGATGTTCAATTCTCTCAGGGATGGAGCCCCTCTGGGTGCAGATCTAAACTCTGCATATATCTCAGTAATACCCAAACCGGACAAGGATACAAGTGAGGTTGGTAATTATCGTCCAATCTCGCTTATTAATAAAAATATTAAAATAATGACAAAGATCCTTGCAAATAGAGTGGCAAGTTTTATCCCTTCATACATTCATAGAGATCAGATGGGCTTCATTCCTGGGAGAAAGGGCCCTGACCAGATCCGAAGGACCATTGATGTTATCTCACTTCTCAAATTACAGTGGTTTTCTACTCTCTATAGACCTCCACAAGGCCTTTGGCTCAGTAGATTGAGCAAACCTGTCTGATATCCTGGGGAGATGGGGCTTCGGCCCGTATTTCCCAAACCTAATCCAAATCGCTTTATTTAACCCCTACAGCACAGGTACACCTGTTGGGCAGATACTCGGTTTTCTCTAGAGGCCCGAAGCCGGATTGGCTCTCCATGGAAAGACAAGCTATCTCCTTGAATACCATTGATTATCTCCTTTGGTGCGACCCAAAAATTAGGCCAGGTAGAATGTCCCCCACTCTCTCTCACTCCATTGCCCTTTGTTCCAAACTTTATGCAGAACACACATTGATATCCCCCCTGAGGCCCTTAGCGCATTTGTTTCTTAATGCTGACTTTTCACCGGAGATGAACATTAAAGCGTTCTGATGGTGGACAGATAAGGGCCTCTATCGAATTGGTCACTTCGGAACTATTTACATTCTCCCAAATCTCTAATTTCCTACAATCCATCTGGACCAAACAACACAGAACCCCCCACAATAACCCCCTACGAACATTGGTGCTCAAACGGAAAAAATAAGCTGCGCAAAAAACATGAATATCGACCACCAAGTGGACAATCATATAAACTCAAGATCTCCGAAAAGAATGTGAACCCAATCGAAAAGCAAAACATTTTTTTATTTTTTATAAAAATTATAAAAAATATAATTGAATGAAAATGAATCCTCCAACATGAATAAAGTCTCTGTGACCAAATATTACAAAATAAAGAAAAGGTGATTAGAAGAGTAAACGTCTCTCTCAAGATGTGCTGCTGCTCTAGAAGAAACAAATGGCATCCAAAACACCCCGAAATGGTGACCAAATCATAAAGAGGATCCTCCACCAACAAAGATTAGCAGCTTCTTACCAGATGGGAAGATCCCAATTAGAGATCTTCTGTGAGTCTGTGGCTATGAACCCAGCCTATAGGTTAGTCTGGCAAGGATATCTTCACCCCAAGTTTCTGGAATCCTCTACCGCTCAGGAAGATGATGAACATGCCCCAATAGGAGGAAAGGAAAAAAGGGCGCACATAGTGTAATCCAATAAAAGATTTAATAAAAAGATCTAAAATAAAAACACACTCACATTTGAGTAGATATAAAATTGCGTATAAAAGTTCTGTAGCCGGCCGGCTAACACAGCCTGTTCGCTCCGGGACTTAGTAGAACGCAGTGGCGTTAGCACGCTGCTAAACCCTACGTTGTTTTGTCTTCTAATGCCGCGTACACACGATCACTTTATGTGATGAAAAAAAATGACGTTTTTAAAAACGTCAATTTCATTGACCGTGTGTAGGGGAAAACGTTGTTTTATGTCTTGTAAAAAACGACAAAAAAAAATTGAAGCATGCTTCAATTTTATGTGTCGTTTTTCAAAACGCTGTTTTTTGTTTCACAAAAAGTCACCGTGTGTAGCAAAAAACGTTGTTTAAAGCGACGTTTTTCAACCCGCGCATGCCCAGAAGCTAGTTATGAAGCGAGCTTCAATGGAAAAAGAGTGGTGAACGTAACCTCGCTTTTTGTGAAAAAACGATGGTGTGTAAGCAACATCGTCTTTGAAAAGTGAAGTTTCAAAAACGTTGTTTTTTACTTCACAGAAAACGTTGTTTTTTTTTTCATCACATAAAGTGATCGTGTGTACGCAGCATAAGACTTCGTCCTGGGGTGCTCAAACGCAAGGGATCAGAGGGGAGGTATCTCACTGATCTACACGGCACTGGCAACAAATTTGGACAAGCCGACCTACGCTCAGGCCTAGGAGGAGGAAACAGGCAGCACACGTCAAAGCGAGCCTACACAGTTATACTCAATATATCCCTCATCGAAGCCAGTCTAAAAGTTTTGACTAGGTGGTACTATGTAGGGATGAGCTTCGAGTTCGAGTAGAACTCATGTTCGACTCGAACATTGCCTGTTCGCCGAACAGCGAACTATTTGGGGTGTTCGCGGCAAGTTCGTGTGAACTTTAGAACCCTGTTAAGTCTATGGGATTCGAACGTTTGAAATCTAAAGTGCTAATTTTAAAGGCTAATATGCAAGTTATTGCAATAAAAAGTGTTTGGGGACCTGGATCCTGCCCCAGGGGACATGTATCAATGCAAAAAAAAGTTTTAATAACAGTTTTTTTTTTGGCAGCAGTGATTTTAATAAGTCCTTTAAGTGAAACAATAAAAGTGAAATATTCCTTTAAATTTCATACCTGGGGGGGGGGGGGGTGTATAGTATGCCTGTAAAGTAGCGCTTGTTTCCCATGCTTAGAACTGTCCCTGCACAAAGTGTAATTTCTGAAGGAAAAAAAGTAATTTAAAATCACTCGCGGCTATAATGAATTGTCGGCTTCGGGCAATACAGAGAAAAGTCATTCATAAAAAAAAAGTGTGTGGGGGTCTACGGCATTTTTTTTTCAATTTGGGGTGGAGTTCCCCTTAAAATCCATACCAGACCTGAAGGGTCTGGAATGGATATTTGGGGGAAGCCCCACATAATGTTTTTTTAATTTGACGCAGGGTTTCCCTTAATATCCATACCAGACCTGAAGGACCTGGTAATTGAATTTGGGGGGACCCCCATGCATTATTTTTTTTATGAATTACTTTTCTCTGTATTGCTGGTATCCGACAATTTATTATAGCCACGAGTGATTTTAAATTACCTTTTTCCTTCAGAAATTACATTTGTGCAGGGACAGTTCTAAGCACAGGAAACAAGCGCTACTTTACAGGCATACTATACACCCTCCTAGGTACGAAATTTAAAGGAATATTTCACTTTTATTGTTTCACTTTAAGCATTATTAAAATCACTGCTCCTGAAAAAACAGCAGTTTTTTAAAACTTTTTTTGCATTGATACATGTCCCCTGGGGCAGGACACTTTTTAGGACAATAACTTGCATATTAGCCTTTAAAATTAGTACTTTAGATTTCAAACTTTCGAGTCCCATAGACTCGGGGTTCTAAAGTTCACAAGAACTTTTGGTCTGTTCGCAGGTTCTGGTGCGAACCGAACCCAGGGGTGTTCGGCTCATCCCTAGTACTATGTCCCTTCCAAGCTGGCAAGGATTTTCCCAGGGAGATCGCCACTATGTTTTAGGGGATGTGAGTTGGAAGGCACAATGCTCCACATATGGTGGACATGTCCTCGCATTAGATCTTGTTTGCAGAAAGTCTTCCGCACCATTAGCTCCTTGACAAATGAAACGGTGACTCCTGGGTTATGAGCATAGCACTACTAAATCACTGTATCCCTGATCTACCTAAGCACTCTAAAGCACTGTCTTTTTTCATAAGAGCTAAAGTAACAATAGCCAAGGCCTGGAAGAAAACCACTTCCTTCCAAGGGTTCAGGAGAAAAGTGTCTTGGATAATAGCTCATGAACAAGTAGAAGTGAAATTTAATGATAAGATTGAAAGGTTTAATGCCACTTAAAAAACTTGGGCCACGTCCTGCAATATACCTCTCCTTCCTAGAATTCCGCCTGGAACCACGATTGCGCCTATCCCTTTTTGAACCTATCTCTTTACATCTCTCTTCTCCTATCACACATTTCTCATTTCTTCTTTTGGGGACAACCTGGTACTGTATACCCTTCACGTTAGCCAAGATATAATGCTACCACTTAAGGGGGTTTAGTATGTGTTATTGGTCGGACTGCCTGGGTTTGGTCTCTCTTAATATTTCACAGCTGACAATCTACCATACTTGTACTAATCATCGCTCTGGTGGGCTCCGTTATTATAGCCTGTACCAGAGGGCCAATGGCGAGCACAAGGGAGGGGTTGGTCGTAGGTCCTGGGGGGCACCGCGCATATCCACATTGAATTCCCAAAGGGTTGGTGTGGGTGGAGCCTCAGGTTTGTCACGGTTTATTTGTACCTTGCTGTATTTATTGTGTAAAATTTGGTATTCTAATGTGTTAGTACTGGCAGCTGCACAGCCCACTATCACTGTAAGGATTAAAAAAAAAAAAAAAAAATGTTTACATTTTTCTAGCGCAGTGTTTTTTTATTTTTTTCTATTGTCGGATTTCTATATCTCACTTTCCTGATACAGTGAGACTAGAGTTGGAGATAGCTCCTTTGGGAGAGATGGAAGACCCCTGTAATCTCGCCCGTTTTTAGAGCTCCCTGTTCTATGTTCTGAAGTTTCTTATATGCCTTTCTTAATATATCTGCATTATTAGTAATATACTATAACCTTTAACTGTTTGACGTAATATACACTGTTATGCACTATTACCACTGTTATGTATGAACCTTTTTTTTTTCCAATAAAAATATTTTAAACTTAAACAAAGTACACAAGCTCTTTTCACTATGGTTATAATGAAACGTTCCACATAACTCACTAATGGAATATACAGAGTGACCTGGCCGACCCCGGGCATCGGATGCAGTATGATCCTGTTGGGGAGCCTGATGCCAGAGGTAACACCGGGGTAGCCCACTCATGAGAGGTAATCTTTACATCAACAAATTTTATGTCATACAGATTACCAGCATTGCTACCATGTTTGCTTTCAAAAGTTGAATAAACATGTCTTTGTTTCTGTGTTCCCTTCTATCAGACCAAGTAAATTCCCATAAGTAGTTAATGCCTTGCAATGTAATGTTCGTAAAAACTTTGCACCATTTCCTGTATTTTTACTCTTATTCTTATTTTTGTTAAACTTAAAAAATGTTCTTAATAAAAAGAATGAACTAAAAAATTTATGAAATAGCATTTTCAGTTTCTGGTGCTTAGATACAATGAAGTTCTGCTTTAAAATTGTATGGAGAAAAACCAGGACGGCCGCACTCCAAAAAAATGTTCCTTTATAATAAAACAGATCACAACTCCAACATGTCACAGCAAAAAACAGAAAAGAACTGATGCGTTTCACACCAAAATACAGTGCTTATTCAATTTATGAATAATCCTACCTTTCAGCTTTAGCTCCTTGGGACCTCTGAGCGGTTAACTTTTTCTCTCATCTTATCCAAGTTCTGCTTTAAGTACCGTATATACTCTAGCATAAGCCAAGTTTTTCAGCCCTTTTTTTAGGGCTGAAAATACACCCCTCAGCTTATACTCGAGTCAGTGTAACTAAAGGGCTGCGAGCGTCCATTGTTTAAAAGTCGCGGCTTCCCCCTGGCCCCCCTGGTCCCTTCCGTGACGTTTCCCAGCAGATACTGTGTTCAGTGTTCCACCTATCACGAACGTTCTCTTGTTCGAGGATGAAAAGACGTCTGTGATTGGGGGAACACTGAACACAGTGTCTGCTGGGAAACGGAGTCCGAGGATGAGAAGACGTCCGTGATAGGGTGCTGGAAAACACCTATCATGGAACGGGACCAGGAGGACTTTTAAACAATGAATGGACGCCCGCAGCCTGTCAAGAATATCAGGTACATTGACTTGGGCACAGGGAGGCTGCAATGGGCACAGTGAGGTGGCAATGGGCACAGTGAGGTTGGGCACAGTGAAGTTGGAATGGGCACAGTGAGGTTGCAATGGGCACAGTGAGGTTGCAATGGACACAGTGAGGTTGGGCACAGTGAGGTTGCAATAGGCACAGTGAGGTTGCAATGGTCACAGTGATGTTGGGCACAGTGAGGTTGCAATGGGCACAGTGATTTTGGGCACAGTGAGGTTGTCATGGGCACAGTGAGGTTGGGGCACCATGAGGCATGCAAATGGGCATTGTTGACCCTCTTTTCCGCTAACAGTAGCTGCTGCATGTACACCCTAGGCTTATACTCGAGTCAATGCATTTTCACATTTTTTGGGGGTAAAATTAGGTACTTCGGCTTATACTCGAGTATATATGGTAATGCCTAACACAGTAAGGCTTTCCACTACTGCTGAATTCTGATATTTTTTTCATGAGTAGGAATGGAAACATTGCTTTCTATCCCATCGACCAGATCATTCATAGGCAAATGGATTGCTATGCAAATGTATGGTACCCCTCTGATTACTGCTGTACTGGTGTTTGTATATGTTGGGGCATAGGGAAGTATTTTTTTTAACTTCACATCGATCTTCATATCATTACTCTGAAGCCTATTTCTGCAGACATTCTTATGGTGTTTACTACAATTTGAAAACTGCTCTTTGCTTTCTTGAATATAAAAAGTGTTATTCATACAGTGCATAATGGTGGTTTCATATCAGAGAAAAATGGAATATGAAAATTAATCTGAAACTCTGAATCCTTGTCTTGCCAGACTAAATTGAAGTGATAGCCAAGCAATGTATTCACCTTTCAGGATGTACTACTTGACCTACCGTTAAATGTCCAAAAATATCTATTAGATATCTATCCATTTTTGCAGTGTGTAGACCGAAGACTGCTGACAACATGATTCTTGGGCAGTGACACTGACTGGGCTTTGTTTGGGATCATCCGTAAATGTTAATTCTTTTCCTCTTTTTTATGCTGTCAAGCTGTACCACCATGTTTAGAAAATGAGAAGTTCAGAACCTTTGCCACCAAGCAAGGATCTTGTAACAGCTCCACTCTGACAGTGCCTAGGCTGTCACATCACAAGATGATTTCCCTGCGTATCAAGGTGGGTTAGATGTGTGATAATGAGGGGAAAGCACAGACATGCTAATTTAACTATTCAAGCGAGTGGGCCTTGTCTTCGTTAGGCAGACCCAGGTAGCAGCTGCAGACTGTCAGACTCCTTTGGGCCTCACGCTTTTTGATTCCCATTTAAGTTCAGATTCTCTCACTGTCTGTCAGTGAACTCTCCTCTCTGAGGAGGCTAAAAACTCTCCAATGATTTGCTGCCTTCTGACATAAGTAAATGTCAAACGAAGGTTAACCCTTTCTGCTCCACATTAAGATACATCTTTCATAAATATCAATAGATAGTTCGTTATTTTTTAAATAAATGCATTTTAAGGTTTCCTGAAAAAAAAAATCCAGAACTGTATTATACTTATGAAGTATGAAAAGCATAAATATACCATTATTAAAATATTTGCCTTGTCATGCTATTTTAAATTTAGGTAGATTGTTCAGTAAAAATTACAATATGGAACAAAGCCCTGCTGTATAACCAAGTCTGGTGTTTGCCTTCAGTTTCAACAGTGTAGTGGCTTATGTTAATCTAAATGATGGCTCTCAATGATAAAGGTTTATGCAAATTCCCTCATGCATTTACTGCCTTTGTATTTAATTGAAATTAATTCTATTGTTAAATCTATGAAGGTTTGTGTTAGTTTGTTAATTGATTATTTTGTCTTGTGAACACAAGAGCGTTAAAAGTGCATACATACTTAATTTCATTCAATATATTAGGTGTCTTCATTATAGTACCTCACTGGTAATTACATTGTTGAGTTTACATTGTAAAATTTAATGGCTGAATATCATCTGGTAATATCATCTGGTGTTCTATCCAGGCTGGCATTGCAGAAGGTGTGCTGCTATTATTACTAGACTACATCATTTACTGTACATTAAGAATGTTATAAATAAATGTATTAAACCTAAAATATAATGTTTAAACATTAGCGCATTTAGACAATTTTAAGTTTATCTCATAGAAATTTAAACAATAATCTTGTTGTTGCTATCAACAGCTCTTGCTTTGTTACAATGCTTTGCTCTATTAAATCAACCAAAATAGTAAATAAAAAAATTATAAAAATTAAACAATACACCAAAATAATTTTAAGCTCATTTATGGAAACAAGGGGGAATGATTGCCTGTCTGAAGATATCACAGCATATTCTATTAGCAAAATCATTTTATTTTTATGGTAGCACTGGTCTAAAATTAAAAGTGTAATGAAAGGGTGGACCCAACAACCCCAGGGATATGTTTGACACGACAGAAGAGCTCCACATTCAATCTGAATTTTATTTAGAAGTTCTAATCCATTCCAAACTATTGGGACATTTGCCAGAAATTGCTCTACTGAATGTAGAATCCAATTGGTTATATTGCAATATCCAGTCACACTACCAAAGCTCAGCAGATGAAAATTATAGCAGGTAATGCGGTTGCAGGCCATGTAGAAGTGTCTAGTGGTGTATGTATGGCTATGTATTGACCACCACTCACAAGGAACTCATGCATCTATCCACTATAATGTAGTAGTTAGTGATTGTACTGTCCGGCCAGGCAATAGTCGGTAGAGCATAGCAAGAGATAGAATAGCAGACCCTTTAGTAGTCTCTAATGGTGTGTGTGTGTGTGTGTGTGTGTGTGGGGGGGGCTATATATTGTTCACCACTCATGGGAAAAATCCCACCCATCTACTTCAACCTAGTAGTTAAGCACAGTGGGGAGGATTTGTAACACATAAAAGTCTGCTCACATGAGCTTTGGCTGTGATGGACTGCTCACCCTGGTCTTGCTGTCAGTCCACTCAATGTTAATCCAGGTGTGAGTGGGACAAATAATCTGCCATTATATTAGGTAGAAAGACCATTCGACACTCTTGGGAGGATCTGACTGTGGTCGCTTGTTGGTCACTCTTCTTTCCTGGCTGTGTGTCTGGTCTGTGTCAGGGAAATGCTGGCAAGCACATGCGCACTAAAACTTGCACAATGCAAATGCCTATGAGCCCACATGTGTGGCTGCGCGCGCCCCTTTAACATTGGCGCCAAATGACAAATATAAGAATGACAATTGCACTAGGACCTTTCTCCCCATGTATCCTATATCATGTGCCTATTCTTGATCTTGTTGACCTGGCTTTCCTGACCATCTTAATTATCTCCAAACCGGACCAAGGCTTGTCCTGACTCTGATTCTGCTAAATCTGCTTGATCTTCTGCTGCCAAACCTCTGCCTGAACTTTAACCACTTAAGACCCGGACCTTTAGTCAGCTAAAAAACCCGGCCAGGTTTTGCGATTTCGGCACTGCGTCACTTTAACAGACAATTGCGCGGTCGTGCGACTTGGCTCCCAAACAAAATTGGAGTCCTTTTTTTCCCACAAATAGAGCTTTCTTTTGGTGGTATTTGATCACCTCTGCGGTTTTTATTTTTTGCGCTATAAACAAAAATAGAGCGACAATTTTGAAGAAAATGCAATATTTTTTACTTTTTGCTATAATAAATATCCCCCAAAAATATATAAAAAATATATATGTTTTCCTCAGTTTAGGCCGATACGTATTTTTCTACCTATTTTTGGTAAAAAAAAATCGCAATAAGCGTTTATCGGTTGGTTTGCGCAAAATGTATAGCTTTTACTAAATAGGGGATAGTTTTATTGCATTTTTATAAAAAAAATGTTTACTACTAATGGCGGCAATCAGCGATTTTTTTCATGACTGCGACATTATGGCGGACACTTCGGACAATTTTGACACATTTTTGGGACACTTTTCATCTTCACGGCAAAAAATGCTTTTAAATTGGATTGTTTATTGTGAAAATGACATTTGCAGTTTGGGAGTTAACCACAAGGGGGCGCTGAAGGGGTTATGTGTTCCCTAATGTGTGTTTACAACTGTAGGGGTGTGTGGCTGTAGGTGTGACGTCATCGATTTTGTATCCCTATAAAAGGGATCATGCGATCGATGACGCCGCCACAGTGAAGAACTGGGAAGCCATGTTTACACACGGCTCTCCCCGTTCTTCAGCTCCGGAGACCGATCGCAACCCACGGAGGGTACTAGTACAGGTCGTACCTGTGCGTGGATGTACCTGCTGACGTATATGTGCAGGAGGCGGTCCTTAAGTTAACTATTCTTTGCCTGATGTCTTTGAGGTATCTGCCTTCCCGTGTATGACCCGGCTTGTCTGACTCTGCACCAGTCTTCTCAACTCCACCAACCTGCATCATCTCTGCATCCACAGCACACCTGCATCTGCAGCATCCACCACCTAAATCACCTCTGCATCCACAGTACAACAGCATCTGCAGAATCTGACCACTTCATCATTTGTGCATCCGCAATACACCTGCATCCACTACATGCCTGTATTCACAGCTAACTAGCACCTGCTGCTGGTACCTGTTTCTCCTATCTACCAACTAACAGAAGAACACAACAGGCACTCCTAACTCACCGTGGTCTCATGGCCGCTGTTGCAACTCAGTGGTCTTTGAACTGAGGCTGTACGAGAGGCCTTCATCTGCTCATCAGGCTCTAGCTGAAGATACGTGACAGTCTGCCTTATAGTCAACATGCTCGTTGGCTAGCCAGACATCCATGGGTAGGCGTGGTTGCAGATGACATCACAAACATTGTGACGTCAATGCGCTTTGCTGATAGGCATATCTACATAGTTACATAGTAAGGGAGGCTGAAAAAAGACACAAGTCCATCAAGTCCAACCTATGTTTGTGATTATTGGTCAGTATTACATTGTATATCCCTGTATGTTTCAGTTGAACAGGTGCTTGACTAATAGTTTTTTAAAACTATCAATGCCCCACAGTGAAACCACCTGAAGGGAATTCCACATCCTTGCCGCTCCCACAGTAAATAACCCTTTACGCAGTTTAAGGTTAAACCTCTTTCCTTTTAATTTTAGTGAGTGGCCACGTGTCTTATTAAACTCCTTTCCGCCACAAAGTTTTATCCCCATTGTGGGGTCACCAGTATGGTATTTGTAAATTGAAATCATATCTCCTCTCAAGCGTCTTTTCTAAAGAGAGAATAAGTTCAGTGCTCGTAACTTTTCTTCATAACTAATATACTCCAGACCCTTTATTAGCTTTGTTGTCTCTGGTGCCCAGAACTGGAGAGCATACTCCAGGTGAGGCTGAACTAGAGTCTTCTAAAGTGGGAGAATTATCGCTTTATCCCTGGAGTTAATCCCCTTTTTAATGCATGCCAATATTCTGTTTGCTTTGTTAGCAGCAGCTTGGCATTGCATGCTATTGCTGAGCCTATCATCTACTAGGACCCCCAGGTCCTTTTCCATCCTTGAGAACCCGGGTCTCCTGAAAAAACATGTGTGTAAAAATATTGCGCAAACCCTATTGTGGAAAAGAGGCAGCCAACACAACAAAGAAAGTTGTAAAATGAGTGAAAAAAAGCAAGTGTAGCGCCAAAAAATATATATACATATAATAAAATAACTCCACTTATGAGGTGGGTATTGGAGACAGGGATTGAGTGTCCCCTTTCCCACCAATGATAGGGGTGCCCCGTACTCAGGTGATCAATGTGTTCAAACAAAGAAAAAATACAAAGTTGTGTATATATATATATATCGCCTTAAATGGCGGTAATTAGCCAAAAAAGAAAAGAAAAGTGAGAATATACATAAATAATGGTGTACATTCAATGTGTGACAAGGCTACAAATATTTCAAACTTGAGCCAACAAATCAGTGTGAGTTAATAATAACAGTGATAAAGTTCAAACAACAAAAAAATAACCCAGTGTAAGGGGTTGCGAGCAGTACTTTAGTCCTTTAAAGAGACAGTACGAGTTATAATCCCAAAGATCCCAGGTGTTGACTTTGGGTCAGAGATTACAATCACAGGAAGAAGATGTAGATCCTCACACTCTGTAAGAGTATTTCACCATTTCTATATTACCAAGATTTTTGGATTGCATTCTCTGAGATATATGAACTTGAATGTACTCACTGGGAAAGGAATTGACATCAGTGCGATCCACAGAGTGTGAGGATCTACATCTTCTTCCTGTGATTGTAATCTCTGACCCAAAGTCAACACCTGGGATCTTTGGGATTATAACTCGTACTGTCTCTTTAAAGGACTAAAGTACTGCTCGCAACCCCTTACACTGGGTTATTTTTTTGTTGTTTGAACTTTATCACTGTTATTATTAACTCACACTGATTTTTTGGCTCAAGTTTGAAATATTTGTAGCCTTGTCGCACATTGAATGTACACCATTATTTATGTATATTCTCACTTTTCTTTCCTTTTTTGGCTGATTACCGCCATTTAAGGCGATATATATATATACACAACTTTGTATTTTTTCTTTGTTTGAACACATTGATCACCTGAGTACGGGACACACCTATCATTGGTGGGAAAGGGGACACTCAATCCCTGTCTCCAATACCCACCTCATAAGTGGAGTTATTTTATTATATGTATATATATTTTTTGGCGCTACACTTGCTTTTTTTCACTCCTGAAAAAACAGCCGTTTTTAAAACTTTTTTCCATTGATACATGTTCCCTCGGGCAAGACCCGGGTTCATAAAGACGTTTCCACAGGCAAACTATAGACACCCAGCACTGCAGGTACAATATTTAAAGGGATTTTTCATTTTTTTATTTAAACATTATTAAAATCACTGCTCCTGGAGCAGTGATTTTAATGATGCTTAAATAAAAAATAAAAAAATCCTTTAAATATTGTACCTGCTGGGTGTCTATAGCTTGCCTGTGAAACGTCTTTGAGAACCCGGGTCTTGCCCGAGGGAACATGTATCAATGGAAAAAAGTTTTAAAAACGGTCACTTTTTCAGGAGTCCTGCTCCTGAAAAAACAACCGTTTTTTAAACCTTTTTCCCTGGGGCAAGACCTGGGTTCTCAAAGACGTTTTCCAACAATAACTTGAATATTGGTCTTTAAATGAGCGTTTTTGAATTCGAACGTTCGAGTCCCATAGACTTCAATGGGGTTCTAAATGTTCGCGCGAACGGTCGGTCTGTTTGACGGTTCTGGTGCGAACCAAACGCGGGTATGTTCGGCTTATCCCTACTCCTTAACAACCAGCTTATACTGCATATATATATATATATATATATATATATATATATATATATACACCGTATTTATCGGCGTATAACACGCACAGGCATATAACACGCCCCCTTTATTTTCAGGGTAAAAAAGTGAGTGTTATACGCCAATAAATACTATATATATATATATATATATATATATATATATATATATATACATATATATACACATACACACACACATATATATATATATATATATATATATACACATACACACACATCTCTTCTAAATTCCAGCTTGGCCAAATTGCTGGCTTTACAACTCCTGCTTGTGGATTCTGCCCCTTTTCAGAAATCTCTGCTGTATAACAGTTGCAGGTTACTGGATGCCAAATCTTTGCTATATATAATTCATGACCCACTGAGTGATTTTGGCAGTCAGTGCAGATGTTAGAAAGGGCACACCACTCTAGCTTGCTCTTCTGCCCCACATCCTTACAGCTGTTAGTTATGGTGCCAGAGCGCAGTAAACAAAAATATTTCTCCCATGGGACTTTACAGCAACAACACACAATGTTTATCAACAAAACAATATGCTTATTTGCACAATGATCTAAAATATGACTATACTCTGGCATGTCATAATAAAAACTTAACAAACAACACCTGAAAGTTAGGCAAAAAATATTGTTATGTGCACTTTGTTCTGCAAACATTCATGGCAAAAGTCAGTAAAAAAAAGATATCAAGCATCAAACCAAGAGGAGACTGGTACAGGTCTCCGACGCAAAAGATGTTAAGTCAAAAATGAAAAGCCTAATGTAAGCATTACGTTTATGACTGGTTGGTTTTTGACTGACCTTTGGTCAAGTACAGTGACCCCTTGTGGGCTTTAATATGGGAACATGTGGCCTGATGGATGCCCCGTTTAGAGGAATGGTGTTTCATTTAAAACAGGGAGATTTATTGGCAGAACAAAGTTCCCATAAAAATATTTTTTTGCTTATATTTCAGGGGTTATGTTTTTAGTATGACATGGCAGAGTATTGATGTATAGTCATATTTTAGTGCATTGTGCAACTAAGCATACTATTTTTTATGATAAACATTGTGTGTTGCAGTAAATTCACATGTACTGTGCTATTAAACAAAGTAGCAGCTTCTGTTGGCTCCAAGGCCCACCTATTCTTTTTGTATGTTGACAGAATATTGTCCTCCACTTTCTCCTACTCCACCTCCTCAATTTCCTCTTCCAGTGAGTCATCCTTTTATCCACCAGTTCTCCTTCATTCACAGGTTATGCATTGGCTCAGGCTAAAAGATGCCATGTAGTGCTGGGCCTAAGTTAAGGTAAGGAAGCATACTGAAACAAGGTGGTTAACCCTGTGGCAACTTGTGCCAGGTATGGTGGTGTGAAACAGTCGAATCAACCTGCTGTCTACCTCCAGCGGGAAAAAATTAAACATATGCCTTGCCTGGCACATGTCCTCAATTTGATGGTGCAGTGATTTCTGAATAGGTGTCCTGAGTCCAAGATTTCCTGATGCAGGCCAGATGAGTCAGATGTAGTCATTTCAGATGGTCCTGTCCAGCCAGTGTTTGGATGTTTGCAAACCACCTTATCTGTGACATACCCACCAGTTGAACTGAATCAACTGGCTGCTGCACATGCAATAGTGACTGCATATGCAGCAGAGGGCCATCAATGAGTACCTGTGTGAGTATGGTAGGAGAACAGGCTTGGGGAGCTGAGCTTCGTTTCCTCATGCAAGTGGCTTCTGTTACAGAATACATGCAATGTATTGTTGCCATCTGTGGGTGTGACAAGACTGGTGAACAATACAAATGCATGCATCAGTGGAATTGTATCAATTGTGTAACTTTTGGAGCACACGATTTCAGACCATGCACCATCTAACTGCGTTATAGAGTTGGGGGAACCCGCCACCCGAGAATGGCAGTGGAGGATCAATGAAACCCTCTTGAAAGAGCCAGAATGCGAGACACAGCTAGCAAAGGAATTAGAGCTGTTCTTCTTAACAAATAAATCAGGGAAAGTGGCAGCATTTTGCGTATGGGAAACACATAAATGCTATATTAGAGGAATACTTATATCAGCAGGAGCACGTAGAAAAAGACAACAGGGGGCCCAATTAGAATCTTTGCTCGGGGATATCAGGAGGCTAGAGACTTTACATAAGAAATCACAGACACTTCAGAGAGAGAAGGAATTAACTTGCCTGCGAGAGGAACTGAATGCCCGGCTAACATATAAAACAAAAGCAGCAATGACGGGGGCGTGGCTTGCTTAGGAGCCGGATGGCAGTGTGGGTCCGGAGCTCCGGGAACCAGCGGGGAAAATTAAACATATGCCTTGCCTGGCACATGTCCTCAATTTGATGGTGCAGTGATTTCTGAATAGGTGTCCTGAGTCCAAGATTTCCTGATGCAGGCCAGATGAGTCAGATGTATATGCAGTCACTATTGCATGTGCAGCAGCCACATACTGACTCCCCGAGGAGTTTGTTTTGCATCAACACCTGGCGATCCAGCCCGGGGGGCCCCAAGGATCATGTCCCGCAAACGAAAGGACATCAGGAAGCCGCAAAGATTAACGGACTTCTTCTCCCCTCACCAGCGTGGCAGAGGACAAGATGGCGCCGGCGCGGCGTCCACCCCGGAGCACACCGCACATGGATCCAAAGGTGGGTCAGCTGCACTATCCCACCGTAAAGGCTCCCCTGATAGCCTACAGTCTCACTCTACCTCTCCCACCACAGGCAGCCCAGCCAAAGCAAAAATCAGGCTGGATAAGGAGGGAGCCATGTCTGCAGTCAGTCCTGCAGCTGACTCAGGGGATGACAAACGTGAACTCCCTATAGAGTCCTTCCCCACCACCCATCAACCTGTGATGGATACTGTACTAAAGGATATGCTGCTATCGCTACGCAGCTCACTACAGTCTGATATGATGCAATGTATGCACAGATTCCACTCTGATATCCAGGCAGTAGAGGCTAGAGTAGAGCATATCGAGAAAAAAATGTGGGAATACGCCGTCACTATCAATGACCTGGTGGATTCGCATGAGGAGAGAGAGGGGGATACGGAATGGATCAAAGCGAAACTCGCGGACATGGAAGATAGAAGCAGACGTAATAATATGAAAACGAGAGGGGTCCCTGAATCTGTCCTTCAGGAGGATCTGCGGTCATACTCCGCCTCCGTATTTAAGGCGCTTCTCCCTGACCTGTCTGATCTAGATCTCACTATAGACAGAATCCATAGGCTACCAAAGCCGCCTTTTCTGCCTGAACAGGTACCCAGGGATGTCATAATGTGTTTCCACTTTTTTCATACCAAAGAGCAGCTAATGGCGAAAATGCGCAAAAAGGAGCAAATTCACTCGCAGTATCAGAACATACAATTTTTCGCAGACTTATCTCAGTGCACTCTACAAAAGCGGAGGAATTTAAACACCATAACCAAGGTACTGAGGAACCACCAGATCGTTTACAGATGGGGGTATCCTGCCAAATTATCTGTCATCAGGGAAGGCCGTACGCATGTTGTGGAATCGCTGGAGAAGGGTATATCCCTGTTGGAGGAGTGGGGGATCCTCCCTGAGGATACTGCTGCGCCTAAAACCAACTCCAGGCCCGTATCACGGTCCGAGCCTGTGTGGAGAACGGTAACAAATAAAAACGCCAAATCTCACAATTAAATCGGGAGGGAGCACCTACTGCTTAATTCTCCCTGCTGGAAGTTCCTGGAGAGCTCGTGAGCCTGGACTCACCCCTTTTTTTTTGTGACCTGAGCAGTTTTTCCTTTTTTTTTCCACTGCATATGGGTATCTTCTGTGCTCCGCACATGTTTCTGTTGGCTAAACGCCAGTTCTGTAACTGTTCCTGTTTTTACCTCTGGTATTTTCTTTATTTTGTGTTCTTGTGTTTTTTCTTTTCATCTACAAGTGTTGTTCGGATCATCGTGTTCATCGTATATGACGGACCACTGCACCCAGAAGCCTGGAGTTCTTTTGCTTTTTCATCACCTAGTGAGTACTCTAATAAAGAGATTTTTAAATACAGCTTACCTGTAAAATCTTTTTCTTGGAGTACATCACGGGACACAGAGCAGCATATTCATTACTATACGGGTTATATGGAGTACCTTCAGGTGTGGACACTGGCAATCTCAAACAGGAAGTCCCCTCCCTATATAACCCCCTCCCATAGAGGAAGTACCTCAGTTTTGTAGCAAGCAGTATGCCTCCCAAAAATGTTCCCCAAAAGAGGGGTGGGAGCTCTGTGTCCCGTGATGTACTCCAAGAAAAAGATTTTACAGGTAAGCTGTATTTAAAAATCTCTTTTTCTTTCTCGTACATCACGGGACACAGAGCAGCATATTCATTACTATACGGGATGTCCGAAAGCAGTGCTTTAATGAGGGGAGGGAGACATCTTCCAAAAAAGGATTTAATTTAGAGGTATACTCAAATAATAATAAATCCAACTTAGTCAAGAAATGTAAATCTCAAATCTAAATCAAGGGAGCCCCCTCAGATCCTGAGGAGCTTGAATCGCGGCCTGCAGTACTGCCTGCCCAAAGGCTGTATCCGCATTCCTTCTTACGTCCAATTGATAAAAATTTTGTAAACGTGTGGACTGACGACCACGTTGCTGCCTTGCATATTTGAGCCATAGAGATCTTGATGATGTGCTGCCCAGGAGGTGCCCATGGCCCTGGTAGAATGGGCCTTTACCGACAAAGGAGGAGGCAACCTCTTCAAACCGCAGGCCTGAATGATTAATTGTTTAATCCATCTTGCGATGGTGGATTTAGCAGCTGCCTGACCCATCTTGGGCCCCTCCGGTAAAACGAACACCACATCTGTTTTCCGAACCTTCTCTGTAGCTTTAAGATAGGCCTTTATGGCCCTGACAATATCCAACGTATGCAGCAACCCCTCCTTTCTAGAGGTGGGTTTTGGAAAGAAGGATGGAAGTACCACATCCTGGTTCAGGTGGAAACTGGATATAACCTTTGGTAGAAAGGAAGGATGGGGGCGTGGCCTGGACGGAGACCAGAATGGCAGCCTAATCCTTGTGCTCCTGCGACCCGGGGACTGTTTGAGCCTTTTTTGCGGAACCTACCTCTCGATTTACACCATGAGCAGAGCCACCCGAAGCTCCTCGACATCCCGAGTGCTAGGTGAGTCCAGCTCCCAGCATTCTAGGAATATCCCGGACATATTCCGGTCTCAACGCACCGCGGCACACGCGGCCATGCAGGCCCAAGCCCCAAGCCCGCCTAACTCGGCACCCGAATTGCTGACCCAGAGCTCTGTGACGGACGTGGGACGTTCTCCCCCTCCCTGTCTTTCTGACCTGGAGACGATGACTGCTGACATCAAGAACGCAGTCACGGCGGCGGTTGCTGATCTTAAGGCGGAGATCCGTGCGGTTGCCCATCGGATTGACGAAGTAGAACAGACCACCCAGACGCACGCGGCCGCCATTCGGCAAGTACAAACCACCTATGACTCACAACTCGCCCATCTCCTGGAGCTCCACAGACATGTCGAGGACCTTGACAACCGGGGCAGAAGGCACAACATCCGGGTTCGGGGTATCCCGGAGAGCGTGGACCCGGGGACCCTGCAACAGACCCTCTGCTCTATATTTAATGATTTATTGGAGCGCCCGGCAGAGGATCCTGTCGACATGGAGAGGGCCCATCGAGCTCTGCGCCCCCAACCCCAGGTTAATGAGCCACCCCGTGATGTGATCTGTTATGTGGTCAACTTTCAACTGAAGGAGGAAATCCTCCGCAAGGCCAGGGATAGAGGCAGGATCCTCCATAATGGCGCAGAGATTAAACTTTTCCAGGACCTTTCCCAGATAACGCTCCAGAATAGGCGCGCTTTATGCCCCCTGCTGGACACTCTGCGAGCCAGAAACATTCGCTACCGCTGGAAGTTTCCCTTCGCTTTGTCAGCCTCCAACAGAGGGCGCTCGGCCCTCCTTCGTACACCAGAAGACCTTCCATCCTTTTGTGAGCAGCTTGATCTCCCGCCTGTCGACCTTCCGGAGTGGTATGCCTTCTATTTCCCGTCGGAACCCTGGCTTCCGGTTTCCACAAATCCGTCGCCCAAGGCCCAGCGACACAGATCAAGGCGACGCAGGACCGGCCCGGCATCACTGAGTGACCAAGACCCACGTCGCGATGTCTACCGACATAACCCGGCCTCCCCCTCCACACCGCCTAGGGGTAGGGACCGGGTTGCGGACTAACCCCGCACACTCTCTTACTCCAAGTGTCGCTGCCCCTGTTCACCCGAGCCCGCCCTCCACGGTTTCAGCCTGCTGAGGAGATTCACGGCGCTTGCACACCTCTGTATGACCTGTCGCCCAGAACCCGGCAGCTGTGTAAGCACCCTCCCCTTTCCTTTTTTTTTTTTTTTTTTTGATGTGTGACTGACTTCTGCCGCAGTGAGGGACCCTTGAGTATATTTCACATGTGATGCGGTAAGACTCTAGCCAACCCAGACTGTCCTGCCGCGCTGCCCGCTTCTCTGACGCATGCCACTGTCTTGCCCTCCCCACCCTGGAGGCCCACCACCCCTATTACCCCTGCATTCCTTGCTGCTCACGCCTGTGTCGGGTCAAGAAGGACTTCCGTGCCCCCCCCGTGTCCCCTTTCCTTCCCCCCCCCCCTCCCCCCTTGTTTTAATCAGTAATGCATTCATGCTTCATTTCTACTGTGGGTTTATTGCTTGTTAATTACATGCATTTCATGTTCGCTGTTCAGGCCTGTGAAGGGGTAGTCGCAGGTAACCTCCGATGCGGCTGTGTGACTCCGCTGCACCTGATGGGTTTAGACTGGACATTCCTGCTTGAGGGTTGGGCTCACTACCCGATATCTGCGCCTTTTGGATGAATGTATGACTCTTGTATAGTGTGTATTGAATGTCCCTGGGGTTATATACGATACGGTCCCTTGTGCTGTGCGACTTCCTGCAAATTATCCATGTCATGCGGCCCCTATTAGTTATGCGGTATGTGGCCCCCTCTGGGCTGTATTGTGTGTGGCTCCCTGTACGTTGCATTAAGTGAGTCTGGCCCCCTGTATGTCCTGTGGTGTGTAGCCCCCCTGCCTGCTCTAGGGTGCATGGCCCCCTCTAGGTACTACGATGAGTGGCCCCCTTTATGCTCTATAGTGCGTAGCCCCCTTTATATTCTAGAGTGTGTGGCCCACTGTGTACTGTATGATAGGTGGTCTCCTGTATGTATGTAACGTAGTGTGTGGCCCCCCCTGTGCTTATGTTTTTGGTAAGTGTTCTCCCTGCATGTCATGTAGTGTATGACCCCCCCTGCAAGTTGTATTACCCTATATGGGTTATGTGATCTGTAGCCCCTGTTTACTGGGGAATGCTGGGATCCCGATATATTGATCTAAGCCCCCCCCTGGATGTAATTCCTTTACCTTTTAAGCACGCTTTTGTTTATGATTGTCCTTCTGATCAAACGGATCACTCCATGATCTTGCTGAGATGCTCTGATCCTATGCTTTACCTCACTGCACATTTTTGAGGGGGGAGGGGGTAAAAATTTTATGTTTGTTATCCTCTTCTCCTCTATTTTTGCCGTATCTCCCCATAGGTCTCTCATTTCATGCAGGCGTTTGTTAAATATGCGGGAGCAACTCGAGGTGGCACTTGATGACATTTGGTAAACTTGTTCTGTTTCTCTTTGTTTTCACAGTTTATATTGTTTTACATTTATGCTCTGTTTATAATTAGATGTTTTTCCATGACCTCAGTCTATGTACGTTACGGGTGATGCCCGTCCATTTTTCTTCCTCTCAATTTTGTAGGTTCCCCACAGTAAGCACCCTTCCTTTAGCTGGCTCTCTACCTCAGTCCCTGGGCCGTACCTTCCTTGAGGTTTTCGTCCCTTCTTTCGTCCCCACACAGCAGTCCCATTGGGATTCTCGCTGACCCTCCAGACTCCTCCCTTCTTAGGTGTATTAGCAGGTCTAAAATCACCTCTGGTTTATTTTTATCTTCTCTACGATTTCCCTCTCTCCTCTTGAATTCTCCCTTTACCCCTTTACTTTCCTTCCCCTTCCACTGCTCTCCCCTCCTTCTTTCTCTTGTTTCTTAGGTTTTCCCTCCAAACCGTACCTTCAGATTGGTTCCGTGCCGGCCCCCCTGGTGGGCCAACTCGTTCTTCAGCCGTCTATTTGTGCCTCGCCCGTTTGGCCCACTGCTCTCCTTATTTTTCCCTGGTGCCAGATTCCGCGACGGTGACCATAGACCATGTCTCCCCTGACCTTGAAGTGTTTGTCCCTGAACGTGAAAGGTCTGAACTTACCAGAGAAGAGATCCCAAGTTCTATCCTCTCTCACTAAACACAAAGCCCACTTTATTTTCCTCCAGGAAACCCACTTCCGCTCGGACGCCGTCCCTAAACTCTCTAACCATATCTACAAAACCGCCTTCCACGCCACTAACCCCTCTTCCAAGACGAAGGGGGTTTCGATCCTAGTATCTAGGCACGCAAACTTTCATCTATCTGACTCTCTCATTGATCCGGAAGGCAGATACATTTTCCTTAAGGGTTCTTATGAATCGAGACCCATCACGCTTGCTAACATTTACTGTCCTAATGAACGACAAGTGGCCTTCTTTAAATCAATGGGCAACCTATTAGCTTCCTTCCAGTCGGGCATCCTAATTCTGGGTGGGGATTTCAATGTCCCCCTGAACCCATTACTGGACTCCTCTACGGGTGCCTCTGCCTTGACCTACAGGGCATTGAGGCAGATCAACCTACTCCTTCAATCCCTTACTCTCCACGACTCCTGGCGCACACTTTTCCCCTCTGTTAAGGATTACACATTTTATTCCGCTCCACATCTAAAATACTCCAGGATCGATTACTTTTTCTTATCCCAGTCGGACCTTACCCTTCTCCAGCAGTCCACGATAGAGCCCATGTTCCTGTCGGATCATCACCCGATCAGCATCACCCTAGCTTTCCCTGACACGCCCTCCAGAACGAAGACCTGGCGTTTGAATGCATCTATACTTAAAGACCCTTCTGTGATTGACCAGTTGCGCGCACGTATTCAACTATACTTTGCTGAAAATTCAAACCCAGAGATCTCGCCTGTCTCCTTGTGGGAGGCACACAAATGTGTGACCCGCGGAGAACTGATTGCCCTGGCCACAAAAGCTAAAAAGCAACATCAGGAGTATATTACCTCTCTCATAGAGAAGGTGAAGGCCCTTGAAACGGCCCATAAGAGGTCCCATGCCCAGGCAACTCTGCAAGACTTGCTGCATACTCGGGCCTCACTTATGGAGGAGCTGGGCAGACGCTCTAGGAGACGATATGTCCTTGGCCAGAGAGTATTCTACGAGCAAGGCAATAAGTGCGGGCGCCTCCTGGCACGTACGGTGCAAAATTCAAAACTTTCAACTACAATTCACCACCTGCAGGGTCCGGGCGGTACCCGCCTGGTCAAGAATGAGGAGATCGCCAAAGAATTCGAGAACTTTTACTTTAAATTATACAACCTTCACCCGCAAGGTCCTTCCCAGACCAAGTCTGACCTGCGGTCTGACCAGATTAGAGAATTTCTCTCTCGGTATAGCCCCAAACCGCTCTCCCCACAACAATCACATGACTTGGAGGGTCCCATCTTGGCGTCGGAGGTAGCTATGGCTGTCAAACAAATGAAGACGGGGAAGGCCCCGGGCCCTGACGGATTGTCCCTTCAGTATTATAAATCCTTCTACGATACGCTTGGCGCTAGACTCCTGGACATATTCAACGCCCTTTCGGATCCCCAAACTAAACCTGGCAATATGTTAGCAGCTCACATAGCGGTGGTACCTAAGGAGGGCAAAGATCCCTCTCTGGTTACTAATTACCGTCCAATTTCACTTTTGAATGTGGACATTAAAATATATGCGAAAGTCCTGGCTAATAGACTGGCCCCCTTAGTCCCGGGGTTAGTCTCGTTAGACCAGGTGGGATTTGTCCCCGGCCGAGAGGCCAGGGACAACACCATCCGTACCCTGAATCTGCACCATTTCCTTACCTCCTCCAAATTACCTGGCTTCTTTCTCTCGCTCGACGCTGAGAAGGCGTTCGACAGGGTGGCCTGGGACTACATGCAGGAAGCACTCACGGCTTTGGGTCTGGGACCCCGTATGCTGTCTCATATCATTGCCCTGTATACTGGCCCATCGGCCAGGGTGAAAGTCAATGGCCACCTGTCGAACGCCTTTACCATCAGCAATGGTACACGCCAAGGTTGCCCCTTATCACCTCTGATCTACATTCTTACCTTGGAACCCCTCCTTAATAAGCTGAGAGATAACCCTGATATCCTGGGTATTAATGTGAAAGGGAGGGAATTTAAAGTCGCTGCCTTCGCAGACGATGTTCTCCTCTCTTTGCGGTGTCCTAGAATTTCCCTGCCCAACCTCCTCAAAGATCTGGAACATTTCGGCGCCCTGTCAAATCTAAAAATTAATCACACAAAATCGCAAGCATTAAACGTCTCCCTCTCCCCCCAAGAGGTCCTGCACTGCCGGGAGTTTTTCCCTTTTCAATGGGTGCAGGAATCTCTTACATACCTGGGGGTCCGTATCCCCTCCCGTCTGATGGACCTTTACTCCCAAAACTTTCTTCCCGCTCTCCTTCAGGCTCAAAAATGCCTTAAGGACTGGATGGGCCTGAACGTCTCCTGGTTTGGCCGGACGGCCCTGATCAAGATGATAATCATGCCCCGCTTTCTCTATCTTATGCAGTCGATCCCTATCTCCTTGCCTACGGGCTTCTTTGCATCCTATAGGAAGGCCTGCTCCACCTTCCTCTGGAGGGGCTCTCAACCCCGCATCAAATACTCCAGACTAACCCTACCTAAATCTGGTGGTGGCATTGGTCTCCCGGATCTTCAGAAGTACCACAGCGCGTGTCATATCACAAGGATCGCTGATTGGAACATTCATGGCTTTAAAAAGCTTTGGGTCCTCCTGGAGAACAGCTTCTCGCCAAGCCCTTTGCATTTACTCCCATGGCTTCCCTCGAAGAATTGGCCCCAGTGCCTGGTGACGCATCCTCTTATCTACCCCTCGCTCCTAGCATACAAGAAGTCCCCGACGCTGGGATCCTTACCCCCTTATCCAAATCCCTTGACCTCCCTGCGAGGGAACCCAGACTTCCCACCGGGCCTCTCAAGGGATTTCTTGCGCCAGGAGTGGCCCTTTGAAGACGTACTGGCTACCCAGTTTTACTCGGCTGGTCGGCCCTTGACTTTTGAGGCGATTAATTCTCTGACTACAACGTCCTCGCTATCATTCTGGACCTACAGGCAGATCAGGCACTTCCTGTCGGCCACAGCCAGTCCATCGCTCTGGTCACGCCCTCTCACACCGTTCGAATCCCTTTGTCACCGCAAGACTCCTCAAAGACACCTGATCTCCCTTTTGTACACTCTTCTGGTGGAGGGTCCTCCCCAGACCCCCACCCCGCCACAACTCTCGTGGAATAGAGATCTCCAGGCGTCTTTGTCACTGGAGGATTGGAGCACTATCTATGAATTTGCTCACAAGGGCTCTTTGAATGTGGCCATTCAAGAGAATGGTTACAAGGTGATCACTAAGTGGTATAGGACTCCGTCGCTTCTTCACAAGTTCTCCCCTAACATCCCCGACACGTGCTGGAGATGCGGTGTGGGTGTGGGAACCATGCTCCACATATGGTGGGAATGCGAGGCCCTCCAGCCCTTTTGGAAAGAGGTCCATAATCTCATTTCACACGTCACTACCTATACCCTGGATTACACCCCCTCCCAGTTTCTCCTTCATCATACTTCACTCCCCAGAAAGGACTACTTCAGATCCCTGGCCATGCACATGGTCAACGCCGCTAGAGTCTGCATCCCTAGGCATTGGCGCTCTATCACAGTCCCGACAGTTAGAGAGTGGTTTGCACAGATCTCCTCCATAAGGGAGATGGAGGAATTGATTTATGTCTCGCAGGACAGAGTGCACAAATTTTCGTCACCACGGATCGCTATCATCAGTATGGCCCTTGAGTAGCTTGGGGCGCTGGGCGCCCCACCCCCTGCTTTGGGGGGATATTTGGGTGGGGGGTCGGACGCGGAGCCAATCTCACTCTTGTTCTCTCGGGCTCTCTTGCCCCTACCCCCCTCCCGTTTTCCCTTTTTATCCCCTTCTCTCTCCCTTTGTCCTTCTCTTGTGTCTTTTTCCCCTCCTTTTTCTCTTCACTTCTGGCTCTTCTGTTGTTACTTTACTTTTGGTCTCTTGTCCCTTGTCTTAGCACGATACATCACGCCTTATATACTGACTATGAACGGTGCCCTGCTTCACTTCCCCTCCTCTAAGTCTTGGAGGGAGGGGTGGGGGAGGGGAAAACTGAAATTAACGATCCTCCGCCCTCCTCTGCTCCATTACACTTTTTGGGCATCGGTCCTGGTACAACGCATTATAAGCAAATTTTTTTTTTTTTTTTTTTCTCTCTATCACCTCCTTGTTGTATCATGTATCATTGTCTCGTGCATGACTCTGTTGTTGTATCCTACTCTGTGACAATTATCTTGTCTTTTGTTCTTTGCTGTATTTTAATTGAATAAACACTTTTATGAAAAAAAAGAAAGGAAGGATGAGGACGGAAACCCGCCCTATCCTTATGTAAAATGAGATATGGTTCCTTACAAGATAAGGCTGCCAATTCCGATACTCTCCTGGCCGAAACTATGGCGATCAGAAATACCGACTTTCTAGTCAGTAAAACCAAAGGTACCTCAGCCAACGGCTCAAAGGGTTGTTTCTGTAGAGTTGACAGAACAAGATTTAAGTCCCATGGACAAAGTGGTGATTTGACCGGAGGATTAACACGTAAGACTCCCTGTATGAAGATCTTAACCAGCGAGTGGGCGGCCAGCGGCCTCTGAAACCACACTGATAAGGCTGAAATCTGTCCCTAGATCGTGCTTAATGCCAGGCCTTTATCCACTCCTAGCTGGAGAAAACGTAATACTCTATCAATGGTATACTTGCGGGAAAACCATCTCTTAGACTCACACCAGCCTACGTAGGCCCTCCAAACCCTGTAACAAATTACCCTGGAGGCCGGCTTTCTAGCCTTAATGAGGGTATGGATTACCTGCCTAGACAGACCTCTACCCCTGAGAATCAGGGTTTCAGCCACCAGGCCGTCAAATTTAGACGCCGTAATGCAGGGTGGAGGATCGGGCCTTGTGAGAGTAGGTCTGGCCATAGAGGAAGAGTCCAAGGGCCTCCTGCTGCCAATTTCAGGACTAGTGAGTACCATGCCCTCCGGTACCAAGCTGGGGCTACCAGGATAACCGGCCTGTGCTATGATCCTGCGCAACAGGCGGGGTAGTAACTGCAGCGGGGGAATGCATATAGAAGTTATGATTGATGCCAAGGGCGAACCAACCCATCGGTTCCGCAGGCCATAGGGTCCCTCGTTCGAGACATGAACCTGTCTAGCTTCTTGTTGAATCCTGATGCCATGACATCCACGTCTGGCACTCCCCACTTCTGGCAGATTGTCTGAAAAACCTGTGGATGCAGAGACCACTCCCCCGGCGACAGGGTTTGGCGACTTAGGAAGTACGCCTGCAGGTTGTCCACCCCGGGAATGAATGTCGCCGATATGCAGGGTACATAAACCTCTGCCCACCGAAAAACCAAACTCATCTCTCTCTGAGTGGCTTGACTCTTGGTTCCCCCTTGGTGGTTCACATATATGCCACCGCTGTGGCCTTGTCTGAATGAATTCTCACCGAGGACCCCTGTAATCTGGATGTCTATGGCAGGAGGGCTAGCCGAGCCGCTCTGATCTCCCAGACATTGATGGGCAGCTGCCTCTCCACCTCTGCCCAAGTTCCTTGGCGAGTGAACCCGTTCAAGACCGCTCTCCAGCCTTCCAGACCACTGGGTAGAAAGACTCCCCTTCAGAAGGTTCTGAGGGTTTAACCACCAGCATAGACTCTGCCGGACCTTTAATGACGGCGTCAAAGGAAACTCCAAGGCCTTTGCTCTCTTGCTCCAAGCTGCTAGAATTGCTGTCTGTAGGACGCGAGTGTGGAAGCATGCGGTATTGCCTCGAACATGGCCATTAGTTTGCCTAGTAATCGCATACATAGGCGAATAGTTGGTTCTCTTTTGCTTAGAACCAACTGAATCAATTTTTTGATAGCCTCGACCTTTACCAGGGGCAGGAACACCCATCTTCTGTTCTGTGTCTAATCTCATGCCGAGATATTCCAACTGCTTTGTAGGTTGAAATGCTGATTTTTAGGACCCAGCCGAACCTCTCGAGGTACTGAACCATGAGGGCTACTGCGCATTCCAGCCAAGGAAGCGAGTGATCTATGATTAAGAGGTCGTCCAGGTATGCTAGGACCGAGACCCCTTGGATCCTTAGACTGACTAGAATTGGAGCTAGGACCTTCGTGAATACCCGGGGGCCTTAGCCAGCCCGAAGGGGAGCGCCACGAATTGGAAGTGACGCTGTATCACTGCGAAGCGTAAAAAATATTTGATGTGGCTGAAAGATTGGTACATGAAGGTAATCATCCTTTATGTCTATAGAAGCCAGAAAGTCGTCCTTCTGGAGTGTGGCGGCTGCTGACCGAACGGATTCCATCCAGAAAGAGCGAACCCTTAGGTAAGCATTTAAACCTTTTAGGTCCAAAATTGGTCTGACATCGCCGATGGGCTTTGGTATGACAAACAGATTGGAATAGAAACCTAGCCCCTGTTCTTGGGCTGGTACCTCTACCATTATGCCCTGGTAAAGCAGATGATCCAATGCCGCCCGCATTGAGGCCTTCCTTGTGGAGGAAACTTTAGAAATTCTAATCTGTAGCCTGTGGCCACAGATGATCGGACCCCCTCTGTCGAGGATCGATACCATGGCCCCTTGCCCCCCAGAGGCCTGTCCTTGCAATCCATTGTTAAAAGTTTGATCGCGCAGGAGGCCCGATACTGCCTGGAATTTGAGGGCCCCGGAACAGGGGGGCGCTGCCTTTTAAACGCAGGACCCCGGAACTTCTTTTGACTGGTAAAAGGGTACTTTTGCCACTTGAAACAGTCTGAATGTATTTATCCAGATCTTTCCATGGAAGGGAAAACCTGCCAGTAGTCTTTTGCATGGGGCTCGGCCGCCCAGTTCTTCAACCATAAGAGCCTTCTCATATGCACTAAAAATAGTGACAAACGAGACGCCTGCTGGATGGAGTCTTTTATAGCCTCTACCGCAAAGCACAGAGCTCTGGGAATATCCAATAACTCCTCTGCCTATTGGGCAGGGATGTCTTTAAGCATCTGTTTTGTCTGGTCCTTTAACGCCTGACAAACTCCAATTGCAGCCACTGCTGGCTGTACCACTGCTCCTGCCGTAGCAAAGGATGCTTGAAAAAGTGTCTCTAAACGTTTATCGACCGGGACCTTAAACATTTGTATGTTTTCCCCCGGGCCAGTTAATGATTTATTCACACACGAGATGGCTGCGTCCACAGTTGGGAGCGCCCATTTCTTAGAAAAATTTATTTTCCATAGGGTAAATAACAGAAAACCTTCCAGGCGGTCTCCCATCCAGGCACTAACCAGGCCGACCCTGCTTAGCCTCCGAGATCAGACGAGATCAGGCGCTTTCAGGGTGATGTGGCCGTAGGCTTTAGGCGGCAGAAAAAGTTCTGTCCGGTCGTCCTAATCCTGGAAAAACCAATTCCTCTAACAGAGGATGGACCGGAAAAGCTGCGTTGCTTAAAGGCGCTTTAAAAGAACCCAAAGAGGATACCGCAGGAACCTGAGGCTCTGGAAATGGCAAATTAAATGCCGAGCGGACCATGTCTGTCAAAGACTGGAGCCACAGACTCTCCGTCTGGGAGGCTGAAAACGATTCTTCAGTGGTAGATCCTTCCTCTAGGTTCTGGTCCAACCGATCCTCCTGAAATTCTAATTCCTCCGGAGAGAGAATCTCAGCATCTGAGGATACACCTTTTGGCGATGGGGATCTAGTCCGCTTCTTGCCAGAAAAAGAGCCAGCGATCATAGCTGTTAACTTTTTTCTCTAGCCCCCCCTAGGGTGACGGCTAGCAACTCCTCTGTGATAACACAGGGTTGGGCCGATCTGTGCCAGCCTCAGCACGAGACCCCCTTAATGGCTTATCCAAGGTGACCCCTATAGGAATAACCTGTGGGGAAAGTATTGGCATATCATCAGAACCAGAGGAGGAACCCCTTTGTCTTTGCCCTTTTTTTTTTTTTGTGTTTTGATCCTGAACCTTTGGAAGCCATAATACAAAACCGAGGGACTCCGCCTACAACAACAGACTGTTATAGCCAGGAGTACAAAAAATAAGGTTTAGGGGACAATAGGATCACTAATGCCCAAAAACGGTGGGGCTTAGTATGTTTTCCTTTATAATATTATTGTTTTTCACAACATACAGCCCCACCCCCAACATGTTTGCCAGCATTCAACCTGTTGCCAAGGGGATTTTTGGCTTAACAAAAAGCATTGGAGCTGACTCCAGCATGTACTACCCCTTTCTCGCCACTGGGAGTCACTGTGCTGCCAGCTCTGCGTCCTCTCTCTTCCAGCTCAGCTTTGATCTGAGCTAAGATCGCGCCTGCTGTGTATAACAGCAATTGAAGGCACGCCCACTCTACACTGCAGTCACGCTCCCCCCCCCCCCCCCCTTCCCGACGGCGCGAAAATTTTCTTATATGCATGCGTGCGCGCGCGCGCGACCGTCGGGGGAGGAGAGCCCAGGAGGAGACGCACTCTGGAGCCCAGGAATGCAGGCTGGAGGACGCATCAGGCGGCAGATTTGAATCCCGGCTAGGTAAGGCTTAAAACAGGCCCCTAAGGAGTCCCTTTAGTCTAGAGACAGATCTCTTTTTTTTTTTTTTTTTTTAAAGACCTTCGACCAGCGAGCAGCAGGTAGCTAGCAAACATACATAGATAGGTAGGGGGATCAAGTGATGGGGGGGGGGACATTTCAGGCCATCCTGTCCATCAGACATAGTGACCATGGTGCCAATGCAGAGCATACTCAGGCTACCCCCCTTAAGATCTCCCCTGGAGAGCCTGCTGTCGAACCAAGTCCTGCAGGCTCCCCTCTTACCTGCTCCATGCCGCAGGACGTTTGCATAGCAAAACGGTCCAATCTTCTCCCATCTCCGTGGGTAGCGTAGTAGACCTTCAGGCACTGGGGTCCTGGAAGGAACCGACTGTCCTGGACCTATACAGCACCCTGGCAAACAGGATCTTTTGGTTTAGAAAAAACTCCAAGTCCTGGGCCCAGGGTCCAGCCCTCTAGAGAGGAGCATTATAGGCAAAAACCCACGGTTTGGGGCCCGGGTACTGTCCACTTTGGCACTGAGGCTCCTTGGACAGATCTGGTTAGCCCGCCTTAATCCCAAGGATGTGGAGGCAAAGCTATTCCGTGACCAACACCTAAGACACTGGCGAAAAAACTGAGGTACTTCCTCTATGGGAGGGGGTTATATAGGGAGGGGACTTCCTGTTTGAGATTGCCAGTGTCCACACCTGAAGGTACTCCATATAACCCGTATAGTAATGAATATGCTGCTCTGTGTCCCGTGATGTACGAGAAAGAAATATACATTTTGTTTAATGGAGCTTGTTATCCGCCATTTGTGGTTTGGCCACCGGGGGGAGACATTCCCTCAAAATTGAATTTGCACTTTGGTTCCATGTCGCACACTTTTCTCAATGCTTAAATGGGTTTGAAATTTATATCCATCAACTCTAATGGCCTAAACCATCCAGTTAAGAGGAGGTCCATGTGGAATGAGGCTATCTCCAACCGTGCTGACATTTTGTGTACTCAAGAGACCCACTTTTCTGCGACGTCTCCTCCTGTATGTTCGCATAGGAGTTTTCCACATGTTTTTAAGGCCAATGCTCCTAACAAGACAAGGGGAGTTCTCACAGCATTAGAGACACAGTGGCTTTTAACCTACATGTGTCTGTTCTGGACCCTGGAGGTCGCTTTATTCTTCTAGTATGTGACATTAATAACATCACGTTCACTATTGTCAATGTATACTCTCCAAATGTGCACCAAATCCGCTTTTTCCACAAGCTAATGGCCAAGGTGGCTAAACATAGAAAGGGCAAATTAGTTCTCTGCGGAGACTTCAACGCGACGCCAGACCCAGGTATTGACTCTTCTTCAGGCGCCAAACGCACAAGTCTTCTTCTGTCGGCCTCAATCCATGGTAATGAGCTGTTCGACGCCTGGAGATGTCTCCATGCTGAGGAGAGGGATTTTACTTTCTTTTCAATGCCTCATGGAGCCTACTCCAGGATCGATCTGTTCTTAGTGGATCACCACACTCTCTCTAAGGTTTCGGCCGCCACTATTGACTCAATAACTTGGTCTGACCACGCCTCCATTACCCTCACCCTGGAGGATGCGGTTGCTGACGCAGCGTCGTCATTGTGGAGGGTCAACTCGTTCTTGTTACAGCAAGTAGAGGTTAAGTGTCATGTTGAATTTTTTTCTATTAATGGTCATTCTGTGCAGGATCAGTTTGTTTTATGGAATGCCCATAAGGCGTACATTAGGGGTATACTCATCCAATTGGGGGCGAGGGCTAGGAGGCAGCGGCAGCAGAAAATGAAAGCTCTGACAGATGAAATTTTTCTTTTCGAAACATCTAATAAGCAAAACCCTTCCCCTGCAGTTTCCCGAAGGTTTGTTCAACTGAGACATGACCTTAGACTTCTCCTATTGGAAAAATTGAAAAAGCGTCCCGTAGAGTGAAAATGACATATTATGCCACCGGCAATAAAGCGGGTAAATTGTTAGCGCATAAGGTAAAAGGGTTACGTCATAAATCCAGAATTCCATTTATCCTTCATCCACGTACAAATTGTAAACTTTACCATCCTCAGGATATTGCGGATGCCTTCAGCTTATATTATAGCTCCCTGTATAACTTAAAAGATGACGATACCACCTTTCAACCTGATCCTGCAGCTATCGACCAATTCTTAAACAATCTGCACATCCCCTCTGTGTCCCAAGACCAGCTATCAAAACTGAATGTGCCCTTCAATAGGGAGGAGATAAGTAAAGCTATCGACTCTCTTCCAAACAACAAAGCCCCAGGCACTGATGGCTTTACGGGAGATTACTTTAAAACCTTTAAGTCTGTTTTGGTTCCTCATCTGGAGGGTGTGTTTAATGCCGCTGCTGCCTCTGCCGCCTTTCCTTCTGAAATGTTGTCCGCTATTATTGTGACTCTGCCGAAGCCGAGGAAGGACCCCTCCACGCCTCCAAATTCTAGGCCAATATCACTGCTAAATTTAGACCTGAAACTATATGCCAAAATTTTAGCTACTCGTCTATTAGATATTCTCCCCCTACTTATCCACCCTGATCAGATGGGATTCACCAAGGGCCGTCAGACCTCCGATGCCACTCGCAGGCTGGTGAATATTATACATTTGGCAAACTTGCACAAAAGGCCTTCTCTGCTGTTGGCCTTGGACGCAGCCATTGGGACTACATGGCCCAGGTATTGAGAAGGTTTGGCTTCTCAGGCCCCATCCTGTCCGCAATCCTAGCTCTGTACTCCAACCCCTCCGCCTGAGTGCTCGTTTCGGGGGTACTGTCTAGGCCATTTGCCATCTCAAATGGTACTCGACAAGGGTGCCCGTTATCCCCATTAATTTTTAACTTACTAATGGACCCTTTTGCAATATATATACGCTCCCACCCTGAAATTTGTGGTTTCCCTATCCAAAATTCTACCCACACCATCAGTCTGTTCGCAGACGACATCATTTTGATTCTGACCGACGTGGAGACTTCCCTGGCTTTGGCTCACGAGGCTCTAGGACTGTTTAACAAATTGTCCTACTACAAAGTAAACGAGAGTAAATCTTATCTAATGGGAATAGGTATTGATCGGTCCTTACGGGGTAGGCTTGCTGCTAGATTCCCTTATTCCTGGAATGATAATGGGTTAAAATACTTGGGGATCTCCCTAACAGCAACGAGTGGTGAATTGTTTTCAGCTAACTATGTCCCTTTTCTTGGGTCCATGACCAAGATGTTACAGGATTTGTCAAGGGTGGAGTTGCTCTGGTCCGGCCGCTTAGCCGCATTCAAAATGATGGTCTTACTGCAATTATTATACCTTTTCCGGGCTCTGCAGATTCCAGTCCCCGCATCGTTTTTTTCCAAGCTCCAATCTCAATTAAATACAATTTTTATGGCAAGGTAAGAAGGCGAGGTGCTCCTTTAAAAAGCCGATAGCGGCCAGGAGAGTCGGGGGGATTGGCCATGTTCTACTGAGAGATTATCATTTAGCCTCGGTTCTCTCATAGGCCAGGTCATGGTTTGTACATGGACCCACTTCTAGATGGTTGGAGCTGGAGCTAGCACAAGCCCCAGTTGCTAACTTATCTGACATGTTACTAGCTAGTCATCTATACACGTTGACCCCTACTCACCTCTCACCCACAATGGTGGCTACTATACATACATGAAAGATGTTTACTTCCCACAAGTTTGTAGATCAAGCGCTCAAACCTCTTCCCATCCCCATCTCATGTTTGCCTTTGATCATCCCGGGCATATCCGTTACGCGGTGGATGGCGAAAGGCCTAAGGGTAGTCGGAGACCTGATGTCAGGTTCTACTCCTAAATCGTTTCGAGATCTCCAAACAGAATACGGCTTGGACAATAGAGATTTTTTCAGACATTTCCAAATAGCTAATTTCCTCAGGAAGTCACCTCCGCTGTCCGTATCTTTACCTTGACGAGCAGTACTTTATCTCACCAACCCTACAACTAATATCAGGGGGATCTCGCTATTTTACAATCTCTGAAATAACAAAACCGTCTTTATTAAAACTTCGAACCTAGAAGCGTGGGAGCGTGATTTGGGAACAAAGTTTACTAGTGATCAATGGCAAACTGCTTTACGCTGTACATTCTTGCGACTAAAAGTGTCAACCTATTGGAACTGTCCCATAAGATATTAGTGCGGTGGTACTTAACACCATATCGCTTGTCTAAGTTTGACCCCGGAATGTCCCCCTTATGCTGGAGACACTGCGGAGAGGTGGGGACATTGCACCATATATTGTGGGCCTGTCCTTCCCTTCGGGGATTATGGGCGAGTGTCTTTGGCCTAATCTCCCGATTTGCAGGTACCCAGATTCCCCCTTCAGCCGAAGGAGCATTATTGTCTCTGGGACTAGAATTAGTGCCTGTCCCGGTAAGAACCATAATTACCCATATTCTCCTGAGCACTAGGCTATGCATTGCGCGGCATTGGAGGGATGCAGCTCCACCTTTGCTGAGGGAAGTTATTGAATCTACTAATACACATGCCTCCTACGAATTAATGTTTGCTGCCTCCCAGGGGAAATATGATACTATGAAGCACCACTGGTTCATGTGGACTGAGTGGTACAGCTCGAGTTACAATAGCTGATGTTTGATTTATACGCTGAACAACACTTTGACATTTTATTTTATTTGACATTTTATTTTATTTAACATTTTACTTTATTCTGTTTACACATGTTATTTCACTATTGTTTACTTTCTTATCAATATTTTGTTCTATATTATTTTTAGGGTTCCTCTAATGTACCCAATATATATAGCTTTGAGGTTTATGTTAGACACAGGGCGGGTGTCGTCGCCCTCCACCCCTCGGCGCATTTTTTCTCCCAGGGGGGTTTCGGGGGAGGGAGGGGGCGACGTCTCGGCCACTTGCTTCGCTACTAAATTCAGTGCGGAGGATGTAATGTTCTCTAATGGTTTTGTACCTTGTAGCGTCAGTTAATGAATGAATGAATGAATGAATGAATGAAAACTTATGTAGCGCGGCACATGCGAACTGAATCGCCTCTGGGCGCTTGTTGTTCCTGTCTCCTTTGGTATCAAAAGAGATGAGTCTTGATCTTTCTCCTGAATGCTAAGTAGTTCTCCTCCAACCGAATACTGGTTGGCAAAGCGTTCCATAGTCTGGGACCTTGGACTGCGAATCTTCTATCTCCTTTGGATTTATATCCGGCTTTCGGTATCTGCAGGAGATTTTGATTAGTGGATCGCAAGATGCGATTGGGGTTATGGGCTTTTATTTTTTCGCATAGATAATGGGGGGCATTCCCATGGATACATCTATGCGTTAGACAGAGTGCTTTAAAAGTGATTCTGTCTTTTACTGGTAACCAGTGAAGGGATCTCAGTGAGGGTGAGATTGATTCCCAGGGTTTTTTCCCAGTCACAAGTCTAGCGGCCGTATTTTGAATGACTTGTAGACGAGCGATTTGGTACTTTGGGAGTCCGAGGTAAAGGGCATTTGCATAGTCCAATCTGGAGTTAACAATTGCTCCCACCACGACCGCTATGTCTTCTTTGGGGATAAAAGGGATAAGCCTGCGTAGTAGGCGCAGCAGATGGTGGGATCCGCTGACTACTGACCCTATTTGTGCGTCCATAGTCATGTAGGAGTCGAAAATGACTCCAAGGCTTTTGACTTTGGCGCTAGGGGTGATGATTTTGCCCAGAATGGGCGGGGGTGTCCAAGTTGTTGCAGGTAGCTTCTTGCGTTTGGCGTGAAACAGAAGGAGTTCTGTTTTCCCTCCGTTGAGTTTTAGATAACTCTTTGTCATCCAGTCCTCTATCAAAGAGAGACATGTCTCTAGATTGAGGTGGTGATCCTTTTTATTGCAAATGCGGAAATACAGTTGCGTGTCGTCTGCATTTGAGTGATAGAGCAGTTTTTGACTGCTGATGATCTCAAAAAGAGGACGAAGATAAATGTTGAATAACACCGGCGACAGAGGGGATCCTTGAGGGACTCCGCATGATACCGTGCGTTTTTCCGAAAAGAAAGGTCCTAACTTCACTATTTGCAATCTGTTTTCCAAAAAAGAGGAGAACCAAGATAAATCGCCTTCTGCGACTCTGGCTACTTCAGCTAGCCGGGTCAATAAAAGCTTATGGTCTACTGTGTCGAAAGCCGCGCTCAGGTCTAACAGAACCAGAAGACAAGATTCTCCTTCGTCTGCGGCCTCGAGAGCGTCGTCCCATATCTTGAGCAATGCTGTTTCCGTCCCGTGTCCAGGGCGGAAACCTGATTGAAATGGGTCGAGTAGGTTGTGGGTGTCTAGATGCTGTTGCAGCTGTTGCACCACTGCTTTCTCCATAATCTTGGAAAAAGTATTTAAGCTTGTTATAGGGCGGCGGTGGAGTGGATCCTTAGGGTCCAGGGTAGATTTCTTCAAGATGGGTCTAATTATACCCTCCTTCAACTGGGAGGGCACTATGCCCTCCATGAAAGATTGGTTAATAAGCTGTGTGATAGGAGGTGCCAAGATGTCGGCGCACTCCTTCAACAGTTTGGTGGGGATGATATCATTCGGCGCAGTGCTGTTTAGTGTTGCTCACGAATATTCGCATTGCGAATATTCGCTACGAATATTGCATATTCGAGTATTCGCGAATATCTCGAATATAGCGGCGAATATTCGCTATTTCGAATATTCAAATTTTTTCAATTTTTTTTTTAGAACAGATCCCATCCTAGAGATCCCCATCGACGTCTAAAAGCATTGCTGGTATGATTAGAGACCTTGGGCCGAGTAGCTGCAGCGCTCATTTTATATTGCCGAAAAATCGCAATGCGATTATTCGGCAATAGCGATATCGCGCGATTATTTTATATTGTAATATATCACGAATATTCTGAGCCAATCAGAGTGCTCCATTCCGCATTTCTCGAAATTTTGCAATTATTTTGTATTGTAATATATCACGAATATTCTGAGCCAATCAGAGTGCTCCTTCCGCATTTCTCGAATATTCGCAATTATTTTATATTGTAATATATCACGAATATTCTGAGCCAATCAGAGTGCTCCTTTCCGCATTTCTCGAAATTTCGCATTCGCAATTCGCGATTCGCATTCGCATTCGCATTCGCGAAAATTCGCAATATTTTCATTTCCAAAAAATATCACGAATATTCGTATTTAGCGAATATATCTCGAATATTCGACTATATATTCGAGATATATCGCGAAATCGAATATGGCATATTCTGCTCAACACTAGTGCTGTTACGCAGAGCACCGATGATATGGTTAGTGGCTTGGATAGTGATAGGTTCCAACGTGAACTTACCTGGTTGGGGTGAATTACTACAGGTGTTGTGTAAATAATTACAGGGGGGGCTACGGGGGGGATTGTTCTGTTGAATGCTTTGCCGGATTCCCTCGATTTTATTAATGAAGTAATCCGATAATTCATTGCAAAATTCTTGTGAGTCTGAATTGGGGGCTTCAAGACATCCTGGATTCATGGTCGCAGTGACCAGCTTGAAGAGTTCGCGGGGGCGATTCAAGGCGCTGTTGATGGCCTCAGAAAAATAATTTTTCTTGGCCTTGAAGGTTTCTTTGTGATATTTCTTAGTTATTGCCTTGTAGATAGAGAGGTTCTCATCTAATGGGCTTCTCTTCCAGGCGGCTTTCGCCCTTCTGCGCTCTTGCTTCAGTAACGCCAGTTGGTTGTTGAACCAGCTGGAGTTTTTTTTCCGGATGTTGGTTTTACGTTTCGGCGCTATTAAGTCAGCTGACTGTAATAGTGCTGTGTTTATGGCCTCTAGTGTTTCTTCAGCCGATTGATGCGGCTGAATTGTTTTTATTTTTTTCCTTAACGCGGCTTTGAAGAATTCCGAGTGGAGCTTCTTCTGACATCTAGTCCAGTGTGTAGTCACTGGATTTGATGTTTTTGTTAAGGGGGGGAAGTTGGAAAGAATGAATTTGATGGCATGGTGATCTGACCATGGCAACGGTTCATTTTCCAAGATTTTTATTTCCAGATCTTGTCTGAAAATAAGATCGAGTGTGTGACCTGAAGCATGTGTGGGTCCACATACTAGTTGTTGTAGCCCTAATCCTTCAAGGTGATCGATGCAGGCGTCGGCAACTGGGTCATGCGGGGAGTTGGCGCAGAGGTTGAAATCCCCGAGCAGCAAAAATTGTTTGCTGTTGAGGATGTAGGTGGAGATAAAGTCCGTCAATGATGGAAGAAGCTGCGATTTTGGGCCGGGTGGCCTATAGCAGAGAAGAATATGGACGGTCTCCTGGGAGTTTATTTGCAGTTGCAAAGTAAGGGTTTCCATGAATGGAAGAGGGTTTTGAAGGACTGGTTTAGTGATCGCAAGATGAGTCTTATGGATCACCGCCAGTCCTCCTCCTCTTTGCCCTATTCTGTTTTCCGTTATAATACGATAGTTTTCTGGCACCAATTCTCCTAGAATGGTGTTACAGTCGGCTGTAAGCCAGCTCTCTGTAATAAAGAGGCAGTCTAAATCGTATTGTAGAATGAAATCATGGATTTCCAGTCGGTGTTTTACTGCCGATCTTGTGTTGATCAGAGCACATGATATGTGCTTAGGCTGGGGCATATGGCTGAGATTTTTGATAGTCGGTCGTCGATCGATTCTCAAAAGTCGCTCAGCTCTTAGGGCTTTTTTAGTGATGGCTGGTAGTATTGCGGCAAATTGCCTCAAATCCCCAATGGTTTCTGCAGAATATTGCAGATTAACCATCGTCGCCAAACACCAGGGGGAGAGGGGGGGGGGGCGGATTATCAAGGATTAACTTAATCCTTGATTCTGACTTGGTCCAGAGGAAGGCAAAAAAACCCTGGCCGTGCTATGCCAATATGCTACGACAGGGAAAAAAAATTCCTTCCTGACCCCTTGAGAGGCGATCGGGCGAACCCTGGATCAAGTTCAAATGGTATTGAGGAAGGGGGAATGGGGCTAGGGTGTTGCAAGATGGCTAACACTCCAGCTGCAAGAGCCAGGGTGGTGAGGGTTGCCAACTAGTAGTTATTGAGTCAGGAGAGGGTGGTAGGTGACCCAATTACAAGGGAGTAGCAAGCTGGTATCTGGAGAGGGGGTGCGGGGGGGCCACTCGGTCGCGGCGATGAACGGGGGAGGGGTGGGGGGGGCCCTACCTATCTACACCCCGTGGGCCACACGTCCTACTCCTAGGAACGTGCGCTGGTAGCTACCGGGATGCAGTTCTAGCCCTAAGGAAGAGGGGGGTTCTGCAGGTGTCAAGGGGGGGATAGCGATGAAGCGGGGGGGGTGGCGGGGGTCCTACCTATCTACATCCCGTGGGCCACACGTCCTACTCCTAGGAAACGTGCGCGGGTAGCTGCCGGGATGCAGTTCTCGCCCTGGGGAAGTGGGGGGTCCTGCTGGTGTCCAGGGGGGATTGCTGTATAGCTGGCCGGTGGATGGTGTATCAGGGGGGGGGGAGGTGGGGGCGCAAGCTATGGAATGGTGTGAAGGGTGTAGTTGCTGCTGGGGGGGGGGGGGGGGAGTACCAAGCTGGCCAGCGGCCTGGCCCAAGGCCCAAGCCGTGCTACAGCTGGCTTAATTTTACCCCCGAGAAAAAGGGGGGGGGTGGATGGCTGAGCTGGAGGTGGATGGGGACTTCCACGGGTAGGGGGGGTGTGTTGGGCGAAACCCTGGGGGAGATGCAGAGTGCTGGAGCGTCGCGCCGCTAGGCCGCAGTTGAAGCCGCGGTCTTTCCTAAGCCGCGGCTCCTGCGGACCTAGCGTGGCTGGCGCGGACCAGCGAAAAACGGCTGAGAAACCAGCGTGGGGAAGGGGGAACGAGGGGGGGGTGCCTCTGTTAAAGTCCGGTGGTGAAATGCGCTGATTCCCCGGGTTGAGATGTCGCGGCGATCCTAAAAAGGACGGCCGCCCTTGACAGGCAGGATGGGGGGAAGGAGTGCTGGAGACGGCTGGAGGTGAAGGAGATCCTAGGATGCATGTATTTAGCATTTGATACAGCTACACGATTGTTTGTTTATTTGTTTGAAGGAACTATCATGATCTATAGTTTATTCTTACTGTATGTCCTGTTCCTATCTTTGTAAGTTCTTGAAATGTAATAAAAATTATTGAAATTGAAAAGCAGCAATGACCCGGGGTAGACAAACTTTTTATGAGTTCGGGAATAAGCCTAGCAGGATGATGGCTAATGCATTGAAAGCGACGAGGATGCAAAACTAAATAGAACATATTAAAACGCAGGGAGACACATTGGTAAACTCATCACAGGCAATTGCGAAGGCATTCCAAGACTACTATGTAGGCCTATACCAATTGGGGGTGCGAGATCAGAGTAACAGGGTATGCAATGTGGAAGAGGCTAGGGCATATATAGCAGCCTCGAAAATGCCTAGATTGACGAAAGAAGAAGCAGAAGACATAGACGGTCCAATTACCATTAAGGAATTTTTGGAGGCCTTGAAAACATTAAAACCAGGGAAAGCACTGGGCCCGGATGGATTCACCCTGTTATACTATAAAACCTTCGCAGATAAATTGGCACCAAGGTTTGTGGAGGCTTTTAACTCAATACAAGAAGGTAAAACAATACCAGTAGAAATGCTGATGACCCATATAACAGTGATACACAAAGAGGGGAAAGACCCGGCTCAATGTTCAAGTTACCGTCTAATCTCACTGTTAAATGTGGACATAAAGAAAAATACTATATAACGAAAATACTTTCAACTAGATTATTACCATATATATACCTACCTTAATATACTCTGATCAGGTAGGATTTACGCCAGAAAAGGAAGGTAGGGAAAATAAGCAAAGGGTCATAAGTGCCAAACACCACGCTCAATATCATCAAAAAACATTAGTTTTAGTAAAAAAAAAGCTTTTGATAGAGTTGACTGGTCATTCTTGAGGGCGACCGTACAACACATAGGGTTGAAGAGGGGGATGCAGAAGTGGGTCATGAGTTTATACTCCTTTACAAAAGCTAGAATTAAGATAAACAAGGTACTCTCAAAGCCCTTTTCTATTGAGAATGGAACACGACAGGGCTGTCCATTATCTCCTATTATCTTTATTTTGATATTTGAGCCATTTTTAAGGATTAAAGGGAAGGGAACATAAACTGGCTGCATTTGCGGATGACCAGTTGTTCTTTATAACCCTCCCAGCATTGTCTCTGTCGTCATTAATGACTGAGATAGATAAGTACGGGAGATTGTCCAATTTTAAGGTTAACTATAATAAATGGGAAGCAATGGGGGTGGAGACGAGTATAGCACTACAACAGCAGCTATCTAACTTTTTTGCGTTTAGATGGACTTATTCCCATATAGGTCACCTCGGGACAAAAATACCTAATAGATTAAATAGGATATTTGAACTTAACTTTGTGCCCTTGGTACGACAGATTAAATTTGATCTACAGAAATGGGACAAGGAGGTGTTTACGTGGTTTGGCAGAATCAATATTATCAAAATGAATGTAATGCCAAGATTTCTGTATTTATTACAGACCCTACCTATTAAGATTCCGTGGGATACTTGAGAGGAGTTGAGAGAAAGACTGGCAAGGTTTGTATGGCCTGGAAAACCTGCCAGAATCCGTAGAGATATTTTGATCTTGCCAAAAGAAAAAAAGCGGTGTAGGACCCAGAGGGTTATTATGAGGCAATACATCTAGCAAGAGTGCTGGATTGGTGTGCACCTCAAAAAGAGAAACCATGGGTACACATGGAACAAGCAATAGTAGCCAAATTAACCCCTCCAGGGGTACCTCTAACAAGTACGGCCATACCACAAGCAGCAAAGCAACATCTGACAGTGGGTGCCACACTTAGTGTAGTCAAAAGGACATTTAAAAAAGTTAAGATATCGACCCAGTTAAAACCGATGACTCCTGTTCTGGGCAACCCAGAGTTTGAAATGGGTCTAAAGGATAAAAGTTTTATGATTCTAAAACGACAGGGCAAAAGTAGACTTATACATTTTATGGTTGACAATCAAGTAATGTCTAGAGAAGAGTTGGACTGTGAGTTTGGAGAAAGTTTGGATCCCTTTAGGAGAATGCAGTTAAATGCATTTCGCAGATCAATATCTAGGCGGACAAGAAAAATAGCTACAACTTCTAGATTATAAAATGTATGCCTAAAAGGAGAGTCAGTGAGACATGCAATATCGATATTGTATACCATGGTGATCGAGTTGAAGGCCCCAAAGAACCTTGGTTTTATACAGGCATGGGAGAGGGAGAGGGAGATGGGGGTCACTTTTTCAGAAGCACAAAAAAATAAGATATTTAGGTTTACACATAAGGGGCCAGATTCACATACACTTAATATTGCGCTGCGTAATCGAAATACTCTACGCTGCCGTATTTTACCAGGCTCTACACCAAATCCTGGTAGATTTTTGCCCGTACGCAAAGGCGGCGTAGTTTATTTCTCGCCGCGTAATCGAAATACGCGAATGGGGGGGCGTGAAGCATTTAAATTAAGCGCGTCCCCGCAGCGATCGAACTGCGCATGCTCCGTTCAGAAATTTCCCGCCGTGCATTGCGCGAAATCACGTCATTACGCCATTCGTTGTTTGAGTAGCGGCGTTTACGAACATTCCTATTCCCGGACGACTTACGTAAAAAATAATAAAGGACGTCGGAAAACGTAGAAATTCGACGCGGGAACGACGGCCATACTTAACATGGGCTGTCTAATATTAGAGCAGCAAAAAGCTGGTATAGTGTTACGCAAATAAAAGATGACTAAAGGTGCCGTAAGAGATTGCGATAGAAGATCGTAATTTCGGGGATCGCCGGCAAAAGCTCATTTGCATACCCCGACGCGGAAAACGACGGGAAGTCCACCCAGTGGCCGCAATTTTATTGCGGCGTAGACCTGAAGGCGTACGAACACGTAATCCAGTCGAATTGAAGCCCGCAGCCGTCTATTCATGGTTTGAGGTTTTCGACTAGCTAGAAAACGCGCGTAATTTGAAATTACTCCAGTCTAACACCAGTTAGACAGGCGTAATGGCTCTCTGAATCTGGCCCAAGGTGTCAATAGCAACTAGGTATCAAGAAGGAAGTTATACGATTTTGAGCAGGTAGTATAGAACCCCTGAAGTTTTGAATCGTATATATCCACAGGTATCCAATCTCTGTTGGCGTTGTCAAGGAACTGTTGGCAATATGATACACATTTTCTGGGAATGTGCAGAAATTAAGAATTTTTGGGAAATGGTCTCAGAAACAATAGAAGAAATGATTGATGTGTCACTTGGAGATAATCCAGCTGCCTTCCTGCTTTTTGACATCCCTCTTTCGACGGAAAAATATAAAAGTTCATTGCTGAGACATTTGCTTTCTATGGCAAAAGCATGTATTCCAGTGCTCTGGAAAGCAATGTGTTTCCAAGTAAAGCACAATGGATGGCAAACATATTAGAAGTCCAATTGATGGAAAACCTCACTATGTGTATGAAAGAGCAGGAAGACGGGTATCAACAGATTTGTGCTCCCTATGTTGCATACAGGGAGCGGGTGGGGTGAGCCGATGAGAGAGGGAGGAGGGAGTAACCAAAATTATTTTTATTTATTTTTTCGTTGTTTTGTTGTTTAACTATGCTAAGATTAAACCAATATTCTCGGTTTATTTCTTTCTTGGGGGAGAGGGGAGTATGTAGTGGATAAGATAGAGGGATAGCCAAGTCACAAATCTATAATTAAGGACAGAATTAAAATAATATAAGTTTAACCACTTAAGGACCAGACCAATATGATGCTAAAAGGTGTTTTTACAATTCGGCACTGCGTCGCTTTAACAGACAATTGCGCGGTCGTGCGACGTGGCTCCCAAACAAAATTTGCGTCCTTTTCTTCCCACAAATATAGCTTTCTTTTGATGGCATTTGATTGCCACTGCGATTTTTATTTTTTAAGATATGAACGGAAAAAGACCGAAAATTTTGAAAAAAAATTATATTTTATACTTTTTGTTATAAGAAAAATCGAATAAACTAAATTTTTGTCAAACATTTAGGCCAAAATGTATTCAGCCACATATCTTTAGTAAAAAAAAAATCGCAATATAAAAAAAAAATTGCTACCTAGCGGCAACAGTGAGGATCCGTACACACGGCAGGGAATCTCGACGGGCAGAACACATCGTTCAGCCCGTCGAGGTTCTCTCCCGGCCGTCGAATTCGGCGACCCGCCCGTCGGGAATGGCAACCAGCCATTCTTCCAGGCGGGCCGTCGAGGAAATAGAGAGCGTGCTCTCTATTTCGGCTCGACGGGCTTCCCGACGGGAAGCTCGCTGAGACCGTACACACGGCCGAGGTCCTCGCTGGAATGTGCATTCCAGCGAGGTTCTCGCTGATTTTCAGCGAGAACCTCGGCCGTGTGTACGGCACCTCACACTAATACAGCAATCAGAAAACCGATCGCTTAGTGACACTGGCAATAGGGGGTGAAAGGGTTAACTAGGACGGTGATCAAGGGGTTAAACCTTTATTGGGGGGTACGGTGCTACCCTGGACCTAACACTAACTGCCTGTCACACTAACTGTCACTAAATGCAGTGATCAGTAAATATATGATCACTGCAATCAGTGACACTGTGACAGGGGGCTGGGGGGGTGATCGGAAGGGGTTAAGTGTGCCTATGTGTGTGGTGTCAGTGTGCTGTTGGTGCGACTTACTTGTGATGTCTTCTCTCCTCTCGTTGGATCGAAAATACCGCTGAGAGGAGAGCTGACATCACTTCCTCTACCAGTGTTTACATTACACAGGCAGAGGAAGTGCAGAGCGGAGGCTCTGCGGATTGGCTGGGAGAGATCACGAGGGGGCGTACAGAAACCAACAGCAGCCCCCTCATCCCAGATTGCTCCCACAGGTAAAACGACCGCCGCATGTAGCGCGGGGGGTCCCGATCGGACACCCGACCCGCAAGAAGGCAGGGACGTACATGTACATACATATACATGCGGCGGTCGTTAAGTGGTTAAAGATAAAGTAGAAATGGGATAGGAGAAATTTAAGTGTTTAAGAGTAAAATAAGTAGAAAGTATGCAAAAGATGGCTAATACCGCGTACACACCATCATTTTTCGGCATGTAGAAAAAAAACTTTGTTTTTTTCCAACTTCATCATTAAAACGATGTTGCCCACACACTATCGTTTTTAAAAAATGCTCTAGCAAAGCGCGGTGATGTACAACACGTACGACGGCACTCTGGTAGTTTTACCACAACGAGCTCTCCCGTCTCATAACTTCTGAGCATGCGTGGGTTTTTAACGTCGTTTTAGCTCACACACGATCATTTTTTACAACCCAAAAAACAACATCGTTAAAAACGTCGTTAAAAAATGCTTGAATTTTTTTTTTACGTTTTTCAGAACCCGGAAAAATTACATTTTTTTAAAACGTGTTTTTTTTCGTGACGAAAAATGATCGAGTGTACGCGGCACAATTTGTAAAGATGTATAATGATTATCTTTGTGAAAAAGAAAAGAAAAATGAAAATAAAGAATTGAAAAATAAAACATGGGAAATGTACATATATTGGAGAGATGTACAGAATATTTTTTTTATTTACTCTTACGTGCACATTAACCCCTTTCTGCAGAGTGCATGCATATACAGTGCCTTGGAAAAATTATTCATACCCCTTGAAATTCCCCAAATTTTGTCATGTTAAAACCAAAAAAGTTAAATATATTTTATTGAGTCTATATGTCATAGACAAAATCAAAGTGACACATAGGGCCAGATTCTCAAAAGAATTATGCCGGTGTATCTACAGATTAAATGTTCAAAACGTTTATCTAGTGGTCAACAGTAAATTGTAACAAGCCAAGTCTATTAGTGATTCAATTTCAAGTGATTAAACTTTCTTCTTTAACCACTTTGCAACCGCCCTATAGAGAAAGTACGGCTACAGGGCGGTTGCTCAACTCTAAGTGGGCGTTAATTAACAGCTTCCTAGAGAATCGTTCCTGCGCGCGCTCCTGGCGCGCGCACACAGGGACTTCCGTGCGCGCCGGGTCCACGGGACCCGTAGCAACATGGATCTCGGTAAAAACGGCCAATGACAGCGATGGAGCGATCACAAATGTAAACAAGCAGGGTCATTTACAGTTCATCATTCTCCTCTCCTCACACCGATCCAGCGTGAGAGAAGAGGAGAGTGATTTGTGACCTAAAAAGTGAGTTTTACTAACTGTGCAGTGCCCAGCAGTGCCCATTAGTGCCACATCTGTGCCCCATGTCCCCCAAAGTGCCACATCTTTGCCCCAAAGTGCCCAAAGTGCCACATCTGTTCCCTAAAGTGCCACATCTGTGCCCCAAAGTGCCACATCTGTACCTCAAAGTGCCACATCTTTGCCCCAAAGTGCCATCTGTGCCACCTGTACCACCTCTGTGCCAGCTGTACCACCTCAGTGCCATCTCAGTGCCACTACAGTCCACACCTGTGCTCATCAGTGCCACACCGGTGCTCATCAGTGCCACACCTGTGCCCATCAGTGCCACACCTGTGCCCATCAGTGCCACACCTGTGCCCATCAGTGCCACACCTGCCCCCATCAGTGCCACCTGCCCCCATCAGTGCCACCTGCGCCCACCAGTTCTTATCTGCACCACATCAGTGCCCACGACTGCCGCCTGTGCCCACGACTGCCGCCTGTGCCCACGAGTGCCGCCTGTGCCCACGAGTGCCGCCTGTGCCCACCAGTGATGCCTGTGTGCTAATCAGTGCCACCTGTGTGCTAATCAGTGCTACCAGAGCCACACCAGTGCCACTACAGCCTGTGCACACCAGTGCCACCTGTGCCCATCAGTGCCACCTGTGTGATAATCAGTGCCACCAGAGCCACATCAGTGCCACCTGTGCCCCATCAGTGCCACCTGTGCCCATCAGTGCCACCTGTGCCCACCAGTGCCACACCTGTACAAGCAGAAACACACCAGTGCCACTACAGTGCCCACCAGTGCCACTACAGTGACCACCAGTGCCACCTGTGCCCATCAGTGCCACCTGCCACCAGTATGGCAAAAAGGTTTTTTTTCTACCGAGGAGGTCTACCAACACCTATGCATGACTGATGAGAGCAGTGGGGAGCTCTCTGAGTCCGATTTAGACAATGAACCCGTTATAAGCAGTGGTTCTGATACAGAATCGGAAGAGAAATGTGTGCCCGTTAAAAAAAGGCAGCAGCCTACTACCAGCAGAGCACCGTCCACCTCAAGCACAGTGCCTTTTCAGCAGTACATTGAAAGCAACCCTGGTTGCAGCTATGCCCGCCCCTTTATGTGGAGAGAACTCACCATAGAGGAATTCCAAATTTTCTTGGGCCTAACTCTGAATATGGGTCTCTCAAAAAAAAAACCAATCATACTCCTATTGGTCTACCAAACCCATCCATCACATGCCAGTCTTCTCATCCCGTATGCCCAGATCCCGATACTTCATGATTTTACGGTTCCTCCACTTTAATGACAACACCCAGTGCCCTCCCCGTACTGACCTAGCTTTCGACAAACTATTTAAAATTCAGCCACTCCTAAATTATTTCTCTGAAAAATTCCCCCAATTATTTATCCCCGAACAGAATATCTCCAAAGATGAGTCCCTGGTCAAATTCTCCGGCAGGCTGGGCATCAAACAGTTCATCCCCAGCAAAAGGGCCCGATATTGGGTGAAAATGTATAAATTATGTGACCGAGTCACGGGGTACCTCTACTCCTTCCTGGTATACGAAGGGAAGGACTCCCAACTGCATCCCCCCGAATGCCCCGAATACATCGGAACAAGTGGAAAAGTGGTCTGGGATCTGATCTATCCACTACTTGGGAAAGTATACCACCTTTATGTGGATAATTTTTACACCAGCCTGCCCCTGTTTCGCAATCTCTACCTGAGGGACTCCCCAGCATGTGGCACAGTAAGAGCCAACAGAAAGGGCTTTCCTCAAAAACAGGTGAATGAAAAGCTCAAACGAGGGGAGTCGGCATCATTGAGAAACCAGGAGCTCTTGGCTGTCAGGTGGAGGGACAAACAAAATGTCCACATGCTTACCACGATCCACGATGACACCTACGTGGAAGTTCCCCAAAAAAAAGGCCCAATCCAAAAACCAACATGCATATATGATTACAATTTGTTTATGGGGGGAGTGGACTTCAACGATCAGATGATTGAACCCTACCTTCCCACAAGAAAATCCTGTCAATGGTATAAAAAAGTTTCCATTTATTTTTTCACTTTGGCCATGTATAACAGTTATGTTATTTACAAAAAATCGACAAAAAACCCTGCGTCCTATCTGCAATACCAAGAAGAAGTCATCACCGCCCTTTTGTACCCTGAAAATATTCGCTCTGATTCCGTGAGCAGACTCCACAAGCACCACTTTCCTGAGAAAACCCCCTCCCCTGAAAGAGGCTACAGACCCCTGAAAAAATGCCGTGTGTGCGCCAGAAGAGGAGTCAGAAAAGACACTGTGTATTATTGTCCCGATTGTCCCTCCCAACCAGGCCTCTGTATAGGTGTATGTTTCCGCCGTTACCATACCCTCCAAAATTATTAGGTAGTTCTCATTTATTGTCATTTTCCTCCACACCCCTTATGCCACTGCACTGTACTGTACATATCTCTGCCTTCTCCGGAACCGACCCTGGCTTGTTATACGACCACGCTTTTGCCTAACGCTTAACTGTACCTACCTCTGCCTGCTCTGGAACTGACCCTGGACTGTTTGACCACGTTTTTTGCCTGCCCCTTGGATTGATCTTGCTATGCTAGTGGGAACACAGGGGTCTCACATATGTGAGGGGCTCCAGAATTGTTTTTCTGGTTGAAGAAAACTCATTTTTTTTGTTTTCTCATTTCTGGATTAGGGTCTGGTTGCCCGGAGGCTTCAAAGAGATTTGGGTGGGAGAAGCCTCTACCCCTGTCCCCATTCTTTCCTGGCCTGCTACTTGGACCATGTACCTGCTTACTACCACGACCAATATTTTGGCACTGCTGGCAATGTTTCTACTTGCACTGGCCCTGGACTATATATGGACAGTATCCCTGCCTGCACTGACTATGGACAATATTCCTGCCTGCTGCCTGGACAATTCCATTCACTGTCGCTGACCACGTCCCTGCCTTTTTACCCATTACTCAGCAGAATGTATTTCAGGGTGTAATTCTTGGTATGTACATGCTATGTGCTAGAAATATGAAGGGCCTTCAAAAATTGTAAGGAAATTGTATGTGTAATTTATGTCCCTAGAACACCTGATGGTGCTTCTTGGATGTTGGGCCTCTATGTGGCCAGGCTGTTAAAAAAGCTCACACATGTGGTATCGCCATACTCAGAAGGAACAGCAGAATATATTTTGGGGTGTATTGTTTGCCATGTACATGCTATGTGTTGGAAATATCCTATAAATGGACAACTTTGTGTAAAAAAAATGCGTTTTCATTTTTTTTCCACATATTCCAAAAACATCTGGAAAAAAATTAACCGTTCAAAAGACTCATTATGCCTCATAGATTATAAGTTGGGTTGTTAGCTTTCCAAAATGGGGTCACTTTGTGGGCGTTTCCATTGTCCTGGTGCTCCAAGGCCTTCAAAAGTGTAATAGGTGGTTGGGAGATTAGTTGTGTAATTTATGCTCCTAGAACGCCTGAAGTTGCTACTTCAGTGTTGGGCCTCTGTATGTGGCGACGTTATGTAAAAGTCTCACATATGTGGTATTGCCATACTCAGGAGGAGCAGCAGAATATATTTTGGGGTGTCATTTGTGGAATGTGCATGCCATGTGAGAGAAATAACCTGTTATAATGACAATTTGGTGTGAAAAAAATCAAAATAAAAAAAAACTTAATTTTGCAAAGAATTGTGGGAAAAAATGACAACTTCAAAAAACTAACTATGCCTCTTACTAACTACCTTGGAATGTCTACTTTCCAAAAAGGGGCGATTTGGGGGATATTTGTACTTTACTGACTTGTTAGGGTCTCAAGAAATGAGATGTCAGTACTTCAGATGTGATCAAATTGATACATTTTCAGTAATTGGCACCATAGCTTGAGGACCCTATAACTCTTACCCAGACTAAATTTTATCCACAATTTTTTTTTTTTACCAAAGATATGTAGCAGTATACATTTTAGGCCAAATTTATGAAGAAAAATTACTTTTTCGCAAAATTTTATAATATAAATTAAGAAAAATTCATTTTTTTACAAAATGTACGTTATTTTTTCATTTATAGTGAGAAAGATAACAATCGCAGAGGTGATCAAATACCACCAAAAGAAAGCTCTATTTGTGGGAAAAAAAGGACAAAAAATTCATATGGATACAGTGTTGTATGACTGAGTTATTGTCATTCAAAATGTGAGAGCACCAAAAGCTGAAAATTGGTCTGGTTATTAAGGGTGTTTAAGTGCCCAGTGGTCAAGAGGTTAAAACCTTCCACCACACCATAAGTGCTCAGTGACTCCACACCCTAAGGAATTGTGCTTACCAATAGGACATGCCTCACATTCACATGCTTGGCAATATCGCAGAGTCTCCAAAAGCATCAAACGACTCCACCATTGCTCCAGCACCTCAATGTTATTACATATGTAAAAATAAAAATGGCTCCAATAGTGAAGTATATCAAAACTATTTATTTAAAAACAGCACAAGAGGCTTTCACACATTGCACTCACATCTATTAAAACAAACAGAGGCACTTCAACTGTAAACTCAGCAGTGAACTCCAAAACCAGAGACAACTGTGCGGGAAAACCTTGATATATTATGGTCTCGGCGGACACAATGTTTAACCATAGGTCTCACCCCCCGCTCCGATTGTTCTCCTCTTCGCGCGCGCCCCCCCTCCTGAGCCGTACCGGGCAGCATGCCCTTAACATGGGGGGGTCAGATGCTCTGGGGCAGGGGGCGCACTGCGGCCCCCCCACCCCAGAGCACCCTGTCCCCATGTTGATGAGGACAGGGCCCCTTCCCGACAACCCTGGCCGTTGGTTGTCGGGGTATGCGGGCGGGAGGCTTATCGGAATCTGGGAGCCCCGTTTAATAAGGGGGCCCCCAGATACCAGCCCCCCACCCTAAGTGAATGAGTATGGGATACATCGTACCCCTACCCATTCACCTGCAAGAAAAGTGTAAACACAAATAAACCACACAAGGTATTAAAATATTTTATTAGTTGGCCGTCAGGGGGGGGGGTGTGGTCGCTTTTATAAAAGCGCCCCCTCCGGCGGGCTTTTTCCGACATCTTCGGCGGGGGGTGGGTCTTCTCTGCTCTCCGGGGGTCTTCTCCGATCTCCGGGGGGTCTTCTCCGATCTCCGGGGGGTCTTCTCCCGCTCTCCAGGGTCATCTCCCGCTCTCCGCTCTTGATTCGGCGCTGTCCTGTGCCTTCTTTCTCTTCAGGACTGGCCGCCGCTTCTGTCACGTCATCTTCTTCTTCTCTTCTCTTCTCCAGATGTTGACCCAACGCTTCCTCCCGCTGTTATGCCGGGTGCGCGGCTCCCAACGACTTATATAGGCCTATCTTGTGACGTCTCAGTCCCATCATGCTCCGGTAGGTACCACGTGGGTAAGTAGCATGTGGGTAGGTACCCCCCATCGCTTCTATGGCGCGCTCGCTGGAATGTGCTTTTACTATTCCAGCGAGTGCGAGATGTCGGCAGCCTGTCGCCGAGAATCAGCGCGATGCTGTCGTGCTAAAAACACATTCTCGGCGGCAGGCACTGTAAGAGATTATGAACTGCAGAAGACAGCCCATAACCAGCACGAACTCTAGCATGAGAACGCGCCTCAAACATGACTTCAAACCGGTCGGCTGGTCAGAACACACTTAAAACAGAAAGCACCCCAAATCCAACAATACCTGTAAAGAACGCACTGAAATACAGATACGAGCGGACAGGAAGGCACTGCAAAGCAGAAACGACCTGACTGCCAGCACTGAATGCCAAATACGATCCCACAAGCACACACTGAACCTGAGAATACGATCTGCAAAGCACTGAGACTGAAAAGCACGAATCGGCCCTAACCAAACTTTCAATAACACGTGGTAACACGGAATTAGCAAAAGCAGCCCCAAGGGTGGAGCCAAAAACTTTGGCCTTCCGCTTTATAGTGCCGTCATACGTGGTTTACGTGTCCGTGTGCTGACACGACCGGTTAATTAACCGATGGTGTGTAGGCACATCAGACCATCAGTCAGCTTCATCGGTTAACCGATGACAATGGTCCTTCAGACCGTTCTCATCGGATGGACTGATCGTGTGTACAAGGCTTTAGATTGCCCTGCTTTTGTCTCCATCCATATTACCATAAACTCTGATCAGCTTCCCTGTCCCTGCTGAAGAAAAAGCATCCCCACAACATGATGCTGCCACCTCTATGTGTTTCATGAGGGGGGGTGTATTCAGGGCGATGTGCAGTGTTAGTATACTGCCACACATAGCATTTTGCTTTTAGGCATACAAGTTACATTTTAGTTTCATGTTACCAGAGCACCATCTTCCATGTTTGCTGTGTCCCCCACATGGCTTCACGCAAACTGCAAACAGACTTTGTTATGGATTTCTTTTCAAAAATTGCTTTTTTCTTGCCACTGTGACCAGGGCCGGATTCCCGACAAGGCCACCGAGGCCAGGCCTCGGGGCGGCAGTGAATGCAGGGCGGCGCTGCGCAGTGTGGGGGGGGGGACGAAATCCCGTGTCAGCGCGTGTCACTCTGGCTCCGTCAGCCTAATTTCTATTTTCTGTGTCCCCCTGTTATCCGACCGCTATGTTTAATGTCAGCTGGGCGGCCGGCGCTCTGTGATTGGGCAAATGGGGTCATGTGAGGCGGCGGGGCTTACCGGTCCTTAATGCTAGTGGAGTCCCGCCTCTGCTATCTTCTCCTCCTCCCCCCCATGACTGCAGTATCTGGGACTCATCATTCCCCGTTGGTTATGGCAGAGAGCCAGTGAGTGTGGCAGACAAGGGATCAGAACAAAAAGCAGGTGAGACGAGGGAGCAGCTGCTACAGCAACTAATTATCCTCTGCAAGGCAAAGCCAGCACTGTGAGTTCTGCTTCTCTCCTCACAAAAAGTGCATGCCGACTTTCCTGGCTTCCTATTGGTTGTGAGACTAAGCTGCTTCCAGTCCAATGAGTCCATGTAATATACTGCTCAGAGCTCTGCTCCTCTGCTGTTCCATGGACATGTGTGCTGCTGTAAATGTAAATGGACATCTCTGGGTCACTCAGCATGTATAACACAGTCACATAAAGCAAACTACACTCACACAGTCTACACTACACACATACATAGAGCATCACCCTCTTCTCCACTTATCCCCAATTCCCTCCCACTTATCCCCAATGTCCCCCCCACCCCCCACTTATCCCAAATGTCCCTCATATCCCCCCCAATTATCCTAAATGTCCCTCCTGTCCCCCCCACTGTCACCCCTCATTCCCCCATACACAGATCACCCCTCAATTCACCATACACAGATCATCCCTCATTCCTGCACACCGTACACAGGTCACCCCTCCTTCCTGAACACGGTACACAAATCACCCCTCATTCCTGCACACCATACACAGGTCACCCCTCATTCCTGCACACTGTACACAGATCACCCCTCATTCCCTCATACACAGATCATCCCTCATTCCTGCACACCGTACACAGGTCACCCCTCATTCCTGCACACTGTACACAGATCACCCCTCATTCCTGCACACCGTACACAGGTCACCCCTCATTCCTGCACACCGTACACAGATCACCCCTCAATCCTGCACACTGTACACAGGTCACCCCTCATTCCTGCACACCGTACACAGGTCACCCCTCATTCCTGAACACGGTACACAAATCACCCCTCATTCCTGAACACCGTACACAGGTCACCCCTCATTCCTGCACACTGTACACAGATCACCCCTCATTCCCCCATACACTGATCACCCCTCAATTCACCATATACAGATCATCCCTCATTCCTGCACACCGTACACAGGTCACCCCTCATTCCTGAACACGGTACACAAATCACCCCTCATTCTTGCACACCATACACAGGTCACCCCTCATTCCTGCACACTGTACACAGATCACCCCTCATTCCCCCATACACAGATCACCCCTCAATTCACCATACACAGATCATCCCTCATTCCTGCACACCGTACACAGGTCACCCCTCATTCCTGCACACTGTACACAGATCACCCCTCATTCCCGCACACCGTACACAGGTCACCCCTCATTCCTGCACACCGTACACAGGTCACCCCTCATTCCTGCACACCGTACACAGGTCACCCCTAATTCCTGCACACGGTACACAGATCACCCCTTATTCCTGCACACCGTACACAGATCACCCCTCATTCCTGCACACTGTACACAGATCACCCCTCATTCCTGCACAGTGTTTTCAGGGTTGGGGGACTTTCAGTTTTTTTTGGGCGGGGGGGCGGCATTGAAGGACCCGGCCTTGGGGCGGCAAAGGGAGTAAATCCGGGCCTCACTGTGACAGGAAGTCAGGTAAATCTGTTGGTGGGAGATACATTTCTGCCTTGTTTAGACAATTCACCAATTACTATTAGGTGTCGGCTGCAGAAATAGCCAGAAAGGTTTAGGGCGTTGGAAAACATGTTCAGCTATAAGACATCCAAAGCATGACTACTGATTGCTGCATCCTGAGGCTTTTTGAGTTAGGGGCAGTCAGAAAGACTTCTGAAGAGGTGAGGTGGTTGTTGATTTTTCTGTGTGATAAAAAATCAAAAAGACTATTGTTGTAGTAGGCTGTGCCAGACTCCATAGGTAGGTTCCTGTGTTGTTTAGGTAGACGCCCCAAGTGGCCAGGGTTTATTTTATGTTTTATTTTGTTTATGCTGTTTTGATGCTTGCACTTGTATCCAGAAATATGAAAGAATAAACCATATCCTTTGTTTTCAACCATCCTCAACTGCCTTTCTGTAAAGTTCAGCGTGTAGTGAACCCATCCAGGGGTCACACACACACCCGCTACCGAGCTAATCCCTCACACCACTTTTCCATAAACACCAGAATTGTGGAGTGAACGATGAATAGTTGCCCTGTGGACAGATTCTTCCACCTGAATTGTGACATGTTATGAAAGATGAACTTTTCCTTTAAGAAAAAAATAAAATTTTCTTAAATTTAAGATTACTGTCAACTGGTGTCAGTGTGTTTTATGTGGGATAAAAAAGCAAAATGAACACTACTATTTCTGAACCTTATTATGGGTACAAATAACATACACATACTGTATGTGAGATCATTAGGGGCAGGATAACTTGTTTTGGGTTGTCCTTAGATTGCAGGTCATGGTTAAATTTTGGAGGAATCATTGTGATGAAATGCGTTGATGCACATGTGACATTGGACACTGGTGGAAACCAGAAATAGGGGAAGCCTTCCATATATGGAAGTGAGTGCTGGATATGTGTGCATGCACTAAAGAATTTTATGTAAATAGGTACTTGGGTTTTAATAATAGTACCTTTTTTAAACATATGAAGAGTGTTTGGTTTTATATGCATTAAGATGGTGATAAGCAAAAAAGGGGAACCATACCACTGACTGGTGACTGAAGGAGAAATTGGAAAAGATTGAGGGACTAGATGTGCTTTATTCTGTTCATCAAGCGATTTATGACTGACTTACAAATATGTAGTGATATTTATTTGGTAAGCCTTTTGAGTGCCTGAGAACTGCACATTATGAAATATTTTGAGAAGAAGGAGATGTATTCCTCACAGTGACATATGGACTTTTATATATATTTGCACGAGAATCTTTTGAACTTTTATATAAGTGGACGGTGATTTTTTAAATAAAATACACGTATTTTGGGAATGGGATTTTTATTGCACTTCTTTAACAGATGCAATTTTGTATATGTGATTAGAGCATGGGGTTTTGATTTGCCTATTTTGTATATAAGGGTACAGCACTTAAATGGTTGATAAAGCATTATTTGTATTTTAAGGGAAAATAACATTATTTCAGCCACTTGGGTAAAAGAGCACACCGATGTATACCGAAACCAAGTTTGTGGCTATAGCAAGAATTTTAGAGCTACATTTTAAAAAGTAATAGTTTTTATGATTTTGGGTAGTTTTCCTTTGCTAATTAAAAAACAAACAAAAAAAAATAAAAAACAGGACATTTACAACCAAATGAAAGCCCAATTTGTCCTGAAAAACAGGGTATAATTTACCTGGATACATTAGGTAATATTTATGGTATATGCAGTTTTACTAGCATGCCAAAGTTGCAAAACTGGGTTCAGGCATTATGGCGCGTACACACAACCATTTTCATGACGAGAATTTTTTTCGTGTGTAGGCTCCAGAGCATTTTTGTCAACGAGAAAAGTGGGCATTAAAAATTTAGAACATGCTCTATTTTTTCTCGTTGAGGGGAAAACGTGCATGCTCAGAAGCGAGTTATGAGACGGGAAATTAGCATAATCAGCCCAAAGGGTGGTGCCATTCAAATAGAACTTCCCCTTTATAGTGCCGCCGTACGTGTTGTATGTCACCTCGCTTTGCTCAAGCATTTTTTATCTTAATCGTGTGTATGCAAGGCAGGCTTATGAGGAATCACGTCGAAAAAAACATCATTTTTTTCCATGAAATGAAAAATGGTCACGTGTAAGGCCTCATACACATGAGGCAATTCATTTGTTCAAATCGGTCGGACCGAACGATTTGAACAAATCTGTCTCTTTGGATTTTGGTTTGCTCGCGTGTACACACGAGCAAACCAAAATCCCCGCCAGCAGACGGCGCGCTGACGTGTCGGTGACGTGGCGGTGACGTTGACGCCGCCACGTCACCGCACCAGGAAGTAAAACACTTCCGCGCATGCGCCGAATCCATTCGGCGCCGGTGCGAGACGACATGTCTGCTGGTAAGTGTACTAACCAGCAGACATGTCGGGCGGACAGGTTCCCACCCGATAGATTTCAAAGCATGCTTTGAAATCTGTCGGGTGGCCAAATCCGTCGGCTCGCCCGTACACATGATCGAATCTGTCTGCTGGGACGGTCTAGCAGACCGTTTCCAGCAGACAGATTTGATCGTGTGTACGAGGCCTAAGAGAACGCTTGCAGTTAGGGAAAAAATTTAAAACAGAATACAACTTAGCTTTCCTGGCCTTCCAGCAGAACCATTCCCCCAAAACCAAAGCACGTTTAGATAAGACTCGCCTGGAATACGACCTATTCCTTACGAACTCTGCTATCAAAACACTAACCAGGTCCAAACACTCCTACTATAAGAACTCCAACAAACCGGGAAGACTCCTGACAAGAGCTCTAAACTCAATTAACAAGACTCATAACCCAGTAAAATTGAAAATTGCAAACAACAGCCTCACCAGCAACCCCATCAAAATAGTGCATAAATTTAGTGCCCACCTTAAAAAACTACTTTCGGAATCAAACACATTTAATAAATCGGAGGCCGACTCCTTTTTCACACAATTACAACTCCCGCAAATGACAGGAACCCAGAGAACAGAATTAGAGGAGCCAATAACACATGATGACATCACGGCAGCCATAAAAGAACTCAAATTAAATAAAAGACCTGGACCAGATGGGTTCTCAGCCAGATACTACAAAACCTTCACTAGCTTAAACCCCCCCACGTTAGCAGATGCATACAACGACCTCTTAAAATCAAAATCCTTCAGGCAGGAATCACTAACGGCCACAATCTGCATGATCCCAAAACCACACTCTGACTCCACCCTCAGTGAAAATTTCCGCCCAATATCCATGTTGAACACGGATATTAAACTTTTAGGTAAAATTCTAGCCAGCCGCCTAAACAAGATCATAGGTTCATTGATTCACCGGGACCAAGTGGGTTTCATGCCCACTAGAAAAGCTGGGGATAATATTCGGAGGGCATGCTTGCTTGCTCATTCAGCCAAGGTGAGGAAGATTCCAGCCTGCTTCATATCTCTGGACATCAAACAGGCTTTTGATTCTGTCTCATGGTCTTACATGGAATATACCTTACAGAAATGGGGCTTTGGTCCAAATTTTAGAAATAGGGGTTATGGCGCTCTACAACAATCCAAAAGCTTACGTCAAATATGCAGGTTACAAATCTGATACGTTTACAGTCCAGAGAGGTACAAGACAAGGCTGCCCCCTATCTCCTTTGCTGTTCACCCTCCTAATAGAACCCCTAGCCCAAAGAATTAGATCGGACCCCAAGATATTAGGCATAGAATTAGGAGGCTTTAAACATAAATTATGCCTGTACGCGGATGATATTTTACTTTTCTTATCCTCCCCCCAAGTTTCTGGCCCTAATCTCATCCCAGTCCTGAACCAATTCGCAGCTATATCAGGTCTAGCAATTAATCCAAAAAATGTCTTGCCCTAAACATTTCATTATCTGATACAGAGCTAATAGCTACAAAATCCGGACTTCCCTTTGAATGGCCTGGGAAAAGCATCCCCTATTTAGGAATCCACCTAACAGCAGAAGTAGCAGATCTATTCTCGTATAACTACCCCCTACTATTAAAGCATATATCAAGCCTACTGAAATCTTGGACACAACTCCCCCTATCGTGGTTTGGGAAATTAAATGCGGTAAAAATGACAATATTGCCGAAGCTCTTATACCTTTTTAGAGTACTCCCCATACCAATACCGGCCTACTACATGAGAATAATCCAAAAACGGGTCTCTTCCTTTATTTGGGGACCCTCTCGACCTAGAATCAAACCACAAGTCTTGGAACTCCCCAAAACCAATGGTGGGATTGGGTGCCCCAACTTCACAAAATATTACCAAGCGGCCCAACTAGCTACTCTCACAAAATACCACGCTAAACATGAAATTCCCTTTTGGGTTTTAATTGAAGCTTTAGATTGCCTGTGCAATTCACTTACCCTCTGGGACAAAATTAAATTTAAAAATGACCTACAATCTCCACATGGTCCCCTGCTTTCATTTATTAACTACTTTCCCACCGCGCCATAAGCATTTTACTGCTACGGCACGGCGGGGTTATCTTGGGTCCCCTGGGACGTGCTCGCGAAAGTGTCCGTGCTCGCCAGGTCTAGAAGACCCGGCGCATCACGGATCACGGTAAATTGCCGCTGATCGCGGCCGTTTACCACGTGATCGCGCCGTCTAATAACGGCGCGATCACTTGTAAACAAACCGGCGTCATTTGATGACGCCGGTTCCTCCCTCTCCTCCCTCTCCTCCCTCTCCTCTCTGTACAGTGTGCGAGGAGAGGGGGGGGGAGCGGGGTGTCAGCAGCTGAGCTGTGGCTGGATCTGTGACAAATGCAGTCACAGATCCAGCCATCCCTCAATCCATCCCAGCTCTGCAATCCCCCAGTACCCTGCAATCCCCAGTACCAAGCAATACCCCAGTACCCAACAATACCCCAGTACCCAACAATACCCCAGTACTCAACAATACCCCAGTACTCAACAATACCCCAGTACTCGGCAATACCCCAGTACTCGGCAATACCCCAGTACTCGGCAATACCCCAGTACTCGGCAATACCCCAGTATTAGGCAATACCCCAATACTCGGCAATACCCCAATACTCGGCAATACCCCAGTACTCGGCAATACCCCAATACTCGGCAATACCCCAATACTTGGCAATACCCCAGTACTCGGCAATACCCCAGTACTCGGCAATACCCCAGTACTCGGCAATACCCCAATACTCGACAATACCCTGCATGATACTTTGCAATACCCCAATACTCTGCAATACCCTGCGCCATACTCTGCAATACCGCCTATGGGGATTTTTAAGTAGCGAAGTTTGGCGCCATTCCACGAGTGTGCACAATTTTGAAGTGTGACATGTTGGGTATCTATTTACTCGGCGTAACTTCATCTTTCACATTATGAAAAAAAATTGGGCTAACTTTACTGTTTTGTTTTGTTTTAAGCACAAAACTGTTTTTTAAAAAACACGCGTTCAATACATTTCTGCGAAAATACCGTACGAGATAAAAAGTTGTAACGGCCGCCATTGTATTCTCTAGGGTCTTTGCTAAAAAAGCATATATAATGTTTTGGGGTTCTATGTAATTTTCTAGCAAATAAATGATGATTTTTCCATGTAGGAGAGAAATGTCAGAATTGGTCTGGGTGTTCCAGAACGCCTGATGGCGTTCCCTGCATGTTGAGCCTCTATATGTGGCCACGCTGTGTAAAAGTCCCACACATGGGGTATCGCAATACTCGGGAGGAATAGCAGAATGTGTTTTGGGGTGTAATTTGTGGTATGCATATGCTGTGTGTGAGAAATAACCTGCTAATATGACAGAAACAAGTTTTTTTTTTTACAGAATTTTCATCCGTTTTTCTTTTATAGCGCAAAAAATTAAAAACCCAGAGGTGATCAAATACCACCAAAAGAAAGCTCTATTTGTGTGAAAAAAAGGACAAAAATTTCAAATGGGTACAATGTTGTATGACTGAGTAATTGTCATTCAAATTGTGAGAGCACCGAAAGCTGAAAATTGGTCTGGTTAGGAAGGGGGTTTAAGTGCCCAGTGGTCAAGTGGTTAAAAACCCAGATTTCTATCCTGCCTGGGTCTTCCCTAACACATTCAAAGAATGGATAAAGAGAGACTGCACTCAAAAGTACAAGTTTTTTAACTCCAACTCCTTTGTCCCCTTCCCATCACTCTGTTAGTTGTACGGTATCCCGCAGGGTGAACTTTTTAGATACCTGCAAATTAAAAATGTCTTTCTCCCACCAGTAAATACACCAATCTCTCCTATCATATTCTCCAGTTTTGAAAATATATGCAAGGTTAATCCACATCCCAGAAATGCGATTTTCTATACTCCCAGCTGCAAACACATCCTGACTCTTGGAAATTACCGTATGTTCGCAAATGGGAGGAGGACCTTGGTATGGAATTGAGCTCCGCAGAATGGAACCAAATTTGGCTCAATACCAAAACAGCTTCTATTAATGTATCAGCTTCTGAGACAAACTATAAAGTGCTTTCTAGATGGTACCTAGTGCCAGCAAGAATAGCAAAATTTTCACAAAACCACTCAGAGTTGTGTTTCAGAGGCTGTACAGAGAGCGGAACGTATTTTCACACATGGTGGTCATGTCCAAAAGCCCAATCATTTTGGTCGGAAATTTTTCAATTAGCACATACTCTAACCGATAAAATAATACCATTAGACCCCAAATTGGCCTTGCTCAACCTAAAACCCAGCATTTTGTCGCATATACAATTTAACCTGATTAGGCAGCTTCTTACGGCAGCGAAGCAGACCATAGCAAAGGCATGGAAAACCCCAATTATACCAGTGAATGAAACAATCAACAGAATGAGTAACGCGATGATATATGCCAAAATGACGGCAATAGAAAATGACATGATCACCAGGTTTGAACACATTTGGAAGCCTTGGATTACATACACGACACTGAATGCCTTTAATAAAGATGTATTGATGCCATGGTAGCCCACCCATCGAAACGGCATTGAAACCTCTTGGCGGTTGTTGGGATCTCCCGGCCCAGTCCTGCAGACTCCCCTACCCTAACCCTCTCCTTTCCTGTTTTACTTTTCTTTTTCTTTTATTATGATGTCGCAATCTTTACTCTATTTAGGATTCTTTAAGTTGTTAAGACCAGTAAGTTACCCACGGGATGCCATTTTGTATAGATGCTTCTGCTAACTTTTATTTTATAATCTACAAGTCAATGAGGCACGAATAGAACCCATAAGGACTCACCTCCCTCGACTCATTCATCACCACATTACAGCAATCCAATCTGGTAATGTCGCAGAGTACGTCTTATTAGAATTCTCATGAGGATTGTCAATTCATGTTAGAATTCCTTTCAACATTGCAATGTTTCTTTCTTACAATTGTATACTTGTATCCTTTCTGTTTTTCTTTTGTTTAGTATTTCTTTTATTTTCTGTATATTGCCTACTTCATATTCAAATAAAGATATATTTGACAAGGAAAAATGGTCATGTGTACGCGGCTTTAGTATTTGTTTTACCTTGGTCACAAAGGAGTTATTCGAACATAAGGCATAATATTACACACAAAGGGCCAGATTCAGGTAGATGGGCGAATCTTTAATCTGGAGTAACGCTTCTCATTTACGTTACTCTGGCGAAATTTTAGGAGCAAGTGCTGTTATTCATGAAGCACTTGCTCCTAAAGTTGCGGCAGCGTATCGAAAATGAGCCGGCGGAATTCAAATTGGGCGGGTATGGGGCGTGTATTATTTAAACTAAGCGCGATCCCGCGGCGAACGTACTGCGCATGCGTCGACTGTCAATGCATGCCAGTGCGCATGCTCCAAATTCTGTCAGTGAACGTCAATGACGTCAAATCCCCATTCATGGACGTTTTACGCAAGCAACGCAAATTTTTTTTTTTTCGACGCGATGACGACGGCTATACTTAACATAGGATACTCCACTAGGGGGCTGCTTTATCTTTATGCTGCGTATCGCTTACGGAAACGTCGGAAAGTCACTGCGTCGCGCCCGAATACGATCGTGAATTGCCGATTCCCGCTGATTAACATATTTTTTCGGCGTAAATCAGCGGGAACGCCCCCAGCGCCATTTTTAAATTAAAGTTGCGATGCGATGGCGAAATTCAATTACGCCGCTCGCATCGGAACTCCAACCCGGCGTTTCTTGTTTTCTGGTTACAGAAAACAAAAACGCCGGCTTAAAGTGACAGTTAGACTGGAGTATCACTGATACTCCAGCCTAACTCTACCTGAATCTGGCCCATAATACATATTTTCAAAATGACAACAATTATACTATACCACATCCCTATTGCTCTTTAAAAATTATTTGAAAATGTAATAAAAAATTATAAATCATTATATAAAAAAAAGAACTGAAATAATAGCTTCAATGTATAATGGTGTTGGGGGCATGCTGTACTTATCTATCGAAACCATTAACTTTCAATCTAGATAAAAATGTATTATAATCTCGTCATCTGGAAATTCATTACATCCTGTTAACCACTTCAGCCCTGGAAGAATTTTCCCCCTTTCTGACCAGAGCACTTTTTGCGATTCGGCACTGCGTTAATTTTTCTGACAGTTGCACAGTCATGCGACGTGGCTCCCAAACAAAATGTATGTCCTTTTTTGAATCACAAATAGAGCTATCTTACGGTGGTATGTGATCACCTCTGCATTTTTTTTTTCCGCTTTAAATAAAAAAAGGGCGACACTTGAAAAAAAAGCAATATTATTTATTTTTGATATAATAAATATCCCTCAAATTTTTTTTTCCTCAGTTTATGCCAATATGTATTCTTCTCCATTAGTTTGGTAAAACAATTGAAATAAGCGTATATACATTTTTTTTTGCGCAAAAGTTATAGGGGTAGATTCACATACACTTAATATTCCGCTGCGTAATCGAAATACTCTGCGCTGCCGTATTTTACCAGGCTCTACACCGAATCCTGGTAGATTTTTGCCCGTACGCTACGGCGGCATAGTCTATTTCTCGCCGCGTAATCGAAATACGCGATTGGGGGGCGTGAAGCATTTAAATTAAGCGTGTCCCCGCGGCGATCGAACTGCGCATGCTCCGTTCAGAAATTTCCCGCCGTGCATTGCGCGAAATCACGTCGTTACGTCATTCGTTGTTTGAGTAGCGGCGTTTACGAACATTCCTATTCCCGGACGACTTACGTTAAAAATAATAAAAGACGTCGGAAAACGTAGAAATTTGACGCGGGAACGACGGCCATACTTAACATGGGCTGTCTAATATTAGAGCAGCAAAAAGCTGGTATAGTGTTACGCAAATAAAAGATGACTAAAGGTGCCGTAAGAGATTGCGATTGAAGATCGTAATTTCGGGGATCGTCGGCAAACGCTCATTTGCATACCCCGACGCGGAAAACGACGGGAAGTCCACCCAGTGGCCGCAATTTTATTGCAGCGTAGATCCGAAGGCGTACAAACACTTAATCCAGTCGAATTGAAGCCCGCAGCCGTCTATTTATGGTTTGAGGTTTTCAACTAGATAGAAAACACGCGTAATTTGAAATTACTCCAGTCTAACACCAGTTAGACAGGCGTAATGGCTCTCTGAATCTGGCCCATAGTGTCTATAAAATAGGGGATCGTTTTATGGCATTTTTTCTTTTTTTTGTAATAGCGGCGATCTGCGATTTTTATCGTGACTGTGACGTTATGGGGGACACATTGGACACTTTTGATGCTATTTTGGGACCAGTGTCATTTATACAGTGATCAATGCTATAACAATGCACCGATTACTGTGTAAATGACACTGGCAGGAAAAGGGTTAACCACTAGGAGTCGAGGAAGGGGTTAAGTGTGTCCTAGGGAGGGATTCTAACGGTGTGGGGGCTGGGCTACCAGTGACATGACACTGATCACTGCTTCCAATGACAGGGAGCAATAGATCAGTGTCCTGTCACAAGGCAGAACAGGGAAATGCCTTGTTTACACAGGCATCTCCCTGTTCTGCAGCTCTGTGACATGATCACGGGACACCGGTGGACATCGAATTCACGGGTCCTGCGGGCACGATCACAGAGCTCGTGGCAGGGGCGCACAGTGGCAAATTCAAAGCAGCATACCTGCCATTCTGCCAACGTAAATATACAGGAGGTGGTCAGCAAGCGGTTAACAACCTATACATATCAATATTTGAATTTGAATATATCCTATCAACAACATTGAGCTGCAAAAAAAGAAAAATGCTCATCATAAAATTAATTGTTGTATTTGAGCCATGTGAATCTGTGCAATAAACTGTGTGCTGAGCGACAGCTGCTCTAGTGCAAAGACCAAGTGGCCACTGCTGAGCTACAAAACTGAAATGCTGAACTGTATTGTGCTGCTGTAAACCATAGATCAGACACAAATAGAGATCCACATATGACTACACTACAGAGTTGTATTCCCCTACAGGGAAGGCCCAAATTCCCTTGGGATGCCTTCTGTCCTTCAGTCCTTGGAACTGCATTCGCCATCATCCAGTCAGAGAGGTATTGCGGTGTATCTTCAATCCGTATCCACCTTAAGTGTGGTAGTGGCCATTCTATGTGAGGATTTCATCCAAGCATCAGGAATGATGACAGACCTGCTGGCCACCTTGATATGTTATTTGATTGCCATTGTCAATTATGCGGTCTGCTGTGGTGTTGTGGCGAAGGGGATTGCCCTTCTTTGTATCAATATTACTAATACGTCAAATACGTCTATGTATCAATATTTCAATTACAGCCAAAAGTGAGCTCTCCTACAAGTTATAGAAGGGCCCCAATGGTGGTATGACTGAGCTAATAATGCCAGTGGCCTAGTTAGGGCCTTTGTATACTAGATAGACCTTACAGTTGCCTTTCACTTGTCCACCATAGTGCTTGTTTTTCAGCCTGTGCTTATTGAATTTGTTATCTTATGGTCTCTTTCTGTAGGTCTTGTCTAAGGCCTCATACACACGAGCAGACAGATTTGTTCAAATCGGTCGGACAGACCGATTTGAACAAATCTGTCTGCTGGGGACGTATTGGTTTGATTGTGTACACACGATCAAACCAAAATCCCCGCCGGCAGACGGCGCGCTCACGTGGCGGTGACGTTGACGCCGCCACGTCACCGCACCAGGAAGTAAAACACTTCCGCGCATGCGTTGAAACCATTCGACGCGTGTGCGAGAAGACATGTCTGCTGGTTAGCATACTAACCAGCAGACATGTCGGGCGGACGGGTTCCCAGCCGACAGATTTGAAAGCATGCTTTCAAATCTGTCGGCTGGCCAAATCCGTCGGCTTGCCCGTACACACAATCGAATCTGTCTGCTGGGACGGTCTGGCAGACCTTTTCCAGCAGACATATTTGATCGTGTGTACGCGGCGTAACCCTTGTTAAACCCAATTCAACAGTTCCAGGTGTGTCAGTGTATATCAGGAGATCCCTCCCCCATACCTTTTTAGTCTCTTTCTGTCTAAATACACTTGCACCAGCATTGGCATCATTGTTGAGAACATTCTTTCTGAGAATGAAAACAGATGACCATGTCTGTGTCTGCACAGCTATATGTAGTCTCTTTCAAATGCCTGTGGTTTTCAATCTTTAATCACTTAAGCCCCGAGCCCGTTTTTCAAATTCGGTGTTTACGAGACTAACATTTTTTTTTTTGCTATAAAATTACTTAAAACCCCCAAACATTATATATATATATATTTATATATATATATATATATATATATATATATATATATATACATATTTTCTAACACCCTAGAGAATAAAATGGCAGTCATTGCAATACTTTTTGTCACACCGTATTTGCGCAGCGGTCTTACAAGCGCACTTTTTTTGGAAAAAAATCACTTTTTTAAATTAAAAAATAATACAACAATAGATTTGGCCCAATTGTTTTACATATTGTGAAAGATAATGTTATGCCGAGTAAAATGATACCCAACATGCCAGGCTTAAAAATTGCGCCCGCCCGTGGCATGGCGTCAAACTTTTACTTTTAAAAATCTCGATAGGCGACGTTTTAAAAATTCTACAGGTTGCATTTTTTGAGTTACAGAGGAGGTCTAGGGTTAGAATTATTGCTCTCGCCCCAACGATTGCGGCGATACCTCACTTGTGTGGTAAGAATACCGTTTTCATAAGCGGGCGCTACTCGCATATGCGTTCGCTTCTGCGCGCGAGCTCGTCGGGACGGGGCGCTTTAAAAAAATGAAATTGTTTTTGTTTTCATATTTATTTTTATTTATTTTACAATTTTTAACACTGAAATAAATAAAAAAAAAATATCACTTTTATTCCCATTACAAGGAATGTAAACATCAATTGTAATAGAAAAAAAAGCATGACAGGTCCTCTTAAATATGAGATCTGGGGTCAAAAAGACCTCACATCTCATATTTAGGCTTAAATGCAAAAAAAAAAAAAAAATACATTGAAACTGTAATTTTTTCAAATGACAAAAATAAATAAATTCTTTAAGAGGCTGGGCGGGACTGACGTTTTGACGTCACTTTCGCCCAGCAGAGCTATGGGGACGGGTGGGTGCCATGTTGGCCTCACTCGCATCCCCACACAGCAGCCGAGCGGACCTGATCGCCTCCACCGCTACCGATGGCTCCGGTAAGCGGCGGAGTGCGCAGGAGAGCGGCGGGAGGGGGAGGCCCTCTCCGGCCACCGATAACGACGATCTTGCGGCAAATCCACCGGAGACTGCCGTTATCATTGACAGGACCGCCCACTGAAGAGATGGATATCTCGGTTGTGGCAGCAGCTGCTGCCGTTACCGAGATATCCATCTTTAAAGTGCCGACGTATAATGACAGTGGGCGGTCGGTAACTAGTTAACCACTTCAGCCACGGAAAGTTTTAACCACTTCCTGACCAGGCAATGTTTTTGCAATACGGCAACTGCCAATTGCGCGGTCCTGCAATGCTTTTGCCAAATAAAATTGAGGTCCTTTTTTTTTCTCACAAATAGAGCTGTCTTTTGGTGGCATTTAAAACCCTCTATTTTTTTTAACAAAAAAGGGCAAATTTGATAAAAAAACTAATTTCAATTTCAATACGTATCCTGCTACATATTTTTGTAAAAAAATCCGAATAAGCATATATTGATTGGTTTGAGCAAAAGTTATAGCGTCTACAAACTATGGGATAGATTTAGGGACTTATTTATTTATTTGCTAGTAATGGCGGCGATCTGTGATTTTCAGCGGGACTGTGACGAACAAATCTAAACCAAAGTGACACTTTTTTGGTGACCAGCGACACCAATACAGTGATTAGTGCTACAAAAATGCACTGATCACTGTATAAATGGCACAAAGTGATGGGTGAAACTCCTGCGCTGGAATGGGTGGAAGGGAATTGGGCCTGGGGAAAGGAACAGGGGAAAATACACTGCAGCAAACAAAAGATAAGTCTATCCAAATGGACAAAAAAGGGTATATAAACACAAGTGATATTGTTTGCGCTGTGGTGATACCTGAAAGGTAATGGGCAATGAAGTGAAAGGGGGGGGGGAGGGGGGGGTGGTGTTCCCCAAGGTGGGTGAAGTGATGAAAACAGGTGGGTCTGGTGGTGACAGAAAATTATATAAATATAAATATATATCAAAGGCAATGTAAACAATTTTGACAGTGAATATCCGTGACAGTGTCAAAATAAATCAAACCATGGTGATTGGTGATTAACATAAAAACAGCATGGCAATCACAGTCCTGCGGACAAAACAACCGTGTAAAAGTCCAAATGTGACATGCAACTGAATGCAAAAAAACGGAAGCTGATGTGAAATCAAAAGATAAAGAGTTCCAGCCGTCAGGTGGGTGAAGGTACAGTGAAGAAATCCAAATCGTGCAGCCCGCACCTCTGGTTGTCCTATCAGCTTACCTCAGGGCTATCACATATAGCCAAGCAGAAGGGACAGCGATCCCCTAACGGATGGATGCCTTCCTACAGGGTGAGGTGGAGAACCTGGTAGGTCTCAGATCCAGTTTTACATATGAGGGGCAGATACAAAAAGGAAAAGAAAACAACAATATAGAGTAGTCCCGTTACCACTGGGGAGTCTCTGCTTGCAATCAAGGGTGTGCACTTACACAGAATGGTAGAGAGGGGGTGCATATCTCCACGAGCAGCGAGCTCGTCAGAAACCTGGTGCTGCTCTGCTGCCACTGCTTAACTTGGTGATGGTCTACCAGCGACTCAGATGATGGTATTGTGGGCAGGGAAAAGAGAAGGAAGGCACATCGCATAATACAGCAACAAATGTTTTAATAAAACAAAGCATAAAATAAACTCACATAAAACAGTCTGAGGCGGTCATACATCCACGAGCAGCGGGCTCGTCTACCGTCCGTCAGGTGTTATGCAAAGGGTCCAGTGCTCCAATTGACTGTATAAATGGCACTGGTAGGGAAGGAGTTAACACCAGGGGGCAATCAAGGGGTTAAATGTGTTCCCTGGGAGGTGTTTCTAACTGTAGGGGGACATGTTACACTGGAGCTTAGCTGAAACACGTTCTCTCACTTTTCCACCCTGACAGATCAGCTTTGTTTACATCAGCACACCGCTGATCCATCTCTCCACAGAATGATCAGTGGGTCGCAGCGGCCATACTGGCCGCCGGACCCGCTGATTGGACACAGCGGGAGCCAATCACATGCACAAAATCATGTACAGGTATGTGATTTTGCACACACCGGGCCGCCCTTCTGCAGCAAATGTATGTGGAGTGGTCCAGAAGTGGTTAACAAGAAATTTCTAAATAAAGCCCTTCATTGCAGAATCATTAGGCATTTTTGTATATATAAGGATTGAAAGCAACTTTTAACTAGTTGCAGACCGCCCACGGTCATATTACTGCGGGACGGTGGCACTGCTGGGCGAGAACACGTAGCTCTACGTCCTATCTTTTTCGGCCACTAGGGGGCGCGCGCGTGCCGCCGGCGGCCCGCGCGTGCCCCCCGCACGCCACCGAGTCCCGCGCGCGTGCCCGGCAGGCGCGATCGCCGCCGGGCACGCGCGCTCGTTACAGAGCGGGGAACGGGAGGTATGTGTGTAAACACATTCCTCTCGTTCCTGTCAGCAGGGGAAACGCTGATCTCCCGTTCATACGATGTATGAACGGAAGATCAGCGATTCCCCCCTAGTGAGTCAACCCCCCCCATACAGTTAGAACACACCAGGAACATACTTAACCCCTTCCCCGCCCCCTAGTGTTAACCCCTTCACTGCCATTGGCATTTTTATAGTAATCCAATACATTTTTATAGCATTGATCGCTATAAAAATGCCAATGGTCCCAAAAATGTGTCAAAAGTGTCCGATGTGTCCGCCATAATATCGCAGTACCGAAAAAAAATGCTGATCGCCGCCATTACTAGTAAAAAAAAAATATTAATAAAAATGCCATAAAACTACCCCCTTTTTTGTAAACGCTATAAATTTTGCGCTAACCAATCAATAAACACTAATTGCGATTTTTTTTTTTACGAAAAATATGTAGAAGAATACGTATCGGCCTAAACTGAGGATATTTATTATAGCAAAATGTAAAAAATATTGAATTTTTTTCAAAATAGTCGCTCTATTTTTGTTTATAGCGCAAAAAATAAAAATCGCAGAGATGATCAAATACCACCAAAAGAAAGCTCTATTTGTGGGAAAAAAGGACGCCAATTTTGTTTGGGAACCACGTCGCACGATCGCACAATTGTCAGTTAAAGCGACGCAGTGCCGAATCACAAAAAGTGCTCTGGTCTTTGGACAGCAATATGGTCCGGGGCTAAAGTGATTAAATAACATTGTCAAAATAAAGATTTTATGGCATTTTAGCAATTGGGTTTAAGGCGCCGTACACACGGCCGAGGTTCTCGCTGAAAATCAGCGAGAACCTCGCTGGAATGCACATTCCAGCGAGGACCTCGGCCGTGTGTACGGTCTCGGCGAGCTTCCCGTCGGGAAGCCCGTCGAGCCGAAATAGAGAGCACGCTCTCTATTTCCTCGACGGCCCGCCTGGAAGAATGGCTGGTTGCCATTCCCGACGGGCGGGTCGCCGAATTCGACGGCCGGGAGAGAACCTCGACGGGCGGAACGATGTGTTCTGCCCGTCGAGGTTCTCTGCCGTGTGTACGGCGCCTTAGATTTACATTATCTTAATCTGAAAAAACTTACCTAGTATGAGTTCTGATCTGAACTTAGGAGTAAAAGCACCAAGGGGCAAACACTTTTTTTTTTATTATAATTCTTTTTTATTTTAAAACCTATCAGTACAACATTATATATATATATATATATATATATATATATATATATATTGTGACAGGAAGTCAGGTAAATCTGTGTGTGTGTGTGTGTTGTCCCAGACGGGAGATATATTTCTGCCTTGTTTAGACAATACACCAATTACTATTGGGCGTCGGCTGCAGAGATGGCCAGAGAGGTTTGGGGCGTTAAAAGATTTCAGCTGTTCAGAATTAAGCAATTAAAGCCCCTATAAAGACAGCCTAAAGATGACGACTGATTGCTGCATTCTGAGGCTGTGTGAGTGAAGGAGCAGTCACAAACCCTACTGAAGAGGTGAGGGGCTGATAATTCTGTGTGAGAAATATCAAAGAGACTTTTTGTTTTCTGCTGTAGGACCAGCAGTGTCTGCCCAGCAGTAGGCTTTGCCAGACTCAATAGGTAGGTTCCTGTGTTGGGAAGGTAGACACCCCAAGTGGCAAGGGTTTATTTTATGTTTTGTTTTGTTTATGCTGTTTTGATGCTTGCACGTGTATCCAGCAATATGGAAAAATAAACCATATCATTTGTTTTCAATCATCCTCAACTGCCTTTTTTGTACAGTTCAGCGTGTAGTGAACCCATCCAGGGGGTCACACACACCCGCTACCGAGCTAATCCCTCACACATGGTGGAGTGCCGCGGGCAGTTAAAGTAAACCCAAAATGGAGGAGATGATAAAACAGATAGTTATAATAAATGCAGCTTACCAAATAAGCATTGCAGAACAGAGGAAAAGGATAGCAAGCCTTCTCTGATTGAGAATCCAGAGGACCATAATGCTATGGAGGTTACCACGTCTGTTGTTGAGACGGAATCATCACCGGAGCGTAGTACTTCACCAGAGGAACAAGAAGTGGACCCAGAGGAGTGTGCCCTGGCAGAGCCTGAAACTCCCGAAGTGAAGGAGCCGCCATTAGTAGTAGAAGAGTCTGTAGAGCCTGTTGAATCCAATGTTGTGAATGGTGTTCCAGAGGTCAAACCAGACGAGACCAAACCAGAAAAGACCCTCATGTACAAGAAGATGTTGAGGAGGTCCCGGCTGTCCCCGCAGTAGCAGCTCCTATGAAGCTGAATCGACGGTCTGACAGTTCTGCTAAATACAGTAGAGAACCTTTAGCAAATACTTTGAAGAAACTTGATGATCCAGCCTACAAAAACTGTTACCTTGGAACTGGAACCCAACAAGTTTAAGGGCAAGATTTTGGATTGCTCCAGATCTTTTCGCAAAGCCTAATTGCTGCATTTCCATATGAAGTATTTCCATGGAGTTGACAAGTCAGAGCAGGATCAGAGTCCTGTCACGAGGCCTATGCAGTCAAGAGGCTCTTTAGCTCATGAAAAGGCCAGTCAGCAAAGCTCAAAGAGAAGCACCACAAACAGTTCAAATTCCCCCCGACCGTCCCTAAAAGACAAAAGCAAGGAGAACTTAGTCCAGAAGTCTCATCGCAAGCCAGACAAGCTGTCTGAAAGTGTTAAAGAAAAAGTAAGAGAAAAGTTCAAAGATTTCTTAAAATCTGAAGTCAAAGAAAAAAAAATAAAAAAATAAAGCAAAGTCAGAGCTGTCTGGTAGTGAAGAGAACATAGAGGTTTCTAAGGAGCTCTCACCAAAAAAATGACAACCTTCAAAGCTCAACAGTGATTATAAGGCCCTGTGTTCCGGTAAAAGCAGCGATCATGGATGCCGTCCATATACAAGTCTAAGTGATGAGGAGATGCTCAGCGATTATTAAAAAGAAAAAAGTTTGCGCCAACTAAAACCTAAAATAAATTGATCGGTAATAAGTAAATATAAAGTCCAATAATTAAATAGATAAAGTCCAAATAATTAGATGGTCCGTTGGGCACAGACAGCACCCAGGTGTAATACAAAAGTCATGAACCACCACCACATGGACTGAGGCTTACCAGAGACAGGCTAAGTGAAAGCCTGTAGTAAAATCCAATGCAGGATATAGCAAAACCAGATATCACGGCCTCTTGGAACATCAAGGACAGCTATTCAAAGTTGAGTAATCGCCAATGAGCATGTCATACAGAGCAGCGGTAATCCACATACAGAGAAGAAGACCGCAACATAGTGTGATACCAATGCGACTTTTATTAAGGTATTAAAAAACTACTTACACACAAACTGTGAAATTAAGCAGTAGAATAAAAATTGCCAGCCGGCATATACAGGAGCCCTTCCTCCTTGCGTAAACGGCGTTCAGTGACGTCACCGCGTTTACGCAAGGAGGAAGGGCTCCTGTATTTGCCGGCACACAGTTTGTGTGTAAGTAATTTTTTAATACCTTAATAAAAGTCGTATTGGTATCACACTATGTTGCAGTCTTCTTCTCTGTATGTGGATAACCGCTGCTCTGCATGACATGCTCATTGGCGATTACTCAACTTATATCCTGGTACTGCCTGGCGAGGATCCTGTGAATAGCTGTCATTGATGTTCCAAGAGGCCGTGATATCTGTTTTTTTTATATCCTGCATTGGATATTACTACAGGCTTTAACTTAGCTTATATATATACAAGTGCATATATAACACCGCGCTACCTAACTAAACACAAATAAAGCTGCCAACACAACAGAATTGGATCAATTCTGTAGGAGAAAACAAATGGAACACAAAAAGTGTAGCGCTAAAAATATGTGAGGAATAAGCATATAACACTGCAAAGCATCATACAAAACATAAAGTGAAATAGCATATGTAATAAGTGAACCGTCACATAAATTAATCACCGAGTGTTCAAACGATCATATCAATAGATATGAATAAAATGATAGACTCAAAGTGTCCAAACAAACGTAATGATGAGTGAAGGAGATTTTTGATAGCAGATCCACCACCAAATTCCAGACACATTTTAAGGCCACTGATCAAAATAGTTTTATCCCCACCGACAGTTGCCATTATAAAAGCTGGCTTAACTCTGTCCCACGTAGCCAGTTCCTGCGGTTGCGCAGGAACTGCACCAACGATGATGCCTATTTCTCACAAGCATCTATGCTTAAAAACAGATTTGTTGAAAAGGGCTATGACATCACGGCAGTGGATGTAGAACTACAGAAAGTGGCATTAATAGAACGCAATTCACTTTTGACGGATAAAGCCCCACGAGAACAGGATGATTCCTTTAAGTTCTCTATGATTACTGCCTACTCCAACCAACACAGGGATATTAAGACCATTATCGACAAGCACTGGGATGTACTGAAGAGCGATAAGGTTCTAGGACCCATTCTACCAGAAAGAGCTAAGGTTATCTTTAGAGGGGCCCCTACGCTCAGGAACAGTATTGCTCCCAATATTGTCGACCCTCCATGTCGCCCCGAGTTCTTTCAAGACATGAAGGGTTATTACCCGTGTAAGAAATGCAGCGTCTGCTTGGTTAACATCAGTGGACGATCCAAATCTTTAGAGTTCAGGTCCACTAATACAGGCCGCAGCTATCCCATCAAGTCCTTCTGCACTTGTGCAACCACCCATGTGGTATACCTCATCACCTGCCCGTGCGGAAGACAGTACGTTGGTCATACCATACGGGCCTTTTCCGTACGGGTAGGTGAACATGTTGCCAAAATTATGGGTGGCAGTACTAAACACACGGTCCCACGCCATTACAGGGAATGCCACCAACATAACCCTAAGGCCTCGTACACACGAGGGGATATGTCCGCTGAAAAACGGTCCGATGGACCGTTTCAGCAGACATCTCCGATCGTGTGTATGGGCTAGCGGACAGATTTGTCCACCCGACAGATTTCAAAGCATGCTTTGAAATCTATCGGGTGGAATCCGTCCGCCCGACATGTCTGCTGGTTAGTACACTTACCAGCAGACATGTCGTCCCGCACCGCCACCGCCGAATGGATTCGGCGCATGCGCGGAAGTGTTTTACTTCCTGGTGCGGTGACGTGGCGGCGTCAACGTCACCGCCACGTCACCGCGCCGTCCACCGGCGGGAAATTTGATCCGATGGTGTGTACACGCCATCGGATCAAACTCCAGATCGGACAAATCCGATGGAAATGGTCCGCGGACCGTTTTCATCGGATATGTCCGATCGTGTGTACGAGGCCTGAGGGTACGCAATTCCTGATCATTGATAAATATGTACTACCTTGGAGGGGAGGAGCCAAAACGAGAGGGGTATCTCGGCTAGAGGTCTATTGGATATATGAATTGCGTACATATGTCCCACATGGCCTCAATGTCGAATGGGACATAAATGCCTTCATTAATAAGTCATGATGTTGTAATATGTTGTGCGCCCCTGTCTCATTACGGCTCCATATTATTAATTTTATTTTTTATTTTAATAATTTTACTGAGGACATTAAAGCTCTATAGGCTTTTTATGACATATTGGTTTTATTAGATTTTAGTTGTCACATATACACTCACTATGGAGTCAAATCCTGTGACTGTATATAATAACTAGTTTACAGGTTTATACTCTTTTTTCCTGTTTTTCCCAAGTGACCGGCACTAACTGTTACCCTTAAATAGGTGACTTTATTTTATTTTTGTTGCCTGTCACTCCTATTTATTTATTTATTTTCCATTCCCCCTTGTTTTTACTTCCTTACAACTTTTCCTACATATGTAATCTTAGCCTTTGTTGGCGTGATCGACATATTGTGGGTTTAACAGCGTGTTTACCAGCTTTGCACGTTTGTATGCCCTATTGGTTCACGTGATCTCCATATGATTGTTAATCTGGTGATGCGCTCCACTCTCTTTTGCTTATATGCGAGGCTTGGAGCGCATCCAGTCATTGGTGTGTCTTGTGAGGGCGGAAGCGCTGTGATGACAGCTCAGCGCCCGCCCACGTTGGACGGATAGACGTTGTTGCGTCTGTACGTCCTGACGTCACTATGCCTGTACGTCCAGCGCTGCTCTCCAGCTAGCCCTCTCAGAGCGAGATTTGGAGCGCACGCCGTTTACACGCTATCGCCATACCCGGAAGTCATTTGTCATCAATGATTTTTTGAAGCTGGAGCCGTGATTAAGGTAGGGGGGCATGGCTATATATATTGTTCTAGTGTAGCAGTCAGTCAGCACCCCAGATGATGATCGTTTGATCGAAACGCGTCGGGTCCTTTGCTGATTTTACTGCTAGATGTGTTTATATGCTTCTGATTTTCCTGCTGAAATGTGAGTGCAACCATTTGGATTTTGTATATTTTAGTAAAAAGTTTATACGTTATCACACTATGTCTGCATCCATTTCTTTCCTCCCATAATTGTGGCATCTGAGCATTTTGGATCCCTTGCAAAGAATTGAAGAGTCATATGTACCAGGCCCTGGTACTACTGCAATTTTTTGGCCCCTTATCTATTACATGAAGATTTGGTTCCTATTCAAAAACCCATCCCTGTTTCTCAATGGAAGGTTGATGTCCGGATACCATCACATTAAGCCTTAGTGACTCATTAGGTGTAAACTTAGTTGAGTCCACGCTTTCTGGTAAGCCTCCCTTTTTTTCTTTGGTGGTGGATCTGCTATCAAAAATCTCCTTCACTCATCATTACGTTTGTTTGGACACTTTGAGTCTATCATTTTATTCATATCTATTGATATGATCGTTTGAACACTTGGTGATTAATTTATGTGACGGTTCACTTATTACATATGCTATTTCACTTTATGTTTTGTATGATGCTTTGCAGTGTTATATGCTTATTCCTCACATATTTTTAGCACTACACTTTTTGTGTTCCATTTAACTTAGCTTATGCCTGGTAAGCCTCAGTCCATGTGGTGGTGGTTCACGACTTTTGTATTACACCTGGGTGCTGTCTTTGGACTTTATATATTTAATTATTGGACTTTATATTTACTTATTACCGATCAATTTACTTTAGGTTTTAGTTGGCGCAAACTTTTTTCTTTTTATGTTTATTTGTGTTAGGTCACGTGGTTGCTGCCTTCTGTGATTTATTTATCACTCTATTGTTATTATTGTTTGGGTTGGCACAAATTTTCTCTTTTGCTCAGCGATTCTTGCACGGAAAGCTTACTTTGGAGTGATGAGGATTACAACGAAGAGATCGTTGTCACGCATGCTGATGGTTTTCTAAATGTTGGCCGCAACAGGAGCAAGTACAGCTCTGCCAAGCAAAGACTTGTGATGGACAGTATGGCTGAGAATGCTATGAATGCAAATATGGGCGAACTGTTAGATCTCTGCTCAGGAAAGTTTAAGGAATCACAATCCAACACCAGCCAGGCAGCTGATGACGCATCTATACGGAATGAGTGACCCGAATACAGACAGGGGTTAAGCCCTAAGTTAACGAGGCGAATATGTACATGTTTTATAAACTGAATAGTACCAAGAGAACAGTAACAATAGACTATCACTTGACTTGTAGGGTAAGTGAGGTAACAATTGGTCCAGAACTGCGACTGGGCACCACTCATTGAGAGTCTGGAACAACTTGATGTCCACGCCCCTACTGGCCTGTTGCATCTTGGACACTGTTAACTGCTTGTCGACCAGCCACCGCAGTTTTACGGCGGCAGGTCGGCTCGGCTGCGCAAAATCAGGTAATATTGCATGATTTTGCATTTCAGCCACTAGGGGTGCCGCACGCGTGCCCGGCGGGCGTGATCACCGCGGGGCACCAGCGATCGCTCATTACAGAGCGAGAATCGGGAGCTGTGTGTGTGTAAACACACAGCTCCCGATCCTTTCAGGGGGAGAAATGACTGATCACATGTTCATACAATGTATGAACACGATCTCTCATTTCCCGTAGTCAGTTCCAACCCCCCTTCAGTTAGAACACACCTAGGGAACATAATTAACCCCTTCCCCTCCCCCTAGTATTAACCCCTTCCCTGCCAGTGACATTTTTACAGTAATCAATGCATTTTTATAGCACTGATCGCTATAAAAATGCTAATTTGGTCCCAAAAATGTGTCAAAAGTCTCTGAAGTGTCCGCCATAAGGTCGCAGTACTAATAAAAATCACTGATTACTGCCATTACTAGTAAAAAAAAATATTAATAAAAATGCCATAAAACAATCCCCTATTTTGTAAACGCTATAACTTTTGCGCAAACCAATCAAACGCTTATTGCGATTTTTTTACATAATTTTTTTTAGAAGAATACGTATTGGCCTAAACCAAGGAAAACATTTTTTTTCATATATTTTTGGTGTATATTTATTATAGCAAAAAGTGAAATTCTCTATTTTTGTTTATAGCGCAACAAATAAAAACCGCAAAGGTGATCAAATACCGCCAAAAGAAGTCAATTTTGTTTGGGAGCCACGTCGCACGACTGCATAATTATATGTTAAAGAGACGCAGTGCCGAATCGCAAAAAGTGGCCCAGTCATTGGCCAGCAAAATGGTCCAGGGCTGAAGTGGTTAAATGTAACACAAAATTATCCTGATGTCGGGATAGGCGGCCCATGTGTAGTATCTGTGAATTCGGGCCTTTATAATTAAACTTGTCTGGATGTAGAAAATCATAGAATGCCAAGTAGATGGCAGCTTTGATAGCTAGACTTGGCAGAAAACCAAAAAGGGGACAGTGAAAGCATGGCAGACATATCCTTAAACATGGTACTAGACACGGCTAACTGTTTAGCCTCAGCCACTGGTTGTCACTTCTGTATGGCTCAAAGAATGCTTTGACCATGTGGGCCACAAACAGAGAAGGCTTCTCTGGGTTCTGCAAGCACAAGAAGTGTTGTATGACAGGTACAACCTAATGTTATTGTGGGACAACTCCAAATCTGTGTGACAATGCGACACAAATGCCCAAACAAATGTAATGTCACCTACACCCAACCTGGGGTAAGAGAGACTTGGAACCTACAGAAAGTGTTCCATGCAGTATGGTATACTTTTAAGGTATTGCGGGACAGGGATTAATTTATCAGATTTGTGGCATTTGTGCAAATGACTGCTTAGTACATTATCAATGTGGGAAGGAGGACGCTTTTGAAAGGGCTCCTGCGTTTTTTTTTTGATGATCTCAGGCATGGCCAGATTATCAGTGAAAAAAACTACTATTTGCCCTACCTGAGCTGCTGCTACTATGGGATACAACTCAAACAAGGAGGAAGTCTGACTAAACCCAGGGATCAGCATAAACTCTTGAGGCCATGGACCTGCGAACCAGTGAGGGCCAAGAATTGCTGTGAATCCTGTGGAGGCTCCATAACTACATAAGGATAAGAGGTAGAAGCTACCGGAAAATAACCATGGACACACCATTCCAGTTATTCAGGAAGTCATCCCACAGCCAGATTAGTGATAGCCGATTGATCTAGTCTAAAGACCTGGTCCTGTGCCTGCAGTAAAAATCCAGAAGCCGTGAGTTAAAAGAACGACCCTGAGGAATGATCCTCATAGCAAAATTAAGCATTCCCAATAAGGACTGTAACTAATTTTTAGTACAAACCTGCAAACATGAATAACAGACCTAATCCGAGTCAACTTATCAAGTGAAAGGCAGGCCTGCAGTGAATGTGTGCCTAACGTAATGCCTAAAAAGGTGATTGACTGTGAAGGACCTTCTTCTTTGTGTTGTTTATTGGGTACATTAAGATTACCAAAGACTTATCTTAGTTTGCACATACCTGTGGAGGGTTTATCAGGCATCTTGATCAAGAGGAAATTGTCCAAATAATGGATAACTTTCTGACATTGAGTGACTGTGCAAATATATTGAATAGCCACAGACTACTTTTAGAAAAATTAAAGCAAGTTTGATGGCAAAATAATATGAATCCACAAGGATGGATTTATGGGCAATAGCTTGAAGTCATCCAGAATATCCGCCTTAGACAGCCACACACCAGCTCCTATACTAACAATGCATTGTATAGCTTTATCGACAGATGCGTATTTAAGCAAAATTTCCTCAGATGGAAACAGAGGGCCAGATTCTCGTACATGCCACGGCGGTGTAGCGTAAGCCATTTACTCTACACCAGCGCAACTTACTAGAGCAAGTGCCGTATTATCAAAAAGCACTTGCTCCGTAACTTGCGGCGGCCTAGTGTAAATGGCCCGGCGTATCCAGCGCGTAAATCTAAGGGGGCGGCTTGTATTTAAATTAACCGCGCCCCCGCGCCAAACAAACTGCGCATGCGCTGGCCGAAAAAAGCCCCCAGTGCGCATGCTCCAACTCACGTCGGAAAACGTCGATGAAACCGACGTGAAAACGGCGTGATCGTCACTTACGCAATGCCCTATTCGCGAATGACTTAGTTAAACGACGTAACCGACGGAAAAAGACGACGCTGTCCCGACGCCATACTTAACATGGCACACAGCGGACCTTCGTAAACGTACCCCTCATATAGCAGGGGTAAGTTTACGCTTACGGAAACGACGTAATCGACGACGAGGCGGCGTAAAAAGGTTCGGGAATCAGCGTATCTTGCTCATTTGGATAAGCAAATGAGAAATCGACGTAAACGCCACCTAGCGGCCGGCGTAACATTACATTTAAGATCCGACGGTGTAAGATTATTATGCCAGTCGGAACCTAGCGTAAATCCGGCGTATCATGTTTTCAGAATAGAAATTCTTTTGAGAATCTGGCCCAGAGAAATTAGGCTGGGGACATTAGTAGAATGAGGAGCGGACAGGTCATAAGCTGAAGTATTTCTTAAATTTACCTTTAATAAACCCGATAGGGCTAACTCTCCAAGAACTAAATGGGTGTACAGGGAAAGGTTCAATATTAAAACCTCCATATAGCTCAATAGCCTCAGTCAGTGGTGGCAGACAGCAATTTTTAAACTTGTGGGTGGCCTGTGTTAGAGTGATGAGACCAGTGTTATGACCAGTAGGATTGAAATTATTACACATCTATGCCATCCTGATCAACTGAATAGGTCGACCTGGTGTCAGGGGATGTCTACACAGGCATCCAATATTAGCTAACAGGTCAGTGGGCTGCACTAAGGAAAATAGGCACAGAGGTAAATAAACAATTTGGGCCAGATTCAGGAACAGTTAGGCTGGCGGATCCGGTGATCCGCCAGCCTAACTGTGACTTTGAGCCGGCGTTTCTGTTTTCTGTAACCAGAAAACAAGAAACGCCGGGTTGAAGCTCCGATGCGAGCAGCGTAACTGAGTTTCGCCATCGCATCGTTACTTCAACTTAAAAATGGCGCCGGGGGCGTTCCCGCCGATTTACGCTCAAAAAATATGTTAATGAGCGGAAATCGGCAATTCACGATCGAATTCCGGCGCGACGCAATGACGGTACGACGTTTCCGGACGGGATACGCGGCGCATAGATATACCTACATGGGGTTGGAGTATCCTATGTTAGGTATAGGCGTCGTCATCGCGTCGGGGAAAAAAAAAATCACGTCGCTTGCGTAAAAAGTTCATGAATGGGAATGTGACGTCATTGACGTTCATTCACAGAATTTGGAGCATGCGCACGGGGATGTTTGGACACTCGACGCATGCGCAGTACGTTGGCGGCGGGATCGAGCTTAGTTAGAATACTACACGCCCCGTACCCGCCCAATTTGAATTCCGCCGGCTCATTTGTGATGCGCTGCCGCAACTTTAGGAGCAAGTGCTTCCTGAATAACAGCACTTGCTCCTAAAATTTCAGCAGCGTAACGCAAATGAGATGCGTTACTCCAGAGCAAAGATGCTCTGCTCTACCTGAATCTGGCTGTATGTATTTAATTAAATTAAAGGTACACATGCAAAAACAGAAAATCCACAAAACAAACAGCAATCTACAAACACAGCAACCATCAAGCCACCCAAACTAATAAACAAATATATACATGAAATCCAAGCGTAGATAGCAGGTAATTCAGGGATGAGAGACAAGCAAGTCCAAGGTTCAAGCTGGGATCAGGGATAGAAGAAAACAGCAGAGTCCAAAGGTACAAGCCTGGGTCAATGGGAGCAAATCAGGAAACAAACTGGTAACAGGTATCCAAACAGACAGGAACAGGGCTGACAGGCAAAATACTGAAGCACTGGATTGTAGTGCAGTGCGGGCTTATATACCTGTAGCAGTTCATCCCAATTAGAGAGGAGTCCATCCCATGGGAGACACCCGCTGGTGGACACCAGAACTGCACCCCTGTTGCTGGGAGAAACAGTGCCACCAGCAGGTGACCAAAGCCATGACATGGATCATGACAGTTCCCCCCCCCCCAAGGGGTGGCCTCTGGACACCCCATTCTGCCCTTGTCCTGGTAGTGCACGTGGATGCAGAAGAGTCCCAAAAAGTATTTCGGTCAAAGTTCTTTAACCCCTTGGGAGACCAGCCCCCCAAGTCCGGAAACGGAAACTGCATCCTACCTCCACCAGGGTCTGGAAGTTGGTATCTAGGGGTGAAAACAGGCAGGGCGGCGAACTCAGGGTCATTAGGTTGGGAAAGTGACACATCAAACTTAAAGTCAGGCACTGGGACATCAGACGGGAAGCCGGGTACGTTGGACCGGAAACCAAGCACGTCAGGCTGGAAACCAGTAACCAGGACACCAGGGTGGACAACAGGAACCAGGGCACCAGGGTGGACAACAGGAACCAGGGCACCAAGGTGGACAACAGGAACTGGAGACACAGGAACTGGAACTGGAGACACTGGAGACACAGGAACTGGAGACACTGGAACAGGAAGTGGAGAAGCAGGAACAGGAACATGAACTGGAGAAGCAGGAACAGGAACAGAAACTGGAGACACACAAACAGAAACTGGAGACACACAAACAGGAACTGGAGACACACAAACAGGAACTGGAGACACACACGAACTGGAACTGGAGACACACACGAACTGGAACTGGAGACACACACGAACTGGAACTGGAGACACACACGAACTGGAACTGGAGACACACACGAACTGGAACTGGAGACACACACGAACTGGAACTGGAGACACACACGAACTGGAACTGGAGACACACACGAACTGGAACTGGAGACACACACGAACTGGAGACACCGGAACAGGAACTGGAGACATCGGAACAGGAACTGGAGACATCGGAACAGGAACTGGAGACACCGGAACAGGAACTGGAGACACACGAACTGGAGACACCGGAACAGGAACTGGAGACAGACGAACTGGAGACACCGGAACAGGAACTGGAGACACCGGAACAGGAACTGGAGACACCGGAACAGGAACTGGAGACACCGGAACAGGAACTGGAGACACCGGAACAGGAACTGGAGACACCAGAACAGGAACTGGAGACACCAGAACAGGAACTGGAGACACCAGAACAGGAACTGGACACACCGGAACAGAAACTGGAGACACAGCAACGGGCACAGGCACATCAGACAGAACAGCAGGTGCATCGGACTGGATAGCAGGTACTGGACCTTTAAGCTGGGCAGAAGGTACTGGAACTGTAGACTGGGCAACGGGCACAGGCACGGGCACATCAGACAGAACAGCAGGTGCTGGCACAACAGGAAGAACAGCAGGTGCATAGCAGGTACTGGACCTTTAAGCTGGGCAGCAGGTACTGGAACTGTAGACTGGGCAACGGGCACAGGCAAGGGCACATCAGACAGAACAGCAGGTTCTGGCACAACAGGAAAAACAGCAGGTGCATCGGACTGGATAGCAGGTACTGGAACTGTAGACTGGGCAACGGGCACAGGCACAGGCACATCAGACAAAACAGCAGGTGCTGGCATGCAAGCGGACTGGAGCAGGTTGGTTGGTGTGGAGACAGGCTGGGTTAGTGGCAGGATCGAGTGGGTTGGAAAAAAACTTTTCTTTGGTTTCACCACTGAGGATTTTAGTGGAACGGACGGAGGCAGTTGAGAAGCAGCAGCAGAAGGGTTAAAGGCAGGGTAAGTGCAGCAGGGGGAAACAGGGGACTGGTACTTTGTTGTTAGCAGGGTGTATTGTTCAGCAAAAGTGGAAATTGGGGGTAAAGAAAAAGACATCCCAGCAGGTTGGTAACTAGACAAAGAAATGGATGGTTGGGAGCTGACAGGGGCTGAGTACAACAAACTGGACCAAACTCTACCTGAGCTGCACTAAAAGGAGGTGTATAATCATCACGTCCACCATTAGCATCAGACAGAGCCAACTCTGTGCAGATCCGAATCAATGGCTGCACATCCTCAAACAAAAAAACTGCCACGATCAACAAAAACATGAGCCATACGGATACATTTCAATAACTGCTCTCTAGTGTATTCACTTAATTCCTGATAGCAGAAATCTCTGTCATCTGTTGCCAGGAGTGACAGGTATAAAATATCTTCCAGATGCATATTTAGAATAGCAAGTGCCCAGAAGCAATTTCCCAAATGCAGCCGGGCAGCCGACAGGCAAAATACTGAAGCACTGGATTGTAGGGCAGGTTTATATACCTGTAGCAGTTCATCCCAATTAGAGAGGAGTCCATCCCATGGGAGACACCCGCTGGTGGACACCAGAACTGCACCCCTGTTGCTGGGAGAAACAGTGCCACCAGCAGGTAACCAAAGCCATGACATGGATCACGACACCTGGCTTATCCACCTGAGGGCACTGTGTAGGAGTGGGAAGAATGCCTGGGGGCCCCTAGAATCTGAACTGGGCCACAAATTAGCAGTGTGTGTGGAAGATTGGCAGACAGAGCAGAGTGGAAAAATGTAAATGTAAATGTAAGCCAGTAAATGAATGATGATAGTCATAAAATGTGTAGCCCACATATCTGTAACCCAAATCCACAACAGAATGAAGATACAAATCCAAATCTTCCCTCCTGATGAGACTAACTGTACAAAGCACATCTCGGAAGATGCCAAAGGTCAGAACAAATTCCAAGATGGATAACTTCCGACTGAGTCTAAAGTCTTTGGACTTAACCATGACTGAGATATCCCCACAATCATAAGACCTGTTATCAGCAAAGTTGTTTGCGGCAAAAAGAAATGAGGCCAAGTTCATGTCCTTGCCCTCTAAAATGTATTTTTTTTAAGTTGGCTGGGATGAAGTGTACTGGATTAATGGTGAGGTTGTGTTCTGTCGTACCTGTAATCGGGACTACTGGTGCTGGAGCTACCTTTTGAGCTGTGGCCGAGTAGGGAATGCCTCTATGCTGTAGCTCTGGCCCAGTTTCTTAGGGTCTGATCAATGGTGTGCTCCAAATCCCTGGTAGATGTAGGAGGGACAGAAGCGAATTTGTCGCTGTCGGCCAAAGACATGTTTCAGCTTCAAAAAGGGGGTATGTGTTAGAGAATGTCGAGAGTATGCATTTTCAGAAAGAAGAAAGAAACATCAAAAGACAGAGAGAAATGCATGAAATGCATATGGTTGAAAGAGCGATGTGGCCAATTTGAAAGAATCTCTAGGGTGCGGGGCAACCGAGATTTGCTGGGAGGACTGGCAATGGTATATACAGATTACTCAGATTGCCCCGTCTGCGACGTGTGCAGGCCAAAAGCATGAACAAGAGCCCCAGGGCATTCTGGGTCGAGAAACCCAATGTTTAGTTTACCATCATGTAACAAATTGCAATGTATGACGTATGATCAATGAATGCTACAGATTGTACTGCCCACAAGCTAACCATTAGCAACTGTAGAAAGCAACCTAACTGAAAATCACAGTGAAAGAACACTGTGAACCAGTTGAGAATTCCTAAATTCCTAGCTGTGATTGCTCAGACAACCAGTTTAAAGTAACCTGAAAGACAAAAAGAAGGTGATGTGACTGTGCAAGTTAAAGATTAAAATAACCCTCCTTATGTTTACCTTCTTTTTTTTTATAACTAAAAATATGAGTACCTATGAAGGCAGAGTCTGTCTGAGACCTTGTGCTAGATAAATGTAGAAATTTGAAAGGCTAACATCGACTACAAACAAAAATTTGAATGATTTACCAACAGCAATGAGTGGGTTCAAAACTTAGACAAGCGGGGCCTCTACGAGGAGGCATAAATGGAACTGTAACTGCAATGCTAAAAACATTGAATGAAGAAGCAACATTGACTACCCACAAACAAGTTTGAATGGCTTACCAACAAGACGAGCACGTTTACAGAACGACAATGAGTGGTATCTATGGAAAGAGCATTGCGAGACAACTCAAATGGAACCGGAACTGCAATATGGTGAAACAACGAACGAAGAACCAACATTGACTATCGAACAGGAAAAAATCTGAATGTTTACCAATGATAACGAATGAGTTCCAAAAACAACGACAAGCAGGGTCTCAGGAAAGAGTCTTTGTGAGAAAAACATGAATGGAACGTAAAAAATTAGCATGTCCTAAATTTTTATTGCCCATTTTTCACGTCAAGAAAAATGCTCTGGAGCCTACACACGATTGTTTTTAATGACCATTTAAAAAAATTGCATTTTTCACATCATTAAAAATGGTTGTGTGTACGCGGCATGAGTCTTTAAATGCACTGCAGTCTGCAGGGAGTGTGAGAACTCGGCTGTTTGATAGAGGTGTCTGAATTAAAAAAACTAAAAAAACTGGCTGAATAAAATGTAAAATCCTTTTGCAAGTAAAAACATATATATTGATGCATTTTAACGGTGTATTCCCTGTATTTCTGCAATTCAACTTTAAGCAACCTGGCCCTTTGCCTTTTACTTGTACACTTTTTGGCATCCGTATCCTGAATGACTCAAAATATTCAGTATGCTTTGATTAAGATTACAGATGTTTGCTTTTCATTAAAAATTGTTTTGAAACATAACACATACTGATCATTATTATTTACCTTGACATCCTAATTGGATAGGCTGAAGAATAGCCCTGACTAAAATTATTTGAACAATACATAAAAAAAGTTCTGTATGATAAAATGCATTTCATCAAACATATGATATACCTACAAAAGAACTACTGCCTCATTTTATTTGGTGAAGTACAGCCTGCTCCTTTATAGCCTCACACTTCTAAATTGTCTTATTAAACATAGACTTGGAAGCTCCAGAGTATTTCTGCCTGTTTTGTGTTCTTATTACCTTAAATACCAGGTTAAGCCTTTTGTCAATAACGATGTCGGAGCAGGTAGGCAATCACCACAACAATAATTTGATTTTAAAATTCCTCCCAAGTCCACTATTGACCAGTCAGTGATAAAACTAATTGACAAAAAATAGGTGGTATTTCTGCAAAGCCCTCTCTTAGCTCTTTCAAAATTGGATTTACAGCATTATTGTATGTACCATGTGGGAAACTGGCTTTTGGTCCACAATAATTCATTGTGTTATTTATTTATTTTTTAAATTTATACAGGGGCAACACAGAGTACATAGTACCCATGCACATCAAACCTTGCCCTTGAAGGATTATGAACATGCTTATAATAACACACACTTGCATACTCTGGGGCCAGCTTATTGAGATGACAATTTTCCTATCAGTATTTATTTTGGGCTATGGAAGGAAATGGAGCATCCAGAGGATACACAAGCAACCTATGGAAAGGGCATACAAATTTCATTCTAATACAATCCATAGTAGGAACCAATTCAAAGAACCTAGTTGAGCAAGGCCAAAGTGCTAACAACAGTCAACAGCTTAAATTTGTATTGTTTTGAATGGAATAAGCAAAGATTAAAACATATGTCATGTTTCTATTGCTTGAAAATAGTCCTGGTATAAATTGAATATCCCTTGTACAGGATTGCTGGGTCTTTTAAGAGGACAAGTCAAAGATCGAGGTGCAGTACATTTCCCAAGAAAAAAAAAATATATATATATATATACACATGAAAAGACTTTTAAAGGGAGATGTTCAGTGAAAAATACTGGTTTTCTGACTCAGAAAATACTGGCTGGTTTATACAGCGGCTTCAGTCACTTACCTAGACCAAATATACACTTGATACAATTGGAGTTCTGAAATCAGAAACTATTGACGTTAGAGACAAAAGGGTAACTAGTAGGGATGAGCTTCGAGTTCAAGTAGAACTCATGTTCGACTCGAACATTGCCTGTTTGCCGAACAGCGAACTATTTGGGGTGTTCGCGGCAAGTTCGTGTGAACTTTAGAACCCTGTTAAAGTCTATGGGACTTGAACGTTTGAAATCGAAAGTGCTAATTTTAAAGGCTAATATGCATAAAAAGTGCTTGGGGACCTGGATCCTGCCCCAGTGGACTGAAATATTCCTTTTAAATTTTGTACCTGGGGGTTGGGGGGTGTATAGTATGCCTGAAAAGTAGTGCTTGTTTCCCATGCTTAGAACTGTCCCTGCACAAAGTGTCATTTGGAAAAAAAAAAAGTCATTTAAAATCACTCGCGGCTATAATGAATTGTCGGCTCCCTGCAATACAGAGAAAAGTCATTCATAAAAAAAAATGTGTGGGGGTCCACGGCATTTTTTTTTTAAATTTCGGGTGGAGTTCCCCTTGATATCCATACCAGACCTGAAGGGCCTGGTAATTGAATTTGGGGGGACCCCCAAGCATTATTTTTTTATGAATGACTTTTCTCTTTATTGCTGGTATCCGACAATTCATTATAGCCATGAGTGATTTTAAATGACTTTTTTTCCTTTAGAAATTACATTTTGTTCAGGGACAGTTCTAAGCACTGGAAACAAGCGCTACTTTACAGGCATACTATACACCCCCCTAGGTACGAAATTTAATTGACTATTTCAATTTTATTGTTTCACTTTAAGCATTATTAAAATCACTGCTCCTGAAAAAACTTCAGTTTTTTTAAACTTTTTTTGCATTGATACATGTCCCCTGGGGCAGGACCCAGGTCCCCAAACACTCCCCTGGGGCAGGATCCGGGTCCCCAAACACTTTTTAGGACAATAACTTGCATATTAGCCTTTAAAATTAGTACTTTAGATTTCAAATGTTCGAGTCCCATATACTTTAACAGGGTTCTAAAGTTCACACAAACTTTTGGTTCTGTTCGCAGGTTCTGGTGCGAACCGAACCCAGGGGTGTACGGCTCATCCCTAGTAACTAGCACTTGGAGAAGGCGATTGGTAATAGTTTACTTGTATTTCTTTCATTGTAGCATTGTTTCACAGAACTATTTCCATATGATGCAAGTATAAGTCCTTAGATATGGCCACTAGATTCATCACACTGGATGCTAGATGCAATGAGAAGATTAATAGCAAAAATGTCCAGTGTGACTAACCACTGCCATATTTAAAGCGTAATTTAAAGAAACCTTTAAATCCTCCCTTACTAAGAGACTGGGATTGACTGCTTATTTATTTTTATACATTTTTTTCTCTTTTTTTTTTCAAATAATTTTATTGAAAATTAACATGCATTTACAGAAATCTTGAACAACAGTAAGGCCGTGTACACACAAGGACATATATCCGATGAAAACGGTCTGATGGACTGTTTTCATCGGACATGTCTCCTGGGAGATTTTGGTATGATCTGTGTACACACGATCAAACCAAAATCCCAGCGGACAGACAGCGCGGTGATGTGGCGGTGACGTTGACGCCGCCACGTCACTGAAACAGTAAGTAAAATACTTCCACGCATGCATCGAATCCATTAGACGCATGCGGGAGATTTCTGTCCGCTGGTTAGGCGTACTAACCAGCAGACATATTTTCGACAGACGGCAGCATGCTTTAAAACGTTTGTCTGCTGGAAACTATCTGCTAGCCCATACAGACGATCGGATATGTCCGCTGAAACTCATCTGCGGACCAGTTTCAGCAGATATGTTTGATCGTGTGTACGCGGCCTTATACAAAGTGGAAATATACAGCCATAAGATAACGTTACATAGAAGGTGAGAACACTTCAACATAAAGTCAATTTTAAAATGAAATGCTTGAGTGTGTTGGGGTTTAATCAATGGATCTATGCAAGAAAAGGGGATCCCGGAAATTATAGTGCAAAGATGGGGTCTGTTTATGATCAACTGTTGCCAAAGGAGTTAGGGACTGCATTAAGGGGGAGGGAACATTAATCAGGAGGCGTTATTGTTGTGAGAGACCCTGTGTGGATAGGGAATGCCGATAAGCATCCTATTGCGGGCAGGGGTGAACCCCTATCTAGGCTTTTGATGGGAGGGATGTATGATTATGCGAAGTGAAGGTTAGAACTAAGTGAGTGTATGTTTGTATTAAGTATCCGAAAAAAGTTTAGGTGGTGGGAGGGAAGAAAGAGGGGGAGAGGGAAAGAGGGGGTGGGGGGAAGTGGCATAGGGACTGTCTCCGATCTCCCCAACAATTTGTCTATGGATAGGGGGATATGGAGGCATGTGGTGAGCAGTCGAGTGTGACTCTACAGGAGGGGGACCAGAGAGATTCAAAGAAACTAGTGAAAGAGTTGGAGGATAAGTATAGAAGGTTATTAGTCTTAATAGTCCGGAGGAAACCCGAGTTGTAGGGTCCATCAGGTGGTTGTGCTTAATATGTTAAGGAAATTGGGGCTGGTTTGGTAGTCTATTCAACGGGCCCATTTTTTGCTAAATTTTGTCGGCGTGTCTCTTGCAATATGGATAAGATTTTCCATTTCCTCGACTTTGCAAATTCTGGAGAATCATTCTCTCAACGTTGGTTGTCATGTCGAGTTCCAATGTAGGGGGATACACTGTTTCGCAGCATTGATCATATGCATTGCTAAGGATTTGTGGTAAGATTTGTGTGATAAAGGTGAGTGGTGAAGAAGAAATTGGGCTGGGGAAAAGTCCAGGACTGCTTATTTATAGGGATGAGCCGATTACTCCCCGGTTCGATTCGCACCAGGACATGCGAACGGGAAAAAATGTGTTTGAACATGTGAACACCGTTAGTCTATGGGACACAAACATGAAAAATCGAAAGTGCTCATTCAAAGGTTAATATGCAAATTATTGTCATAAAAATTCTAACGCACATGTGAATTTGCACGGAGTAAATGGTTTTCTACTCAACAATGTGTGGCTTCTTCTTTCAATGCTCAATACTAGGGATCAGCCCAACACCTATGCGAACAGGCACATTTTTTTCTTGAAAAGTGCTCATTTTAAACGTTTATATGCAAGTTATTGTCAGACAAAGTGTTTGGGGACCCAGGTCCTACCCCATGGGACATGTATCAATGCAAAAAAAAGTTTTAAAAACAGCAGTTTTTTCAGGAGCAGTGATTTTAAAAATGCTTTAAGTGAAACAATAAAAGTGAAATATTCATTTACATTTCGTACCTGAGGTGTGTGTATAGTATGCCTGTAAAGTAGCGAAAATTTCCAGTGTTTAGAACTGTCTCTGCACAAAATGTCATTCCTAAAGGAAACAAGTAATTTAAAACTACTACTGGCTATTCAAAAATTGTTGGGTCCCGGCAATACAGATCAAAATCATTGAAAAAATCCTGCACCAAAATAAATAAAAAAATGGCGTAGGGCCCCCCAAAAATCCATACCAGACCTTTATCCAAGCACGCAACCTGGCAGGCCGGTGCATAGCATTAAATGCATAGCATTGGGCTAACTTTACCGCTGTCATAACTCTGCTGAGAAAGACTATTCCGAGGTCGATACGCGCACAGTAGGGAGGAGCCGAGCCCACGACGTCACGCAGCCACCATGATCCGGCAATACAGATCAAAGTCATTGAAAAAATCCTGCGCCAAAATAAATAAAAAAATGGCGTAGGGCCCCCAAAAATCCATACCAGACCTTTATCCAAGCACGCAACATGGCAGGCCGGTGCATAGCATTAAATGCATAGCATTGGGCTAACATTGGAGAGGAGCCGAGTAGTCCCCATGTTGATGTGGACAAGGGCCTCATCCCCACAACTCTTGGCCGCTGAAACACTGAGACTGCCATCAATCACTTGGAAGTCGGGATGACGCGCTGCAACTGACTGATGGTAGTGAGTCAAAACGTTTTGCACTCCTGTGACCCTTAGGAGAAGCCCAGCCTAAAAATCTCAGGCTGAACTTCTCCTTTAACAATCACCACCGTGCTTATCTTTAAACACTTGAAAACTGTTCACACCTCCACCTGCTATTTCATATGCTCCCCTCAACAATGAGTGAGATAGCCTCAAAATATAGATTTTTAACTCCTTAATGACCTCTCCTTTTCCGCAGTGGTCAATTGTTCACCTTCTGCTCTTTGTTGTTTCAACAGATTCCAATAAGATTCCCACAGATACAGAGTAGATCTTTCATCTAGACCAGCTGCTCCTAAGACTCTCATCCACTCCTGGGTTATTGTTTCCAGTGTCATGCAATCACAAACACTGGAAACATAGTGCTCTCTGTTTCAAAATGTATTAAATAACCCCCGCTTAAAAGCACACTTGCAAGATAAAAAATCATAAATTGCCTGTGTATAATCCTATAGCATTGTTCGCTCACCATGGTGGCTGCGTGACGTCATGGGCTCAGCTCCTCCCCACTGTGCGCGTATCGACCTCGGAATAGTCTTCCTCAGCAGAGTTATGAAATCGGTAAAGTTAGCCCAATGCTATGCATTTAAAAGGACAATCATCGGGGTCCTGGGGATCCGTCTGCCTACCAGACTGTCAATTAGGTTAAAAATATTCTTCCAGAAGGGGCGTATTCTAGGGCATTCCCACCATATGTCGTCCATTATGCCCATATGTCGGCAACCTGTAACACAGAGGATTTGCTGCGGGGTAGATCAAAGCCAGTCTGGAAGGAATATAGAAGCACTGAGAAATTACTTTCAGGCTGGCCTCCATTAGTGCAGTGTTATCAGTGCAGTGTTGAGGATACCTTTAAAAGACGTGGAAGTCAGACTCCCATGCTGTCATAAAAGCTGCAGAAACAAGCGAAAGTAGATCACTGAGACCCCCCCCCCCCCGGTCCATGGCTTGATCACACCCAAATACCGAATGGAGGATTCGCTCCGAGTGAACATGAAGGATTGATTTAGGAGAGCCACTGTATCATTCTGTAGTGAGATATTCAGGGCTTAGGATTTGGTGTAATTCACCTTTAGGCCAGAAACCGTAGCAAAGTCATCAAATGTTTTGCACAATTTAGGAAGGGAGGTGATAGGGGAGATGACAAACAACAAAATGTCGTCCACAAAGAGGCCGCATTTATGTGTTTGGGGCCACAGGAGACACCCTGTATGATTGGATTTTGGCGAATCGCGATGGCCAATGTCTCAATAGCTATAGCAAAAATTACCGGGGATAAAGGGCAGCATTGTCTAGTCCCTTACTTTATATGGATGGGCTTGGAGTAGCAGCCCTGGATTATTATGTATGCTGTGGGATTAGAGTATAATGCGTGCATCAAACCCAAGAAATGTGTGCCGAAACCCCAGCGTTCCAAAATTGCAAAAACATAAGGCCAGGACACCGAATCAAAGGCCTTGTGGAGGTCCAGAGAAAGGAGCATCCCCGATTGCTTGGGACCCCCTGCCCAATTTGTTTGGAGAATGGAAACTATATCTACCGCCCATCTCATCTGGTCAGTGCTCTGCCTGCCAAGAATAAACCCCACCTGATCCTTGTGTATATATATATATATATATATATATATATATATATATATATGCTAATGAATGAGGTCAAACGGCTCGCTAGTATTTTGGTTAAGATTTTAAGTCACTGTTAATAAGAGAAATGGGTCTATAATTTCCTACCACTTACGGATTCTTGTCCGACTTAGGGATAACTGAGCTGAGGATCAAGTGGTTTACCCTTCGGCTTAGTATTTAGGAATTTCGTTAAATGCAGGGCCAGGGTTTCAGCAGGAGCTTTATAATAGGGGTTTGAGAGCCCGTCCGGCCCCAGGGCCGATTCCCATCTTTAGGTTCCTAATCACCCCTAGTACCTCTCCTTCCATAAAGGGGGCTTCAAGCTCCCCTTTGTGCTCCAGGGAGAGTGACGGTATGGGAAGGCTGTCAAGGAATTTGTGTAAGAAAGCGTCATTGCCAAGCGTGTGATGACTATAAAGATTTGCGTAGAACGCCTGGAAAGCATCCAGTATCTTGGAGGGGTTTGGCATGGTGTATGATCTAGCAGCCAACATGGATCCCATCTTGTCACCTTGGGAGTAAAATCTATTCTTGCTCCATCGGATTAGTTCTGCTTTGGCTGTTAGAGTGAGATTGAGCTCCAGCCTAGCCTTGTCTAATTGTGTTGCCCTAATAAGGGAGGGGTTCAGTTTGTGCTTGGCTCTTAGCTGCGTGTATATCCCATCTAACCTCACTATGTCCGCCTCCCTCTCCCTCTTTATCTGGGCTGCCATCCTAATGATTTCCCTATCCCATCAACATTGTTGAAAAGGAAGTATTCCTTTAGAGCCTTATCCAGCATAGTGACTCGGACAGGGTCAGAGAGAATAGATTTGTTCAGTCTCCAGTGCCTCTGTCCCAGCCTCGAGCTATGTGTTTGAATAGACATGATCACTATGGAGTGATCCGACAAGACCGTGTCCCTGATGTGGGATTTTACAACAAGAAGGATAGTGTGATTTGGGACCAACAGGTAGTCAATTTGGGCATAAGAGTTGTGGGGGTGAGAGAAGTGCGTAAAGTCTCGCTTGGTGCAGTTCAGTTCTCTCCAAACATCGGTCAGGCCCTGGACATGGATGAGTTTTGCTATTTTTAGGCTCTCCTTGGTTGGTCGAGTCAGTTGGGCTGAGGGAGGTTAAGTTATGTCCAGTCCCTGATCAAATGCTGTGTTGGAGTCTCCTCCAAAGATGACCGTGCCCTCCAGAGGAGCAAGTGTTTCAAATAGATGTTTAAAAAAGGCTGCTTGACCTTTACTGGGAGTGTAGTAGGATATTATGCAGTACAGGTAACCCTCGATCGTACCTTTTACTAGGATAAATCGGCCCTCCGGATCTTTCTTGTCAGCGATCCAGGTGAAGTTGCACGTTTTTGCAAATAAAATGACCAGCCCCTTGGACTTTAGCCACACTGGCTATATAGAAGTTAGGGAAGTGGGAGTGGAGGAACTTGGGACTGTACCAAACCGGGAAGTGAGTTTCTTGTATTATTACAATATCTGTATGCATTAAATAGTTTCCTACGTTTGAGCGGGGAGTTCAGACCCTGAACATTATGTGTAGCGACCTTTAAGGCCTTGTGAGTGTGATCAGCCATGGAAACCAAGGCGAGGTGCTCTGTGATGTCTGCTGTCACTTACCCCTGGGACCTCTTGCCACTCCAGTGCGACAATTGGATTTCTGGTACAGTACCCATGGGAGATTGCAGACCAGGAAAGCCAACAAGTGGTAGCATCTGTAATACAAACAATGGTCAGGTGATGCTTAAAAGAGAAAAGAATAGAGAGAAAGGGAGACAGAAAGGACAAACAAGAGAACGTTTCCCCCCCTACTGGTGAATGAACCCAGCGGAAGAGAAAAGTTCCTGAGGGTCATCTCACTAAGAAAAAATTGTGAGAGAAAAAGGCAGTCCAAATCTCCAGGCTATATGCCGTGGAGAACCAATCCCTCAGAGACCAACTGGAATCCAAGGGACAGGAGGCAGCACATGGGAGCCTCCCAAACCAGGCCACCCTGTAAAAATGGTCAAATAAGCATCCAAAGCAATGTGAATAAAAATACAAGGTTAAGCATTTATCAAATACGTAGTTAAGATGGGGTTGGAGGACCCCCTAACCACTCCAGTGGTGCCCCCCACCACACCTGCAGGAACGGAAGGGAAGGGGGGACCAGCCAAACTGCAAACACATGAGACATATCCAAGCACTTTTACCTCGGCAAGGAGGTTATAGTACCACCCCCACCAACCGGTCGGGGGAGGGGGGGGGGGAATTTAGGGAATCCATCTCTAGAAGCAACAGGAACAAGATATCAAATAAAACAAACTGTTTATGAACTTTAAGAAAGAACACCAGAGGAAACAATCCTTGGGATCTTAAGGGAGTGAGTCTCTTAGGAGAAGAGAAGTGTCAGATGCGAGTGCATCTGAATATGTAGGACCCGAACTATGCGATAGTCCGATGCTCATGTAGGACCTTTATGCGATGATCTTTGGATCTTGTTTTTTTCCATAGGGGATCCAGCGGGCCAGTAGGAGGTGGGTGTTTGTTCCTGAAGAGGATGACAATGTCTCCATTTCCATCTCCTGAGAAATAATCCTCAGACTGAGAAGCAGCTTTTCTCCCATGGCAAAGTTGGAGAAGGCTTGGTTTAGGCCTTTGTAGGTGAATTTTACTGCAAAGGGGGAAGGCCCATCTGTATTTGACCTCTTTCTGGGTTAGAGCATTCAGTAGCGGTTTTAGGGTCCGTCTGCGTTGTATGGTGGATGGGTAGAGATATGCAAAAATTAGCATCGGGTGCCCATGGCAGATCACTTGAGGCATTGAGCAGGATTGTTTCATGACTGCCTCCTTGACAGCGTAGAAGTGGGGTTTATCAATAATGTCTCTGTGGGAGCCATCTTTTCTGGGGGGACCCAGTGCTCTATGTGCACTGTCCAGCTCCAGGGGTTTTAGGGATCAGGGACCTCATAAGGTCTTGCGTGGCCGTCTCAACATCAAGAATTGATTCAGGTAGACCTCTAATTCTGAAATTATATCTCCTGGACTTGTTCTTCAGGTCATCAATGTGGGAAAAAGCTGTGTTCAGTTGGTCATGGAGGGTTTGAATGAGATCAAAGTTCTGATGTAAAACAGCAGCAGTCTGATACAGCTTGCATTCAATGGCATCCATCCTGGTACCTATATTTTGGAGGTCCACTTTTATTTCCTCTGTGATTTTTATCAGCTGTGTAGGCTAGGCATTTCTCCAGAAAAGTAGACAGTTTTAAGTACAGGTCTGCTGGATTAAAGGATTGATCGGGGCCTATGGTGCCATGAGGAGAGATAACTGTGTGAGGAGAAGCAGGGTAGTGTGCCTGGTCCCTGAATGAGTGACTCAGGAGGAATTCTGTGGAGGCAGGGGAAGGTGTCAGGGCTAGCTGCCCATAGCCCTGGGTGCCAGGGGTGTAATTGAGATGTGCAGTTGCCAGGACTTTCCCGCTTTCCAGTGTCCCCTCTGAGGCCTAGGTATGAGGCTGTGAGGCCGCTGCAGCCGTGTCGGCCATCTTGGTACCACCAGAAAAGGTAATGGCAGTGAATTTCTGCTAATTAATTATAAATTCCTTCCCTAACTGCCCTAAAGTATCATTGCAATGGAACAACACCTACCCCTGACTAACTTCCTTATTCATTTTTTTTTTTTTTATCAATTTCATCTTCCTTATTTATAGTGGTCAGTCTATGACAGACCTCTGCAAATCTGTCTCAATTCCCTGCCTGTTCCTTGCAAATCTGTCTGCAGTGGTTGCAAATAAACATTAAATTCTCGCACAGGTATTGCTAATTGAGAGGCAGCGCGATTACACCTAAAGTTGTAACTAATTTGCTGCATAAAATGTCAGATGGAATGATGTCCAGCCTGAGATTTTTTTTATAAAAACAAACTCCAGAGGGAAATTTAGAAACATTAGCCTAGAGTTGGACTTTTAGATATTTTTTTATTGTATTTTAAAGGCTAAATTCACCTATTCAGGCAGGATTTAAAATTTCATAATAAATGGAAGCATTTTCTATTGTTATTTCTGGCCCAGTGATCCCAATGTGCTTATCTCTCACCTCACTCATGAAAGCTATGAATTGTCATATGTGTTTGAAAATGTTTTTCCTGGTGCCTCCATGGCAGCATACCTGTGACAAGCTCCACCTTGGCTCCTCCCTCAGGACCAGTGAATATTATAAAAGAAAAGGTTTAGCTCACTCCAAGCTTTCTCCTTTTTTTCCTCATACCTCATGGTCAGTGAATGGTGGTAGAATGACCTTTACCTCTGCAGTCGGCAGCTTCCAGCTGGGTTCAAGCCTATCCCAGGTGCAGTCCCTATTCTTGGGGAGCTAAATGCACTAATAAGATAGGGAGTCCCTTCTGTGGGCCTTTTGGCGCCTGGTGGTCAAACTTTTAAGGGGGGACGCAAAACAGAACTGGCCCCCTTCACTTACCCCCCCCCCCCAAGGCAGGCTCTTGCACAACATAGTAGTTGGCAGATCTTTAGGAAATTTAACAAACTGTATTGTGTATAGTCTGATGAAAAAGGGCATTGGACAGAGTATGGTCAGCTTTAGGACAATACCAAGAAATAAACTGCTTTCATATAGGAAAGAGAAGGGATAGCCACGATATACACAACCAGCAGGAAAGGGTGTGCAGGGATGGATGAACAGGTAGGTGAGTAGGTGGGTGGATAGATGGGTGGGAGAATGGATGTATGGATAGGTGGGTTGGTGGATGGATGATGGGATGGATAGGTAGATGGATTGATGGATAGGTGGATGGATTGATGGATGGATGCAGCAAGGAATGAGATATTCAATGATCAGGAGATGATAGATCTGCCTGTCAGTGTTCTGATCCAGCACAGATCAGTGTACAGTGAAGGAAGCTTGTCTGGATGGATGGATGGATGGGTTTGGTGGATGAGATGAATGCTGTGGATGCAGTGGGTGGATGGAATGGATGGGGTGGGTGGATATATGGAATGGGTGGATGGATAGATGGATGCGGTGGATGGATGGGGTGGGTGGAATGGATGCGATGGATGGAATGGATTCGTGGATGCGATGGATGGATGGGATGGGTGCATGCATGGGATGGGTGGGTGGAATGGATGGGATGGATGTGATGAAGGAGATATTTAATGATCAGGAGAATGTAGATCTGCCTGTCAGTGTTCTGATCCAGCACAGATCAGTGTACAGTGAAGGAAGCTTGTCTTCCCCTCCTCCTGTCTTCTCAGCACAATGTCACCATGCCATCCAATATGATCTGATCCCCCTGCCAAGGAGAACTTCCAATCTCTGCTCTCAGACTGGGAGTAAATTCAGATGGATGAGAGGAGAGGACAGCCTGAACAACTACCATAACATTATCCACTGCATGCCAGGCTGCCCCTCCCCCTACCTGCCACACATTTAACACTAGCAGCCCCATCCAGATGTAATGTCCCCGGGAAATGTGCTAAAAGTGTCTCAGCCCTTCACTGCACTCCCCCCAGATCCACTACACAAAGTACACAGGCATCTGCTGCAAGTTCTGAGAGCACAACACAAGTGTTCTCTGCTTAATTACCTGCTAGCAGCTTCAGTAAGATGTCCCGATCACCGGCTGAATCCTGTTTAGACCAGCCAGGATGAGTCACTCAGAAAGACGTAAGTGATTGGCTGGTCCGATAAAAGCACCACCCTAAATCCTATGGACCAGCCAATCACTAACCACCAACAGGACACATCCAGCACAGAGTGGTAGTGAGAGCAAAGAGCTTTGCGCTCCATGGGCAGTGTAAAAGCCAGCCAATAGATTTGCTTGCCCAATCACATGATTGTGATGACGTAATGCTTCCCATAGCTTCCCATAGCTCCACCAACACACACACACACACACTTAAAAAGGACAAAAAAATAATAATTTTCTTTTTTTCTTTCTTTTTTTTATGAGTAGCTTTGGGGGGGCGGCGCCTCTGCGCCCCCTATGGACCGGCCGCCACTGGGGACAACAGTGGTCCAAAGGCGGATCCAGAGTCTGGTCTCAGGAGGGGCACTGGCAGAAAAAAAAATGTGTGCAAACCAATCAATATATGCTTATTGGGATTTACCAAATATATGTAGCAGAAGACATATTGGCCTAAACTAATGAAGATTTCTTTTCTTTTATAGCAAAAAAATATTGCTTTATTTTTCAAAAAAAAAATGTTTTTCTGTTCATATCGCAAAAAATTAAAACCCGCCGAGGTGATCAATTACCCCCCAAAAAAAAGCTATATTTGTGGGGAAAAAGGACATAAATTTTACTTGGGTACAATGTCGCACGACCGTTAAAGTAACACAGTGCAGTATCGCAAAAAATGGCATGGTCATGGGGGGGTAAAAATTTTCAGAGCTGAAGGGGTTAAGATTTAACAAATCAAGACTAAAAGGGCATTTTTTTTCATACATAATGGCAGTGGCACACATGTATTTTGCGATTTGCAAGAGCAATGGAGTGGAGATGCTTATGTGACAGGTACGCTTGAAAGGCAATAAATGAATGGTCAAAAAAGCAACAATACGGGGGGCGTGGCTCGCGCGCAATGGTGATGGACGCTTGAGCCTGCAGCTCTGACAGAGAACGGGGGAATCAGCGGCTTCCTAACATCACTCCGAGAGACTGAGACCCCAAAATACCTCCTCATACTGGGAACACACACCCGATGCCGTCGCGCAAACGCAAGGAGCAGAGATACCCTAGAACGCTGACAGAATTCTTCACGATGCCGGCGGGAGACCTGACGAGGCAAGATGGCGCCGGCTCGCATACCCCGCATACCACACATACCAAGCATTCCTCCGATGCTTACACTGACCTGCCAGATTCAGCCCCGGACCAGTGGGGAGTGGAGAATGGCACTCGCAGTGACAGGGATCGATCGCCTCACACCCCCACGACGCTCAGCCCAGCGAAAGCACGGATGAGAATGGACCCGTCTCCACAGGACTCTGGGTATGAGGTGCATGCTCCGCCGCAGGATCAGGTAGGCCTTGAAGCTGCAGCCTCCATAGCACATTTCCCCACGACAGGCCAACCAGTCCTGGACACCACAATGAAGGACATGTTACTGTCCCTCCAATCCTCACTTATGCTTAACTTTTCTGCAATGTTCAGAGGCTTCACCTCAGAACTAAACAACATGGGGGTTAGAGTGCACCGCATGGAGAGCAAAATGGATGACTGTGCTACTACTGTAAACGACCTGATAGAAACATGCAGAGAACAATCGGAGGACACTGATTGGATTAAAGCTAAGCTCGCAGACCTCGAGGACCGATCGAGGAGGAATAATGTTAAAATGAGGGGGGTCCCTGAGTCCATTATGCCTGCCGATCTACAGAAATTTGCGGGAGACATGATCTCTAAATTGCTCCCTGAGGTGTCACAGATTGAGCGAATCATAGATCGCATTCATCGCATCCCCAAGCCGAAGCACTTAGAGGCCTCTATCCCCAGAGATGTGCTTATGAAAATACATTTCTTCCCTACCAAAGAGAAATTGCTAGCAAGGGCGCGGTTAACACCTGAGCTCCCAACCCCGTACAACGGAATCCAGTTATATGCGGATCTTTCCAAGTACACTCTAAACATGAGGAGGCAGATGAAAACAGTAACGAAGGCCCTAAACAACCACAATATCCCATACAAGTGGAGGCATCCAGCCACACTGGTGATCACCAGGAACGGCGCAACTACGGTCATATCTGATCTGAGAGATGGGCTACAACTTCTTCACTCCTGGGGTATCATACTGGAGCTGTCCCCTGAAGACCATACTGCTATGTCGGCACGTCGCCCAAGAGGCCAGCACCGCTCCATCCCGACCTCTCAGGGAAAAGAATAGGACCTCAGGGTCCCTTTTCTACTACAACGACCAATGCCCCCTGTTCTCTGTCGTATTACCACCTAGCTGTTGGACCTTACCCCTATTTCAGTCGGTTTTTCAAGAATTCCTTTCCGACTTGTTTATTTGAGATTCGCAGCCTAATTCTATATTGTTCTCCTTTTTTAAAATTTTTTTGATTTCTCATATTGTTATATCTCTTGTGTTTGTTAAGTTTGGTTCAATTATCTGTGCTGCCTGCCTCTAAGAGGGCCTACGAGGCAATTGCTAAAACGGTGACGGAACTGACGCCCACTCCTAAGCCCTGAGCAATTTTTATTCTCCTTTTTTCTCTTTTTTTTTTTTCTTTTTGTTTGGGTAGTCTGATATTCTCCAGGAGCCGCCACCCTATCGCCATCCACCTGAACACCAGCATCCTGAACACTAACCGGGGCCTCCGCGATCCTCTTCGAACAGTGAGTAACCATCTACACTGCACACACTTTGTCTTTCAAGATGGCTATTAACGTACTATCTTTGAACACAAATGGTCTCAACCACCCGGTCAAACGGATCTCCATGTGGAAAACCGCACTATCGCAGGGCAGTGACATACTGTGCGCACAAGAGACTCATTTTCTATTGAACGCCACTCCTAAGTGCCAACACAAGTCCTTCCCTCATGTATTTAATGCCTGCTACACTAAAAAGCAACGAGGGGTCATGATTGCTATCAGAGACACTATTGCATTTCAACTTCATAATTGCGTTTTAGACCCTGGCGGTCGCTTTATCATTTTAGTATGCACAGTAGAACATGTCAAGTATACCATAGTGAACGTGTATGCTCCAAACACCAAACAAATACGATTTCTCAGAGGAGTAATGAAAGAAACCCTGAAAGTGCAACAAGGACACCTCCTTGTCTGCGGTGACTTTAACCTTGTGCCGGACCATGACATGGACTCCTCCTCTGGCCCTAAGCGATTTACCTCGCCTATGTCTCACTTTTTAAGTGCATATGATCTACACGACGTGTGGAGGTGCAGTCATGCGACGGAGAGGGACTACACATTCCTGTCCTCGCGTCACAACACCTACACGCGCATAGACCTATTCCTGTCTGATAAATGGTTGTTGCAAAATGTATGTGCGTCTAAAATCCACACCATCACCTGGTCGGACCACGCTCCAGTAAGCATCCAAATCAAAAATAGACACGCAAACCCCAAAGCCTTTGTATGGAGAGTGAATAACTCTCTGATGCAACACACTGACAACCAGGCGTTCCTTTCAGACCGCCTTAAGGAATTCTTTCATGACAATGCTGACTCAGTGTCCGATCCGGCGGTGCTGTGGTGCGCACACAAATCTTACATGAGGGGTTTCTTCATCCAATTGGGAGCTAAATGGAAGCGTAGGAGACTGCAGAGGCTAGAGGAACTGACAAATGACATAACCTCGGTAGATCAACAAAACAAAACCACTCCGTCCACCACCCTAAGTTCCCAATTGGTTAAATTAAGAAACGAGTTGAGAACGCTGCTGCTGGATGGGTATGAACACAACCTTAGGAAATTGAAAGCTAGATCATTCGCCTCCAACAATAAGGCAGGTAAGACTATGTCCCAACGCATAAAAGGGCAGAGACTAAAATCTAAAATAGCACACCTTTTCTACCCTACTGCCCAGGACAAACTCATCAACCCACAAGCCATTGCCGACGCTTTTAGCTCGTACTACGGGGAACTGTACAACCTGAAAAACGATAGGGACACGCATCAACCTTCCTTAAACGACATACAAACCTTTCTAGACAGCGTGCACCTCCCTTCCCTCACGCAAGAACACCTGGAGGGCCTCAACAAACCCTTCACAGTATCTGAAATCCATTCGGTGATTGCCAAACTCCCCACAATGAAATCCCCAGGACCAGACGGTTTCTCGGGGGAATACTTTAAACTATTTCAGACAACGTTAACCCCATACCTTTGCGACCTATTCAACCACGCGGCCACCTCCTCTGGATTTCCGGAGGAGATGTTATCCGCTCTTGTCATCACCCTGCCCAAACCAGGAAAAGAACCCTCAGTTCCCCAAAACTTCCGCCCAATATCTCTCCTAAACATTGACGTAAAAATTTATGCTAAATTGATCGCGAACAGACTTACAGACATCCTACCCTCTCTGATACATACCGACCAATCAGGTTTCACCAAGGGTCGCCAAACGTCCGACGCCACGAGACGCCTCATCAATATAATCCACCACGCCGGCTCGACTGGAACGCCTTCTCTGCTCCTATCCTTGGATGCAGAGAAGGCGTTCGACAGAGTTAACTGGACCTATCTCTCCATGGTTCTGGAGAGGTTTGGATTCCGGGGGCACATACTTAGATCCATACTCGCGTTATACTCCAATCCCTCGGCGAGAGTCTATTCCTCTTCCCTCCTGTCCAAGCCCTTCCACATCACAAATGGCACACGGCAGGGGTGCCCCCTGTCTCCCCTAGTGTTTAATCTCATGATGGAACCCCTGGCAGAACGGATCCGTTGCAACCCCGTTATATTGGGAATTACTATAGGTCCCCAAACTCATAAGATCAGCCTCTTTGCGTACGACGTGATCTCAATGATAACAGACCCCTCAAGCTCGCTGCCTGAAATCCAAAAAGTGCTGACTCAGTTCGGGGAGGTTTCGTTTTACAAGGCTAACGCCGCCAAATCTCACATCCTTAACCTGGGAGTAGACCCTATAACAAGGAATCTACTGGAACAACAATTTCCATTCCCCTGGGCAACTACGAGTTTACCATACTTGGGGATTAACCTTACAAGATCTCCACGAGACCTCTTTGCCCACAACTATATCCCCCTGAGAACCAAACTGCAGCAAGACCTCCTCAGACTGGGCAACATTGAGTTCTCTTGGTGGGGCAGACTTGCCGCCTTCAAGATGATTCAGCTTCCACAGCTACTATATCTGTTCCGCAATTTGGTGATCCCTGTCCCCGCTAATTACTTTAGATCCCTACAAGCTATGTTGGCCAAATTTGTTTGGAAGGGGAAAAAATCCAGGTGTTCCCATACCAAACTGATCAAACATAGGATGTCAGGTGGAGTGGGATATGTAGACTTCCGAGACTACTTCACTGCTTCAGTTCTGACTCAGATGAGAGAATGGTTCCAGCCTGAGCCGTTGTCCACCTGGGGCAGGATTGAGTCCACCTACTGTAACTATGGCCCTCCTAAACTGTGGCTCTTCGCAGCTCTTCTGGGCCAAAGAACCCCAACCCACCTGGCGCCCTCTATGATAGTCACCATTCGAACATGGCTTCAATTCCAAGCGCACCTTCATCCCCCTGATCCAGCGGTCATTATGGACATTCCGATTGAAACCCTATCTCGGCTGGTTGATTCACTACACATTAGCAGATGGCGAGTAAACGGCATTGAATTTATCAAAGACCTGTACTCCTCTAACTCCCTTAAGACCTTTGAGCACCTGCAAGTGCAGTACGACCTTCCCCAGACTTCTCATTACCAATATATCCAAGTCAGACACTGCCTAGGGAAGATTCATGCTCATCCTCACCTCATAAACCCCTCAGCATGGTTGTTCTTGACTGGCAGATCCTCGCAAAAGAAAGGCATAACGCTCTTCTATAACCTGCAGCAGAACAAACGATGTTTTGTGAAATCCCCATCCCACAAACAATGGGAAAATGACTTACAGAGAACTTACACGCCTCAACAATGGCACAACGCATGCAAAATCACGCAAAAGGCGTCCAACTGCACTAACCTATGGGAACTGTCAGTTAAGATTAACCTCAGATGGTACTATACACCTGCAATAGTCTCCAAATTCAATGCCCAGTCTGACAACTCTTGCTGGAGAACTTGCGGTCAGGGCGCAGATCTCCTCCACATCCTATGGAACTGCCCCAAACTTCGATCATATTGGGATAATGTGTTTCGCGTCATAGCAGAAATTACTCACACCAACATTTCACCGGACCCGGCACTAGCGTTGCTGTCCCTGGGGATAGAGCTACTACCAAGAGATTTACAACATGTAGTTGCTAATCTGCTTTTAGCTGCCCGCTTATTGATTACGAGGAAGTGGAAAGACCCCACTCCCCCTGTGATATATGAAGTTGTAGACCTGACCAATTTACATTGCACTCACGAAAAACTACTGGCATCCTCCATGGGTCGCCTTAATGTGGTAAGGGAGGAGTGGGCCCCATGGTCGATCTGGTTCGAGAGCAGCGAGGTATCCTCATTGTAATGAGTATGCTTGTCAAAAGTCATTACCTATATTTACTTATACTATGAGGGAGAACCGGCACCTAGCCGGACGCAGTGTGATCCCGTAAGGGGCGTCCGGAGGTCTCGGAGATCCAATCTACTGTTTGATAGCGGCTCACCATATTTGATGAGTGATGACATACTCGAATTTGCAACACCCATATTGTCAACTCTCCTGCTGTAGAACTTAACCTAGAAGCTTTCCCAGCCCCAGTACTATCCACCTACTTCTTTACGACCAGTTGTTACGACTGTGTTCAGTTGTGTTTTAGTTAAACTACAGTTCTGTATAATTGCAACAAAGCCAATGTTCAAATGTGTAACGTAACTAATGTACTACCTATTGTATTACAAGATGATACATTCCTGTATTGTTTATTTACGAAAATAAATAAAAACCATTGAAAAAAAAAAAAAAAAAAAAAAAGCAACAATACAATATAAATAATCAGCTGCGACAGTATAAACAATGGATTGATAAAAAGTGTCCAAATACTGTGAAAAGTGTACTACAAAATAGATGTGAGAATAAACTCATAAAATATTTAAAATGGCATCAACATGTGACAAGTGCAACCATAAATAAATATATTCACACTAAAATTCCATAAAATGAAAAAAAAAAAAAAAAACGCAGTGCAGATAATGTCCAAAGGGGCAAGCTGGATGGATGGCTGTGTGTGTACAGTGGTCAGGGTGAAGGTGCTGGTGCTAGTAGTCAATCTCTGGTATGGAGTGCTTCCAATAGGTGGTTACTGGTTCTCCGTGTAACTTAGGGTATAGATGTCCCCTTACCTTACCGCTGTAAGGGAACAGTGTATGAGTGTGTCTTTCAATCTCCTGGTGGCTCCTGACGTCTCAGTCTCTGCTGATATGTATCTTTACTTTGGCATCAAAGTCCCCTTTAAGTGTCCCTGGTGTATCTGTATCAGATAGCCTCACATTGGGACATGGGGGGATGTAAAGAGGTATGCTCGATAGTGTAATATTTAAAACATTTATTGTAGTAAGCAGCAGCAATAATAAAAACAGGTACTCACAATGTGAAATATCAGACAGGCATATCAAAAACGAGCAGCGAACTCGTCCAATGTCACTTCCGGTGCCCTGCGTTCCCGCACGTGTTCGTTAAAGTCACTTTGAGTCGGACGTGACTTACTGTAATCACTCATTGCTAGACCGCAGGTGGTCCAGGTGCTAGCAACCAATGCAGGGAAGAGGCTCCACCCACCTCATCTTCCTAGTCCAGGCGGTGTAATTACACTAGATGAGTCTCTCTCTCTGCGCCACTGATCGCCCCCACTGATTTTCAGTGGGGGAATTTTGCCCTGTTGGCCCCCTGGATCTGCCCCCACCATGGTCTCTTAACTAAGAGCTCCTATCTGCATTTATATACTGGCATTTCCTCAAGCCTGTAGCAGAGAAAGCAGCTATATCTATTTATCACTGAAATATTCGAAAAAACCTCAGAAATTGGGATTATGTGGGCAACACATACAATACTTCAAAGATATATAAAATAATTAAATAATTTATTACAAAAAATATATTATAGAAACATTACAAAATTATCAAAAAATACATATTTGTACAAAAACATAAGCGATGCAATACTATCCGTCATGCGGAACCATCACCAGGATTGGGAGGTAAGTTGTAGCAGAAAGGCCGACGCGTTTCGAATGCTAGGCATTCTTTATCAAGGCATATGTAAGATATGGGATCTGGTACACAAGCGGGAAAAATGGGAATATAATTCCCCATTAATCCCATTAGTAAACACAAAACTATTTGCACCGGGAAACAGGACTAAATTAGGGAAAAAAATAGGTACTAAAAGATTGGGGGATATAGTAGCACAGGGAAAAATAAAAAATAAAGATGAGATACACGTAGATGAAGGGACACAAAAGATAACTGATTGGGAATATCTACAACTAAAGCACTTTGTAATTTCACTCCCTGCACCTATAAGAGATAACACAGCACAAAACCCAATAGAAAAACTTTGCACCAGGGGAGAACCATTACAACATGGAATCGCGACGATTTACAAAATCCTTACAGAAATAGGGACAAAAGATATACTACAAAGTATAGAGGCCTGGGAGAAAGAAATCGGAGAAAGAATAGAAGAGACACAATTGGTTAGAGCGACATTCTCCTACGCAAAAGATATAACAACAATAGAAGCTAATTACAAATGCATGATGCGATGGCATTTGACACCTGTCAGACTTAATAAAATATCATCAGCTAACTCCCCCCTTTGCTGGAGGAACTGTAATCAGGTAGGAACTGCACTACATATATGGTGGGATTGCCCGATAATTCGGGAATTTTGGACTGAAGTCCTTAAAACGATAGAGGAGATTTCAGGAGAAAAGATCTCATTAGATTTCTTGACCTGTCTCTTCCATGGACAAGGCATACAAAAAGGGAAAAAAAAAATATATGCCTCAACATTGGTCCCAGTGCTGCTAAACGCAGCAAAGGGACTAATTCCGAAATTCTGGCTCCACCCACAAAAACCTCCTCTGAAAGAACTCATACACAGGGTTGACCACATTGCAGAGATGGAGTACTTAAGAAGGGTTGACCTGGGGGAGGATGCGGGAGGAAGGGACGGAAAAATATGGGATCAGTGGAGAACTTATAAAACATCGGATAAAGCCATTGAAATATTACTAGAAACAAATCAGTAAAGGAAACGACCCGAACCAACACGGAAAAGAGGGAAAGAAGGGGGGGGAGGGCTTTAATAATTGGGGGGGGGGGATAAAATATATACATAGAGACCCAGGGAGGGGGGCGCTGGGGGGAGTAATGGTAGTGTTATCTATTATGAGCACGGCTAGTCATTTGTAACCATACTTTTAATATATGAAAAAAAAACAAAAAAAAAAAACAAATACATATCAGCATTAACAAAAAAAAAAAAAGGAATTAAGTGGAAAAAAAAAAAAAAAAAAAAATCTCACATAGAGAACTCCCCACAAATGATGCAAAACCGAGGTGGAAATATGACGGGCGAAAAAACAAAAAGATGAACCCCTCTAACACCTCTTAACCCTGGGTTAAGCCAAAAAAAAAAAAAAAAAAAAGAAAAAAAAAAAAAAAGGCATATGTAAGCATTACATCTAAAGTAAATCAAAAATGTAAATATTAGACATATATATATAATATAATATACAACACTGTATTATCTACATTTGAGCAGAACCATAGAAAGCATTGGTGCAAGACAACTCACCCATTGTGTTAAAAACATTGTGCTCAAAGGTGCCGTGATTAGGGCGGCGATCAAGGGGAGTGTTTTACCACCTGGAGCGATGGTAGGTAAGTATAAAAGGAACACCAAGGGGGATGTTTGGTGTCATTTCCTCTCCATATATTGGACAGTTTGGAGACGTTTTTCCAGCTGGTGGTCAGCTGGAAACTATTGCTGGTGGCCAGCCAGGTATCCCGGTTATCTTAAAAACAGGAGACCTTGCTACAAATCATTCATTGGTAAGTGTTCTCAGACCAGTTCTGAAACAGATGTATGTTTTGTCTCAGCTCTCTATATACCCCCCAATAACGAGGACTTTTTGTTTTCTTTGCCCCTGGGGGTCCCCATTCTATTCTCTATTTCTTTTCTCCAAAATTTAGGACACCTTTGCCATTCAATTGAACGAAATAGTTCTGTCCACCATCTGAGTATTAGGAGCATGATTTTGTATGACTTAATCGGCTTTTAGAGACATCAGGGTTCTGGGGCACTCCATCTGGGTGATCTGTGGCCTGGACCCCTTTGAGCACAACGTTTTTAACACAATGGGTGAGTTGTCTTGCACCAATTCTTTCTATGGTTCTGCTCAAATGTAGATAATACAGTGTTGTATATTATATATATATGTCTAATATTTACATTTTTGATTTACTTTAGATGTAATGCTTACATATGCCTTGATAAAGAATGCCTAGCATTCGAAACGCGTCGGTCTTTCTGCTACAACTTACCTCCCAATCCTGGTGATGGTTCCGCATGACGGATAGTATTGCATCGCTTATGTTTTTGTACAAATATGTATTTTTTGATAATTTTGTAATGTTTCTATAATATATTTTTGTAATAAATTATTTAATTATTTTATATATCTTTGAAGTATTGTATGTGTTGCCCACATAATCCCAATTTCTGAGGTTTTTTGAATATTTCAATTACTACGGGATGATGGCAACTACATGCCGCCATATATGAGTTGGTCCTTTTTCCTATCTATTTATCACTTTATCCTTCCATTTCTCCTTCCTGTCATCCTTTCTCCTTGCGTTCCTCTCTCTCTTTTTTGCTTTCTTCCTCCTCACCACCTTCCCCTCATTGTGATATTGTACCTTCATTCCTGGTTGCTATAGTGGGCAGTGGGCACCTCACGCCAGCTTTTCTGAGTCCCTCGGCATCTTTCTGCCCACTCTACGCATGCAAAGGAGTCGGTGGTGGGCCGGACTGAGACAAGCGGGCCGCAAAGGTCCTAGTGCCGCCAGCTGTGATTGAGCGGTCTGGTCTGAGGTTGTGATGGCCATCTTTAATAGTGGCAATTTTTTTATTTTTTAACCTTGTTTGTCAAAATCATTATTTAGAGGGTTGCAACTTCCACAGATGTCCCATCCCATCTCCATTGTTTATTACTAGGGGATTTCAGCATGGCATCCTGTTGTCATCTGAAGAGGTTGCTCATGCAGGGAGCTCCTGGAGGGGACCCTGTTTTTTACCAACGGTAAATGTAATTTATTTTTTACCCAGAAATGCTGTTTCCTTGCTCCAGCTGAAATACAAGTCGCTAACTCCTTTATCTTTGTCTATCTGCCTTTTCTGTCTGCTGCCTAAAATAATACATCCCATCACTTCCTGTAGGTTATGTGACATCCAGGAAGCTTAGAATCCCAGAATGCACTGCCTTGCTGTATCACAGAAAAGGGTGATACTCATAACTTTACCATCTTCCCCCCTTTTTCTGTACAATCTGATTGTACAATCTCTTTTAGATTTCATACAAATTGAATATATTGTTCAGGTGGGTCATCCTATTCCATAGTTCTAGTAAATCTAAGGGAAATTGTTCACACATTTCTGTCAGATTCTGGGTCAAAATACGATCCTGTTTACGACAGCGGCTCCATGCCAGATAGCTCTGACGACAAAGTTGTGGTCCCTGCTAAGGCCAGGCATACCTGACCCCGTTCTGATGCTCTTGAGCAGCAAGAAGCGCGGGACCCTTGTATGGAGCAGAGAAGTACTAGCACAGCTATTCCTTCTGGTGGACTGGCAAGCACCAGCGGCCTAGTACACCCTGGTTGTTCATCCAGCACTGCAGTATGAATGAATGAATGAATGAGACATTTATATAGCGCGGCACCTGCGAACTGAATCGCCTCTGGGCGCTTGTTGTTTCTGTCTCTCTGGTCAACAAAAGAGCAGAGTTTTTATCTGTCTTCTGAAACTCAGGTGGTTTTCTTCCAACCGAATGCTGGTTGGTAAAGCGTTCCATAGTCTGGGACCTTGGAACGCAAACCTTCTTTCTCCTTTGGACTTGTATCAGGCTTTGGGTATCTTGACCAGTTTTTGGTTGGTGGATCGCAGAACGCGATTGGAATTGTGGGCTTCTATCTTTTCGCATAGGTATTGCGGGGCCTTACCATGGATGCACTTATGGGTCAGACAGAGTGCTTTGAAAGCTATTCTGTCTTTTACTGGCAGCCAGTGGAGGGATCTCAACGAAGGTGAGATTGATTCCCATGGTTTTTTTCCCAGTCACAAGTCTGGCGGCCGTATTTTGAACGACTTGCAGACGAGAGATTTGGTACTTAGGGAGTCCGAGGTAAAGGGCATTTGCATAGTCCAATCTGGAGTTCACAATTGTTCCCACCACAACTGCTACGTCTTCTTTGGGGATAAAAGGAATACGTCTGCGTAGTAGGCGCAGCAGATGGTGAGATCCGCTGACTACTGACCCTATTTGTGCGTTCATTGTCATGTAGGTGTCGAAAATGACTCAGAGACATTTGACTTTGGAGCTAGGGGCGATGATTTGGCCCAGAATGGGCGGGGGTTTCCAAGTAGTTGCCAGTTGACTCTCGCGACTAGCATGAAACAGAAGAAGTTCTGTTTTGTTGGAGTTGTTGAGTTTAAGATAACTCTTGGTCATCCAGTTTTCTATCAAAGAGAGACAATTCTCTAAACTGGGGTGATGATCCTTTTTATTGCAGATGCGAAAGTATAGTTGTGTGTCGTTTGCGTATGAATGATAAAGTAGTTGTTGGCTACTGATGATTTCAAAGAGCGGACGAAGATAAATGTTGAAGAGCACCGGTGATAAGGGGGATCCTTAAAGGGACTCCGCATGACACCGTGCATCTTTCAGAAGTGAAAGGTCCTAATTTCACTGTTTGTGAACGGTTTTCCAGAAAGGAGGAGAACCATGATAGATCACCTTCTGCGACTCCGGCTACCTCAGTCAGCCGAGTCAGTAGCAGTTTGTGGTCTACAGTGTCAAAGGCTGTGCTTAGGTCCAACAGAACCAGGAGACAAGATTCTCCTTCGTCTGCGGCCTCAAGAGCGTCGTCCCATATTTTGAGCAATGCTGTTTCTGTTCCGTGTCCGGGCCGGAAGCCTGATTGCAATGGATCAAGTAGATTATGGGTATCTAGATGCTGTTGCAGCTGTTCTACCACTACTTTCTCCATTATCTTGGATAGAACATTTAGGCCTGTTATGGGACGGCGGTGAGTAGGATCCTTGGGGTCTAACATGGGTTTCTTCAAGATGGGCTGGATTGTGCCCTCTTTCAGCAGGGAGGGCACTATGCCTTCCATGAATGACTGGTTTATGAGCTGCGCGATAGGTGGTGCCAAGATGTCGGCACACTCCTTCAGCAGCTTAGTGGGGATAATATCATTAGGCGCTGTGCTGTTTCGCAAAGTACCGATGATATTTCTTGTGACATCAACGGAGATGGGTTCCAGAGTGAACTTGGTTGATTGTAGAAGGTTTCTATGGGTGTCCTATGGTTGAATAAGGGGAAGGTTGCGGGGGGTATTGTTTTGTCGAATGCTTTCCCAGATTCCTTCAATTTTATTGATGAAGAAATCCGATAGTTCATCGCAAAACTCTTGGGTGTCTAAATTCGGGGCTTCAAGACAGCCTGGATTCATGGTCAGTGACCAACTTAAAGAGTTTGCAGGGTCGATTTAGGGCGCTGTTGATGGCCTTAGAAAAATGATTTTTCTGGGCTTGGAAGATTTCTTTGCGGTATTTTCTTGTTATTGTCTTGTAGCTGATGAGGTTCTCCTCTGAAGTGTTTCTTTTCCAGGCGGCTTCCACCCTTCTGCATTCTTGCTTCAGTAGCGACAGCTGATTGTTGAACCAGCTGGACTTGTTTTTCCGGATGCAGACTTTGCGTTTCGGTGCTACTAAGTCGGCTGACTGCAGTAGGGCTGTATTAATGGCATCCAGTGTGTCTGAGACTGTTCGGAGCGGTTGGAGTGTTTTTATTTTATTTCCTAGGGTAGACTTGAAGAGTTCCGAATGGAGCTTCTTCTGAGATCTAGTCCAGTGTGTTGTCACTGGCTTAGGTGTTTTTTTCAATGGGGAATTCTGGAAATTATGAATTTAATTGCATGGTGATCTGTCCATGGCAACGGTTCATTTTCCAAAATACTTATTTTCAGATTTTGGCTGAAAATTAGGTCGAGTGTGTGACCTGAAGCATGTGTGGGGCCACATACTAGTTGTTGTAGCCCTAAACCTTCCAGGTGGTCGATACAGGCGTCGGCGACGGGATCCTGTGAGGAGTTGGCCCAGAGATGTTTGCTGTTTAGGGTATAAGTGGAGATAAAAATCCGTCAGTGATGCTAAAAAGCTGCGACTTTGGCCCGGGGCCCTGTAGCAGAGTAGAATCCGGACGGTCTCCTGGGGATTTGATTGCAGTTGCAGAGTAAGGGTTTCTATGAATGGACGAGGATTTTGACGGACTGGTTTATGATCGCAAGATGCGCCTTGTAGATCACCGCCAGGCCCCCTCCTCTTTGCTCTATCTGTTTTCCGTTATGATACGGTAGTTTTCTGGCACCAGTTCTCCTAGAATGGTGTTACAGTCGGCTGTGAGCCAGCTTTCTGTAATAAAGAGGCAGTCTAAATCGTATTGTAATAAGAAATCACGGATTTCTAGTCGGTGTTTTACAGCTGATCTTGTATTGATCAAAGCACATGATATGTGCTTAGGTTGGATGGGTGACCGAATTCTTTGACAGTCGATCGTCGATCGATTCTTAAAAGTTGTTCGGTTCTTATGACCTTTTTGGTGACGGCAGGTAGTATTGTGGCAAATCGCCTCAGACTCTATATGGTTTCTGCCGAGTACCGCAGATTAGCCATAGTTGTCCGTCACCAGGGGGGGGGGGGTGGGACGAGCGGTGGTAGGATGGCGATGGAGGAAGGTTCAGTGAATCCTCTCTCCGGCTTGTTTTATGTTTTGGTCCAGAGGAAGGCAAAAACAACCTGGACCCTGCTATGCCAATCTGCTTGGTCAGGAAAAAAAAATCCTTCCTGATCCCTAAGAGGTGATCGGCCTAGACCCTGGATCAAAAGCTGTTAAGTTGTGAGAGGAGATATCTCTGTAGCTGGGGGGGAGTACCAAGATGGCCGCCTGTCTGGTACAGAGCCCAGGTCTGGGGTGCTATCAGCAGGGTGAGAGGCGGCAGAATGGACTACCTCGGGGGTGAGTGGGGTCCTCCTGGGGGTAAGGGGGGGGTGTTCTGTGCAATTTGGATCACTCTAGGCCGCGGACGAAGCCGCGCTCTTTCCTAAGCCGCAGCTGCCACGGGTCTAGCATAGGCTGGCGCGGTGCCGTATAGGAGGCGGGAAACAGCGGTGGGGGGTGGAGGCGGCGAGGGAACGATGTTTCCACGGTGGTAGGGGTGTGGATACAGAGAGGGGATGTGAAACGCCTGTCTCCCGGATAGAGAAACCGCGGCTTGTCCTGACAAGGACGGCCGCTTTTAGTCCCAGGAAGAACAGGCAGGCTTACCTTCAGAGGAGGGGGGCTGAAGCAGGGATGGAAAGGTGCGGAGAGGCGCATCCGCGTGGAGCTGGAGCAGGAACGGGGGTGGCAAAAAACCCTACCTATCCAGGGAGTATGAGCCACACGTCCTACTGCTAGGAAACGTGCGCCAGTATCTGCTACTCCCTGTTCAAGCCCTAGGAGAGAGAGGGGGCTGACACAACCAGCAGTAGACAACCTGGTCGTGAGAACAGCACGGAGAGAGAAAGAGAGCACATCTTGCTGCACGTCTTGCACGTCTTGCTGCTTGCTGCTTCCTTCCTTCCTTCCTTGTACAGAATAATAACACTCCGGTTGTCTCCTCTGCCCCCGGCTCACATACTGGTTGGGTCCTATGTCCTAAGGGACCATTGGCTCTGGTAAGCAATTTTATCTACTAGATGGTGGTGGATTTCACTTTGGTTTCTAGACTCTGTGAAGAGAGTCTAGTTCACATTTTGGATCATCACATGGGTGTACATTCACATAAAGTCACATATGGACTCTTATGTTCATTTCTAATTTCATGCATTTCTATATGGTCACTTCATTGTTGGCACTTTTTTTAGCATATTGCATGGTCTACATTTATTGTTTTGCACTGTATGTGTTTTACACTTTATATTTGATACCTATAGAGTGGTAGTAATTTAGTAACTATCCCCTTTCAAGGGTGTGTTGAGATCTAGCGCAACTATATATATTTTTTTTCACTTTTGATCATCACTGTTTATGTTTTCAGTATCAATGACACTGGCAGGAAAGGAGTTTACACTAGGGGGCAATCAAGGGTTACATGTGTTACCTAGGAAGTGATTTTATTTGTAGGGGGGGAGGATTGACTAGGGGAGGAGACCGATCAGTGTTCCTATATACTAGGAACACACAATATGTCTGCTCTCCCCTGACAGAACATGGATTTCTGTGTTTACACACAGAGATCCATGCTCCTGCTCTGTCACAAAAGACATTGTGGCCACCGGGAACAAGCACCGGCTCCTCAGTGATGTGGTGGCGCGTGCGAGCCCCCTATACCGCCGGGAAGCTGAGGGCGTCATATGACACCCGCCCAGGATGGGAGATCCCATCTGCAGACGTCATATGACAATATATGGGATGGGAAGTGGTTAAAAAAAAATATGGCTGAAGTTGTGCTTTAACAGACTGAAAGCTGTTTGGCTTTCACTAGCAGACCATGGAAACCCAACATTCATCAAATCTGCATAGCTGTGGGCTGTGTATTTTAGCCTCAGAACCCCACTGAGAATAAATGTCGAACATGCTTAAATTTTTTGTGTCGTTTTTCAAAATGTAATTTTTTTGTGTCATAAAAAATGATCGTGTGTGGGCAAAACGACGTTGAAAACAACGTTTTTAAACCCGTGCATGCTCAGAAGCAAGTTATGAGACGGAGCTTCAATGGAACAGAGTGCCGTCGAACGTGGTGTATGTCACCGCGCTTTGCTAGAGCATTTTGGAAAAACTATGGTGTGTATGCAACGTTGTTTTGGAAAATTAAGTTTGAAAAACGTCGTTTTGTTTCGTCACATAAAACGTTGTTTTTTTTCATCACAAATAGTGATCGTGTGTACACAGCATCAGACCTTCTTGACCAATAAAAGTCTCTTTAAGTTCCACAATAATCAAATGTGCATAACTGTTTTATTTTTGTGCGTACATAAACGTTTGTTTAAACCCTAGTACCCAGGAACTTAAGTGTGCTGCATTGGGCCAAAATACCATTGTTTCCAACTGTCCTTCGATTTTCCAACTGTCCTTTGCTCCTAGAAATGTCCCTGGTTTTCATTGCTTGTCTATTTCAGATCTCAAATATGGTTTCTTCTCCTTGTTACCCAACAGACAATCAAACAGACTGCGAATAAAAAATCGTTATTTGATTGGCTGGTCCATTTTAGTGAGATTGCATGTTGCCAACTTGAGTTTAATTCACAAAGTTACAGGTTAATAGGTATTCAGAAAGATTTAGAGACTGCTCTATCCTGAAATTGAATAATTTTTGTAAGATGCACAAAATGTAACACTACAGTGAAATTTGACATTATAAAGGCACGTAAGCAATCTCGCTATTTCACTATGGTTTGGATGAACGGCTTGTTACGGTTCATCCACTTTTGCGTTATACATCACGTTTTTCTGCATCGTATTTCCCACCAGCTCCAGGAACATTCTCGGGAAGATGTAGCGCTGTTTTGAGTCACTGAGCAGGAGACTTCATTTACATATTATCATTCATTGCCTGAGAACTAGGATGTTACTGTGACTCGTTCTTGTTAAGGAAATGGATTTGTGTATAACGGAAGCAGCGCTCAAGTTGTGCCCAGAGCAGAATATGAGAGAATCTTAAAAGGCAATGAAATGCTTTTGTTGGGTGCCTGTAAAGGAATGTTTGTATAAAATGCTGCTTGTTTCATGCAGTGCAGAAAGATGTATACAGGGATGAAACATGTTTTGCTATAAATTTCAGAAAGATGGCTGCTGAAGCATGCTGACATTTGTTGTTCATTAAATATATTATTAATTACTGTTTATACTGTAGCGGATAGTTGCTACTAGTTACTAACATCCACCATATAACCCTGCTGCCAGACTTCCATATATCACTCTCAGAGTGATTTGCTTTTTTTTTTGTTTATTGGGGGATATAACTTGGTTAGGAAAAGGGATATGGGATGCCCATAGAACAGATCACTTTGCCATCATGGTTACAGAATTGGTTAAATGAATTGAGCTTTTGAAGAACTAATAGACTCTAATATTCATAATCACTTCCCCTGCATAAACTCCTGCAGACCGTTGCTCCACCTCTGCATCAACCCCTGCAGACTGCTACTCCCAGGACTCCTCTCCTCCTGCACAAAACTGTGAACTATTATGCCCCGTACACACGACTGGGTTTTCCGACGGGAAAACTGCAAAGAGAGCTTTTGGCCGGCAATCCCAGCTGTGTGTATGCTCCGTTGCATTTTTTCCGATGGGAAATCTGCCAAACCCACCAGTCAAAAAAAAGAGAACCAGGGGATTCCCGACTGACTTTTTCCCATTGGAAAACCTGGCCATGTGGATCAGAAAACTGCAATTTTTGGCTCATATCTAAGTTTTCCCGACAGGAAAACCGATCGCCTGTACGGAGGAAAAGTAGAGAGCAGGTTCTCGGTTTTCCCCTCTGGATTTTCGACTGACCTTTTCCCGTTTACTGTCAAAATGACACTGGCAGCGAAGGGGTTAACCACTAGGTGGCGCTGTAGGGGTTAAGTATTACCTAAGGCGTGATTTTTACTGTATGGGGGGTGTGGCTTGCTGTGACACGTCACTGATCGTGTTCCCGATGGCAGGGAATGCAATCAGTGACAGTGTCAGCTTGGCAGAACGAGGAGACGTTGTGCTTACACTAACATCTCCCCATTCTATGTCTCCGTGAGACAACCACGGGTATGCCCGTGGCGATCGAGTCTGCGGGACCCGCGGCACACTCACGGAGATCGTGGCGGCGCTCACGCGATCGTCTCACGGAGACATAGAACGGGGAGTTGTTAGTGGCAGCTGTGCACCAACATCACCGCCAGTGTTACAGGCAGCCTAGGGAGATGGGATAAAAATACTACATGTACTTAGTCTCATGGAGAATTCAATAATGTAAGAAAATAGAAATATTTTTTTTAAGCTTGTTTAATGCTTGTTAAGAATATTTAAATAATTGAATGTCCACAGCCTGGTTATAGATTTACCCTAAATCTGCACAAACTAGCCTTTAACTGCCTAAAGGTAATAGGATAAATCTAGTAGTAGTGTGTAAAATCTTAAAAAAATTATGCCAATGCAGATGTTTACTATTTTTCTACTTCAATACATTATTATTATTGTTATTATATAGGATTTATATAGTGCCAGCAGTTTGCAAAGGACTTTATATAACAAAGATAGACAGTACAGTTTACAATAGGATTCAATACAAGAGGGTTAGCATGGCCATGCTTATGAGAACTTACAATTTAAAAGGTATGGGCAAGTGATGTTATAGGTAGTAATTGCGTGGGGATGAGTTGTTTCAGAAAGTAAAATTTAAAACCCAGTGACTTTCCCTGACACTGGCTATGGTTTAAAATCATTATAAGTGTAACCTACTTTGTCTCTTATAATTAAATTAATATTATTATAAAAATAATAGATATTAATAGACAGCGCATGCTCCCCCTATGAAATATACTAGATCCCAATGTGGTACTCTGTGTCTGTGGCTATAACTTATCACTGTCATTAAGTGACTTGTAATGGATTTGACAAATTAAAAATGCAACAGTGAATTATCATATACATGCATACATAAAGAACTGTTAAGTCCAATGTGATAAATTCATCAAATAATTCAAAGAAAATATATCAAATCTTTGCAGTGACATTTAAAGTGCATATAGTGATGGCTGTGCAAAACAAAGTATTTTCCTTGTGAAAAAGTGCTGTAGTGCTCCACGTCCCATAGGTGTTAATGCATCCACCTCATGGGGGCTGTTAAAAGATCCGCACTCACCAGATATGTTGGGCTCCATTACCTTATAGCACAAGGAGACTACTGTGCTTGTAGGTCATTAATGGGGACCAGTGCCTATATGATATCCTCTGGTTGCTCCCTCTATGGTGGATTACCTCCGATGATGTCTCCGGGGCTCCAGGGACAAAATGTGCAGTGTGTGGTATATGGAAAAAGAAACTCCTCATAGAGTAAAATTCTCAGATGATTTATTGGAAAACAGCATCATACATAATAAAAAATCCATAGTTTGATGTTGGTAAAACTGTCAATAAGACAGGACTGGACGTCACAGAAGACAAAACATCCGCCCTCGTGTGTGAGTTGTGGTCACTGCTTACAACATATCGTGCGTTCCACTCTCTGGGCCGGTAGTGACATATGGGAGAATCAGGGACAGGAAATCACCAGGGATTTTGCACTTGAGGACACAGGAGTTTTAAGCATTGTGTGTATGAGACCTTGCAGAGAGTGGTTAGTGACATCTGTTCTCTGGTATAAACGAGACCCTCAAATTAGTAATTAACATTAAGGGCCAGATTTAGGTAGAGTTAGGCTGGAGTATCAGTGATACTCCAGCCTAACTGTCACTTTAAGCCGGCGTTTTTGTTTTCTGTAACCAGAAAACAAGAAACGCCTGGTTGGAGTTCCGATGCGAGCGGCGTAATTGAATTTCGCCATCGCATCGCAACTTTAATTTAAAAATGGCGCCGGGGGCGTTCCCGCTGATTTACGCCGAAAAAATATGTTAATCAGCGGGAATCGGCAATTCACGATCGTATTCGGGCGCGACGCAGTGACTTTCCGACGTTTCCGTAAGCGATATGTGGCGTAAAGATAAAGCAGCCCCCTAGTGGAGTATCCTATGTTAAGTATAGCCGTCGTCATCGCGTCAAAAAAAAAAATCCCGTCGCTTGCGTAAAACGTCCATGAATGGGGATTTGACGTCATTGACGTTCACTGACAGAATTTGGAGCATGCGCACTGGGATGCATTGACAGTCGACGCATGCGCAGTACGTTCGCCGCGGGATCGCGTTAAGTTTTAAATAATACACGCCCGTACCCGCCCAATTTGAATTCCGCCGCTCATTTGCGATACGCTGCTGCAACTTTAGGAGCAAGTGCTTCATGAATAACAGCACTTGCTCCTAAAATTTCGCCAGAGTAACGTAAATGAGAAGCGTTACTCTAGCTTAAAGATGCTCCCATCTACCTGAATCTGGCCCTATATGACATTCACTTCAATCAACTCATCACATGCTAGTAAAAATCCTGTTTTTTGTTTATTTGTTTGTTTTTAAATTTTTCTTGCGCTTCATTGGATATTCCAAATGTGCAATAGTTTATCTTATTTACTTTGAAAAGTGAACATTTATATTTCTGAGTGAATCGCCTTTGCTTCTTTAGTAAATCAACTGCGTAGTGTGTATAGAGTTTAGTATTGTGCCACTCAAACAAATCTTCTTTGAAGAATTGACACAATGTAGCTGCTAAATAGTTATACAATAATTGATAATAATAATAAAACTAGCTTCTACAATAACCAAGCAGGCTATTTTGCCTAGATATGTGCAATTCGTTTCGTTCTGACTTTGTTTTTAACGAATCTCGACAAACTCATTCATTCGTAAATACCTGTATAAATGAAATCCGTTAAAAAAAAAAATTAAAAATTTGTAAACTCTCAAATTCTCAATTTTGTAAATTTGAACTTCGGAAATCCGTAAACCTGAAAAATCTGAAATAATAACTAACTAATAATAATCGTATCTTTTACTAACTATTAAATTATAGGTATTGGAATTTCCCTTTAAATTTGGCTGAACGTAATGAATACGAATATATCCAAAGTTACAAATGATCCAAAAGAACGAATGCCGTAGCTAAATGAATGGAATGTAACAAATTAATAATAATAATAATAAAAAAAAAAACATTTTTATCATTTATTATTAATATTTGTTCCGTTTTATTTGTTTAGATGAAGCATTTGTTATTTCCGTTAATTCAAAGCTTTGATAAATTCGTTACATTCAATCACCAACAGCCAAAGTTGAAAGGAAATTACAATACCTAAAATTTAATAGTTATTATTAGTTAGTTATTCTTTAGCATTTTCTGATTTTCTTTCGGATTTCCAAATTTCCGCATTGACAAATTTACGAATTTATGCATTTACAAATTTACAAATTGTGATCATAATGAATGACCAGAAAAACTGAAAAAAGAACAACGAAAGAAACGAAAACAAAAACAAACAAATTTATCAACAGCGCACATGTCTAAATTTGCCTTACTAAAAAACGAACATCAAATTCAGGATCTTTAAATGTGTATTAGTCTAGAAAAAATTGGTTGCCAATTAGGATAGGGAGTAGAACCTAAATGGCACACCTTCATTGCATTGATCTAACTATGTCACATTTCTGAAAGATAAGCATTCAGCTTTGGTACCGCTTGTAAGAGCTGAAACTGCCGTAGAAGTGGAATTTAGCATCAACAGTTCTAGTTTACATTTCATTATTTACTTTTCAGTCTGAATGCGAATGACAGCGAGAGGGCTGAACGCCACGGATATCTCGGCCCGTTCTTAGAATTTAGGAAACATTTGGCTTACATGTTTCTACAGCCCTGCTCATATTGAAATTTGTTTCCTTTCATCTCTTTCCCAGTAAAATCAGCAGTGGGGGCTTATCCTTTTAGCCTCCTCAGAACTTCCTTTTTAGAATTCCCAATCTATTGCTGCGCATTCACATACCAGGAACAAGATGCCTTTTCATGCTGTCAACTTTTTTTTTTTTTTTTCATCTGAAATGTAAATTAATTCTTGCTAGTATGCCTTGACAGAGATCAAAGTAGGGTATTAACCTTATTGGGCCTCCTCTCCACCGGAATCTGCTGCTGAGGGAGAGAGGTTAGTTTTGGGGCCAATCTTAATTGTTATCAATGGCAATTCTCCAGGCTTGTGGTCCCAACAGCATTTCAAAGCTGCGTCTCTTGCATTGCTACATTAACATTACCACTATTACTTTTAAATGTGAAAAAAAAAACGCAGTCACAGAAAATCTAAGACTGACCTCCTTTAATTACAGAGGTGATTAATTTTCATTGTGCATTATTATCTAAGTGGTTCTGACAGCGATTGATCTTAGTCTAGTGGCAAACAGAAAAGCAGCTCCCTGATGAAAATCTTCAACTTAAGAGATTGTTCTCTTTTTTTTTCTCGACAAGTCTTCAGGGTATGAGAAATTTGCATTTTAAAAATAAACAGACGCCTTTCAAATACATGAGCTGGTGGTCGAGAGATCTCAGTGGGCTTATGTACTGCACAACCCATTGATCAAGTGGGGAAGACAAGAAAGACTTGGAGAAATAATCTAGCTGAAGCAACATTCCCAATGGGTATGGAAATAAACATACAAATAGTGATATCTGATGTTCCACACTGTCAGACAGAAAATCAGTGAATTGGAATTGACAGTGTATGCTGCATTGGTGTTGTTGTATTTCCATAGAGAAGGCCCACCTACACACCTGATAGGTTGTCTCTAAAATATAATAATCTTAAGGCTTAATTAAAGAGGTTTTATATTCTTCCTTTAGATTCACCCAACCTCCGATCTTGATGATTAAAAAATTGTTTAAAAGTGTCAACACTCTGCAAATGCAGTTCTGATGCTGTAACCTCACCACAGTTAAACTCTGCTATAGTGTTTAAATTCTGTCGAGATGCAGAGCTGAAACATGGCAGCATTTTTACTTTACCAATAACTTGCATTAATGCCAGTGGATGGTCAATGCTAATATATGAAGGGTATAGCTTTAAAAATGATTGTCTTATGTGTGCTGCAAGGACAGACCAACCAGCTCAGAAACATCCAGAAAGACTGGCCCATCATCTCTATTATAAATTAAAAGGATTTTGCCTGACCAATCAGAGTCTTATGCTGGCCATACACTCTACGAACAATCGTCCAAACGAACTTTAAAAAAACGAACGTTCGGACCATGAGTGCAAACCATATTGCCATCATGTAATGACCGATAAATCGTTCAGTGGACATGAATAAAAAAAAATGTTTTTTTTTTTTTACATATACCTAGAGCAGAAAGTTCGGACGGGAAACACATTAACCTTTCCGATTTATCGTTCGTTCGGCAGAAAATTTCCAAACTTGTTTTCAAACGTTTTTTTTCAGCTCAAAAACGTCCGATTATCGATTCTGTGCCCATTAACTGTTCGAAAAACAAACGAACTGTCGGAACGATCGAATTCGGACGATTTTTCGTATAGTGTTTGGCCAGCATTACACTTGCTCCTCCAGATTATCTTTTATAGGAAACACAGTTAATTCATATTTCAGGCACTTTAAAATCATAAAACTTTGAGTTTCTGGCCAACTAAATCAAAGCGTAACCCCACTTTTGTTGAGGAAAAAACATCCTCCTCTGGGTGATCCAAGTACATTGCAAGGATTATAACAACCTTTGTTGCAGATTGCTACCTTTTTTTGTCTGAAGAAATCCATGTGTGTTTGTCTGGGTTGAGTAGGTCTAAAGTGGTTTCATAATTATCAGTCAGCTGTGGTAGCTGCAGTACATGAATGAGGAAAGCTGCTGGGCCTGCATCCCTTTAGATGTGTTCCTATTGGAAATATCTCACTACAAATGACATTTTTGTTGCAGGGGATGCCTGAAATATGACCAGTGTTGCCAACCTAAATTTTATGGCAATTTACAATGAAAAATTTACTGACGCAGCCACGTTTTTTACTGGCATTTCACAAAGTTACTAAATTAAAATTTTAGGTGCAAATTTTTATTTATTGCTACATAATACACTATAAAATAGGAATGTTGTTTTGGTAGATAGTTTACGGTAAAAAAAAAAATTATTTTTTGTTTTATTTGTTTTATTAGGTATTGGGTTAATAGTCCCCTCCCTACCAACAAAACACTGCCTTTACCTCCTCTTTGGTGCACAATCTCCCTCAGGCCCCTTGCCTCAATCATCACCCCCCCTCCATCCTCCTCTGTGGTGCCACCAAAAAACCCCGTCTCATCCCCCCCCTGCGGTGGTTAATCCCCCCTCTGCAGTGTGCACAACCTACACCCCACTAATCATAACCTGCCCACTAACACCCCTGCCTCCAATCTCCCCCTGCCTCCAATCTCCAAATCTCCCCCTGCCTCCATTGCCCCCTGCCTCCATCCCCCTCTGCGGTGCCACCATAGCCACCATCACCCCCTATCTAAATCCATCCATTGAGAAGCCAAACCGATCTTGAATTTTACTGGGACATTCCGCAACACGGACATTTAACAGGGGAAAAAAGTGCTAGTTTTTTGGAACTGTCCATAAAAATACAGACGGTTGGCAACACTGAATATGACTGTATCTTAGTGCAGACTTTAGGGAAAATTTGGTGGGCCAATCATAATGCAGGAAATTATGTTTCTGGGAGTGGTCAGTACACATTCTGTGTAAACAACTCCATGTAGCCATATTGCTTTGCATTTTTTGAAAAAATACAGCGGCTGCAGATTGAAAAGGGGAGGATTTTTTTATTAACATTCAATTACAATGTGACTTGTATGTGTACATATATTATTTTTTTTTTTTTTTGCGCATTTTTTTCCCACAAAATGGGGTTGTAAACTGTTAACACTTGACAAGGGCATTTTTAACCAGACCAATTAATTTTTCGCTTTCGGTCTCTCACATTTGAATGACATTACTCAGTCATACAACATTGTGCCCATTTGAAATTTTTGTCCTTTTTTTCACACACAATAGAGCTTTCTTTTGGTGGTATTTGATTTGATTCTGGGTTTTTTATTTTTTGCGCTATTATTAAAAGAAAAGACTGAAAATTCTGTAAAAAAAAAAAAAAATTTTTTCTGTCATATTAGCGGGTTATTTCTCACACACAGCATGTGCATACCACAAATTACACTCCAAAACACATTCTGTTATTCCTCCTGAGTATGGTGATACCCCATTGTGTGAGACTTTTACACTGCGTGGCCACATACAGAGGCCCAACATGCAGGGAACGCCACCAGGCGTTCTGGAACACCCCAGACCAATTCTGACACTTCTCTCCTACTTGGAAAAATCATCATTTATTTGCTAGAAAATTACATAGAACCCCAAAACATTATATATGCTTTTTTAGCAAAGACCCTAGAGAATACAATGGCGGTGGTTACAACTTTTTATCTCGCATGGTATTTTCGTAGAAAATTTTTTGAACGCGTGTTTTAAAAAAAGACAGTTTTGTGCTTAAAAAAAAAAAAAAAAAAAAACAGTAAAGTTAGCCCAATTTTTTTTATAATGTGAAAGATGAAGTTACGCCGAGTAAATAGATACCCAACATGTCACACTTCAAAATTGCGCACAATGATGGAATGGCGCCAAACTTCGCTACTTAAAAATCCCCATAGCGACGCAGAGATACCTCACATGTGTAGCCTGAACACCATTTTCATATGTGGGCGAGACTTACGTATGCGTTCGCTTCTGCATGCGAGCAAAAACGGACAGGGGTGCTTTAAAAAAATGGGTATTGCAGAGTATTTGGGTATTGCAGAGTATCGTGCAGGGTATTGGGTATTGCAGAGTATTGGGGTATTGCAGAGTATTGCGCAGGGTATTGCAAAGTATCGTGCAGGTATTGGGGTGTTGGAGAGTATTGGGGTATTGCAGAGTATCGCGCAGTGTATTGGGGTACTGCAGGGTATTGGATACTGCAGGGTATTGGGGTACTGCAGGGTATCGCGCAGGTATTGGGGTATTGCAGAGTATTGCGCAGGGTATTGCACAGTATTGGGGTAATGCAGATACTGGGTACGGGTATTGCAGAGTATTGGGGTACTGCAGAGTATTGGGGTACTGCAGAGTACTGGGGTATTGCAGAGTATTGGGGTACTGCAGGGTACTGGGGTACTGCAGAGTATTGGGGTACTGCAGAGTATTGGGGTACTGCAGGGTACTGGGGTATTGCAGGGTACTGCAGGGTACTGGGGTATTGCAGAGCTGGGATGGCTGGATCTGTGACTGCATTTGTCACAGATCCAGCCACAGCACAGCTGCTGACACCCGCTCCCCCCCCCTTCTCCTCGCACACTGTACCGAACGGTACAGAGAGGAACTCAGGAGAGGGAGGAACCGGCATCATCAATGACCCGGTTTGTTTACAAGTGATCGCGTCGTCATTTGACGGCGCAATCACGTGGTAAACGGCCGCTATCAGCGGCAATTTACCGTGATCCGTGATGCCCGGGTCTTCTAGACCCGGCGACCACGATACTTCCGCGAGCGCGTCCCAGGATGCGCAATCGTGGAAGTGAAGGACGACATCCCAGGGACGTCGTCCCAAAATAACTCCGCCGCGCTGTAGCAGTATTTTTGCTATAGCGCGGTGGGAAAGAGAGTTAATATTCCTTGTAATATTCTGTTGGGACCTTTCTCCAAAAGTCACTAAATCCACTTTACAAATTGTTATCATGTTTCTAATGATGAGTTGAAATGATCAAATGTGGTCAGAATAAAAGCATTTCATTTTTGCAAGTGTATTCCAACTAAAATAAAACAATAATCTTGAAAACATGCTGCAGGGACAGTCTACCAGCCAAGGCTGCCGCTTTTCACCCAGACCTAGATGTACCACACGTAACTAAAAATTGAAGAAATGGGAAGGAGATCTCAACAAAAGTCTCAAGCTGTTCTAAGGTTTTACTTTACCTCATTCTCTATTACAAGACACTGAAGCATAGTTGATTCCCTACCAAAAACAGCTATTAGGACTTTGAGGTACCACACCAAAATTAAAGGTAAACAATCATTATTTTTATTATACAGAACATTAAAAATAGAAGATTAAAATATTAATGTCAGACATCCAGGTATTGTTTCAAAACAAAGTACAGTTACAGATCATGGAAGTATATTATCTTAGCTCCTGGTTGATCACAAAGTGGATCTCGCATAGAATTCTTCATCTCCAACATGTTTTGCATTACATGTAACTCAAAAGGATGTCTCTCAGTAGGTCTAAGGCCTCGTACACACGATCAAATCTGTCTGCTGGAAACGGTCTGCTAGACCGTTTCAGCAGACAGATTCGATCGCGTGTACGGGCAAACAGACGGATTTGGCCACCCGACAGATTTCAAAGCATGCTTTGAAATCTGTCGGCTGGAAACCGTCCGCCCGACATGTCTGCTGGTTAGTACGCTAACCAGCAGACATGTCTTCTCGCACACGCGACGAATGGTTTTGACGCATGCACGGAAGTTTTTTACCTCCTGGTGCGGTGACGTGGCGGCGCAACGTCACCGCCCACGTCACCGACACGTCAGCGCGCTGTCTGCTGGCGGGGATTTTGGTTTGCTCGTGTGTACACGCGAGCAAACCAAAATCCCAGCAAACAGATTTGTTCAAATCGGTCGGTCCGACCGATTTGAACAAATGGATTTACTCGTTGTACGAGGCCTAAAGCACATTTTACTGTGTGTGTGATTTTGGAACCACATCCTGATTAAACATGCTTCTTGTGTGTACTGCTGATTAACACAGAGGACCGGATACTAGGCTAACAGGAGCTGGAGTGTGTCTTTACCATCACCTTTGCCTTCTGTGGCCCAATTTCCAGTGGTTGATTTACCAAGGCTTAAAGGGGTTGTAAAGGTTAGTTTTTTATTTTCCAAATAGGTTCCTTTAAGCTAGTGCATTGTTGGTTCACTTAACTTTTCCTTCGATTTCTCTTCTAAATTGTTTTTTTCTTTGTCTGAATTCCTCACTTCCTATTTCTCCTCAGTAAGCTTGCCCCCATCCGAGCCGTTCTCTGGGGTTAGTCAGCATGCTCGCCCCCTTCCATGGGACTAAATCCCTGTTGGGAGATGTTGTGAAGTTCTTTCCCTTTGGCTATTCACCTAGTCTGATATGTTTTTGGACTTTTGAAGACTCTCTATTAGCTGATTATTTTTGAACAATGTTTATATTTGTATTTTTTTTTTTTTGTGGCACAACATACTTATTTTTCCCATATACTTTTTTGTGTTTATGTCTCACAATCAATGTTGCAGTTTTTCTTTATTAATTATTAGTTTTTTATAACACAAACACAATATCACCCACACATTTATTACATATAACTTGTTCCCAAAAATGTAAGGACCGCAGCTGCCATGCAGTAGAGAAAGTAGGACTTCACCAATCAATATATAAAGTCTGGTGTAAGCCCAATAATAATGATGATCCCAATACTCCATAACTCTCTACTCGGCATCCAAAAGCAAGAGGTCCCCCAGCATCCATCTAGAGCAGGAGTGGGGAACATGCGACCCGCAAAAATTCCATTCCATCCGACCTCCCCCCCCCCCCCCCCCCCTGCCGCTGAGTGTGTCCGAAGGAGCCAATGTTTACCTTGTAGTTCCGGCTCCTTCTGACAGTGTGAGTCACAGGCGGAGTGCATTCGATATCACTCCGCCTGTGAGAGAAGGCGCCGTACAGATGAAGCAGCGGCTTTCTCTCTACTACAGCCGCTGCTTTCTCTGTACGGCGTCTTCTCTCACAGGCTGAGTGCATTAGATATCACTCCACCTGTGCGCGCTGGGATCAATAAATTTCACAGTGACGCCGCAGGCTGCAGCCAGCCCACGGAGCCCAGGCCCCAGAAGCACCACAGAGCCCAGCAGCCCACAATGTCCATAAGCACCACAGAGCCCAGCAGCACCACAGAGCCCAGCCATCACAGAGCCCAGCACCACAGAGCCCACACCACAGAGCCCAGCACCACAGAGCCAGCACCACAGAGCCAGCACAACCGAACCAGGATTGAGGTGAGGGATTGCATTGTGCTTTTTGGGGGTGAGGGACTGCAGATTGTGTTTTGGGGATTGGGGAATCGCATTGTGGGGATTGTGTTTTTGTATCTACCATGACACAAAAACGTATACGTCTGGCATGCATTTTTTTTCCAGGACTGCTTTGCATTCCCAGTCAGGACCAACTCAGAGGATAGTCAGTGCCAGGGAGGCGAAAGTGTTAACACACACTGGATAGTTAGTTATTAAAACTATAAAAAGTGGTGTGCGATCATATAAATGGCGACTATTATACAAAAAAAATGTTTGACCAAATATAACAGGCTAATTTTTAAGTTGATCATTTTGTACGGCCCCCAATGATGTTACAAAAATCCAAATGGCCCTTGGCAGAAAAAGGTTCCCCACCCCTAATCTAGAGAATCAAGCTCCAGAGTTGTTTCCTAATTTTTTAAAACAAGTTACATGTAATGCTAACCAACAGCAGAGATGAATGCAAGTTCTTCCTGAGGAAGTTGGCTTTTGTCCTGCGAAACATGTCGGAGCTCAAATAATATACTGGCATGATCTGTAACTGTAATTTGTTTTGAAACAATACCTGGATGTCTGTTCATATTTTAATCTTATATTTGCAATGTTTTGTATGAAAAAAAATATGTTTTTTACCTTTAATTTGGTGTGATACCTCCAAAGTCCTAGTAGCTCTTTTGATAAGGAATCAACTATGTTTCACTACACATAACTACATTGTACCAAAAATTGCCCCGTGTTGGCAGTAATCTAATATTCTGATAATGTTGTGTCTTTCGCGTTCCTAATGAGTATATGTGAGTAAAGAGAAGCCAGAGCTAAAACGCTGCTAGATCTGATGGTGTTCACTGTACACAAGGATAAATAACTATAGGTAGTGATCTTGCGCAAGATCACTATCTATAGTAATCTAATATTCTGGCCACACTTTTCCCCTCCCCCAAAAACTTTCCCCCCACTCTCTCTTTTAGTGCAAAGACTTTCAGGAAGTGCCATCATAACACTTTCTGGCAGGTTCTAGTGGCTATTGGGACTCACACTGCCCTGCTATTGCTCTCCCAAATTACTTACTCATAAGGAGCATGAAAGATTACTTCTGTGACTGATGGCTTAGCCAACAGCCTTTCTGGGACAGCAGAAATTAGAAACTGGGTCAGAAGCACTCCAGTAGATATATTCCCTCAAGCTTTTGAAGCAGTACTGTAATGCTTCCCAATTATCATTAGAACACAACAGTTTTTTTTTATTTTATTTTATGAGTGCCCTGAGTTGCCCATACAGGATTGTTCGTTACTTGCTCTTTTAAATAATCTAGAACTCCTGTCTTTGTACAATGCAAATAATTTTTTCTTACCAGTAAATTACCTAAAATCATAAAAAATATTTTAATGAATTTAAAGCTAAAGAGCTTAATTTAGAACTGACTCCATAAAAAGTACTGTATTGTACATATATAATACAGAGAAGCCAATAATCAATCAGAACTTGTTATGCTGTGTCAAGTCTTCCTGCAATAATGAGTATTTGACTGGGCGCTGGAATGATTATTAACGAAGTACATAAAACATATATGATGAGCATCTGCTTGTAGATAATTCCCATATTGTAATCGCTAATGGATCATTCATGGAGTACTACCAACACTGGCTGTTAATTTCACACTGAATGAGCTACAGTAAATGTGGAAGTGCCAAGTTAGAAGTGCCCAGCAATTTATACTGTACGCTGCAGTTTCAGGTGTTCGCTCCTTTATTACAGCGGAGGGAATTGTTCTGACCCTTATTTTAATTATGAACATCAACTGTAGACTATTTTTGGGAGATTGGGTTTTGTTGAATTACAGCTCTCATCGCCCTCTGATCTGCTAAAGGCAAAGGAAATTTAGCTAATAATATGACAGTTGTAGCATGATTATATAAGATTATATCAATTTAGAGACTTAACTTTAAACCAGAGCCCTGCAGAATCTGAACAGGTTCCCCTTATATCCAATACAGCAACCTTAACTGGTTTTATGAAGCAGGGTCATATTTAACAAAAGCACACACTACCTTGTCTTTAAATTGCTATAAATGTGAAGATTTATCAGCAGTAATAACTTTAGATGAAATGTCTGCTCATTGTTTTCTAAAATCGCCAAACCTGCCACAATTTTTTTCTGCAATTTTATTGCATTACCAATGCAATCTGAACAGTGGAATAGTAACAAGAGGTCAGGGAGTGAATTGTCCAGTAGGTAAACACATCTTGTACGTGTACAGCAGATCACTATAAGGTAGAAAATAAAAATAAGGGCATCTACATCATGATTACTCAGTACAGCACCGTAGATCAGTATATCTATTCTCCTATTCACTGGGCAGAGAATAAGACCTACAAAAGAATAGAGATGAGCTGAACGACCCCCTGTTTGGTTTGCGGCAGAACTTTCGAACATCGCAAAATTCAGAACTGATAACGAGCCCCATAAAGTCTATGAAGCCCAAACTGGAAAAATCAAAAGTGACTATTGGGCATACAGTGGTTATGAGGTCTGGGTACTGCCTTGGGGGACGTGTATCAATGAATGTAAAAAACATAGGGCCAGATTCAGAAGAGTTAGGCTGGAGTATCAGTGATACTCCAGCCTAACTGTCACTTTGAGCCGGCGTTTTTGTTTTCTGTAACCAAAAAACAAGAAACGCCGGGTTGGAGTTCCTATACGAGCAGCGTAATTGTATTACGCCGTCGTATCGGAACTTCTTTTTTTTGTGGAGGGGCGTTCCCGCTGATTAACGCCGAGAATATGTTAATCAGCGGGAATCGAAATTCACGATCGTATTCGGCCGTCGTCGTCTCACGTCGCAAAAAAAAAAATTCGAGTCGTTTGCGTAAAACGTCCGTGAATGGGGATTGACGTCATTGACGTTCCTGAAAGAATTTGGAGCATGCGCACTGACAGTCGACGCATGCGCAGTACGTTCGCTGCGGGATCGCGCATAGTTAACATAATACACGCCCCCTTCCTGCCCAATTTGAATTCCGCCGGCTCATTTTCGCTACGCCGCCGCAACTTTAGGAGCAAGTGCTTTGTGAATAACAGTACTTGCTCCTAAAGTTACGGCGGAGTAACGTAAATGAGAAACGTTACTCCAAAGTAAAGAAGCGCCCATCTACCTGAATCTGGCCATAATTTAAATAGCAGTGGTTTAACTGATGCTTAAAGTGAGTGAAACCATCAAAATAAGTAAGAACAACAAAAATGAAAAATTCCTTTAAATAAAGTGCCTGGGGGTCCCCTTAGTCTGTCTGTAATGTGGCATATCTGTACCGTGTATAGAGCCTGCTGCAGCAATATTGACATTTATAAAGACAGAAATCTAAATTTTCCATTCAAGCTTTCTTTTTTTAATAAACAGCTTGGGAGCGAGTCTGTACAATTAGGCCACAATTTAGTGCACTCAAAACAAGATTAGAGATTTTTTGATAAATTCTGGTGTCCCTTTCACAGACTTTGGATAGAAAGTAACAGGTGCGGAAAAAATGGGCTTTGGGTGTGCCTTCACACTGTAACCCTGTTGATGAAAGCAAGAATTGACCTTGATGTCAAAAAATTTAATGATATGCACCTGTCAAACAGGTGTGGAAAAATTGTCTTTGGATGTCGGTGGTGCCTTCACACCCTAGCCTATTAAAGTACTCTTGATGAATGCAAGAATTGGCCTTAATGTCAAAAATTGCAATGATGTGCACCTGTCAAACATGTGCATAAACATTCATCCTTGTGTATTAAATGTACCCATGAAACCTACATCAAAAAATGTCTTCCAGGAAAATCAACACCCACAAAGCTAGGCAGCCTACACAATCTTCCAAAATTTGAGATCCACAAAGCACTTAATCAGTGACATCGGCATCAGGCGCGATAGCTGCTGGTGGAGTACAACAACAGGGATTGTGTCACTGATGCATGCACAACACATATTGTCCCTGACCATGCTTGCTGGAACACGTGAACCTTGCGGCTGACTGCCTTTCCCATCGGTGCAACAACATTGACTTCCAAAAGATGGTAGAGAGCTGGAATAGCCTTACATGAAAAGAAATAAACCTGCCATTGTGTACACCACATTCTGCAAATTCACAGAAGGGGCAAAATCCCCATACGGAAAGGCAGGTGGTTTAAAGCCAGCAGCTTTGACAAGCTTGAATTTAGATGCTGGGCATGTGGGGGCAGTGACTGTATTTTTTTTTTCCGCTGCACAGATGGAGCAGAGAGTTTGCCTGCTGTAGTCTACAGCAGGTTATGTACTACTGGCAGACATGCTGCAAGGACCTGGCATACTCTGCATTATACCATCATGCCTGTCAGTGGAGGCTGCTGAGAGGACATAAGTATATAGGGTAACTGGAAAGGTGGGGAGTAGGAGGAGCAGAATTGTGTCCCTTTTGTGTGGCTTTCAGGTGCTTTTGCCCAGGGGCTGAGTGTGGGGGGTTAAATGCCTTGTCAACAGGTGGTACTCAAATGGCTGGTGTTTTTGCTGCAACGCTTGATGTGCTTGAGGCAAAGTTGCAGATTGAAACTGTACGATCGGCTGCACATGCTTAAAAAAAGGCCCAAACACTGAGCTGTGGGGAGTGTACCGGGAGATAACAGCTCCACAATCTGGTGGAATAGGATGCTGCTTCTCTCTACTCTTCCATGATGGCTGCCTCTTTGGGGTTGTGCTTCACCCTCACTTTCCTCTACTGCTCTATCTGGTGCCCAAATCGTGTAAGTGACCTCATCGTGATCATCATCCCCTCCATCCTCATTATCACTGGGACAACTTGGCAATACGCTGCAGCTTGGGAACATGACTGCCAATTTGTTGTTTACCTGTGTTCTCTCCCCACAGTAGGCTCATATTCCTACCTTTCTCAACCTCAGAACCAAGATCTGA